>OX421850.1:19397500-20647500 GCA_949127965.1 Pandemis corylana
CGTTCATTAAGGTTTTATGTCGTCCACATAGTAACCGATGTGATGTTATGCTTTTGTTTATGTTCGAATCGGTTTCAATTGTATCTTAAGGTGTTTTTAAAGATTTAGCGCAGAACATTATATTCACTTTAGACAAAAAATCGTACTTGTACCTTAAAATATTAGTCGTTAGCTGTTTTTCTATGGCTTTGAAAATTTTACAAGTGTATAACGTGCAGTTTATTCTGAAACTGCTTAAGATTCATGAATGTCATTGTAGTAGTCATAAAGATATCAAGATTACTATCAACTCTTCCATACTTCACTTTTTGATGTAGTTAAAATAGAAAAGAGGTCTTGTTACCTCAGGCTCTGTCTACCCCGTAAGGGATAAAGACGTGATTTGTGTATGTGTATGTATGTGTAATAGAAAACGAGTTATGTTTTTTTTTCAAAAAAAAAACTTAAAACGTCTCTCCTGTAAAATTTGCAAAATGCGCGTTAGTCAATTAGCCGTTCCAGCGTCGAATGTTCTTTGTACTCTTTTTTATATAACACGTTTTTGTCATGTCAGTATTTGTTCTTGATGAGTAAAGGAAGAAGCAGTGTGTCAGTCCTGGTGCTTTTACTGGTTTTACAAGTTGCCCTCGTCCAAAACTCATCATCACTACATAGTATAAAATAAAGTCGCTTTCTCTGTCCCTATGTCCCTATATCCCTATGTCTCTATGTATGCTTATATCTTCAAAACTACAGAACGGATTTTGATGCGGTTTTTTTTTAATAGATAGACTGATTCAAGAGGAAGGTTTTTATGCATAATTCTACGCAGACAAAGTCGCGGGCAGAAGCTAGTTACACATAAACTTAAAATCATACAGTCCATATCGTACGCTTCAGTTTTAATAACAGTTTCATCATTTCAAAATGTACACCAAATTCAAATATTGCATGACGATTCGTGCGATGTCTTTTTTCAACAAAGCGAATGTTAACCAAACTTTGTCTCAGGTCGCATGTCGACTGTCAAAAGACCGAAAACCTGGATACCACAATAAATTAGCAAAAGCTTAAAATTTAAACGTTTTACGAAGTCAAATTATAGCAGCCATTCCCCTGGCTTGTTGTAGGTACTTCCGTGGTTAATCATGTTTGAATGAACTGTTACAGAACCGATATTAAGCGGTTTTACCTGGTATAGGTAAAACCGCATAATATTGACGCTATGCTGCTCTTTGTATATAGAATCCTATATTTATATTGTGTATAGAAAACCCTATCCCAATGGATAGACGCCTGCCGGTGAGCGATAGCGTTTGATCGCTGTTCAAACGGATACGCTATGCCTATTGTTTTGTTCATTTTTATGAAAAATTGCAATGGAAAAAGCTACTCTTGTGTTCCCTATCGAAGTTTGAATTGAAAAATGGAAACATACCTACCACGACGCCGAACGAATAGTATTGTGAAAATGTACTTGTACTTGTTTAGTGTCCTATGTCATCGCGGTGGTTCGTTTAAAGGCCACAGATAATGTCGTCTTCAACCTTGAATATTGTCAGAATCATCGATAATATCGAAGGAACAGTATTATTTGAAATTGAATTGTTACATCATTGAAAGGAAATATTATTTTATTGTTTACTCAAAATCCCCAAGTCGAGAGCGATACATATCTAATACCTTTAACAAGCAATTCTTGTATGCATAATACATATATAATATAACATGAATCTATGTTATTTATCTAATACCTTTAAACGAGCAATTATTGTATATATTATAATCTGAATCTCGAAAACGACTCCAACGATTTTCATGAAATTTAGTACCTATACAAAATGTTTTGGGGACGATAAATTAATTCATTTGCTAGGATTCATTTTTAGAAAATATGCCAAAAAAATACCGAGCAAGGCTAATGTAAATAAGGCGGTCATCGAGGTTCTTATTAATAACGTGTTTAAAGTCTTGGCACAAAAAAACTTGCAGGATATGATAAGGATACCGTATGAATGGAATGTAGTTCTTTGGGATATCGACTTTGAGAATTAGGAGCCAGACTAACGAAACACCGTTAGATAAGAGTGAAATACAGCCCTCATGACATGATCGACCACATAATATTACTGGTCCGGACGTATTCAATTTGAGATTGAATATTGATTCATAAAACCGTTGATGAACATTTTTCATCTGGCGTTGTTTCAATGCGCCCTTCGTCATTCAGCCCAAAGAATGTAGACAAAGGGTTCTAATTTTTTAAATCGCGTCTACAAATCCAATAAAGTTTCAAGTTTGGCACTGAAGTCAGCCATCATTAGCATCTGAGTGGGAAAACTTGTAAGTCACTTACTGTAAAATGATTATTTTGAAATGGTTTTCAGCCATGTTCCGGCGTTCTATTACTTTACCAAACATAATAAAATTCATGGCGGACGTGACTTTTAAAGAATATTTGACGAGAATTGGTTCAGTGACTTTTCGCTACGTTATACAACTTTGTTCCGTTAACGACGGACTACTTTATGCTAACGAAATTTTGATGGGTTCACCCTGAAAGTATGTCTATTTACGAACAAAAATAGGGACATGGGGTAAACTGGGCATATGCAAATGTACAAAAGATAAGGGTCTTCTTACAGTGCAGACAAATCGATTACTTCTCTTTTTTTGAGATCAAGTTCTAAATGAAGTCATCCATATCCATCAAGCCATCCATTATTACTAAACGATACTCTACCAACTGTCGGCCATTTTTGCCAGCTCTAAGCTGCCTTGTGACAAGGACAAGATTATATGTTTAACATATAATCTATAGTTTCTTCTGTACATTTGAACTTCAATACATTCATGGATATAATTAATACAGTTTCATTGAATATTTTGATGATTTACTTAAACACCTTGCATATTGTCATAAATGTTTGTATTATTCTACTGTAGGAGGTTTTGTTTTAAACTATTGAGCCATACAGTCAGCGTCGTATATATCGTTACGGTTAAAATGTTCAAATGTATCGGTACACGCCTGTATGTCAAGGGACGTTCTTAACGTGTTCTGATTATATTTGACCACATAGCAGTGAAGTCGGCAACATCCACTTTTTTACTGTAGCAACTTTGTATGCAGTCCTGTAGTGCTCAATTTGAAGATATTTTTTCTCTCGTGCTATAATTTAAGTAATTGATTGTGGATTTTTTTTAAAAAAAAATTATAGAACCTGTATTATTATTCAACTTTACAGTAAGTACAATATATCGTAGAAACTTAAACTCATGTCAAAATAAACGTCAATAAATTCTTAGGTAGGTACAGCAAATCCAATATTATTGCTAGTTTGCTCATACCTACTTCGAAATATAGAATGATAATTAGTTACACAACCAACCTAAAACTCTGTTTGTTAAAAAATAAATAAAAAATGCTAAAACGTGTTTCTGTTAACATTACAGAACTCTTGCAGTGATTAAAAATTCTTCCTTTGAGTATATTTTAAATTTAATTCTATAAACATAGGTACTTGATAATTTCGTTGTTTACATTCAAATCAGGTAAGAAGTAATTTGCAATTTTCATCAAAAAATACATCCACGCATGGTGTAATCGTAATTAGCATTTTAATAAGCCGGTGCTGGCAGCCAGCGCTTTCCATTACAACCCTGTCACTGATAGCCGCCGTTTATCGCAACTCGGTCAAGTGTTTTAATGCTTTTGTGGATACCTAAATTAAAATCGTCTTATAATATTTAAAAGTTACTAACGAATTTTACATATCAATTATTATATGGATCTCGGTCTGAAATAAAATGATTTTTATTTAATTTTTATTTTTATTTACTTTTAATTAACCGTATTTACTTACCTATAGTACATTACTGCAGGGGCCGGGAAAGAAGGGCTTGCAGGCTGAGTAAGTATAGACGGCCGAGCGTAGCGAGGCCGGATAGGAATACGAAGCTGGCAAGCCTTGATGGCCAAGTAGGCCAAGACAGCCGAGCATAGCGAGGCCGGATAGGTATACGAGGCTGGCAAGTTCTTTCACGCCGAGGCTTGTATAGTGCTTTTCTCAAACATGCACTAAAATAAAAAAAACCCTAGAAATCATTTTTTTTTATTCCCAAGACAACTAAAATTGTACTAGACTTAAATTATAACTAGGCACATCACACAGTCAAGGAAACCGAATCACGTACCGGGGTGGAACCTTTGTGCTACTAATGTCATGTTGACATCCCATATATCTGCCAAACAAATCATAGCGAAATTGGTTACGAAAAGGTCGACTGCATATAATAAGTGTTTTTGTCTTTCTAATATGGATTTTAAAAACATCAAAATAATCCCAAAAAAATCAAGTTGTACAACATGAGATAAGGGGTTGCTAAAATAAAAAATCACAGATCACGTTTCTGATCGAAACAATTCAAATGACAACTGGCAACTGATTTATATCAATTTTCCCACGAAAACTTTTTTTAAAGTCCTATTTTGTCTTTGGTCACAAAATAGATGTGTTCGAGATGACGCTCTTAAGACCATTATACACGAACTTTAGCCTATTTAATACTCTATTATGTAAATTGAATTGTAATTTGACATAAAACACGATGGCAATATTTATATATTTACATATAAATTATTCATAGTCCTGTGAATTTATTCACTTATTAATAAACGAACCACAGAAATTCAGATTCCTAATTTCAGGTCATGTATAGGTGGCCTTTATCGTGGATATTTTAGACTGACACATCATATCAATATAAATTAGCCCTTTAGATTAGATAATTTATCCTTAAAAAAAAATTGACGTTTTGCACTGAAACAAAAGACTGTCGTATTGCAGGCCTGCAACGTTGTATTTTGAAACCTATTTTAAGGAACACAACATAAACATTACATAGCATGTTTGAGAAAAATACTTTTTCATCAGCACTAGACATAATAATAATATACAAACGGATAACTGATCACAAAATTTTGGTTTCCTGCAATAGTGCCGTATTTAATAATAGGTTTCGGTACATATCTTGTAGGTAAGTAATATGTGATCGTTCCTGCGCATTATCTAAATGTTATTGTAAAAAATGCACCTGTTATACCAGTTCCTATGTGTACTGCGTTCGAACACGTAAGTTGCAAGACAGCTTCCCTATCTCAAAAAAGCTTCTTTGTTAAAGCCTGTTTGAAACAACTTGTAGTGTGAATGAAAGGAGATGCTGCCAGCAGCTCTTATAGCGTCGCGTTTTGCGCAAACAATTTTACAAGCTCACCGTTTCAAGCCCTCCGTAACCACTTTTTGGACTGACTCAACCACCGTCCTCAAGTGGATTCGGAGCGACGCTCGCGCGTTTAAACCGTTCGTGGCGCACAGGTTGGGAGAGATCCTGGAAACTACCAATCCTTCTGATTGGAGGTGGATCCCGACCTCTCTCAACGTCGCGGACGACGCGACGAAACCAAAAAAGATAAACTTAACTGCCTCCCATCGATGGTTCACCGGCCCACTATTTCTAATGGAGCCGTCATGCACTTGGCCGACCGAGTGCGGTACCGATGAGGAACCGAACTCACCAGACCCAGAGTTGAAATCAGACGCGGTAGTTCTGTTCCTCACGACACTACCCTCGAGTCTAATACCAAATCCGACGCGTTTTAGTTCCTGGCTGCGATTGCTACGCGCCACCGCCCGCGTTCTTCAGGGTGCACGACTATTTCGGCTAAAATTATCTCGGCCAATAGATCCAAATTCTAAATTGCACATAGACGGCACCACATCGCCTTACCAACTGCACGCCGCAGATATAGTAGAAGCGGAGAAGTTAGTCGTCCATCTAGCACAATCAGAGAGTTTCCCCGAGGATCTATCAGCCTTGCAATCTTCAAAGCCAGTGCCTAATAATAGTCGCCTTAAGAAACTCGCACCAGTACTTGACAGAGATGGTGTGCTAAGACTTGATTCACGTATAAGGTCTGCCCCTGGAGTAAACGACAACATGAAGTCACCAGTCATCCTCGACGGCCGTCATCACGCCACACGACTCTTGATCCTGCACGAACATATTAAAGCGTCACACCAGTTCAACGAGCTCGTCTTAAATGAACTCCGCCAGTGATACTGGATCCTAAGAGCGAGAAGCACGATCCGCGGCATAGCAAGTTCCTGCGTTCGTTGCCGAAGATGGCAAAACAAGCCCATCCAACCACAAACCGGCGACCTACCACTGAAACGTCTAGACCATCACAAAAGGCCTTTCACTCACGTCGGGCTCGATTATTTTGGCCCTATTTTGACAACGATATACCGCCGCAGTGAAAAGCGTTACGTCGCATTATGTACATGCCTGACAACCAGAGCGTTACATTTGGAAGTTGTCAATTTTCTCTCATCCGACGCTGCCATAATGAGCCTCAGACGCTTCATCGCGCGCCGAGGATCCCCCACCACCATACTCTCCGATAACGGGACGAACTTTGTCGGGGCTTCGCGCGAGTTACGAGGCCTACACGACGACTCCGTGAGAGAATACGCCACCAAGCACAAAATTGACCGGCGTTTCATTCCGCCAGCATCTCCTTTCATGGGTGGCGCATGGGAAAGGCTCGTACGGACAGTAAAAGCAGCTCTCAGATCCTGTCTCGCAAACAAAACGATAAAGGAAGACGTCCTGACCACGCTCCTTCTTGAGGCAGAAGCAATTGTCAATTCGAAACCGCTTACCTACGTATCACCTTCTCCAGATTCACCAGAAGCCATAACACCATTCCATTTCATCCTGGGCTCCTCTTCAGTTGTACCGTGGACCTCATCATTGACGGACGCAGATTTATCCCGACGGTGCGACTGGCGCAGAACACTGCGTATCGCAGACCAATTTTGGACACGATGGCTACGCGAATACCTCCCAACGCTCCGACCGAGAGGACCCACCAACAGTGCCGTAAATCTTGGCGAGGGTGATGTGGTGCTGATCGCCGACGCTACCCTCCCTCGTGGGCTCTGGCCCTTAGGAAGGGTTGCGAAGGTTTACCTAGGACCTGACGGAGCGGTCCGCGTAGCAGACGTCCGCACTAGAGGCGGCATGCTGCGCCGACCGGCCCGAAAACTTGTTTTGATAGAAGCCACGCCTCAGTCAGTTGCCACCCAGTTGTTAGTGTTCCACTGGGGGTCCGGAATGTTGGCGACTGGCTGCAGTGTGGCCTTTTTATAATCTTTTTGTCACGTTTATTCTTCTATATCTTGTTTTTTACGTTTTAATGTCAGTTGTCAAGTGGTACTGATCCTGTCCTTGTCCTGTTATTGTGAACTAGTTATTAAACCCGTGTTTCTACTAACATTTTAGCCTTTCATTCATACAGTCCACTCAATAGCTATCACTAAATGTAACTTCTTATACTTAAGTTTTCGTTTAAATATTGTACTTATGTCCAGCAGAGGGACACTAATAATAGGTTAAGAAAATATATGTTGATAATTATTTAAAAACCTGCAAAAAGTAAATAGGTATGTCTCTTTAATTTTTTTGTGTTTGCAATTAACTAGGTTGTATTAACAGAATTACATTTACGCACATTATCGGAATCACATTACTGGAAGGCTACAAAAGCATCGAAACCAGAAACCATACCGGTAGGATTTAACGCAAAATCGGATACATATCGACATAAGTGTGATTTATGGTATATAAAGCTCTGAATACTTTACTGTTTCTGTCAGCACTGTCCACAAGTGTTTTATGAACCGTTATTTCCAGTGTTATTTACTTAAAAACTGAACTGAATTTCATACATATAAAATGTTTAGGTACCCATTGAACACCCAGAGGTTGTTTTATTAATTTTTACTCGTAAGTGAATGAGATAAATTAGACATTTTTTACGTAAAAATTTGGCATTATAATTGCCAAAAGTGATCACACATAGTTATTTGTGTGTTAATGTGAATAATAAAATATATTTCATTAAATGGAAACATGTCCAATATGAACATATCTTTGACTTCGACTGTCTGACTGACTACACGTCTATGACAATGCTCAAATCCAAACGCGAATTGACCAAGATACATACTTAAATTTCGTGAATTACCTGTTAGTTTTATAATCAAAATCTAGCATCTTCGGCCTAGAACGTGATTGTGTATTCTCTAATGGAGATGTCGAGCTTTGCATAATGAGGTCCTGTGCCCGATTACGTTTTAACGATGATGACTTCCTTCCAAATGTATGTTGGTAGAGCTGCAATCTAGTTTGGACCTTATTTGTTCCCTAAGTACTGTCTACAATACAGCCGTATTAAAGACGGGATTTGCCTTCTAATTTGTATTCTTCAAGCTTCCATAGGCGTCATGCTTGGTAGACCAAAATAATGTATTCCGCGTAGTTCGTAGATTAAAAAATAAGCCAAGAATTTCACGTGCAAAGCCATCACAGAAAAATCGACCATTATTTGCTCATTAAACAGACTGTCAGTGGTCAGGCTTATGATTCAGAGGAATTTTAATGCAACGATCGATTATACTACAAAGCTCAAAAAAAGACTTTAAAAAACATTCTTATAGCCATACAAAACGGGAAGTGGCCAGTTCAAGAAGTACCTAAATGTGATTTTAATATGTTATAATTAGCTGTTGGCCGAAACTGTGCCTCCATTCCACAGTAACTTACACTTTTCAGGATAAAACATAGCCGAACATGTTGGTTCAGGTTTCAGTGGTAATTAATAAATGTATATAGGTACGATAAATATTTTTTCTACTTTATTACTTTTATTTGACAGTTAAAGGGTCACCAACACGTACACATACAGAGAATAATACTGGAGACAGTATATGCACTATGGCCCGCAACCGCACTTTAATGTTACATTAAAGTATCGTGATGCGGTGCTTTATACTGTAACATTAAAGTGCAGGAGCAGTTGTTTTTGTTTCATTTATCCGTTCTGCCAAATTTGGTGGCTCTGTTAACAAATTCGGCATAATTTTCTCGATTCAAGTTGGCGGATGGCATTTTGACACTTTTGACACAAAAATGTTGATGGGTGGTTTCAGGTAATTTGGAGGTTCTAATCGCGAATTTGGCATAATTATTTGGATCTAAGATGGCGGATGATATTGTGACACTTTTAACACAAAAATATTGATGGGGTGTCGTTTTCGGGTAATTTGTTAGCTCTGAGCAAGAATTTTGCATATTTTTTTGGAGCCGAAATGACGGATAACATTTTGACACATTTATATTTTTTACACATTTTTGTTAGTGGGCGTCGATTTCGGGTAATTTGGTGGGTCTGAGCATGAATTTGAGAGGGAATCCATAGTACATTCAGTGATACGCCCACAATCATGCTAAACGTGGTTTTTAGGTATTGTTACCTTGGGTTCTGTCTACCCCGTAAGGGATAAAGACGAGATTTATGTATGTATGTATGTACGCTCAATGATGAAATTATTAAAATTAAAGATAGAGGATAGTTGATATCCCCACACATGACCTGGGCCTTCACAACTTAGAATTATCAGGGCACAACTCGATCTTAAAATACAATGTTGGCCAACTCTCAGCGGACTGACTGATGAATGTGCTGAGCTTAAGTAGGTATGCTCTTATGCATTCTAATTTTAAGGCAACCAGGATGTCTAAAGGGGGAAATGTAGCTAGCAGGTACGGCCTCCGCCAGATTTCCCTACACATACGTCAACCGATCAAGTTTAACAGGTACAAGTTTCTGGTGCGGTTTCTTGCATGAAGAGCAGTCTAATACATGGAAAAACTTTGTCATCAATATTGAACCCATCAACTATAACTTCTGATCCCCATTCCACCACAGATATAGGAGGAGTATTATTGTCTCCCTATCCGTGTAAGGTAAAGATAATAGAAAGAGTAAATAGAACTGGAGGAAATTATTAGGTGTACCTTGACAAAGAACAGGTATCATTCAAGTCGAGTACTGGAAAGGAAATTTTGAATACGAGGGAACCCTACTCAACTCATATATGGTCATGCAACGCAACTAATTTAACCAGGCATAACTATGACAAAACAGATTCTAAGTATCCATTAAGAATAAGGATAGAAGCACAGAATCTAACCAGACGGGTTAGATTCTGTGTTGTGCTGTGCAGGGGTTGCGGAAGCACAATGACTAGATTGGAGACCTATAACTGGAGGATCACTAGGAAAATAAACATTGATGAAAATGTGGTGAGATTGATTGATTGATTGCTGATGAGAGTTTAAAAATATGGGTTTCATCCATACATGACAACGGATAAGTTTGCCACCCATTCCTAGAGAGTTACCTTCAATGCTAGGAATCGTCGACTCACCTTCTCTTTACCTCTCTAAGATGCTCAAGATGAAAATAAAAATTTCGACCACTCCTTGGAAACTTGCCCATCTCCGACCCCCATTTTCCTTCATTGGGCTTGATTACTTCGGCCCAACACAGGTGACAGTTGGCCGCAGGCGAGAGAAAAGATATGTCACTTTGTTTATTTACTTAGTCGTCCACGCCGTACATCTAGAAGTTGTTCACAGTCTGTCCGCAGATGCAGCGATTATGGCCCTTCGTTTTTTTATCGCCAGAAGAGGTACACCTACTGATTTGTAGTCAGACAACGGAACCGCCTTTGTTGATGGCAACAGGGAGCTACGCCGCTAACGAGAAGATTGACTGGCGGTTTTCCCTCCCTCAGCTCCTTTTATGGATGCGGAGCGTCAAAGTTACCCTGTGAGCTACTCTCACCGAATGTCAGCCATCAGACGAATTGCTGCGTACACTCCTGGCCAAAGGGGAGGCGCAGGTCAACGCGCGGCCTCTTACGCATGTGCCGTCCAATCAAAATAGCAAAGAGGCCCTCACTCCTTCCTATTTCCTGCTTAACACTCCACCAGGTCGACCAGTTCCTGCGACGATGATGGAGGCCGACCTAGTGAGCAGGAGCAGCTGGCGCAGAGCAGTACGCCTAAGCGAACATTTTTGGCGACGCTGGGTCAGATAATACCTGCTTGCTCTGGTACCCAGACCAGGCGACAAAGAAGCCCCGGCTCTCCTGGTGGGGGACCTGGTCCTCATTGCCGATAGCAACTTGCCTCGGGGTTCATGGCCCAGAGGGGGCGGCATTAATTCCTGGCCGATACGGAATTGTCAGAGTCACTTCGACCAGCGTGCTTCGTCGGCCTCTTAAGAAGATAGTGCGGATGCTGGTGTGACTAAGAAAGGGCGAAAGGTGCCACAGGCACGACCTTTTTTATATTGTTTTATGTTTTTATACTTTATTTTACTATTTTTAAATGTTTTGTTTTTAAAATTCCTCTTATTTTTTTGTTACTTTTGGTTAGTCTGAATACATCTCTCAACATAGAAAGTTATTTCCTTTCTTAGTAGTATTTAGACTCTGGAAACCCTGAGGGCTTTAAATAATGTCTTAAAGCTGAGGCTTTAAGACATTATTTACAAAAAGCTACGGACTATGTCGACCGCTGGTTCAGACTGTTGAAGCTATCATCATCATTAAATTTCTGCTTCATAATTAAAATATCTGCCTTCAATTATTAACAAAGAAAATATATACAAGGTGTTAATTATTTAACTGAAAACCAGAAAGTAGTTTGTTCAGAATCGAGAGTAGAATCGATTGCACTTTATTTTAGGGTAGATTGTGTTTCTTTTTTTTAATCCATTTTAAACTGTGCCCGGTCTAAAAGTCACAAATGCAACATAGCACTCCAATATATTAGCGAGGTTGCATATTTACTGGCCGTTTTTCTGTTAGTTTTGATTGTCTAAGTTGCCACGTCATGTCTTGTCATTTACTTCTGTAAAACTGGAGGTTCTCATTTAATTTCCTATTTCTTGCGCAATGGCGTTTAGATACACGAATGTTCAATATTATGAAATGGTTCGGAAGCTAGCGCGTTGCAACGATAACGTCAATTTAGCTGTGCGACGTTTCCGAGAAGACTTAGGTCATGAGAAACGGCAAAGCTCAACAGACAAGCACTAAATGCTATGGTAGAGTTACAAGTCAAGTAGAATTACTGCCTTAACAAAACATACGAATATCTCTTGAAATAATTAAGATATTTGAAAACAAAAGCATTAAAATAACTTAAAATAAAAATATAATTTTGTGGTGTATGAGGTTTTCAGTTATTTAATTAACATCTTAAGATAAATCCCTAAACACGATTTGTAAAAAAATAATTGAACACATTTATGGTTAATTATTATTACCTATTATTATTACGTATTTTATTGAAGCACTCAAAATAATACTGATAATTTTCTGCAACACTTAATTAAACAGTCCTTGCAAATCGTGTGTTTAGTCCCTAATAAACCACATAATACCTTTTACCTCATGCGCCCGCGATATAACAAAAGTATAAATAAATATACATTTCCATAAGCAATATTCGATAAAACCAATCTAGATAGCAGTCGGGGGTCCGACCGACCCCACTACACTTTATGGCGAAACAACCTTAGGAAGGTTAAATTTATCGTAGTGCCTTACAGGAACTGAAGTTTGGGGGATTACGAGGTTGATAAAAGTTGAGTTGTTCAACTTTACAAAAAACGAACCACTTTGAATAACAAAAACTCTTGACCTGATGGCCTTATTCTCATAGCAGATTATGTGTTACAAACGTTCAGTAGAAGATTTATTTAGAGAATTGCGCAGCGTCTGAAGGAAATAGGAAAAATAGAAATGTATACATATCATTCCGTATTAATTGGTATCACACAGCAAAATCGAAAACAAATGCTTTGGATAAAATGAAACTTGTTAAACCGTTTCCTACTTTAATTTAGCATTCAAAGGCAACCTAACAAGGGGCGCTCGAAAACTTGGCTTGACGGAAATGTCGTGGGAAAATTGCGATTACTGTGGTCCAAGTAATAAGAAAAATCGTCAGGTAGAATAGAATAGTCTGAATTACTTGGGAATCTAGATTAATCAGCTTAGGCATATTGACATCATAAACCAAATATTTTAAGCTGCAATTGCGATCGAACATCCTCACCTCATTCGCCTATAAGAATAAATACTTCGTAGTTGTTATCTATAGATAAATTACCGAGAGCGTGGAAGTGCATAGGTATGTAAGTGGAATTGTGTGTTTATAGGCATTCTATATTTGAAATTTCCCTTTTCCTGTACTATCAGCATAAACAAAGGTTTGCAGTAGGTAATTTTAATTTATATTATGGAAGAAGAAAATTCCAAAATAATTGTATATATTATTTACGTTATGCGTATATTTTAACGACTGATTTTATTGTATTCTCTCAATTTTCAAAATAATCAAGGGCCCGTGCGACTATAAGTTACACAGTTTTTAAAAATTATGGCCGAACATAATTTTGGTCCGATTGAGTCGAAGTAAGCAAATTATTTTGAACTGTTACGCATATTTCTCTTATATTTTATTTTATCTTTTATATTCTAGGAACAATTCCCGCCAAGTTTGAGGATCTACCTACATATTTTGAACACATTCTTGTTGAATTTGTTATTCGCGTCCGTTCCTTACTTTGTTATTGCTAAATTTGTTGAAACATTTGATCAAAAGTAACTAGAAGTTTTGTTTCTGTCGAAATCTAGGTCTGATATTAAAAATAAAATGTTGTATGCTATATAGATCCGATAGGTTTTAAGTTATATATCTAAAAAACTAAGGGTGCTACCCATTTCAAAATTATATGTCGCACCTCTATTGCAACAACGACGTAAATGCAAAATTTTCAATAAACGACTTAATGATAGGAAACGGTCCGAAATCGATCGAACTTTTTGGTGCTACATTGACTTTCAAGTTTTTCCCGCAAAATTCCACCAGAGGGCGTTGCGTCTTTGTTCTTTTGAGCGGCTATTGAAACCAACAATGACTTATTGGTCAGTTGTTCGCGGGGAGGGGAGAAAGTCAGTTGTCCCGCAGCTGTACATCGACGCAAAGGTAATTACGCCTCACTTTTTTGCGATTTAAAGAACAACATTGACATAAAGGTCTTATACGTCATTTTTAGCGTGTCACTGATGTATATTTAGATAAAATATTCATTGCAATATTGACGTTTGTCGCAATTAAGTCATTGTTGTTCCCAAGTAAAATGTATGTTTATCAAAACGATATTGACTTATCTGTGTTAAACGTCACTTTTACATTTTACTAACATAAAATTAAGAAATATTTAGTGTAATATCGACGTTTGTAGCAATAAGGTCATTGTTGTTCCCAAATAATATTGTGTCTGTTTTGTTATTTTGTTACACTTTATTACTTGAAATCTACTATTTAGGTAGTTACTTTGATATGCAAATTAAAAGTGTTCCTTATAGCGATTGTTCGTTTTAAAAGAAATAAAGAATATTAATGCAGAACTGAAGTTTTATTTCTCTATGAATTTATCGTTGGGTTGTTTTGCTTATAATTAGTTGGTAAAACTGCTGCTTATAATAAAAATATGTTACTTACGTTATATTTTAACTGCATATTTATTTAAACAATATTATTACAATGCTGGTTTAAGTTTTGATTTTAGTTAATAATAAATGTTAAGCATTTATGTCGTTATTGCTTGTCAAAAGTTGAATATTTTTAAATATGTTCGATGAACAACGACTTAAATGTAGGTACCTTCAAAATAAAATGGCAATAACCAAAAAAATAAAAGATTTAAAAAAATTAAATAAAACTATAAAAAAGGCTTATATAATAATGCACTATTTTATGATTCAAACAATTACTAAACACCTAACGAAAAAATTTTACGGTGATTACAGTGAAATAAAATTTTCAAATGCATTTTCTCAAAAAACACAAAACTTGCATTTACGTCGTTGTTGTAATAGAGGTGCGATGTATTACTTGTGTGCTTGCTCGTTTGTATGCGTGTTTCGTTGTTACTTACTTTGTTGTTTGCTTTAAATGTGATCTAAATATTAACTAGCAAATGTTCGAGGCACCTATCTAGAGTTAAAATAAACGGTTGAAGTCTCAAAATAAGTATCACGACAAGGCAACGAAAATTTCACCATTCCTATTCAACTTGTTTACCAGCCATTCTCAGTTTAAATCCTGGTATCATAATCATACAAAATTAGCATAGTATGGCCGTCCGCGGCAAAATACTGGATAAACAAAAGAAGCCTGGGAACAAAGACACCATTCTTGATTCAAGACAGCAAACCACACTCGAACAGACCTGTTTTGTGACTTTGTATTCCTGCTAGCAAGTAAGGTCCCCAGGGTTCACTTTAAGTTTTTAGGTAGGTTCCTCTAGGTTCCTTATGATGATTTTGAATTTTCCAAGCTTACCAAGAGACAAAATGTTCAAATAAATAAATCAATATTATGAGAAGATTTACACTAATTGACCTAAACTGACGAGCAAAATATAACAACCGGTCGCTTTTCATACAACTTTCTATGGAAAATGACACGTTAGTTTTGCATGTCAGTGTAGTTTTAACTAACTAAAGCTAGTACTATGGGTGCCAGACAACTGAAAAACATACTTATCTAGATAAATATACGTAATGAAATATTACAGCATCCAAGACTCGGTTACAAATATTCGTATTTATCATACAAGTGTCTGTGTGGGATACGAACCCTAAAACTCAGCTTCATAATTGAATTTTTATTACTTGAAATAAATCAATTTGAATAGTTCTACTAGTCTATCCATTCATCAATAAAATGGACAGTTCAATCGGCAATTCTATAATTTAAAGTATTTTTTTACTATTTGTTCACTATAACCGAATAGGAACGATAGTAGGAATAACACTTGTAAAGTTTGTATATCTATGTATGATATTTAAATTCACTCTTACCTTTACTTGTACCAATCATAAGCTTGTTTTCAATTCGTCAAAGGAGTCCGGTCAGGTGGAGCTCTGTAAAGTGCCCGAGCATTCCTCCAAGGAATTCCGAACTTAGTGTACGTGTTCGATTTGAGAGCTTTTTACCCCACAAGTTTAGTTTAGCATTTATTTGTATTCAATCATTAATTTGCTTGATTATAATTGCTGAATAAACAAAAATATTTACCTTGCTACACCGCTATTCACGTGCAAGATAACCACCTCTGTGCGAAATATTTATGTTTTTCATGCAATTCCTCCCTTCACTACTGCCACACAAAACCCATAATAAATCTCACAAACGTAATTATCCCTTACACCACACAAACACTGACGCGTTCGCGACTTCGTAAAAGTTGCGGGAAACCGGTGGATGCAGGTGGCGAGTTGTCGTTCATTGTGGCGTATTAAGGGCGAGGCCTTTGTTTAACAGTGGACGGCTTCTGGGTGATGCTGATGATGATGATGATGATGACGTTTAAAAAAACCAAAATATATATTATATAATAACACTTAGCTAAATGTAATCTTACGAAATAAACTTAATTAAACTCAATTATACGTTTGATTATCTATATACATATAATAAAATCGTTGAGACCAAAAAATCTGTTATGTCTAAATTAGTCTAAAGTAAAACATACATAATAAATTAAACACCATCCTACGGGAACCATACCTTTTTTCGAGATAAAAATTAGCCTGTGTGTTTAGTTATCCCTCCTTTAAATTTCATGCAAATCCATCCAGCTTTGCCATGATGGAGTAATAAACACACACTCACACATATACAAAGTTTCGCTTTTTATAAGAAAAACTTGTAAAATTTTATCGCGTTTCACTGTATGTTTAATGCTACAAGCTTTGGTATTTTTACACTTTGAGTAGGTATCATAATTTAATGCCAAATGCAAAATAACTTGAGTAGCATGGATTATCCCATCCCAAGGGCACCGTAACAATTCACCGTTATAAAAATACAGCCGCAGTGTACGCACAACAGGAACATTCAAACATTCAAAACAGAAATGAAGTAATTTCAGGCATGCACCCGCTTGTTCGTAACAATTCAGCGATCGAAAAAAGCGGACAAATTCCACAGAAAAAAAAAGTCGAAGCAGCTGGACGCTGTTATTGAGGAATCGTGATTTTAACTAAATAGAATATAATTTTACTTAACTTTCAATAATGCAATCGGAATGTTGTTTTTAGCTGTAAACCAGTCCAAGCCAGCCACCGAGCAAACCTCTGCATCTAAATAAGACAATTTTTTGTGAGCACACATCACATTACTCCAAAGAGGGCTTCGATAATCCAAAGTCAACCCTTTTTACGCAACCGTAAAAAATTTAACCATTTCATAAATATTCTCTCATCACAATCGCTGCGGACTTTTAGGGAGCTAGGGTCAACAGCTTATAAATATTAAGGCAAGGTCGTAACTGCCGCGGATTTTTGCCAAGAGCGTCCAATAAGGAAACTTTGGTATATTGTATCATAATTTTAACTTCGTAGCAACAGCGAAACTCCTGTGTCGTCTTTATGAGTTTTTATTTAGTTTCACGGCTGTCGTATTATTAAGCTCGTACTTTGTGGTAGTATTTGGTAATTTATCCATTATTTACTAAATTTAAATTCAGTACGGATAGTTGCAACGCCAAAAGCTTCAATTTTACCAGCCAAAGCTGTTTTCAGTAGGTATTACGGAATATAACATACATATATTAATAACTACAATTTTAATTCCTTACTGAGAAACGAAAATGAGCCATTATTGCCCCATTTGTCTACGACATTGAGAGTGATGTGATGATTGCTTTTAGTTAAGGATTAAAAAAAGCCCAAAAAGGCAGTTTCTTTAAAACAGTGGCTATGTCACAATATAGTATGTGCTAGAAATTTCTGTTTGACCTATCTTTATTCATAATTTATGTACTATTTAAAGTTATGCCTATAGTGTGTGGGTACAAAGCCAGTCACTTTACGTTATGCAAACCACATTGCTTTAAAAGATCAATTGTAACATTGATATTGTCATTTTATGCCATCAATTTACCCTTTCCTAAAACCCATCCATTTGAAACAGGAATAGCACAACATCACCTGAACATACCGAGAACAAATCCTTTTCGGATCCAATGTATATTTCAAATAGACAAAACGTCCTCAGAAAACGTGTCATCTCATCCATTTCTGGCAGCCTACTCCAGTATTACGGACTCGCATAAAAGTCGCACACGCGATACCTATAAATATGAACGAGATTACTTACTGGCTTATCATTATTTTATTATTCTTAAACTTAAGTGACGAAATAAAGATGTACTTGAACATAAAAAGTAATAATAAACATCATTTTTCCTTGTGACCAAAGACTTGATGGCGTTACGTGGCTTACAGTATTATTAGCAAATCAAATATAAACTTCAAACGAAAACGTATATTATGTAGCTACTTACCTGAATTCAATGCTGCATAGTACTTTCGCAAAAAATATTTGGTAACTATACAGTTATTTGTTTGCATTGATATTTTCATATTAATATCTAAATAATAAATAAAACCATAATAAATAATGCCATTTGTACCATTGATTACGTGAACAGCTCTTTCAATGTGGCTGATTTCTTTTTTATAGCGCTCTTAACCGTCGGGATGAGATTTGTCGTAAGAAAATGTTTAATTAAAAAACCTCAGCAAAAAAATGTGTTGAGCAGGAAAGTATTGAATTTCGTCTTATAACTTATAACCTACCGATTTTTTAATCCATACCTGTATAAATGTATTCCCGAAAATATTAAATTTTCATAAGAACTTTCGTTCCAGTAGCTGTAAAATTTGCTTAGCACGCTAATTAGTTCGTCACAAAAGTGTAAAAAAATTAAGAAAAATCAGTATATTCACTAACCTACTAACTCACGATTTATCGGTGTTTCTACAAACATCCACCGTCTCATTAGTTCACATAGTATACCTTAGATTGCCTGTCACTTAATAACGTCGAGTTTGCAGTGAGAAAGGGGTTTGTGTTAGTAAGCCAGTTGTCGTGAAATATGTCTTTGGGGTCCGACGTGAATGCTTTCAAATCGTCATAAAAAATAATATATCGTTATTACGCGTTATAAATTCGATTATCGTCTGGACCAAATGCCCTTTTGGCTCATTTTTGTTACACACATCTCGTTCCGGTTCAGACGCTAACATAATAATATTTTTGAATTAGGGAAGGGAATTTGAAGTATAAACGTGCCCCACCAATGTTGATCTATAATATTAACCAGTTAAAGCCACGATTTGGCTCATTGCGGTACCTAATTAAATACATTTCATGAATCTTTAAAATTTCTTCCGTGCCGCGGTCAATGTTCGAGTTGAATTTATCAATCTTTTTAGTCGTAGCCAACATTTTGCTCATGCCGACATATAATTTTATACATAGCAGTCGTAAACTCTTTTTAGGGTTTCGGTTTCGTAGTCGGTAAAGAACCTTTGTAAGCACCTACGTACCTTATTTAGCTTAAAACGGACATCACGAAAACATAGGTAATTAACATGGAATATTCATCATGTTAGCTGTATTTAGACGAAATAGAACCGAACCTTACCCGTCTATACTACTAGAGCAGCCAACCTAAAAATACCCGTGCGTGAAACAGGGAGTGGCCAGAAGCATACCTTCCACTGTTACCAATCTTTGTTCTTGTATCCCATATAATTAATCCAGGTTATAAAATGTGTGTATGCTACATCCAAATCCATCCAGCTGTGAAAGAGTGGAGTTAAAACAGACACACACAAACATTCGCATTTGTATCATTATATCATTATTATTAGATAAAAAATTGGATAGTAGGATCAAATGAATTGCGATGCGTTACCAAACTCCACGAATTAATCATTTATATGTACAGGCTGTTTACCAATACATCATACTTGCCACTTCTCACACTTTTTGAATGCATATTTTCTTAAACAAGACCAATTTAATGAAGCTTGTGTATATAAACATATACATATAAACATTTTGTTAAAATAATTAATATTATTGTCCTAGCTCAAATTCAAACTTTGATTTCAGTAATGCTTTCTTCTCAAAATTCATAACAAGGCATGAGCTCTGCACTTGAGTTTTACAAGGTGATAACAATTACAGCTAACGAACACGTTTGCGGTTACTGGCTGTCTCTTTAGGGCCACGAAATTCTCGGGGATTTATCTGCAAATTACCGTTTTAACTTGTCTTTGTGCGCGAGTTATATTTTAGACCTTGTTTTACTTAATTGTTTAAGACCGCGTAGCCGGATTAAAATTATAATCACGGGTAAGGAATCGTTATTAATATTCCGAAATCTACAGAATAGGTGTATTAATAATTACCCGCTTGGTTAAACCATTGATCTTAAATGTTAATAATGATAATGAATTCCATGTTTCGCAGATATTTGATAAATATGTTCTGCTGATCATGATTGAATAATAATAATGGAACTGTTGCCCGTTTGGGCCAAAGTGAAAAATTGTTCTAAGATGCAATGTAATTTAAATGACTTAAAATATCAAATAATAATTTCATTTACAAGTCTGTGACGATCAGTCTTTGTGTGGGTTACACCAAGTTCCTTTAACTTTAACTATATTGTCGATTTTGACATAAATATAAATATTTCATAGGTTTTCTGTCAAAGATAGGTCGCGTCGGTATAAAAACAATTATCAAACAACAATACATAACGTTAACAAAAACCGAAAATCGTCGGTATGGCTAGTGTTATTTTTAAAGTCATTTGGTGCACGCTTCCTTATTTTTCTCTGATGTAAGAACTGTCATAAAAAATGCTAAAGCACTTATTTCGTCAACTATATCTACAGAAAGGCAAAGCTTATGCAGACAAAAGAAAACAATGCAAGACTCAAATCTATTTTGCGTAATCGAGAATAAAAGTAGGCAAGTACCTAATGTATTCTCCATTCCTATTCATTTTAATGCCTTTGTAAACAAACCAAATATCATCTAAATTCCCACACGATCACTCAATGTATACAATTAGCATCACATCCACCGGAATATTGAAGGATAATAGTTTAGATTAGATTGAATTATTCATTCATTCAATAAAAATTACATCATAAATTGTACATTGTCAAGTTAGAAGAATTTAGATTGAAATCGTCAAGAGTAAATAAAATTAAATTATATAATAGAAATCAATTGAATATTACAAAAATGTCAAAACCAAATACAATAATAATAAAACAATTAGGTACAATTAAATTAAATTAATTCTCCGCTAGGGACCGTCATTGCTTATAGGTAAATAATGAAATATAATAAAGGGTTTAAATTAACCAAATGTCAAAATCAATCGAAAAAACAATGCAATTAAATAAATAAATCAAAATGTCATATCCAGAAACTCGTTTACAGAATAAAATGTATGAATGTACTTAACAATGTAATAATAATTTATACCTACTATGACCATTATATTTTAAAACTTTAATGAGCTTGGCGGATTCGTTTGTTTACAAAAGCGTTAAAATCGATTAGACTGGACTATACCTACGTATACTATTAGCATTTGTTGCTAATGATATCATTTTTTTTTCTGGCGCGTACAAAACTTTTCAACGTTGAGAAAACTCCTAACTCGTGTCTAACTTATCAAATTTTAAATGTGCAACGCTTTGCAGCCGGGCCCGAAGAATTTTTAACTAGGCAGAGAATCAGAGGCTACACTTTAAATTAAATTTCTCGACGAGATTCAAAAGTTTGTTCGTATATTTAGCTGGTACGGATTTTGAATAACGGCAGTTTGCGTTGGGAATGATACCTAACCTTCACCATCGCAGGTAAATGAAACAATTTGAAGCGAGTCCCTTTTTTGGGCTTCGTTGAAGTATTGCGCTAAAATAATTGTTTTGATTTCCAGATTTTTTTGCACCACATATCAAAAATCATTTGACACATGTCATTATAACTGAGTTAGTTAATAGGTACAGTCAAAGACATAAATATATGTACGTTACCAAGACGTCCAAAACATCTACACACCTTTATGCCAGAAACAATAAGGTCTGTATAATATAACTGTATAGATATTATTGCCCTTGACTCGATTGTACGTAATTATTTGAAAGCCGCGATTTTATTTCATAATGTAAGCCGTCTTTGTAGGCGATTACTTCTAAGTTCGATAGACTTTTAATAGAAGGTACTACTCCTTATTCTACCTTACTCTAGACTACTCTGGAGTAGGTTTTAGTTTGAAGAATGTCGCCAATTTGATTTCAGGGAATAAAGGATTAGTTTGAACTAAGTGTATCTCTAAATTATTTATAGCAACTATACATATACATAGGTACAGTCAAGTGTAATAATATGTATCTAGTCAAAGTTTCAAAAATAAGTACCATACGCTCTTACACGGGCGTCATAGGGTTGTGGCTTATATAATATATACTGTGGTCGTGGGACGTATTTTTGAGAAGTACGTATATCGATACTTATTTTTGCACTTGACCGTACATATAGATTGATCGACAGGTTTTTTTGTAATATGTTTTAAACGGCAAGTCTATATGTAGTTACATCCTAAAAAAATTAAACTAATATTACAAAAAGAATAAAACATGTATGTACCTACTGATGATTGCTTTGCTATTGCGGTAACAGAAGAACAAACACCTAATGACAGCCACGGACGAGAGGACTAACAACAAATGCGAAGAATGAAAGAGCTGAGTAGCTGATGACGCGTAGTTCAGAATTTCAAAATCATTCTACTTACTGACCCTTAACGACTTACGTAACAGATTTGCGAGTGTCGCAACTAGGCTAATTTATATAGTGATCCCCTGTAGTTAGCAAGCATGTCAAATTCCTAGCAAGTCCAACAGTTACTTAGCACAAAGTCCGGCACTTCCCAACACTGTGGTGACTCCTTGTTTGCGTTGTTTCAAGTTTCAGCCGAGGAACGCGGTCCCACCCATACTCCGCACCGTTTGCTATTGACATATACATAAGATATGCTCACGTACTATTTGAAGTATACTGTTTTGAACCATGTTGAATATGTACGTGGCATTATGTTTAAAGAAATTAATTTTCGAAGCTCGTTATCTACTTTAACAGTTTAGATGTATATACCAACAATAATAAATACGACGAGAGGTAAATTGATCAAAATTGGGAATATAAGATACATCTTTGAATATGTTTAATACGTTTGTTTAAATGTTCCTTATTATTGAAACTTGTTGAGGTTGCTAATCACGCGACATTTAGTTTGTTACTGGTGGGTTTTATTTGTTATGAATTGTAATGAGAAAAAGAAAGCCGTGTGACACTTTTGATAGAACTGTTTTACCTTCAAAAATGTTAATGTGAATTTGTACCTAGATAAAAGATATTGAATATATATTAAGAATGTGTTGACTGTTGTTTACTATTTCAATAGGTTATGGGCCCAGGAAATCCAGGAATAAAGAATAATACAAATATTGTGATGGAATAAATATGTAAGTGACATCGAAAGAATTTTTTTTCCGTGGGTGACATATCATAACAGCCTCTCAATACGAAAAGAACGTGTAAGTACACTTGACGTATTTTACATGTATATCGCCTGAAATAATATATTGATTTAAAGGTGATTTTTTTTTTCCTGAAACTACAAAATGGAACATTTTAAACCAAGAATTTTAAAACATGTCGATGACTATGGCATTTGGATGACAGAACTAAATTTATATTTGGAAGCTAATGATTTGAAAGAAATTTTAACAAAAAATGATGAAAAAGTTATAAACAGTAAGAATGATGCTAAAGTAAGATTATTAATTCTCAATTCAGTAGATAAATCTTTGACGTGCCATATTATATGTTGCGAGGATGCAAAGAGCATGATCAACAAATTGGATACCATTTTTCATCTTAATAAAGAAGCAGAAACCGCACGATTGTTTGAGAACTTTTATACGTTTAAATTTACGCACGACATTGCTTCAAGCTTGAGTCAGCTGCAAAACATAGCTTATAAAATTAAAAATTTAGGAGAAAAGCTTCAAGATATTCAAATAATTGCGAAAATTCTTACCTCTTTACCGGAAGAGTATAATTATTTTAAGACAGCTTGGAATTCTACAACAATAACTGAAAAAACACTAGATAACTTAGTGTCTAGAATCCTGTCAGAACTGGCAATAAAGCCATCTTCTTCGGAAAACAATAAAGAAAATTCTGTACCAATTTATGCCAAAAATAATGAAGAAAACATACAGGATGCATTTCGTGTCAGAGAGAGAGAGAGTGTTTTCGGTGTGGAAAACCTGGCCATATAGCCAGATTTTGTAAAAATAACATAAATTACCAAAATTATCAAAACTATTCGAATAGAGACAGAAAATTCTGTGATTTTTGCAAACGGAATAATCACACTCAAGAAGAATGCTATTTTAAAAAGAAGAGGAATGCACAAGCCAATGGGGGTTCTGATTTTAACATGAAGGAGGTAATTTTACCAGTTATAATAGACTCCGGTGCATCATGTCACATGATTAATAATAGTCAACTTTTGAAGAAAATCAGACCTATCGAAACAGAAATAGTCTGTGCAAACAATAACATTATGAAAGCTGAACTTGTTGGAGAATTTGAAACTGATACAGCATGTTTTAAAAGAGTTATGTATGTTCCAGACTTATCCAAGAATTTAATATCTGTCAATTCTATTACGAGCCAAAACGGACGGGTAGAATTTTATTAAGATGTTGCGGTTGTAACGAGTGGTAACAGAATAATATGTCGTGGCAAGAAAACCGTCTCGGGAATGTATGAAACAGAATTAAAGATCCAAGTCCCAGAATGCTCCCTACGTGCTGAAAATACGAATCCAGATAATTGGCATAGAAGACTGGGGCACATATCTGATACACAGAAGCTATCCAAACTTGTCTATGGCATCGATACAGATAAGAATATAGCTACTGGAACCTGCGAAGTCTGTGCGCGATCAAAACGAAACGAAATTAGAACACGAGCAACAAAACCTTTAGAAATTGTTCACTCTGATTTATGCGGTCCAATTGATGTCCCCACTTGGGATGGCAATGTCTATTTTCTTACACTTTTAGATGATTACACTCATTTTGCGTATATTTATCTTATTAAACATAAGTCTGATGTTTCAGATAAAGTCATCGAGTACATCAATTTTGCAGAGAATCATTTCAATGCGAAAGTTAAAAAAATTAGATGCGATAATGGAAAAGAATATGCAAACAATAAATTTACAACCTGGTGCAAAAATAAAGGAATTGAGATTGATTTCACTATTCCCTATAGTCCACAACTTAACGGGAAAGCAGAGCGCCTAAACAGAACACTTATGGAAAGGACTCGCGCTTTGCTCTTTGACTCAGGATTGCCACTAGATCTTTGGGGGGAAGCTTTGTATACAGCGACATACATTACAAATAGATGTTATACTACAGCACATAATGTTACTCCGGCAGAACTCTGGTACAAAAGAAAACCAAATTTATCCTATTTGAGGACTTTTGGGTCAGTCGCATATTGTAAAATTAATCGTCACCTCGGAAAACTAAAATCAAGGCGTGATGTTGGAATTTTAGTTGGGTATATAAATGTTGGATATAAGATTTGGGATCCAGAAAATAGAAGATGCTTTTATTCTAGAGATGTGGTTTTTGATGAAACTAAAGGAGCTAATAAGAAAATAATGGGAGAAGTAAAAGAGAACCTTGAAATTTTTGAAAATGTTTTTGAATATAACACAAATGAAGGTAAAACAAATGAAAATGAAGTAATTGAAATAAGAAACAAAACAATAGTAAATGACAGTCAAGAAGAAGACATAATAATTGAAAATAGTAGAAATGATGAAGACTTTGAAGATGCATTTGAAGAAGTGACAGCAAATGAACAAAATATAACCGAGGAAAGAATTGATCAAAGAGTATTTGACGAAAATGAAAGGATGACAGTTAATGAAGAAGACATATTTGAAGATACGAGAGAAAGTATAGAAGAAGCAATTGAAAGTGAAGAAACTGAACAAATAATTGATGTAAATAATGAGATGAATGAGAATATAGAAGAAGCAATTGAAGAGAATAAAAGAATACTGCCAGAAAGAAACAGAAGATTACCTACAAGATTTAATGATTATGAATTGGACTTACAATGTTATTGTAATAATATTACGTTTGAAGAAGCAGTGAAATGTGATGAGAAACAAGAATGGCTAAAAGCTATTGAAGAAGAGAAAAAGTCTCTCGAAGAAAATGAAACATGGGAGATAGTTGATGCCAAAGAAGTTGGAAAAAGGAAAGTTATTACCAGTAAATGGGTGTTTGCTAAAAAGGCTGACGGGAGACATAAAGCAAGATTAGTAGCTAGAGGATTTGAGCAAAAGTATTTGGTTGATTACGAAGAAACGTATAGTCCTGTGGTAAATACTACCAGTTTGAGAATTCTATTAGCATTGGCAGCTCAAAAGGGACAAAAATTGAGACAATTTGATATAAAAACAGCTTTTCTATATGGTTCGTTGAATGAAACAATCTACATGCATATTCCAAAAGGTTATCCTGAGTTAAAGGGCAAAGTCTGCAAGTTAAAGAAAAGTTTATATGGTCTGAAACAGGCACCGTTAATGTGGAATATACGGTTTACTGAGTTTTTGAAGACGTTGGGCTTTAAACAGCTAAAACTAGATTCCTGCATTTTTGTTTCAGGTTCAACTTTGTTAGCTATATATGTTGATGACGGATTGCTAATTGGGGAAAGCTATGACGTTTTGGATAAAATACTAAAGAATATTCAAAAGGAATTTCAAATGCGAGTTTGCGATAGTGTGTCTAGTTATGTGGGGCTTGATATTGATATTAATTTTGAACAAGAGTCTATAAAAATAAGTCAAAAGTCATATATAAAAAAAGTTTTACAAAAATTTAAAATGTCCGAATGCAGACAATGTTCAGTGCCAAACATTTTAACTGAGTCTCATCCAAAAAGGGGTGAAGTAGATGGTTTGGATGAATACAGAGAAATAGTAGGGTCTTTAATGTATTTGGCAGTAAAATCTAGACCAGATATTGCCTTCTCAGTGGGTTATTGCAGTAGACATCAATCAGACTCAAATATAAATGATCTGAATAATTCTAAAACCGTTTTGCGCTATTTGAAGGGAACAATGGACTTGGGTATTGAATTTGGTAAGGGTGATTTTAAAATTGAAACTTTTTGTGATGCAGATTTCGCAGGTGACCCAGATACAAGAAAGAGCACTACAGGCTATGTCATCATATTTGGAGGAGCGCCTATAAGCTGGAGTTCACGGAAGCAACCAATTGTAGCACTTTCAAGTACGGAAGCAGAATACATTGCTGCTGCGGAGTGTTGCAGAGAACTGATTTACATCAAAAGCCTAATTAAAGAGATTACTGGTCGTGATCCTGAAGCGAGTTTGTGCATAGATAATCAATCTGCAATTTGGTTGATGAAGAAGGGAATTGTCAATAAACGAAGCAAACATATCGACGTTCGGTATTATTACCTAAAGGAGAAGATAGAAGAAAATGCATTAATAATTAAATTCTGTCCCACAGATCAACAGACAGCAGATATTATGACCAAATGCTTGCCTGCTGTAAAATTTCAAAGGTTTCGTGACAGGATGCTCACATAGACTCCATCATAATATTTGGTGAGGTGCACATACTTTTTGTAGAAGTGATAGTTGTGAAAGACACTATATTTGTGTAAAAGTGTAGTAGCGTAGTTGATGTTATGTGGACTATTAACTTAGAAATTAGGATTAGTATTAAGTGTGTTTCGGACTCTACGTTTAAATTTGACATAGGCACATAGGTACAGAAAAAAAAAAGGGGTGATGTTTTTAAATATTTTTAAGGGGTGGTTTAAAACTTTTATCTACAGGGTGTTGAATTTTACGTCGCGTAATTAAAGGGGTGTGTTGAGGTTGCTAATCACGCGACATTTAGTTTGTTACTGGTAGGTTTTATTTGTTATGAATTGTAATGAGAAAAAGAAAGCCGTGTGACACTTTTGATAGAACTGTTTTACCTTCAAGAATGTTAATGTGAATTTGTACCTAGATAAAAGATATTGAATATATATTAGGAATGTGTTGACTGTTGTTTACTATTTCAATAAAACTCAACCTGAGCATGTTTAGTGCTGGACGGGCCAGGCACGCTGCGAGTACCAGTGTTAGTTGCATATATCTTCCAGATGAACGGCGTATATTGGAAAACTTACGTCGTCGTGCAACCGCTAAGTTGCCGGGAATTTCACACCGCATTTATTTCGAGACGAGTTGTCTCGACGTATTCTACGGATGCAATTACTAAACGATGCCATATACCTAACTTGCAATATCTCGAATGTCAGTAATACATATTGTGTGTGCAATATCAATAAATAATAAATTAGAAACGTTTTTAAAAATAGTTCTTAAAGTATGATACACGTACCTACTACATTTCTTTTGCAAAGAAAATGCAGATTTAACGTTTCTTAAGTTACCCCAAAACATTACACCATTGAATATGGCAGGGTATGATTAATATTGCCATGGTATGCTCTTTTCTTACCTCCATTGAATGTATATTGGACAATGTAATGTAGAAAATGACATGATAAGTTTTGGACAGCTATTTATTCATTTTCTGAATACTTAACTTTCAGTTAAAGTTAACTTGGTCGTTCTCACCCCTCCCCCCCCCCCCCCCCCCCCCCCTGCGACCGTCGCCCGCTGCGTCTATATGCAGAGTTCGTTAACGTCTGGGAGCGGTCGTTCTCGCCCGCCGGATTTCTTTGGACAAAGGCCTAAGAAAATTGTTGTCGTCTTTCGTTCGGCAATTTTGTTACATTGATAAGTTTATATACTGCATTTGCAACTTGTTTATCGTTTGTGAATTGTACTTATTATTTGCGTTTTATCCAGATTAACAAAGTTTTTTTATCAACTTGAATATGTAATTGATGCACAATATTAAAATCAAAAACTTTAGTTTGTTTTTTAGTGGGTATCTGGCGAGAGAGAATTAATTAACATAATACTTTATAATGTTTTCGTAATTCGACTGTACTTTTGTTATCGTTTCGTAGTTTAATTATATATAGTAATAAGATAATTGTTGCGTAGTTTTCTCGGCATTGTACATTCTTTGTGAATTGAATAACGTTCACCGTATTTCTTGTCTCGTTCTAACCTTAACACCCTCTAAACAACCACCATACTCGGACCTAACCAAACCTAATCCTCCTGAAAGACATAAAGGCTGCTTTTAGTAAAAGTGAAATATGACAAAGATAGGGCTCAAGATAAGATGGTGCAACTCATACTTAAAAAATATCTATGTAAAAATATTTTTTCTGGATATTTGTAGTTCTTTGTAAAATCGATTTATAATCTCAAAAAACGCATAGCTCTAGATTTTTGTCGATTTCATTACAGCCGTTTGTGAGATCGTCGTACACATACGAATTGCTCATTTAGTATTAGGTATAAGTATAGGATAACACTAGGCAGAGGAATAACGGCTTACAGGTTCAGGGTCCAAGAGCATCAATCAACAATGTTTACATACTCGTAGCACGAGCCTGCTCGAGTCACTTACTCAGCCGAAGGTGCGGCGTCGAGTGCCACTGCAATAAATTTAACATGTGCAATTTACCTGCGCAGGCGATGTTTAGCCCGGATTTATTAGAGCGTTTGTCATGCAAATGCATAAAAGCCACGCCGCCGCCGGTGTGTTCGATTAAAAGTTTTGCCCGTTAAAAGTTTTCAGTTGGCTATTACTGTTTTTCAAAGGATCAAAATACAATCCAACGTGGCTGACGAAATACCTTTAGATTGGATAGGCATGAGGGAAATGATTCTGTTTTTTGGATACTAATTACTTGTAACAAGTTTTCTTTGCTGATTGGATAGCTTACAGTTATTAGCGAGTTTTGACTACAAAACTAATCAGGGAGGGTGGGAGTTTAATTTCGTTGGTGTTAAACCTCCTTTTTTGCATGGCTTATTTTTATATCCATAACCTTTTATTTTGTGAAATGTTTATTGAATCACGCGTTACAAACTGGCGTGCATTGTGGTGCAAGTTTAATTACCTACTATTGAACAAACTGTTTTGCGTTCAAAGTCTCTAAATGTAAGATTTTAACACTAAAAACATCTTATGCGCGTTCGCGTATACGTCTTAATTACTATGGAAAAATTGGCAGCGCCACTAGCGGCAAGAAACGGCAACAAAATAATCTCCATAGTAGTTGGCACTACACAACGCAAACGCGTTCCAGACGTTTTTTGCACCAAAAACTTACATAAGCACTCAGATTTGTTGTTGGTAACATAGAGCAAAAACAAAGAGGAGGTGTGGTAATAAGATTTCCCTATGAAACATCGCGTGACATTTTGCGGGGTGAGGGGTTGTGGAACTCCGCCCACTTTTCAATTTTCCATCCGTCGGTTAGTAGCAAAACCACTCGCCTACCTAGTTCAGCTATCTCACACTAGATGTCAATTAGTGTAAAAGTAATGGGACGTACTCAGAACTTTGAGTTTCAAAAAGTTTGTGTAATAAATGAATAAAATAAGGGTAACCATTTTTACTGATTTAGATGCATATTGTACTTCTGTAAAATAATAGACAAATTATTATAACGAACATAATTTTATTTACAAAATTCAATTAAGCGAAAATAAAGGCATATTATTCAAATTAGTTGCTTGAAATAGTCCATTTTATCAAATAAAGGTGTTTAAAGCACAGCTTAAAAAATGAACAATGCCAAGTATGTTAATATGGATAAAATGTTTATTTAATATTCTAAGCTCTTTCAATTCATGAACAGTCACGGAGAATAATATGTATACAACTCAGAACTTTGTTACTTCAAAATATTTGCTATTAAAATGTATTGTTATTTCATTACTGACCATAGCCGTGCGTTATTCGGTAAAATTATTTGATTCTAATTACGGCTCTGGATATTTTTGACGTTGAAAATAGTTGTTCTAATTGACGATAGATGGCGGCCTGTTCACAATATATTTATAAAACTACTAAAGTACTGTTTTGGCGACTAAAAAGTATTTAGGACTAAATGTATACTTTAGTTTTCAGTATACACGTATGATTATTACAATATACTAATGCGGAACTTTACGTACTTATATTTTTAATTCACAAAAGTTACGCCATCTAGTGTCGAGAAGTATAATTTATACTTGAAAGCCGAAAATTTTCTAGAACAATTTTAATAATTACGTATAAAATTACTTACAAATGAAATGTGATACCATTCATAGCATCAGAACGTCTGTCTGAATAACTTTAACACGATAAAACACAACACTTTCATCCTTTTCTTCTTAAAACCGCGAAAACACACCGATAATGCGAGTCTCGATACATGTGCACCTGACGAACGCTGACAACATACTGACTAAGCCCCGCCCACAATGATGACGTCAGGACCTAGTTGAAAATCACAGTGCACAGTTGCTTAGGCCAGCTCCTCTTTGTTTTTGCTCTGTGGTTGGTAACTTCTAGTTTACGGCCTGATAGTCATTTAAATGACTATTTATTATCAAGTCATAACAAGCAAAGTATGATATTTAGAGTAATCTTAAATACGCCGCACCGTAGATATTTCTTGGTTTTCTGCATGATATGCAGCCAACAGGCAAGAAAGCCTTGTAATAAATTAGGACACGTGTAGGTAATGCATGAACTCACCCTGTAGTGTTAAATTTATGGGGCAACATTTATAATTGCCAGTCGGGAGGTTGAATACACTACGCAGTGTTCAGCTCAGATTTGGAGATAAATAAAATATTCATTCGAAACTTCTCTGGTATTCATTTCGGCCATAAGTATAATAGTACCATCATTAAATCGCACTTTGAGGCGTATGAGGACTATGCGTATTTTTTTATAGGTAAGATGTCACCTTCGACCATAAAAAAGTGAAAACAGATTTCTGCGGACGGCAATTTGAGGTCAGTTCAACTACGCCTCGCCTCGTGCAACTGTATGAATATGATGAGGTTTCAACCGGACTCATATTATTGTTCTCAGAACTCCGTCTTTACGTTTTGAATGGTCTGAGATATTATCAGATATATTTTTTGTGATTTATATTTTCAGGCAGCATAGACTTTGTGGCGAGACTGTTTCAAGCACATTTTTTTCATATTCGCTATAAAGCAAATTGCTTACTGAATCAATGCCATGCACAGTTCGTAATAGCTTTTAAAGCCCCTATCTAGTCTATAGCTGTGTTTATCAACCTTTCTAAAGGCGCGTCCACCTTCGGTCTTAAAAAATATACGGCGACCCCAATTCACCTTCGCTTTTAGCACTTTGTTTTCTCTTAGATACAATACAAATACTAAACAATTTTATTTTATTATAATAAGTGTATTTTGAGCTTACTGTGACCCCTAAGAATAGATTCTGCGACCCCCCCCCCCCCCCCCCCCAGAGGTTGCTATCTACAAGTTAAAAAACTCTAGTCTAAAGAATATAAACTAAAATAGGTTAACTAAGTTTACTTTATTGGTCACGCTTGTCCAACAAGTAAGTATAGAACCTAAACTGCTATCCCTGCGCCAATCCTCAAAAATATCGGCAAACGTCCTAGTCTTAAGTAAAATAGTGTTGTAAACGTGACATGAGATAGTAAAACCGCAATGTCGTAAACTTATTAACATTGCCTATCACTGCCTTCATCCGTGCACAGAAATCTTAAACGCCTGTTTTTTTTTTTACTTTTACGCTACTACAAGGTGCGGAGTGATATAATTTTCTTTTTCTTTTTGTATCTCAAGAATCGATCAGTTTTGCTTAACTTATTTCCTTCGCAGAAAAATTTAAAAGTTGTCCGAAATATTACACAAGTGACAGCTTGTCTTTTTTGTGTTTTTTTCGCACGGTCGCAGCGAACGAAACATGTTGAGTTCCAAAATGTCCAGTCTCAATTTTATAAAAACAGCTTTCAACCTAATTCGAGGCAAAAAAACAAGCAATGCATTTCATAATTTGTGTCGGGGTTCGAATTGAAGAGGTACATAACCAATATATTTGAAATAGAGCTTATCACCCCTACTAATATTATTAGGTAAATCAATTAAGAGCAAACCTGCGTTAGTTTACTAGGAAGGCGGAGTGCACTCAAGTTATTAGTAAGTGTAGGCACCGAGTTGCTATAATCGATTTAACAACTAAGGCGATCCTGCGAAACTGCCATAATCGCATTTCAACGGACAAACGTAAAAGCGATGCGGTCAGTTAATTAGAACTGAAATCAGATTAGAGCAACATGTGGTAAAATAGTTAAAAAAACTAGGGTAGGTATATCTATCACAATAAAAAATACGCAAATTATTAGAAACACGTTTGTACAACAAATCACAATTTTGCTGCAGTAACATAGACTCTAAATTTTGTCTTGCGCCGTGATGTACACCAGCACAAAGCAGGATCATTGCCAACTTCTCAAGTTTTTTTATTGAAGTTAACAAGTGGGACCGGCAAAAACCGAGAACTTGGCGGGTCTGAAAGCTAAAAACCAACAAGAGAACTCGCGAACTCGGAAACACACAGAACGCGTGCAGTATCTGCTTAAGAACAAGTGGAATCTATATTTGTAAGGCAAATATGCCAAGCCATTTGCTGAGTTTCCGTGTGGTTGCGTTCCATTTGCGACGCGAGTTTGCTGCGAGGGTGATTCCATCTATCTGCTAATATGTGAAATTGAAATGTCGTCCCCGTGTTGCATTCCAACTTCTCTCATTTCTACGTAGTTTAACTGTGCACATTTATATTGAAACAATTGCTTTACGTAAATAGTGGAAAATATTTAAGTATTTACCGGACAGGATCGGTCGGAATACCGGATAGCGTTGTTAGTATACCTAGTATTAGGTACTAATGAAGGGTCCGAATATCGCACATAGGTTTATTGTAATTTTAAAAGGAATGTGCTGTACTTATTAAACTATTTACGTATGCAAATATTCTGCTGCCTAATACCTACTCATAAGTACCTACACAAAAGTTTTAGTAGCAAAAGACCCCCCGACCTAAAGTATGGAAATTGCGGTTTCAGTTAAATATCCTAAGATTTTGATATGTTAATAGATTTCAAAGTCCCGAACAAAAGTCCTTAGGGGCGCTTCCCATTCAGGATTCGACTGATTTTGTACCAGATAACTAAAACTATAAACAACGGTAATAATGAAATAAAAATAGTGTTACAGGTTAAAATCTCATCAATCTATATTAACATTATTTAAAGGATACACTTGCTGACAGTCTGTCTACCCCGTAAGGGATAAAGACGTGATTTATGTATATATACACATGTACCGAATCACATTTTTTAACACTGTTCACTTTATAATCTTAGTTTAGGTAATAAATTTAGCGCGCATTTCTATTCGAACAAACCAATATGTAGTTTAATAAGTAATAATGCTGTACTTGTTTGGGTATTTTACGTCTTGTTGATTATATCGTGTACGATGTCAAACTAACGTCAATTATTTAAAATAATTTTAATAAATAGGTACAGGCCTAACGCATAACTGTGTCTGTTCCTGAGGTATGGGAGCGGCACGGGAGCGGTGTGTTTACAGAACGTCAAACGACGCATAACTTTAATCGGCCGTCAAGTCTTGCTGTCAAGTAAAACGCACACGGCATTTGCAACCAAAGGTAAGTTCTCCAATAAGGGCTTTTGAACTAACTGTACGAACAGAAACCGTATACGAATATTTTAAATAAAAAATTGGATCCTAATGCACTGAGCATGAAGTCCATGAAGATGACATTGATATACATAAAACTGTTGCGATCGCTGCAGGATTGTCAGTGTTAAGTCTGCTGACCAATTTAAAAGAGAGAAATTCTACGCCCCGTTTCTGTTTCTGATATTTACAATCTAAAATTACCAGCTGAATTCGTAATCTTTGGTTTACACCTCTATACTAAAGTTATGAAGTTCTACTGAATCAGTGTTTTTTATAAAAAGCCTAAAAATTAAAACGTCTGTGCTGCCATTACTTCATGTGAACTCAATTGAATCGTAATCTCCGCATTTTACTACTCTCTCCAGCGAAACAACGCTCTCAGTATAGCGTTGAAATGTTTTCACAATAAATTAGGAGCGTGTGTCGCGCACTTATGCATGGAGTGACTCGTACGCATGAGTTCGCTTCGCTAGTGCTGTAAACAAAATACTTATTTTGTGTCTACCAAAAATTAAAGCTAAGGAGAAATTAAAGCTTACGAGGAGGTACTTATTGTTCCGACGAATTGCGATCCTCCTCCCATTTTGAAATTGGTTAGAAATGCAAAGTTTTAGCTGAAGGTACAACACATAGAATCTTTTCCAATTGGAAACGGTTATGGAGGTACCTATTTAAAATAGTGAAACCCTTGAGGCAAGTAAAAAAAGTGCGGCTAAGCAGAACAAAATATCTGCCTATCTAATACCTTTAAACGAGCAATGTTTGCCTGCTGTCAAGTTTCAAAGGTTTCATGACAGGATGCTCATAGACTCCATCTCCATCGGTGCCATGCTGGTAACAGTCGAGCCTTAAAGTTCGGATTATCTTAGTAAGTAAGTAAGTAAGTAAATGCTTTGTTGTACAAATATAAAAAAATAGATACAATTCACAAAAAAATAAAAATAACATTAATATAGGTATGCACAAACGCGAACTTATCCCTATAAGGGATCTCTACCAGTTAGTCTTTGAGTAGACGAGAGGGACATTAAACGTGGAACCGACAAAGTGTGAGTTTAAAATTCCAGATAGTGAAAGCCACAACAGAGCGTACATATCTAAATACAATAAACAAATCATAAAATAAACTACTAAATATCATTACACACATGCATACATTCAAAATACAATAAGAGTACACATAAACAATATCTAACGAGATGGTGTAAGCCACATCTTCCTCAAGCCCTTCCTGAACGACGCCAGAGGCAGACTGCCTAATGGAGGTCGGTAACCGATTCCACAGCATAGCAGAGTGAACTGTGAAGGATTTGGAGGATTAAAAAGAATGTTGATAAGTTATGACAGAACGTGGATGTTCCTGCGATCTCTGAAAGGCAACCACTTTAAGCTGCGTGCGGAAGTGAGACACGTGGTCATACTTTCGGAGTCCGAAAATGTATCGAATACATACATACATTTTGAAGACGATCAGCCTGACAAATAGCCCCTCAGTGAGATCCACATAGACAATATCGCTAACTAGTGTAATTTTTGTTTGGATAGGCAGAATGTTCTGCAAACGCCTGAGCGAGTGAAACGAGGCAAAAAGTTTCCAACTAACCTCAGAAACTTTTGCCGTCCAGGAAAGCGTCTGGTGCATGATGATCCCCAGATTTCTGACGGTAGGCGAGAAAGGAATAACTGTACTATCAAAATAAAAGTTTGGAACTACCAGGTCAGATATCCGAGAAATAAAATATGGACTACCTATAACGATTGCTTGCGTCTTCCTGGCATTTACCATGAGACCAAAGCTCGCAGCCCAGTCACGAATGGGGATGAGATCCGAATTAATGCGATCAATCAACAGAGGAAATCGTCAAGATCAGCCGCAGAATATATTTGCAAATCGTCAGCATACAAGTGGTACGAAGAATTCAAAGAAGAGGTAATACCATTAATAAAAATAGAAAAAAGGAGAGGGGAAATTACACCTCCATGCGGGACACCAGCGGTATGATCTACGTGGCTGAAGGCCATATAGACGATTCCGTCGAAAATAGGAGTGAAATCATGAGTCAGATTAATAATAATATCAAATTAAATCCTCTCCATATTCCGGAGCTTTCAACCTCTCGCCATCCACCTATACAAGCAAGTCCACAACCGTCCACCTGTCGCCAAGAACCTCTAAATTCAAGCTCCGAGCCACCTGTTTCTCGCCCCATGTGTCAATTTTTTTTGTCCTTCTTCCAGCACTTCTCATCGACCAATAGATTCACAGGCTTCCCAGAACTCGGACATCCAGCAAACCAACATAAGTATGCCAGGGAAATGTATTACAATATCGGTCAATAATTGCCACAATACGAGCAACGACAAATTTAATATTCTAAAACGTCATTATAACTCATTGTACCTACTTAAAAATTTAATTTTGTCTTTGTTGTTTTGTGTTATATTTTCGAGAAAAGCATTAAATAAATACAAGCTTCCACTTAATGGTATCCAGTAAGCTCTTCAGTAATGTACTATTCTAAATATATAGCTTGCTGCCAAATAATACATTAAATACCTTCACCAGATTTTTCGACTTATCAAATAAAGTATGCATTTGAATATAGAAAGATTTACGTGCGACTATGAGTTGGCTGTTATGGAGTTGTGCGAAACGTTTTCGAGTGTTGAGATAACGGGCTGCCAATATCATTATTCCAAAGCTTGGAAAAAATTAAAATATTTAAATTTGAATAAACACAAGGGCGGAAGAAAGATTACAAGAATGATTTCTAACATACCATTGTTACCCGCAAATAAAATACGACAAGTCTGGGAATCACTAACACATATTGCACTTAATTGTGATGCTATGAATATGTTTAAGAAATAATTAGAAAAGCAGTGGATCGGAATATTTTCACCAGAACTTACAAGTGAGGCAAATACAATTTACCACACTAACAACATTGTGGAGGGCTGGCATCACCACCTTAATGTGAGGATGGCAAGAAACCCTAGTTTGGGTAATTGCATTCAATTATTAAAAAAAGAAGCCAGCTTCCGCTGTCAAAGAATAATAGAAAGCTTGTCATGACGACAGCAGACGTAAAAACGCAGAAACAAGCCAACTTCGATATGAAATATAAAAAAATATTAAGAGATTTCACAAATATAAAACGACAGCTGTTGCTTTCCCACGAAACATAGTTTCATTTAAATTGTTGGAATAAGTTACAATATAAGAAATTCTATAATAATAAGTTAACTACTTTGTAATGATTGATAAGAATTAACGGTTTACTTGAATAATCCTTATTTTTTGACAATACTATACAGGGTTCATTATGATGGTCTAGTATAGGAAGTGTTCGAGTGTTTCTACTTTTTGTCACGCCCTTCATGTGACACTATTACAAACTCAGATTTTACCGTATTGGTCATTTTGCGACTGGTCATTTCACGTATTAGTCTTTGGTGAGCTAGTCATTTCGCGATTGGTTATTTTGCGTATTCATGATGCTATTTTCATTGGTCATTATGCGTATTGGTCAATGTACGTCTAAAAGAATTAACCCAGGTGAATTAAGTCTGCGGCGGGGGTTTTCTGGGAGAGAGAGCTGGGGCCTTACCACGACATCTTAATGCGATGCGCAGTTTAGGTTCGCTCGCTGTCAGATCCATACTAAAAATGACAGCTAAAATCCGAACCGAGTCGGAATTGAATCGCATTAAGACGTCATGGTAAGGCCCACGGGCGTTGTTAATCAGACAGACAAACAATCTGGCAGGACTTTCCATTTGATACATAATGACAGAAAATGGTAATGGATTCATTTATATAGAATGCAGAAATTAATGCATAAAATACTGTTCTTACTGCAAAACAAACAGAAAAGTTCATAGCAAAACTTAAAAGTTACACCGTAAGTTACATAATAATCAAACTTTCGACGCTGCATATTTAATCCATTTTTCAAACTTCGTTTCAGAAATTTTGAAACCAAGTAATAGTTGGAGTCACGCCGAAGACTTCCAGAGCCTTAGCAGACGCCGGGCCTAGGTACTTACTGTTCTGGTCAATAAGGAAGCAGTAAAAGTAATATTAGTTATTTGGCGATTTTACTTACTTAGAATAATGTTACCAAATTGAAGCTTCCTTGTACGAATATTACCGTTTTTACGCAAAAGCCAAAAAAAAATGCGGGTTAGAAAAACCTCACTGTAGTTCATAGCAAAACGCCGCCCTGCTTCTCTTGTGCTACTTTCTGGATTTACGGTAATGTTGCAATATTATCTGCTCTCGTTGAACAGGAATACGTACATTGTTTTCTGGCACCAGAACTCTTCCCGTAATAGGCATATCCTCACGAATCCCTTGTAATGCACGAATTATAACATGAACATCCTGCGGTGCCCTGTGATTTGGGAGTCGCTCCCTTTACAAAGTTATCGCTCGCCACTCTCTCCGTCCAGCTTCACCACATACTTTAAAATTATGTCAGCCAATTCCAGAGAACCTAACATTGATGATCATTGCATTTTATTCAGAATGACGACACAAATTTACAAAACATTGTAGGTATGTCAAAACCAACCTACGTCAAATTCTTTTATTTCAATTTGTAATTTAACCTAATGGCATCCTATCCTACCAGCCAGTACCTAATGAGTAATGAGGTTGGAGGTGTAGAAGAACCTATGTTTGATAAAATATCTTATGATTATGTTGGTATTAGGTATTGTCTTAACATTAATTTCGAATGTAGTAAATACCCAATTTACTTCTTTATTCAAATGTGAGTTCCGATAACAATGAAAGTATTATTTTCTAGTAAGAGATACGATCAAAGTTCACAATTGCTCAAATTATTTAACACGTTCGCTGCGATAAGAGGTCTAAAGACCTCCTGCCTGTACTCCCGGGCTGTGCGGTTAAAAATACTGCGGTTTCGCTCTGGTGCGGAGCTCATAGCTTGTATATTTTCATAGGTACAAAAGAGACCGCTATATGGTTCGATTTATATTCAAACGTAGAATTTGGTAAAACCTTAAAAAACACGAGAGGTTTTTAGGCCCCTCATCGCACTGAGAGTGAAAAGTGAACGTTCAGTGCGGATAGGGGGTCTAAAGACCTCATGTAGATAGTACGGGTCTTTTCGCCCCCTCCCGCACCTGTTGGTGTCTATGATAATGAAACTATAACACAGTGATGTGCACTCGTCGATGAGCAATGCACGTGATTTATTGAATTTACCAGCGAGTCAAAGTACGTACATAAGTGAAGACCAAAAAGTTACCCACCGTTAAAGCTCCGTTATTACGTAGTTAAAATTCATCATCATCATCATCATCTCAAGCCTGTATACGTTCCACTGCTGGGCACAGACCTCCTCTCAGAATGAGAGGTCTTGGGCTATATATATAGTTCCCACGTAAATTAGTCATACATTTGTATGGATAACTTTTGTGTCACAATGGAAAAATAGTGGTAATTTTAACTACCTGCTCACGCAGCCCCAACGGTTTGCAACTTTTTGGTCTTCACCCACATCCTAATAAGTGTCAATTGTGTTATGTAATATTACTTATAATATTAATTAATTAATTATCATATGTAATTAAAGTAATAGATTATAATAATTCTTTTCAATTCATCGATATGATTGCTTTTTTATTGACCACATCCCTAGCGGTAGCTGCAAGCGTACCGTGAATTCAGTGCTGTAAGAGGTCTAAATGCCTCCTAATTATTTTCTGTCATTTTGTCTTTTCCTTACGTCGAAACTCTGGGCGAAGCCAAAATTAGACAGAATAGTCCTTTAGAAATGCTCATAAGTATGTTTAATATATTTTTTTGTGAAATTCGCAGAAATATATGGATTTTAAGTATTCGGTTCCGTGAGTGGTCTTAAGGCCCCTAGCCGCACCGGTAAAATCGTACAGTGAAGGCCTAAAGACCTCTTACAGCACTAGTTGAAAGTAAGCAACATTTTGAGCCGCAGCGAACGTGTTAAATATATAAAAAAAATTAACTATAATAAGTAAACAACAATATTAAACACACTTCTTCCATTGTGTCAAATAAGTATATGCAACATTAATTGTTCGAAAAAAAACAAAAATGTTATTACGCTCTAGTAGGTAGTTAATTCTTTACAAACGATTTGTTTTAATATAGATTCATAGCACTTAAATCTACGTCTAGTTACAGTTTGTGGTTACATCAACAATATACTGGCAATTAACGGCTTATAAACGCTGCGGAGCCGTTTCAACGTAGGACAACAAAGAGTTAATTAAAATTACAAGAACACGGTTTTTTTAAATTAGAGTTGCGTAGTGCATTTGTTCGTGAAGTCTTGTTCATAATATTAATTATCATGCTAAGGTAAGGTATATTACATAAAGACAGTTTTTTTTATAAATATGTGCAAAATAATAAACAGATTACTCAAAATAAGAGATGAATGAAAAAGCATTTTAAAATATAATTAAAGATTATACTCGTGTATTTAAGAATCTGATTTAGGTATTTTCAGTACCTGAAGTGAAAATGTTTTCGAGAATATCTCACTTTAGCCTCGAAAGTCAAGCACCTAAACGTATTTTTATTGCCAAGTAATTTCGTTTGTTTTTTTACGACATTTTTTATGGATTTCTTATTAGATTCGTGCGTATTCCATAATAGAATCTCGGCGAAATCGTTTTTGTTTTATGCTTCTATTACTGTTTATTATTTATGCCATTTAATCAAGAATGCGCGAGACACCTTAATAAATATAGTATCACATTAATCAAAATGTCTCAGGGTTATTAGATTTATGAAAAACATATCTGTGAAAATACCACTATAAAGGGGTAAAAAATCGTGTTGATTCACCGACTTTTATCCAAGTTTTTATTTTCGCTCCCTGTCGATATGGTCAATACGTATGCCATGCCAAATTATTTTTTGGGCCCTTAGTAGATACTGAGTGTCAGAACTAAGCCGTGATCATGCAGTCAATCATACTTGGTGAAACTACAAGGGTTTTCGTTAATTTCGAAAACCTAAGCAAGCAACGAGTTCGATAGCCACAAGCGTATGGATTTAATGTATCAATATTGCATTATACCCTGAATTTACTAATCCTTTGCATGTTTTACGATTAAAAGTATTTTAAGGGTTATAAAAGTAGGCACTTTAAAATATTACGATTCCTTAAATCTTTGAATCCATTTGTTATATTATGGTTTTTATGTTGTACTTTATGCGAAGTAGAGCGTCCTCGTTAAAAGCTGGAAAAATACTCGCGTCATTAACTTCACAGCGCGACGCGGAATCACCTCTCCTGAGATTTTAGCACCTTATCACGAACGCTCGAACCATTGAAAAAAAATATGAAAAATATTTGAAATTACTACTTTAAATACTTTAAATCTGTTTGCAATCTCGTAATCAAAATAATTCCTACTCGAGGAATGTTTACTTACGTATCTACAGTAGAAGGCGATTACTACAGTAGAAGTAAAAGAATTGCCTGGGGTTCTTGGAATATCTCCTTACTAACTAATACATGTAACTAAGGCCCGCGAAACATACTCGTGTTTGTCTTAAATACAAAATACGTAGTTTTATGACAGATCATTCATCAGTCAGTATAAAGACTCGATGTCAATTAATTATCAAGTATAAATATGTAGAGGAACAGTTATATTTCGAGTAGAGGACGTCATACATTGAAGTAATCGAAATTATTTTCTTGCTAGCAGTGAATAAGAAGTTTTAACTTAAAACTACCCTGGAATTCATACATAGGACCAATAACAATCTAATTTGTTTTGATCCAAATCCTTCAAAGTGGCGAGCACAGATTACTACTTCTTACCCTTCAATCAATAACACCAATCGATCGGTGTTGTTGATCGAAGTTCTTCCTCTTTTATAGTACTTTCTTTTCGCTATGTCCGTCCGTCCGTCCGTCCGTCCGTCTGTCAGTCCGCGGCTTAGCTCAGAGATTCTTAGTACTAGAAAGCTGTAATTTGGCATAGGTAGTGTGTCGTTGGAAAGGTCGTTCGTAAAAATTGTGGGTGTGGGAAAACCATTTTTCGATTCAGGAATCCGTTTATGAAATATTAAGCTTTAAAGTTCTAATTATCGTTAGAGTCAAGTGTCCCCTACTCTTGCCAGCTAAACGGTTGTATTTGGATAGGTGAAAAAAAATCCGGTAGTAGTATATATATATAACCAAATTTAAAGTAATGCTAGGTAGGTTTTACTATTTAACGAGTAATAGTCGACCAACATAAAAAAATACTTGAAACCGTGAACTATGTTCGTAGTATCAAATAAAAATGAAAAATAATAATTACGTTCATAATATCCACCTATTGTGACGGCAACTACGGAACTGTATGTGGCCGGTTTTTTATTGAACACAATATTTTGTAAATAATTCGACAGGAATATAACAAGCAATATGTGAAAAACAGCGTCCTTAAATGCTGGCTCATCGTGAATTGCTCTTTGTGTTTGTACATTTGTGTCCTTAGTAACAACGGAAAACAATAAATAGTTGTTGCAATAAACGTTATGTTGCACGACCTAGTGTCTCGTTATAAGTTCTCTGAAATAATGTCTGGAATAATCAACAGAAGAAAGCGGTTAGGTAGTTTAATTCTCCGTTGCTGAAGGTGAAATAAACTGTCTAGTATTTTTTTTTGTGTCCAGGATTGTGTCAGGATGTTACCACGACGGTCAACCGCATGCCGATCGATGATACAAATAGATTAGTCGGCATAAATGGAGTTGGTATTGAACATGCTTTCTTTGGAGTACTAAGTAGGTACATCTAATGATTTGCTAAGATAATCTTTCCTGTCATTTCAGTGGGTAATAAGTAGGTAATATATAAATTAGGTATTTCAAATTAGACTTTGATAACAGGTGTCAAGATAAATTTCATGAAATATTTTGTCCAGTGCCTTAATTTCATAAACATGGCCTTAAACATATTTCTGTATGACTAAGAAGTAGAGGATTGGAACTCTGTGTAATCGCGATTTCTGCGCATCTTAGACCATCATCCTAATGTGGTCGCGTTCTCAAATTGCGAGATCCCGTGTTTGGTTGCAGTTAGCCGCTTGGCCTTATGCCAGTCCCTCTCCACGTTTCTTTGAATTCCTGCGGCATACATAAATCAACTACTCGTTTTAACTATTAATACGCCGCATGATAGCCGATTTAAAGTAAATCTGGCCATTATTTCTACGTATCTGCTATCTGCGTGCGTTGGGAGGGGAAGGCCTAGACGGACGTTCTGTGACCAAATTGGGGACGTTTTGACAAAATTTCAGGTCAAGAGTAGGTCTGTACTTGTACCCTTAACCGACGAGCATTTATGAATGTGGATGAAACGAAAAAGGTATGTCAGAATCGTAGCCAGTGGAACAAAGTAGTCTCTGCCTACCCCTCTGGGAAAGAGGCGTAACGGTTTATATGTATCTGCTATCTACTGTTTTTAAAACGTAGGCTGGAATTTTATTATGAGTTTGCCTAATTTATAGATGTAACTTTTTATTTGTTTTGATGTATGTATACTCACCTACCTGTTTACCTATCAAGTACGTCGCAAAGATTAACATAAAATAAGCCAACGCATGCCATTATTATGCATTTAATTATATAATTAATCCTAATGTTTTTTAAACGAGCTATTCCTGTACATTTATTTGTTTATTTCGGGGATCTCGAAAGCGGCTCTAATGATTTCGATACAATTTTATAATACATATAATATATATTAATATTATATTATATTGAAGTAAGTACCTAATATCAATCTAGCAAGATCTCATCAATAGGAAACCGTATTTTTCTGTGTTTTGCAATAACAAGCTTTGGTCGGACTGCCAAGTACTCTATACTAATTATGATTTTGAAAATTCTTACAGTCATAGAAGGCTACACCATGTCTAATAAATAACTTAATCTGTCAAAAAACAAAGTTGCCCCGGAACATAGACGCGTCAGTGTGTTGCACAGTAACTTTATACCATTACCGGCGATTTTGATATATATTTGACAGAAATCCTTGACATGTACGGGTATGTCCAGATTGTTAGTTAATGTAATTGTTAAATTAACTTGGTGCATCTCACACTTAAGTAAGTAGTAGGAGCTAGTGTTTTTGTAAAGTCATCGTGACTGTCATAGTTTGCCTAATAAAATGCACGTTAAAATTATTCTGAAGAAAAATTAATTTGTAATTACAAGTTTTATAGAGTCAATTTAGAAAGCAGTAGAATCGGAGAGCCGCCCGGTTTTAATTAAGAGACGGAACCAACGCTCCCGAGGGCAAAAAAGCGCTCAATGAAATAGCCTCTCATTTGAAACGAAAATAAAATCCTACGAACGAATTGAAATATCTAGTGTTGCTGATGAGATTCCAACTTTAGATATTCATACATCGGAGATTATACGTGCTGGTTTTGTTAAACAAATTGTTTTTCTCTTACCCCACTAACAATGTTAAAAAGTGAAAGTTATAGGAATAGTTTATACCCTAACTGAACACATTGGTATGTAGTTTTGATCCTGGTATTCCCTCGGCATCACATATGATCACAATTATTCTAACTAAATTAATTTCATACTAAGTCCGAACCTTAGGTAACTAAATCACGATGTGTATTTTGAGAAATCCCACTTAATTTCTTTTGTTCTACTGGATTTTTGTATCAAAAAAACCGGAATTTTGACCGCATACTTTCGAACCATGTAATTTACATACATTTTTATATGAAGACTGCGATATGTAGTTGCAAAATTCCAATGAATTTAAGTAAAGTAAAGATTTAAGAAAAAAATCATATATTTTACGCAAATTGAAAGACTGCAGTGGTCTTTTCGAAATACCTACTCAAGGTTCACGCAGACATAGTTTGAAAGCCGACGCGTGTCAGTCATGGAAACAATTTTATTTTCCGTAATTAATAAATAAATATTTAGGTATTACAAATTATTTTGACTAAAATTACGGTTCTTTTTATTATGAAAGCGTCTCCGATGATCGTTAAGAGAGTTGAAAGTGACAGCTTCGATTTTTTGGATAAATTCGCTTTCTGCGCCAAATTGGCGATAATCAAACCCCTTCGTCAACAAGCTATCTGTATTTATTTACCTAAATGACATGCTCGTAATAATATATCAATATCAATTCAGTTACAAAGCTAGTCCATGGAACAACAACTGTTACAAACAAGGACAGTTCCGACAGTATAAGCAAATGTTGCATAGAGCAATGACAGTGCTACATAATGGCCATAAAATGGGAGCATAATCCGATTAACCAGCCTCCATTTCTCATGTTAAATGATTAGTTATTGATTTTTGGCGTTTGTGATACGGGAGGTACCTATACGTTGTAACAAAATTTACCAACGTGAGTTAATTTAGTTATGGACTGTTAGTGGGATAATCGATTGAGTGAGATTGGAATGGATACAAAGACATATTTTGCTGTTATTAATACGTTAAACGTGAGTTGCACCAAGTTAAACCTATGTAATATTATGTCAAAATCTCTTCGGTTATGGTTCAAGTTATCGTTAATTCTATAAGTAACAAAATAAAAAAAATATGATTCAAACCTCATCATAAGTTAGGAGGTATTATTAAAAAAAAGCATTTAAATCGTGTATACTCGTAGTATAGTCCACATTGTTAATGAAAGAGATAAAGTAACTTAAATTCGTAAATATTATTTGATGTTCCAGTTCCGAACAAATTCGACGAGTGACTATAAAGTCCAGCGTTAGCAGAGCCCTGCTCCTCAGCAACATGTAGGTTGTGTGAGGTCATTTTTACGATAGACAGACAATCATGAAAACAAATTAGATTTATTTCTTTAGTTATGCTATAAGAGCTACCTGCATACTAAATTTCAAGTATCTACGACAGCTGGAAGTACCCCATAGGTTTTGGTAACGCGCCAATTAGTATGGAAACACCTATTCTAATGAATGATTTTATCTATACTCGGGAGTAAAGAAAGCGGGTCACTTTCCGTAGAAAGTTGTATGAAAAGTGACACGGTTTCTTTGCTCCCGAGTATATAAATTGCGTAGACATAGAGGGTTGATTTTCACAGCTCTAAGGACCGCAGACGTATTTAAGTTTATACCTCTACGCGTTCCTGGTAGATAGGGTCTTGACCTTGGCGGATGACAGACTGACAGATAGACGGACAACGAAGTGATCTTATAAGGGTTCCTTTTTTTCCTTTAGAGGTACTGAACCTTGAAAATAAAAACTTCATAAAGTTCCGATATCACTACCTATTGTTTTAAATTGTTTTAATCTTACTCGTACCTACTTACTCGTATTTATCATTTTTTGGGATGTCTCCATGTTGCAGTACTATGGATAAAATTCTGGATAAAAACTTGTTAAAAAGTGCACGAATATTATCCTACTTATGAAACGTTTATCGAATAAACCGTAACGACTCTTACATAATTGTTATTCCGGTACTTAGTTCGGTTGTTCGGTGTCGGTAATTCTATACGCTGACAAAGTTTAGGCCGTTATTATCTACGTACCTAAACAAACTATCCTATCGTATAAACTTATATTGACTTTCGCAACCCTCGAACAAAGTAGGTAGGTACATGATTCTAAAATGGGAACCGCTCAGTTACAGATAAGCATGTTTAATGGTTTAATAAATAATTGGTCAAGAACGAGTTGGATTCTGCGTATAGGTACTTCGAATTTTATAATGGCACTCCAACTGTAGTGAAATATAAGTTTATATTAGTAGGTTTAGGTATATTGCGAATGGGGAAAAGTACTACTGGTATTCACAATTATGATTACTGTAATACAACAGGGTGGCTTGGAAACGGTTTTTTTTTCATTGAACGATGTAAGTGCAAGGTTGTTTTGCATCACATTAGCGTAGTTATATTTGTGTCCCATGAATTGGTTGACCGTGGCCCGAAGTTTAAAACGGGCTCTAGAATTACGCACTTTGACATCCGTATTTTTGAATGGCCGCAATTTCACTAAACCATTTACTTTAATGGGTAGCGGTAGTTTAGGCGCTTCCTACCTTTTTAGTTGTTTAACTTAGCTTATTATTTACCCTATTCATGCTTACAATCTAAGACAAATATTTCGCCATGGGGCCAACTAAAGCTGAAACTACTTTTTTTTTAACGGAGAGGAAATTTTTGTGGATGCCCTAGGCACGGGAATGCCTAGGGTTATGTGGGACTCCCCCCCCCCCCCCCCCGAAGGAGTATACCCAAAGAAAAAACTCTCCTGCGTTGCTTCAATCCGGTGTGATCCCCGGACGCAGTGGGATGCCACTAGAGTTTCACCGTCTTCCCTTAGACGACGAGACCGTGAAAAGCAGGTAGGTAATGCCCCGTTACCGTTCCCGCTGGCCTCAAGCGCGGCGCGTGGCAAGCGAGCGGTGCAAGCACCGAGTTTGCCTTTTCTCTCCTCGTCTGCGCAAGGAGCGGTTGAACATTAAAACGAAGTCAACGTGAGTCCGCCCCCCGAACCTCTTACGAAGTCCTGCCGAGTAATAATGTCCAACGAGGGCCTCGCCGCCGCCGTTGCTTCCTCTTTGGGGCTTAGGGCGCATCCGGGTATGCCTCCCATCAGCTTTCCCTCACCCCGAACCCTCAAATGCTCGAAGGCCCTTCAAAACGCCCGAAGGCCCCGCCGAAGCGCCACCACATCCCAAGTACCCTCTATGCCCCTAAAGGCCAGAGCACTCAGGGTGCCTATTGCCTAAGCACTCATCGCAAGTCGGGCATATGACTTGCGACAGGTTGGCCCCATCCCTCGAAACCCCCCTGGTGTTTGGTTCACGGGGACCCTTGCGGGCCCCTGCCTGCCCTGAGGCAGGCGTTCCGTTATCCACCTCCCACTTACTTAAACACCTAAGCAGGTCCGTGGAAGCTGAAAATACCTAAGCGCATATGTGATTGAATGCAAATATTTACTTGACTAAATATATGTAGCAATAATCAAAGGTGCACCAAGCCAATTCCAGCGCAGTTGATAGGGTAATATAATCAACAACCATTGTAATTCATCGTCCCAGTGGGAGCATGGAGATGTCGAGCGTAGATGTTGCGCCAGGTTCTCAGTAGGTTCATGAATAATTTTATTTGTAGTTTGGTCAAAATACATAACTTTATAAAGATAATTCGCCCTATCGCAGTGATGACTTCAATTTGATCAATGTTCTTAAAGAAAATTGAGGTTAACTACTAAATAGAACAGAAAACATACACTCGAGAGCACAAAGTTCAGGTCACTAGCATATACTTCATGCAATATCTCAGAAACGAATGCAGGTACCGTATTAAAATATAGGTACTGAGTTTTATAGGACAATTGAATGTTTTTTTATTAAAATGCACCTAGTAGTTACATCATTAATTACGAAGAATTTTTTTTGATAACATGACTATTAGTCGATTAATAAGGCAGGCCGCCAAGTGGTATTAGCCCAAGGCCCACTAACTGACGGTTCGCCCTTGAGAAGATTATTTTTTACTTCTATGTTAAAAGTCAAAGAATAAGCTGTCTGAATGACTGACTGAGTGATATGTCAATGTATTGTCCGAATTTATATTTATATTACTTCCCCGACGAAGCGGCTGGCAAAATCTAGCTATTATTTAATCGAGACAGGTACTTTTTGTACATTTTCTTTGACTTTAAACACTGGCAGACTCATTCCTGTGTGTTTCTAAACTCTTAGGCGTTATAATAAGAATTGATAAGCCGCAAAATAAAAAAAGGATTTACTTTCTAAGCAAATTGGATTGTGAAAAAAAGGTCCTATATGGTACCAATGAATGTTCAGTCCTCGTCGGAAACCCAGGCCCTTCGTAGCGTCATCGTTTGAATTGAATTATTTTTAGACTTACATAAAGATACAATGTGAATTCTATGTCGTAAACATATTTTTAAGTTTATTAGATCAAAAAGAAAAGTTATTTGTGATTTTAGATTTATTAATTTGTTAATGCTCGAAGAGTGCCGAGTGTAGGTACCTACATCTGAGCCCCCGGATAATTTTAATAAAATTGACTTAAGTACCTACAGATAGTTTATTATGATAATCACTACCAGTTTTATGACACCATCAATCTTTTTTCAACACAAAACGTGTAGTCAAAGGCATTGCGTGTATAAGTTCAGTAGGTACCTATTAGAGTTCTGATAGCAATCAAAGTTAGATATTTACACCACTAGCAGTTTTCCAAGTAAATTGGATCAGAGCGAGTTTTGCTGCGTCCGCCGGACTGGAGTTTCCAAATACAACAAACAACTTACTATGAAAACATTTTTCAAATTAACCTTTCCTGGTGACCCTATACTTTTAATGAACTTTTGAGAGTTTGGCTAAGAAGGTACCTATATAGCGAAGTTTTATTACCTGTGATCGAACGAAACTTACCTATATTTTATGCTCGCTTAAATAGTTAAAATCATATTGTGTTAATAATTAGGTACCCATTGAAACTTATATTTCTGTAAACAGGTTTGCATAAATGTGTGTGTTTTATTTAAGGGTTGGCGGGGCGGTTAAAATCACTGATTATCGCATCAAGCCTCGGGCTGGGGCGGCTTATACAATTAGTGGAAACCTGATTTGCCCTAAACGTATCAAGAGATTGTTTTGTACATAACAAATAAAAGAAATACAACCTTCAGTATAAATTTCGCTGCGTTCAGTTGATCAAAGCGTACACGAGTAAACAGGCGAGATTGGGTTTAGTTAATGATTTGTTTCCAGTTCGTCTCTAAAAGTCGTAATTTTTTAGCTGAATATGGAAATAACTACACGGCTAAATAAAACCTAAAAATGTATGATCTAACTAAAGTATGAGACACGCAGCTATTGATTTCACAAATTTTTGCTTTTATCATTATGTAGATATATCCCATAACGAACATCTACAAAGCCTCTCTATTCGGAAAGTGGCGTGGTGTGTGGATCGACCAAATGACATCTCATCACTCTTACGCAAGCTGGGTTGTAGTTATTTAGATGAAACGATTTCTGAAAATATATGTTTGACAATGCAATCTCATGGGATAGTGCGTTTTTGCTATTAAATGCATCAGGAAACAAAGAAAATATAGGTACTTTAAGACTACAAATTATCATTTCGCGAGGCTTCAATACATAAGTAGAGGTCTTTACGATTATCTTATAGACCATTGACATATCTTAGCAGCTGTGTGATTTACGGTATTATTACTTTTGCATACCTATTTTTCTTTGGGTTTTCGTACGTAAACTTTATATAGGTAGGTAAGTTTACCAGTAATAATAATAATGACGTGAACCTCGTGAAGGCCGAGAAGGACAAAGTCAGCAAGTACCTTGACTTGGCTCACGAGGTTACCGTCATGTGGCCTGTTGATTCCACGATCACTGTCCCGATAGTCGTTTCGGCAAACGGTTTAATAGCGAAGAGCCTTGACCATCACCTTAAAAGGCTCTCGCTAGGTGGTTGGGTCAAGGGCCAGACACAGAAGGCGGTACTCCTGGACACGGCTCGGATAGTCAGGAGGTTCCTCTCTCTGTCGCCCTGACCACCGGTAGCTTAGGCCTCGTCTCGCTGCCGGCGGCACCCTAGGTTAGGTTTTTATAATGTTTTTATATTTTGTATTAATATTGTTTTATTACTTTTTATATGAATATTGTAAAAACCTAACTTGAGACAAAAATAAATATACAGGATAATAATAATAATATCTTGGGACATTTGACACCAATTGACCTAGCCCCAAACTAAGCAAAGCTTGTAATATGGGCACTAGACAACGGATAAACATACTTATATAGATAAATACATACTTAAATACATATTAAACATCCAAGACTCGAGAACAAACATTCGTATTTCTCATACAAATATCTGCCCCGACCGGGGATCGAACCCGGGACCTCAAGCTTCATAGTCAGGTTCTCTAACCACTGGGCTATCTTACAAACGGCTCAAATAATAAAATAAAAAACAAGTCGGTATTTTTAGCCTCTGTTTATTTTTATTCAATCACAACTTTCTGGCTCAACGCGTCTCAACAAAATATTACAAACACAGAGTTCCCGAATTTGACTAAATGTATTCTGCCAGTCAAGTCACGTAGTTGGTAGAATGAAATAGTATTTTCTGATATTTCGACAGAAAATATTCAACAAAAGGCTCAATATTTATTTTGAAACCGTTACAATTATTGTAATCCATGATGTAATACTATTATGATCTCTGGTATAGGACATGAAATCTGTATCTTGCTTAACTATTTACTAAAATAAAGAAAATTTCTCTCAGTTTTGTTGGGGACTTAATGTTTAACAAATAACTTGTTCATGTAGCGCTGTACTGGGGATACTGTATTTTTGTGACAATTCTTCAGACATGCGTATCAAGTGTAATGCTTTTGTCATTGTTAGCGCAGCTGAACGTTATCTCCATCTCCAGCCTATATACGTCACACCGTTGGCACTGTTAATCGTAAACTTTAAAAATATAGAATTATAAGTTTCATGGTAGTTCTACAAGCAGCTCTCATACTTTACACGCTACCGATCCGCTGTCAGTGAGTATAAATGGAAATTAATGGAGCCTGCCGTCCTTTCAAGCCCCTTCACACGAGGCGGACGTGATCGTTTGATCGGCTGCGATTGCTCCCAGCACATTGCCGTCATCGACCATCCGGCGGCGAGTAAAGATGAGGGGTTTGGCAGAACTTACAACTTTATTGACTATTTAATATCACTGAATGACTTTCTTTTTCAGTTTAAAGAAGCTGGGAGAAATGGACTTGTAATGACCATGTTTTCTCATCTATTACTCATTCACATGTACTTGGTGTTTCATAGGACTGAAGTTAAGTATTCTGAGAGGAATCATAATGACAGAGTCGGAAGCCATTCACTATTCTCAATCCGTCCCAAGCTCCTTTCGCCAATCATTTAAAAAGGACCCGATCCGAACATCGTTGGGAAGGCCAGCCGCGTTTCTGTCATTGATTATCCGTTTATCTGGATCCTGCTTTCTGGAAGATTTAGTCTGTGATATACTAATCCTCAGCCAGTGCTTTTTCCTAGACAGGCAAGCATAGACATCGCGGTAGGTATTATAGTACAATTTTCCGGAATAGTTCTTCATGTTTGTCTGTTTTCTTAGGAGTGCTAGTTTATATAATTTCTTATCGCTGTTTTATAGTCCTTCATATCTAGTGTAAACTGAAAGGAATTTTGGATTGGTCCAAATTCTGAAGATAAGATAATATACTCGGATATTTTTAGTTGTTCAATCATTACAATCATAGTAGTATGTACTAAAACTAAATGAATAAAGTTTTTTTTTCTCGACTTATTAGGTACATGGAAAACCTTTTAGTTCCAACTGCTACTTAATTAGCGATGTGTAGGCGAAATGAATCACTAAATATCATTTTTTGTTGTGTGAAAACACGACATCGACATTAAGCTATGGCATCTGTTTAAAGTACATATTTATAAATGTTCAAACGAGGTCACAGCCTGAAAACGTCGCGTTTAAAACCGGACCGTATAAACTTAATCTTAGACCCCGCCCCTTTTATACTCCACCCTCGTCACCGTAACACAAGTCCACAAAGCCGCCGAGTAATAACAACGTCACTAGCCTTTTGTGAAATTATACTTCATTCACTATACATATAATTATCAGGAATAAGGATATGTTAAAGCGGCGTGTAGCAATTTGATTAAATCTGCGCTCATGTCTAAACGCCAGGATGAATGACATGGTGTCAGAGGCCCCTTTCCATTAAACGTTGGCGCTTTGCAAATAATTCGTAGAACCTCATAGCCTCCCTGTACCATTAATTCAAGTAAGCGTTGTTTACACAAGTTAAATATTTGTTGTTGTAGCCTGCTTGTGGGTTGTGGGGGGCAGCGATCGCAGCATATTAGTATAACGCCGGCGTAGCCTGTAAGCTAACAAGTAAAGCTGCCATTATACAAATGGCTGATGTAGTTGGTTTGAGAACATTCCAAATAAGTAATATAAACGAAGTTGCGAAATAAAAATCCAAAGTAAAATACAGAAATTCAACTCTTAAAACTGCTTCGAATGTAATGGGAAATGAATCCTTCATAAAGTATGCTGAGTTCTTAGAAAAGCGGAAGGTAAAAGCAAGGACTTTCCTCCAATTACGAGGACGCCGAGGTATCACCAACGAATGCTATGTACAGTCAACTCAATATTTTTACACCGCACGACTGCCCGATTTAGAAACATATTTGATCTGTTTAGGTTCAGACTTCTAAAAATAAAATTGAAAAACAGTTGTTTCAGGTACAATAACATTTTTTATATACCTACTATAACCTATACTTTAATACTTAATATAAGCCCTAAACCTCGCCTCATTTTAACTTTTAGCCTTCTTTGGCATTATAAAATGATTATATATACCTCAGTAGGTAGTACTTTGCTTACTGCACTTCGCAAAAGGAAGATTCTACAGTTAAGTATTTATTGTTCAAAGTAGTGCGGCGTGTGGACGAAGTTCATTTCACGGTGTTCGCGAATCTAATTTTGTCAGGACGCGTGCGCTAAAAGTGCAGCTGAAAGCGCTCCCCATTTTCCGCACCGCAACCTTTGCAATCACACGCCGCTCCGCTTCGACTTATCCACACCCAATTACATAGTAAATTATTGCCTGTGCGTTTTTAAAGCCATATTGCATATTTCGCGCGCGACGTTAATATCAAGGTAACTTTAAGCTTGGCGGTTCCTATGCAGGATATATGTAATCGCATCAGCAGTTAACTCAATAGGTACACAGACATATTCGATTTCAAAGTACCGATAGTCTTTTGCGTGGGGCGCAATTTAGGTAAAAAATGTACAGTGCGATATTATTTAAAAAGATCTTTGGGGTCCGTCTCTCTATCTCACTCAATCTTATAGATTTGATACTCGAATCGGTTGATGGTACACGGAACCTGAATGTTGTTCTAGAAGCTCACGAACTGAATGAACTACACCCGCTCGTCGTAACACATTCAAGACCAATTATGTATCACTAACAAATATGATTGAAGACTGAATAGTCTAATGGCTAAATTATTCTAAATGACCGTATAAATAAATAAACAGCCTTGCTAGCTACCGGCAAAATTCATTTAATAAAGTGAGTGTCCATACTCGAGCCATGAATTGAATGAAAAAATAAAATACAATACGCAGATGTTCAAACAAAGACGACAACAAACATAAATATTTAGGCGATAATATATTACCAGTAGGTTAGAACAGGGATATTCCGTCGACCCCGCCGGATGTTGCTATGAAATACTTTTTACCCGCCATTCGGGTGTACGTGACTGATTTTATGGTTTATTACCAAGTGGAAGTGGAGGACATCAAAAGAGTAATTAGGAAATGGAAGTCTCAACGTTAAAAAGCCAGTCGTGTTTTGAGACGCGCGATGAATGTGAAAGGACATGGCTAGAACAGGATATCTAAATAAGTCGTCTGTAACAAAGACGGTTAGGTATTAAATGTTGATCAAGACCTATAAGGTACTTAGTTAAATAGTCAATCTAATAAACCCAAAATAATACTCTTTATAACTCTGCTTTAAGGTGGCGTGAATTTAATTTTTATTCAGGAGTAGAGTAAAAACTCGTAAAACGCTTACTATGAATAAACAAATTTTAATTTCCCGTTGTTCTTTTGTTTTGCGAAGGATTTGTAGCATTGTTAGAGAATGCCATGTGCATGTCGGACCAAGCACAGCTACTGTTCCGCTGACGGAAAGAAGTCAAAAAATTGTGACTTTATATCCTTTTGAGGCAGAAGGTCAATTTTTGGAGATATTTCTGAAATTATGAAGAACTGCGTGGTTCAAAGTAGGTACATATATTAACTAATTGTGTTCCATGTTATTGATGACAAGATTCAACTTTAAGGGAGGTCGAGAAGAACACCAGTTTTAAGACTTTCAGAACTTATAATATGTAGCTCCTTAAACTTTCACTTTATCCACAAAGTCGCAATAAAACCTTCCAATAAATTTTGATGATATTAATGAATGACTAAACTTTCAAACTGCAGATTTTAAAAATGTTTTTTTTGAAATCCTAGTTTTCGTGTAAAATAGCTATGACATACGTACAAACAAACAAACAAACAGGTGAAGAGGACAAAATGTTTTTTTTTAATTCTTTATCATTTCTCATCTCATCTCGCCAGCCTATAAATACGTCTCATTGGTGGGCACAGCAGGTCTCTTCTTAATCTGCTATTTTTATATCGAAAGAAAAATACTGCACGGCTTTTTTATGATGGTCTAGAGCTTGAATAACCTCTGACATGCTTTCTTTTCATTTTGGTTAAGAAAATACTGCAGGGATAAATTCCTTGGCCCAACGAAGACGCGGATCCGCCACCTGCTGCTTTTGACACCAGCGCTGACCAAATAAACAGCGATGCTGCCGGCCAAAGCGTAAGCACTTCAACGTTTGCAAACCAAGCATTTTGAAAAAATAGGAAATATTAGATGTCTCTATGAAGACTGCCGGTCGCCCATTAAAATCAACCGTCTGCTGCGGCTGAACAGAGTTCTGAGAGCAAGTGCACTTTTTATTCAATACAGGGGTGCCGTACCTTCTTAAATTTATTAGCAGTTCAGACGTCAGTCATGTGAAAAACGAAGATTGCCGAGAAACATTAAGAAAATAGAAGCACTACATACCTACTTTTGACACTTTGGATGTTAACCAAAATAAGAACTTCAGCGGTATAATATTTGTTAACAGCCACCGAGAGATTTAGCCCCGACTCGATATGAAAAAGCAATGAACAAAGTTAATCGCTCTCCGGCACTCAGAGTACTTTTTAATAAACGCTGGGCATCACACCGTAAGCGCTGCGCAGATTTCTTGAGAGCCAGCGATTTTCGATTTCCATCTAAATTGACTTAAGAAGGAAATTGATTTTACTTAGCGAACAGTGTAGTCTGAAACAAAAAATACTTCTGTCTTTAAACTTCTGATCTTGTTTGCCTAAATTTATCTTTTATGGAATGTACCAAATTTTGTTCGTGTCTCTAAAAAAATGTATATTTGTAAACCACTCGGTAAATCCTTGCTTGCCGCATATGACTTCCTGCCCCAAGGGGCAACAAGCCAAAAACTTGGCTCGGAGATATATCTTTTATTTTTATTACCTTTCAATGTTTCAGATTACTTTCAGTGTACGAAGCGCTGCCTATGGTTTCATAAAGTTACGTACTGTTGTGTGATATTTACTTGAACATGAGTAATATTTAGAAGACACATTTTAAGCCGGCATGGCTTATACCTATGTACGCACTAATTATACACAATATACTAATTAGTATTAATATATAGTAGTATAACAGCCACTTTTAAAATTCTGTAGCCAATTGGCTATAAAACAAGCACAGTAGTTACCTAACTTTTTCGCTGTGTCCGTCCGTCCGGTCATAAATACATATATCATCACAAGTACTTCACAACCTACATAAAGAATTTTTAGGTAGAGTCGTCGTGTTATCATCACTGCATTAATAATAATAAAAAATTGATGCTGATGAAGTTACAAACCGTAGAGACAATACATTTCTAAAGCATTTAGATTGAATCAAAATCTTAAAGACTGTATACTAAATATATATTCTTATTTTAAATGGATTTATTGCATTCGTAACCACCGAATTTCTTTGTTTTATTTTGTCTGTTTTTATGTTCAGCATATCGCAATGTTTTCTAGGAAATGGTGATAGATTTTGTACCACGACATGATTATCATAGCTGTGTCGTTTGTAAATACATAACAGAGCAAATATAACAGGCCACTTTCCAAAGTATGAAAAGATCCGTTCTATTTGGTTGTCAATATATTTATAAACAAACACCAAATTGCAACGTATTTGGCCTCTGGACTCATTCTCAGAAACAATGGAAAAAATCATTGGTCGAAAGTAAAGTCGACGATCCTCATAAAGAAAGTTTTATCGGGTACGTCTTCGGCTAATGTTACATATAAATCTGGCACGACAAAAGACCAGATTCGAGACGAGCGTGGCTCATAATTTACTTTTATAGCTTGCCCGGGGAGCATTAGACGGAGGTAGTTGTAAAATGCCCTTAGGAGTTAGTGGCAAAGGTGCTTCGACGCCTAAGTGAACAGAGCACACTAAACGGTTTTCGTCTTCTCTTTGTTGTTTACAGAAAATATCACGTTATCTTACAATACAGACACTTGTTCTCGACTTACACATTTAGGTACACCCTTATTCATAAATATAATTATGTGAAATCGGTCCACAGTTGGAGGAGTAATCGGTGAATAACTAATATATCCTAGATATATAATCGGTAAATAAGTAATAGAATCCCTCCTTTTTTGAAGTCGGTTAGTGATGTAGATATTATCTGTCTGTGGCAAGAACAGCAATATAGTGAAACTTTAGCATCCGTCACTAGTACCTACTTCACTTAATTTTGTACTTTATAACGTGATCTGGCGTAATAGGTAGGTAGCAGAGTTGAATAGCTCTCAAAAGAAAAGGTACCTAATGTTTTTGAAATTTGGAATGCGTCCAATGCAGAAACAATGATATTCATGCGGTCAACGTGCCAGATATTTGTTTCGTTGTTTGCAGAGTTGGTTAAAAATAGATTAGTTTTTAATTATGCATAAACATGGCTTGAAAATATTACCTATGTGGTAGTCAGTCTTTGCAATTGAAATATAAAGTTACATTTTACTAAGTATATTGTCAGTCATTTTATTTGCCACTAGCTTCTGCCCGCGACTTCGTAAGCTTAGACTTAGCAATTCGTTCACATTTTATCTATTCTGTGGGCCTAAGCGACAATTAAACTATACTGAAATTTTCATTGTAACTTAGTATAATGTATCGTGAATAATGTTACGTATACTTAATTTTTGTGTGCTCGTTATTTGTATGCTGAGCGGATACATGTTTAGAGACCACTCGGACCCTCAGAAATCGATTTTGAAAACGATCGGTCCATAAACTAAAAATATCAAAATGGCGGCCAGTTTTTTCCATTTCTGATAACGAATTCATATTTTAAGACCACTCGGACGGACACTCAAATATCGATTTTGAGAGCAATTGGTGGAAAAACTATTCTCATTCTGTGCCTATACCGCAGAAAGAAAAAGAGGGAAAGCAAAGATTAAATTCCACACTCAGAGACGCCAGTTAAGATAACAATGATTTGGTTTTAGTATTAGTTCATATATAAGTTTTACCTACATACATACACATACACAAATCACGTCTTTAACCCTTACGGGATAGACAGAGCCTAAGGTATCAGGTACCTACAGGCCACATTTAGCAAGATTGTGGGCGTACAGGTGGAAAATGATTCCTATGATTCCCATTCCCTCGACGAACTTTTACCATCTGCGCGGACAACTGGTACATTATAAGTTTTTTCTTTGCTCCCAGGCGAGCATGGAAGATTACAAGTTTTAGGGTTAGTTTATTTGTAATTAATTTTAGTTAATTGTGTGTTTGTCTAATTAGTTATTTCCTGGATAAAATTGCTCACAACGATCTACAAATTTATTATTCTAAGCGCGGCAAGGATGACAACTTTAAACGCCAACGCAATCGAGAGAGAAAGCAAAAATTAACTTTCAAACTCAGAAACGCCAATTAACATAATAAAGGACTATTTATTCCTTGAGTGAGTGCGGCTGGGATTATAACTACAAACCTGAACTTGATCCGTGAACACGGTAAAACAGTTCTGAATTTCCACCATCGGTCTATACAACTGACAGGGCAATTAAAGTTAACTTTCACACTCAGAGACGTCGATTAAGTTCTCATAATCATAATTTTAACTGACGTATCTGAGAACTGCATACGTTCAAGTTCTATTATAATATTCTGTAATTATTATTTAGACCTTTGACATGTTTGTCGCTATCCCGCGGAAACTATGCAATTTTCCGGGATAAAAAGTAGCCTAAGTTTTATTGTCAGGTACCACCTATCTTCCTTTCAAATTTTACACAAATCCGTCCAGTCGTTTCAGCGTGAAGAAGGAAAACATACACATTTACTCACTCACTCACACCATCGCATCGTCACATCCTCACAAACATTAAACTTTCGCATTTATAATATTAGTACTACTGCTGGTCTGTCAAATACAAAATTACGATCGCGTATTCACAATTTCATTTTTTAAATATCTTCTATCTACAGACTTTCGGCCCTCTGTAGCTTTATTATAATAATAATGTATAGATTAAAATTTACAAACGATTTATTTCCTGAAAGTAACAACATAAACTTTGAAACGTATGAATAAGAGAACACGAACTTGGAAAACATAGCACTTTAATTACCTCGTCATCTGTATAGCGTTTGTGAGACAATAGACAATATTCTTATTTTTTAATTTAAAAAATAGAAACATAAAGAAGTAAATACATATAAAAGGTTGGTTGGTCGGTTGGCAACAAAGTTGAAGACAAATTTATTTTATTTAACTACAAAAAAATCGTACCTATTTATCAGTAAATTTGCTTATTCTACCCTACCTGAGAAACCCGTCCTCCTGAGAAAAATGTATACTAGTCGAACATCTTATCTATGTTTTATCGCGCTGTTATAAGCAGCTTACAAAAACTGGTAATCTCCGTCTGAATCGGACATGTAAAGATGTCACGCAGAAACGTCGCTTTTATAAAGCAAATTCGTGGGTCACGTATTTCTCCACTCCGAGATAGGTGCTGCAGCGTTTCTCTTGAATAAGCCAAGTTATAGCATTATGAATTTTCATGTACACCAAATTCAAGAAATGGGAATTTTTGTGCACGAAATATTTCAGTTAGGATTTTCATACGACTAACTGAGAGCACTTGACTGTGTTTTTAGAAAGAAGAGCTATTTAAAACATTAAAAGCACTTAGTTCCAGGTCGATAAGTCAATGGCCCTGGGATCACTTTCTACTTTAAAAGGCTGGCAATAAAATAATGACTATATCGTTAGCCGCCCACGCCATCTTTCAAGCTAACTTTAAATACATAAGACAGAGGTCTTTATGTCGTTTGCATTTATTATTAGATGTATTCTTTTTATCGTCAATTGAGGCTGATTTGAAATAGTCATTCGTGCAACAAGAGAACAAAGTTGGTTTTTAATTTGAGTGTTGATTTTGAATGCCGAGGAAGCGAAAGAAACTGATCCACCGAAATTAGTCGCCTTGGACACATGAGTACATTATATTTTATAATTATATATTTTGAACGTACACATTGTAAACGTATATATTTTAATTTTATGCAATATGATACGTACCCCTAACTATGTTTTACCTATTTATTTGTAACTTGTTTTTCTACGTTGGTATTATTAACGTTTACGTAAAAATATACACGGAACCTTTGTTTTTCGTTGCAAAAATACGGCGCGTAAAACCAAATAGCGTAATATCAAGTTTTAGCAGCATAACTGTTGTCGTTTAAAAAACATTTTAAGTCTACGTTGCGGCTCAAAAGGAGTGGATTTTCAAAGCCCTGGATTATCGCATTACGGGAGACTAGTCCTTCGTTAACTTTTGAGAAGGCTCTTTTTCCCTAATGGGGGATGAGTTTCGTGCCTGAGTGTCACCGTGGCTAGGATTAAGAAGCTTCTGACGATGCCAAGCAAATCATAATACCTACTTATTATTGGTTCAATTAAGTAACAGTAAATTTTATTAAGTTTCGTTTGTAAGACTTCTTGCCATACTCGTACCTACAGAACCTTCGATTGAGTACCTAACGGTAATAGAGCCTCAACCTTAAGCATGTTTTCTAAGTATACAATTGAATATTTGCTGGGGTTTTTGAGTGTGGTATTTAGTGCCAAAGAATGATGATATGACGCACTATTATTTTTTCTAAATAACTGTAAACGGATTTTTTCAGTTACTTGATAATTAATCTGGTTTTTAGGGATAAACTTGATTGTTTCTTTTATCAAAATTGTCTCGAGTTATTGAATAATTATACCAACCACTCTTATTATAAACGCTCACTTAATCTAATATAGGTTAAATGGATGTATGTCTTCATCTGTGATTTTGACATTTGGCTGAGTTAATGTTGTTAAGTACCAACTTCATCACACCGAACTTTGGAAATTAACAGTTTGCTGACGCAGAGTAGAGAAGATTATGAAGGTATACATAATATTTTGAGCAAACAAGGTGTATTCAATTTCAAATAGCAACTTAAATATAGTTTAAATCAAGACGTAATTTATATTTATGCCGGAACGGTATTATTATTTTTTGTGCATAAATATAATGATACTAAAACTTTTCTTGTATTAAATAAACAAAGTTATCAGAGTTTTAAATAAAGGCTCATGCATCGTCGCTTCCACGTGGCTGCGGCGAGCGGCGGCGACCGTCCCAAAAATCCGGGTCATTACGTATTCGAGACTCGATTACCGTCCCGTACACCCGGGACTTGCCCGGGTAAATCTACTCCTGCCGCCCAGACGTCTATGTTTATATGGCTCGTGTTATATTAACATGTACAACTACGCTAATTTATTATACAATACCGTGTGATATGTATCCAGAGGGTGAACCTCGGAAATGAAATCGTGATATCCGCTTTATTTGAAGTTTCCGAATAATTAAGTAGCTTGATTTTTACATTTACGAATTGCGCTGCGCAATTTTAGTTTTAAGGTTGGAATTCAGTTCAATTGGGTTTAAATACGGTTTACTTTATTAACACGATTACTCTACCGCCAGTGTTACAATGTGACCGTTTAACTTCCGTTTGTGTAAGTAGATAAACGAATGCGACATTGAATAAGTGCGGTTAACTCTGACATTTTAAATACATCAAATTTACTTTTAATAGTGTTATCTCATAAATAAGTGTAAGCACGGCATTTAAAATTTTCGTTCTTAAGGAATACCTAGGAAAGTATTTGCGACTTGCGTTTCGAGGAGTTAATTAATCCCATAGTCCAACGTCCATCCAGCACACAGAAAACTTCGCTATTTTTACCAAGCTGAAATCTTATTTTGACGGATTAACTTCTTTATCCTTTGAATTAATTTAAAGTCTATACGTAAATTCCATCCCCTAGTAGGCACGCAGGTACGTGTTTCGTTATTACGTAATAAGGCTTCATTCCAGCCGCCCGGCTTCCCTAGAGTAATTGCTCTATAAATAATAATTTTGAATGGCATTCGCGGCATACGAATATGGCGAGCTATAATTTCTTACAAAAGCACTTTTTCGTATCTCTTTTGTTTAAAAAATATGTAATTATTACCTTTGTATGTATATTACCTACGCTTGATATTGTTTGCAAAGAATGGTTTCTGATAAAATTGAACTTTAATTTATGATTTATGTAAAAGATATTAGCTGCATAGTATAAGAAATAGAAAATCTTTGTTTAAGTTTCAGCTACCTGTCCCTACTCAAAATGATTAGTGTCGCTAATAAATTAAATAGTTAAGTTCTTCAGGAGTAGATTCTAAAACTGTGGTTGTAGGTCTTACGATTTGTTTTTGGTTTTATAAACTAAAAACTAAAATTGATCCTGTAATGCTTTCTTACTTTATTCTATTTATAAATAGAATTATTCTAACAGTTACACGGAATCACAATTTCCGTTTCATGGCGCAAGACCGAGTCGGATTGCGCGCCGAGTGTTCCGTACCTAACAAAATTGACATTACTCGTGTTTTCAACTCGACATAGCAGTCTAACGAAAAAGTTAAGCTGGACTGATAGACAAACTAAATTTTACAATTGAAAAATTCAAATCCCTTGTACATGACTTATGAAGCGCGTGGTCAATTCGCAAACTGCCAATTTAGATTCCAAATCACAGCAAAAGTATTTTTTGTAACGTAGCTAGAGTTCCATAACTTTGCATTTTTTTTTCGGTATTTGGTATTCAGTACTGGTGCTTGCTTTTTTCAAATTTCGCGATTGCAGGTCGAAGAAAATATATACATACTTAATCTGTATTGCTTTATACCGTTTTTTAAACGAATATTTATTGTATATTATATGCCACGACTATCTCATAAACGGATCTAACAATGTTGACGAAAATCTAGTGTATGGGGTATTTAGGATCTATAAATTTATCCGTCAGAGACTTATTTCGGAAAAAAAATATTACCTAGCCAGAAATCTTAATTCTAAATGTTTGATTGCGGGGTGTTTTGATGCGTTCGAAACATGGTACTGGAGACGAATGTTGAGAATACCATGGACTGCTAAGCGCACCAATGTTTCGATCCTGTCTCGGCCATAATGCCACCAGCACATTCTTTCGTATTTCGGGCATATTGTGCGCAGAGGAGATGATAGTTTGGTAAAACTGATCATAGTTGGGAACACAGAAGGCAAACGATTGCGAGGACGTTCACCGACTAGACGGGCCGATCAAGTGAAAGATTCATCATCCTCCAAATTCTACTCAGTCGTAAAGAACGCGCAGGACAGAAACCGGTGGAGGCAAATCATCCGTTCAAGATGCAAACCCGAAATTGATGACCACGATCCTCAAACATGAGGGACCGACTGTAGTAGTAGGTTGGAATTAAAATAAATATATATTTATCATTAAAAAACCTACACGAAAAACTCCAAATGAAAAGCTTTCCTTGAAACTACTGGTACGTAGAAAATATGCCTCTACATGTTTCTGCCTACATACTTTAGATAATGGCAACATCGTCTTTGTATGTGTAGACTCGGAAAGAGGTTTCCCATTCAGCATAACATAAAGGCATTTTGTTGACTTAAATCACATAATATTGAACACATGAAAAACATCTGCATATTTCGCACAGGCACAGTTATCTTACACGTGAGTAGCGGAGTACCAAGGTAAATATTTTTTGTTCATTGACTTTAATCAAAGTTACAGTTTTTAAACAAATACCTACGGATACACATAATTAACTCTAATCATATTTTATTTTTATAATATTTTTTTTACCCCGACAACGAAGATACATTTTATGTTTAGTAGCTTGCTAACGAATACGTTAGTATTAATAATAATATTTTTATTTCACCAGTTATTCCACACATAGATATTCCATATGCGAGTAAATTATGTTTCTTGGAAACGTGAAACATATTTTCTTCATCCAGTCTAATGTAAGGAACACCACATTGATATTATACCTACGTATATTCAGTATCTAAACTTAATTTGTGATCGCCGTGAAAACGTCCGTCCGTCAGTCCAAATTGGAGGCCGGTTAGTAGTCTGCCGTTAATTACGACGGGTTTTAGAAAGTGGTGCACGCCATAAGTGAGCATTGTTCGTACATAAACAACTGGTCTATATGCAGAAATCCATCCTGGAATATCGTATACTCTGACATCTACAAATAGAAATCATAAGTGACACTTAAAAATAACTGTATGAGAACTAAAACTGCCAATCTTATTTTCAGAAGTGTGCCCCTTGTGCGCATTGGGTTTATAGACAGAATGCCGTAACTACTTCATAGTTAAGCTGTGTGTTAGCCTATGACTTGCACCGTGTTCAAGGCTACCGATATTTGCGCAGCTCAGACCCAAATCAATTAGTGTGGAAGCGTGGTTTTCCGATCGACACCTTGGCCGACAAGTTTGCGGACGTCGCTTTTGTTTAAGGCTTGGGTTGCCTTTATTACAAAATGACCTTTCATGTTGTATTGAATATATGGGTTATTTATTTACTTAACAAAAATATTTCAATTAGACTAAACTGGATATAAGATATAAATCGAATGACTACCTTATTATTTGAAACTAATTTTAATTTATATAAGACATGAAGTTTTTTTATTTCCTCCGCAGCAGTTTACAAACTTTTGTGGGAGAGACTGGTGCCAGAACTAGGCAGGGTTTGTGTATCGGAATTCGTAGAAACATAAATTAAATGTGCTTGTATATTACATTTTCGCGAAAAAAAATGTAGGTAGTCTAAGAAATGTATAATTTAATTCAAGTTGATTTGTAGCAAATTATACAATCGCACATTATCTTTAGTTCACCTAAAGTTCGAGTACCGAACTGACTATCTACTAATATTAAACAATGTTTTATGATAAAATAAACACATCTCATGTTCAGACAGTCAGGCCACTTTCAACAAAGTTTATTGAATTTTCAATATAAGTTTGTTCAAATTTATTGCTTTATTCATTGAATTTCAGTAAAGCCTTTGCTACATTAAGTTATTCTAAAATCCAACACTAAAGTACCTCACCCAATTAGTTGTCTTAAAATGTTACACTTTGTTATTAGTATTCGATACCAACGAAAACGAAAGAGATCGCCTTCTCGTTTCTAACGTGAGCGACTGAGGTGCAATGGCCGAAACGCGAATACAACGGGTGAAGTGGATTGCCGTCTTTCCGTAATAGAGTATTCCCTTTTGAGACGCCTCCTTTCGTCCGAGCATCCGCTTGTACAAGTACCTACTTGTAAGTTTGAAAAAAAAGTGAGGTACGAGCATTCAAATTCCCACTTTACAAATTACAAGGCGTGTGCAATGCATTGCCAATGCAATTTTAGAAAGAAAAGCTCTTGACTATTATAGCTGATTAAGTTGATAAAACCTAAAGTTAGTCCAGTAACATATTCGTGTGTTTGTTTTTAATTTATATATCAGATTATATACTGTCCTTTTCGATCCGGTCATCAAATGCTAAGAATCATTCTGACTACATACTAAAAGCCAGATCTGCAGCAAAAACAACTAAATGAAAAACAATAATATAATGCCAAAAACTTTCAGCGTTGAAAAAGAAGCTGTTTTACACAGTTTGACTAATTTGATAAGTTAAACTCGTCGTACATAACCAGAACGCAGCTCGTAAGCTTTCGGGCGCCGGTCGTAGAGAGGCGTAATTTACCGGCGGAATGTTCTGGAAATTCAAAATTGATTTCTTGCCGCAACGCCCTTTTGGTGTAAGCAGGTATTCGGTTAAGAGAAATTAAGTGCTACCATGGATACTGCTGACTAGACCACCAATTTCAGAATACAAATTAGTTATTGTCTCGTAAATCGTTACTTAGCGACGTATTTGAACTTAATGACATACAGTGTCTAAATTTCATACGGTGATATATTTTAACAACGATAATATACACACTAATTACCGTAAAAACATGTGTAACAGCAACATTAGTTGAATTTTATTTTTTATACTAATTTAATTTAGTAATGTATCACACAATGCGTCGATTAAATTAACGTACAGTCAACATCAAAGATAATTATCTTTACACTTTAGTGCCTTGTCGCTCCAAGCACTGTGACAACTTCATAATGAAAGTTCAAACATGAAGTTACAACGACAAGGGCACTACAGTGTAAAGATATCGTTGACGTCGTCTGTACCTTCGGCATAACACTTATGCCGAATGAAATTGTAGGTATGTGTTACTTTGCTCCTAAGACAAACTTTTAAAAAAATACGTTTCAATATTAAAAGTTACTAACAAAATGTCATTCTCACATTATTTTTATGATCGTTGACTACATCTGGATAGAATATTATGCCCGTAGGTATATAATTTATAGCTGTAAACGCTATAGAATTATTAACCGGCTAAATTTTAAGACATTATATTATTAACTAGCTTTTGCGACTACCCACGCAGAACCAAAATTTGAGCTAAAACTTCCTCGCTCCCATCGAAAATGTACAAAAACCTGCCAAACGCGAGTCGTACTTTCGTACCCACTTTGATTATTTTTTATCCCATCCTTTTGTTCTGTGGGAAATCTCTTATAATTACACCTACGTGATCTTCAAAGAATAATATGTCTACTAAGTAAATACTAAGTCTGTTGTAGTTTCTGTCCCGTCATTTGATTCTAAAGGAATATGTCTGCGAAATACCAAGAAACTATATCAGTAGGTAAGTCAGTTACATAAAGTAATCCTGATTTTTTCTTATCCCACAGGAATTTCGCAAGAAATCTGTTTTCAGATATCATAATTACCTACTGGTATGCCAAATTTAAAGATTATAGTAATAATAGTAACAGAGATAAGAACATTTCAAAGTAATAATATAAATCCCATCTATTCCCTATTCCGTGGAAATGTGGAAAAGTCATTGAATGTTTTTTTAGCAGCTGTGATTCCCTACTTGAGTGCTAAATTTCAAGATTCTAGTAATTATAGTTACAGAGACAGGCCCCCTTTTCAGTGGACTTATACGCCCCATTTATTGCCTAACCCGTGGGAATTTTTCCCCCATTAGTGCTCCTTTATGATACTCCGACAATATTAATTTATTTAGAGTCCTAGGCAGTTGCAGACGACATGTTTATCGCTATCCCGCGAGAACTATGCAATTTTCCGGGATGAAAAATAGCCTATAACCTGGCCGGGGATTTTCTTGACAGATTAGTAAAGTTTGCATCAAAATCCGTTTAGCCGTTTTCACGTGACGCGCGTGCAGATATGCAGACAAACAGATAAACAGAGAAAAATTCTAAAAACTGTTGGAACGCGTTCTGTTTTCGATTCGAAGCATCCCCAGCCAAATTTTTTCGAATATCTTCCATGTTACAGTCTTTCTACCCTCTTTAGCTTTATTATATGTATAGATTAGAAAACACTAAAACTTCACAAAAAAATGTCATAATAAGTATTAAACTTAAATGCTGGTCTGGGAGCAAAGAAAAAACATAGAATGTACCAGTTGCTTCTCTTCCGGCACAGATGGTATGAGCCCATCGAGGGATTGGGTGAAAATCTTAGGGATCATGTTATATAGGCGATGTGGCTAGCAATCCATCACTGTTTTGATTCCCCTTTCCATCCATACGCCCACAATCATGCTAAACGTGGTCTTTAGGTCTTGTCACCTTAGGCTCTGTCTACCCCGTAAGGGATAAAGACGTGATTTATGTATGTATGTACGTATTAAACTTAATCACATTACTATTTTTCTTTAGGTAGGTACTTACTCTACGCAATCTATTCATTTTAGAGTTCCGCACCTCAAAGTAAAAACTAAACCTTTATAGGATCCCTTTTTTGTATGTCTGTCTGTCTGTCTGTCTATCACTGCCAATTTGCAATTAGTAAAATATTGGTGATTTAAGTATGTACGCGGAACCTACAATGCGCGAGTCCAACTCCCACTTGACTGTTTTTAAACTTTGAAGAACTGTTTTTTGAAGTTAATTCCATGGAATTAAAAACCGGAAAGAGATAATTCATCTAGCTAAATAAAATTAAGCGAGACTTCACTGGCAGACCAAAATAAAGCGAGAACAAAACTCCGATAGGTCCATCCCGTGAGACATTCCGTTTCATCCAATAATCTGAGGATTGGAAACTTTCGGTTTCAGCGGAATTATGAATTCTAATGTATTGGATTCTCTCCTGGAAGCTTCACTTGAATGCGCTGAAAAAGTCAGTCTGGAGGTAGAGACTACGGACCGACTGAAGTTTGAGCAGTTAAGCTTTTGAACAATCTTTTAAATTGAACTGATGAATAAAAGTTTGAGTCTTATCGAACAATATCCATTTATTCCGTCAGTAGTCCTAGGCCAAAAGTAAAGTCAAGACAGAGCTCTGTGAACGGCCAAGTGAGATCGGTTTAAACTAAGCCTTGTCTTTTGCCGTGTGTATACTGTTGCACGCAGACAAGTGCGACCAAGCTTCACCAAGCAAACTGGTTGAGCTATATATACGTGCACAAGGCAGGGCGTAGTTTCAAACGTCTTACTTTGCCGCTCGCCGAGCTCCGTGTGGATTTTTATTTCGTCTTGAGTCTGTAGCACACTAATATCTAAAAAATTGTGTTGAAGATATTAATTATAATGAAAATCGCAAAATTGTTAAATTTGTGAATAGGTAAATACTGCTGAAGATGGTCTCTTTACGTTCGCGGTGTGTCGCTCTCATTATTGATTTGCATGGAAAGATGCTTTCTCTGTCCCTATGGCCCTATGTCCCTATGTCCCTATGTCCCTATGTATGCTTATATCTTCAAAACTACACAACGCATTTTGATGCGGTTTTTTTAGTGATAGAGTGATTCAATAGGAAGGTTTTTATGTATAATTCTACGCAGACGAAGTCGCGGGCAGAAGCTAGTAATATCGATAAAGTGAATAATCGACAGAGTATGTAAAATTTGATTCACTTGTTTAGTTATTGGGAAGGAGCAAATTAACTGTTTATTTTAAGTATACATAGGTACTGAATGTGATAAAATATAATAGTGACAATACATATTGTATATAATTGTTTTAATTTGTTTTGCGGGCATGTTTTTATGGCTTACGCTTCTTTAGGTGTTGAAAAATAAATAAAAGACTATTTATAAGACAGCAAATAGAAAAGGTATCCAGTTTGTAAACAACAAACTTATCCTATTCCGATAAGAAACCAAAAAAAGTTTCGATTTAAAAAAGAAAAGAATTTTTGCTAGCACATTTTTAAAGTTAAACGAAGTAAGTAAGTACTTGATTATAATAAAAATATGGATAGGTACTCTTAGCTAAACTGATTTTATAAAAAATGGATAGATCTGATAAATTAAGGTGAAAAATTTTAATACTCAGGCTATAACTAAGAACGTTATTAAAAAACACTTTAAAAAAAGATAACCTTTAGTTAATAATTACGATCATTCAAATTTTTTAGAAGCTAGGGCCTTATTTTTTAAACCACTTCACACGGAATGACCATTCTTGAATTATAAAAAATTGTGCTGAATTCAAAAACAAAGAAAATTACAGCTCGAATTAATATTGTCAACTAGTTTAAAACTTAATTTGAGATTTACAACGCCATCTTTGTTTTATGTCCATATGTAAATATTAAATAATGCTATTTTCGAATGATGTGATTTAAAAATCCGTCGGTTTGTCGAGGTTTCCCAGCAAATCGTCAACAACAGTTATAACCTTCAGACCCAGTCAACTCCTCCTGTTTTATTTCAGGATCCTTTGCTTCGCCGCGCAAATTGTATGCTCCACAAAACTCCTCTAGTTTCTTGATCATCGACACAAGTAGAAATCACAGAGTAGTTATCCAGTGTGAAATCGAATACAATTTTGATACTCTCACTTCTAGGAACCTGTTATTTATGATTAGTCATACACATTCCCTAATCTGTAATTCTGAAGAATCAGACGTATAAATAAACCCATATTATTATTAGATGCTTCGTAACGTTCTTGTACTTGATCTGTGTTGTTCAATAAAGAATATTTGTATATTTGTATTTGGGGGATATTTTTATAATATTGTTTTGTGTTTCCATAGTTGCATCCATCGTATTCATCCATTCACAAAATTAAAAAAATACTTACCTTCACTAGCAATTTGAAAGAATTTTAACATAAAGACAATCAACAGAACCGACACATACGCAAAGAGACTATCAAAATTACAAGTTTTTTACAGAACCCCGAAAAACGAAGTTTAGGGTTTAGATAAAGCCAAATATTGGAATTACACGCAGTAAAAGAAAGTAAATGGTATAACAGCACTCCTTTCATCTTATTCCCGTTTGGATCAAACACAAAACATAGGTACCTATTCATTGTAATTTCTTTGAGATGTGTTTGAGTTATTACTAAATTGCTATCTTAAAAGGAAAGTAAGTCTCCAACTCCCTTTACGATGAGGGTCTGTTGTCATCGCCAACCTAATGAAATTGAATTGATTTCCTAAGAGAAAAATATTGGTGATCTAAAATGAACTAGGTAGGCATACTGCTGTCAATGCAAAGCTTTTGCTGCTAACTAAGTACCCAAAAGCTATAATCTGGCACGTCAGTAAAATTACAGTTTCGGTGTTATTAGTTTTTGGCGAATATTAAATAGTGATGTAACTTTGTGAGTGAATGAAAGAATGAACGATGTCATGAAAATAATTAGCGTCATTTATGTTGAAATAGAGAATTTTCAAAGCAATTTTTAGTGAAATTATTTGTTCAAAAGGTCTTTTATTATGTTTTCTAGTTAGGAGTAGTGTAAGAGTGCGATTAGGAAATGTGCAGAGGCATGTCGAGTTAGTTGCCAATCTTCCCACTCATTCTCTAAAAGTTTGCCATAAATAAATCAATTATACAATTTGATATATTCTACCTCTGTACTTATTTGATAACTAATGGTCATAATCACGAACTAACTTACATTATAATCTCAGAGTCGGTAAATAAAATGTACAAGTACGAAACTTTTCGATTATTTAAAAACTTAAATTATTCCGAAAAAGTTTCACTGCTGCTATATTTAAAATGATATACAAAACTAAGAATCTGACATTCATAAAATATTTCGTTCGTTCAAGCACTAGTGAAATAAATTATGGTATCAGCATTTCGTAAAATGACATTGTTATGTGTCATTTTACTGAAGTGATATAGCTATATCAGCTGCAGCTGCCAGACTATAAGGTTAATTTTACTGTCCCATTGTAATTACGTCTCCCGTAGATTTAGATGTACTATAGTAGTATTAATGTATGTTTAAGTCGGAAGCTTACAAGCCAAGCATGACAACTATCCAGTGCGTAAGCATGCCAGCCAAACGATCAATAAATCTATTGAGATCTAAAAAAACACTTGATTAATTTAAGTTTTCTCTTAAGGTTTCGCATGACTAAATAAATGTTACTCATCTCTTCAAATGCAGCATAGGTCACTACGTGATTTAAATTCTTAGGTGTGTGTGTTACATACTGAGAATAATTTTGAACGTGTGACTTTAAACGTTTGACACTGAAAAACGTTGGGTGCGACGTCAGGCATACCCGTTTTCCAAATGACTGCGCTTGGCGGTGTGTCCCGGGGAGCAAGTCTGGAGACAAAGAACGCTTCCACTTTTTACATTATGATTTATTAAAAGGTTTCATTGTTGGCTCTGTTTTAGTAAAGTTTAATGTTCTGTGCTCATTGAGGTTCGGAATAAAAAATAAGAATAAAGAGAAACCGCGGCGATCGCATGTCCTTCAACTTTGTTTCCAATGTAAATAGACTGTAAATTTCGTACAAAAAAACTTGAAAGAGTTGGTTACACCATTAATTGTTATTAATTTCGTATGAAGTTGAACAAGAAAATCATTTATTATATTGGTACTTGAGAAATGTTAAATAGGTAGGTATACATCTATGTGATATATTTTGAAGTAAAAGAGTCCATTCATCGATCACTCCGATGAACCCATTTCTCTAATAATATTATTTGAATACTGTTTTTCTGTTTTTTTTTACATATGTGACATAGATACATAAATCATGTCTTTATCCCTTACGGGGTAGACAGAGCCTAAAGGAATCAAAACCTAAAGGCCACTTTAGTATGATTGTGGGCGTATAGGTGGAAAAGGGAATCATCTTTTTTTCTTTTCTATATTACTACGAAAATTGATAACTGATAACCTAGTCTCTTATTTTCAGCATCTGCCTACTTCATGAATGTCTATAATAGAGAAATCGACCGATTAGACATTGGAAGTTGATTCCAGGAATAAAGAATAAAGTCCCTCAATTCTGCAGACGGTGCTGAAACCGTCTGTCGGTCCATTGAACAGACAACGAGTTCGCTCAGACACGCGCTACCACAAATTCATAAACGGTAGATCTTTAGTATAAATAGTCTATTTCAAGTGTATTCTGAAAATTGCTCTTAATTACAAATGTTCATAGTGTTTCTTCAGAAATAGTACACGTACGTTTGTTTTTTTTTCATCACCAAAACTCTCTTTCCAAGACTTTCTTTCCAACACTCATACTCTTTCCAAGGTTTCCCTTAGTGAATAGTAAATAATTCAATAAAATATTGATCTAAACTACGTAAAAATGTTTATTGTTTGAACGGCTGAGTTTCCACAAATAATCTAAAATATATTTTTTACGTTTCGTATAATGTTAATGACATTTACATTTACTGTGTACATCTTGACTTTATTCAACTTTATGCCGTTACAATAAGTTAGCTGTGTTTTCCGTGTATTTGGTCTAGCGAGATATTGAAACATCATATCGCTGAAGGAGCCTCTCTGTGTATGGACAATAATTTACGGTTCGCTGAGCAGCAGACATAGGCAAGTCACTGCGCTAGTGCGCGGTTAAGAACCACCCATGAATGTGGATGCAATGCTCCACTCACTTACTATAGTATGGACATTTAAGCAGCTGGATGGGGCATAGAGCAGGGGGTTCATGAAGACTACTCTTTTGTTAAGAAAAGAACAACAACCGTCTAGGATCACAATTATGTAGACATCAGTAAAAAGTATATATAAAACATAAATTGCTGGCAGTTTTAAAAGATTCATGATGACATTCGGTACATTTATTTTGTATGGGATTGTAGACCACAGTGACCTCTCGCAAGCTCCCAATATTTCGACGCAATTGCATGTACCAGGCGTCGGTCTATATATGATTATGATGCATGGAACTGTGTTTTATATCCAGAGTTCTCGAAAGGTAATCGTTCTCTACATCTCGAAGAAATTATGTCTGATATTTTACAAACACCTCGACTGTTGCTGATGTGCCAGGTATGCTCGGCCAATTTATTTTCTATTGCCCTAGCGTTCCTTCGTAGAGTACTTTTTATTTACAATTTTATTTTCGTGTCGAGTCGAGCCGATCTATCTCGATTTTCGTGCCGAAAAATTGCTTTAGATATCGAGAGCTCTATTTTTGCAAGTTTTTATTTAATTTGCGACACTCGCTCAAAAATCAACTTCTATTGGTCACATGGGTTTGGAGTTTGGTACACTTATGTAATTGTGTATGTCATTTAATTATGTAGATTACATGACAATGCAAATACGTTCAGTCAAGAAAAGCTTACAGCATTAAATAATTATTAATAATGACTTGACTTTCATTACAAGCTTTTGAATATTCAATGTATTTTTAGTCAAATCTTGCATGTCGAATTTCATCCATTTGCAGTCAGCAACTAGAAGTACAATCAGCAAAAAAACGCGAGGCGTAGACAAGTTCTCACTTCGTTTAGGTAATTCGAGTTCAACGGAGCAAGTAATACACTCTGTTGTGTGCTCTGGTGGGCGTGACAACAAATCCGCTAGGACATTTGTACGTCCTAGAGGGTACTGGATCTCGAAAGTACCTATGTGGCTGCCGTTGTAGAGCCCGTCTAGCTAATCGACCAGTGGGTGTTTTCAAACTCATGAGCCAGTACGCTTAGTTAAGTTAGAATGACGACGTGCAGTCGACGCATAGACCATGCGTCGTACACTACCTTTAGGTACATACATTTTGAAAAGTGTACTGTAGGAAATAGGACATTGTAGGGCTTCAATTTCAATATTTAACTTTGAGTCAAGTGGTTGTGCTGTCATAGTATGAGAAGACTTTTAGTTGTCAAAATGTATTTTAGTAATAAATATTCAAATTTAACATAAGAGATGACTACAGAAGGTTAGTAAAATACGGTAGCTACTAAACATTCTTCTATACATATCATAAATTTCTTCAGAAACAGCTTCAAATCTATTTAATTGGCTAGCTACCAAAACGTACCATGATTGGAATGGCAGTCGGGACGACTATAGTAATCCTAACGAGACACTTTCCTTATACAATTCTATGTAAAGTGACCCGTTATTTCTGCTCTTCAGTGTACTTCGACCGTAATACAATATGGTAAAATGCGTGCGCAGGTATATCGATAACATTTCAATTCAAGTAATGAGACGATCTTGTGGCACATTTGCTGTTCCCGTTCACAAAAAAAAATACCTACATTAATCAGTATAAAAATACAATAGGTATGTACCAACCTTTTTTCTGTTTCTTCTAGCTCATATATTGCCACGCTTGCATACACTTGCTCCTCGGACAGGATGCAGCGGCATATCGCACGGAAACATTGAATAATTTTATACTAAGAACTTGGCAAAATGAATTCTGAAGAGCTGAGTAAACCGAGCTACGTCTCGTATCGCCGCAGACTTAAATGGTTTATCCAGCCGCGTAATGACAATATAAGTATCACATTTTTGAAATTATTTTTTCTCTCGTACTTACTAACTCAGGGACATTGGATTCTAAGTTACTTGGTTCCTTAGCATTTAGCCGTAGTAAAGACTTAAATTATGATGGAGGTACCAGGTAGTCGGTAGCCCGATAGTGCGATTAGTAGTTTTTTTCTGCGATCAAATCGTAGAAGAATTGAAATTTTATCGCCTTTTTTTACACCTTTTAATGTTTTTAGCACTAGAACTAGACTAACAAGGTATTTAATTCATAATGAAAGTCATCTCGTTGGAAAATGTTAAATCTCGATTAAGTGTTAAATTTAATTAAGTAGTGTCAAGATTTATAGCATTATCATGCCTTAAACCAGAATAATTTTTTCCTGCAAGACGAATAAAAAATAATGGAAAATATGTATTCTACTAGTCTTTTTTTTAAAACACCTTTTTTGTCCGACCAACTAAAACTCTTAATACTAGCTTATTCTCAAATGCGAACTAAAAAGAAGTCGGAGCACGTAAGAGCCTGTCACCATCCTTCACAGAACGGCCGCCTAAGCCAGCCAAATTAATTAGCTAGTACATCTATCAACCTGTCATAGTTCTGTTGACGGGCGTTATCTCAATGATGAAATGTCAATAATTGATCGGCAGTAGCTCAGCTGCTCCCTTGGCTCAATTAAGAACGCCGGAATTGTGAGTAAATCTTCTAATATTCATGCGTGACATCTTTCTGTAATTTCACCTCTACCATCAATCTAGAAGTTAACACGCTTTAAAATTTAGCTACTAGGTACTTATTAAGAAAATGTTTTCTTACTATGCAACTATGTTCATTAACATCTTTTACCTCGTCTTTAGACATGATTTTTAAAGACAAAGTGCAGGGACATTGTAACAATGTAACTAAACTAGCTCGCACACACGTAGGTCCAAATAACATAATTTCAATTAAGGAGACAAAGATGCACCCAAGTCACGTCGTATACGGTAAGAAAGCAAGTAATAAAACCTCACAATAAAAATAAAATAACACAGAAGATAACAAGAGATTTTCAACAATGGGATGCAGTAACAGCGGCCGGTGAAAAGGTTGTAAGGGAAAAAATATTTTCTCTGAGTGTTATGCTCTCGTTTAGCTTCCATTGTGGCTGTTGGAAATGCGCTTCGCCCGCAATTTTCTGTGGTAAATAAGTTTTGGTAGGCTGGGAACGCTAAATTGACGCATTTTTACAGTAGCAGTTTTGCTCAATTGATGTATTTATGGTCTTGTAGCGTTAATAAACAATGTAGTGGAGACTAACCTCGAATTCCTTTGATCCGACTGTTTTACGTCTTTTTGCTTTTAGAAGTTTAGATTCCCACCTTTACCACCTTATATTACATCTAATTACATATTAACTTTTTCAAAAATGTAAAGTTCTGAGAAGCTAACTTGAACTGCTCAGCACTGCCACATGCATATAGATAAGACAAAAATAAATGATCAATTCACATCCCTGCTTGACAGTAAATACCAGCACTATATTAGTTTCTCGCATTAAACCATCTCATACATAACTAAAGGCCCGCTAGACTTGACCGTGATGAGACCCGCAGGTGGCACTAATAATTTGTTGATTACTTGTAATCCCAGATAAAAAGAGTGTTTCGGATTTAGTTCAATTAAACGAATGTTTGGTCAAAGCCAAAGTCCGCAGTTCTTCTCCGTAATTAAAACTAGAATAGCCGCAGAGGGCGCTAATAGTCACTAACATTGTTACAACATCCAACCTTCGACGTGTGTTTGTGCGATAATTAAATACCAATGTCGGAATTCAATAGAGATGTAGAGACTTTTATCTCATCACAACGATATGAAAGAACATAAATGACTAAAAAACAATAATTGAAAAGCGGAGTCGAACAACGAAGTAAGAATGCTGTATTTGTACTAGGTGCGTAAAACAAGCAAACAATGAACTAAATTAAACCCTTTATTTAATTATTTTCTTCTAAAGGTGTCCAAGCTGTTACGCAGAAAGACCAAGATTCGGATCTACAAAACTATCATTAAGTAATAAGTATTTACCTATAATGTAAGTAAGTACGAACACAATTTAGCAAAATTGCATTCTTTTCAACTTTATTCACCTTTTGTTAGAGTGAGACAAGAATTCCGCCAGTCCCGATTCATATAGCTTGCATATGCAGAGGTCCTTTAAATTAAGTTAGAAGTGTTAGATAATTGAGCTAAAAACACCAAACTGCGGTGTTAAGAAAATACCTACGCACGTATTTTATTAGTGGAAAGTCTTTGAAATTTGAATTATTCTGTAAACTTTTTGTTAGATTACCTGCTAACACCTCAATGAATTAAGTTTGTGGTACATCTTTAACGCCGAACCATTAGTAAGGCGCCAAGTAACGCGGCTATCCCAGGGCAGGACGTCACTAGTACAGTACAATTTAATAAATTTATGAAGTAATATTGTCTGTTACGTAGCTTTTGGCATGATTTTCTCTCGTCAACATTACGAGCAAATCTTTATGTGCTATAAAAACAGAAACTTACTAAAAGATATTAAAGTTGATGTTTCGACTAAACGAATGCTATCTGGAGATTGGCTAGAAACATAACTCGATTGATTTGTAGATGGCATAAATCGTCTACGTTATGTTCCGGACGAACGCTGAATTCCAACGATATTGGCTTTATTGCTTCTAAGCTGTTAGTGCCTACTTATATATTTTATTATGAGTATCTGTCTCATCTATTTATTTTGAGTTGTTTATTTATTGTTATAAACTATTTAATAAATAAACAAGTTAACCTTGACCGTTTTAAAAATAATCTTCCAACAATAGCAGCATAAGCAGAAAATTGTTATTTTCACCTCACTTGCTTGAAAAGGCTGTCTTTCTCCTTCAAAATCTGCGTGGAAAAGTGCTTTTTCCCCGCTTGCGTGGAAAAGGTTTTTGAAATTCGAACGTGACGATGACCACCATTGCCCACCTACTTACACTACTCAGAAATTAGAACTTTGAACTTCGTATGTTGTCATCTCGCTTATACGAATAGTACTTAATTAGGTGAATGAGAAGGACGGAATAATACGAACTTCAAATGTCGAACTTGTTATCAGACCCCTAACTTTTTCATCCGATAAAAAAAACGTAATGTCACGTTCAGAAACGCGATCCGGTATCCATTATTAATTTATTTTAAAATCCGTTACTTCCAAAGTTATTTTCAAGATTTGCTAACTTTCGTTGCTAAAAGAAAAAACGATATTGGTTTTTATTAATTAATTTAATTTGTTGTTAACCACAAAAATAGCAACCAAGCAGGAATAAACAGATATTATACTGCAAATTCAGAACGCCCCATTTTTTTTTAATTCAGTCTAGTTAGTACGATTTTTTAACTTTCTTTTTAAAAATATATCTATGATTAGAAAAAAAAAGTTTTTACAGATTTCTCGTCGGAAAACCGAAAAGTTGACCAAAATTGTTGTTTGGTTTATGATAAAACAGTATAATACACAAGAAATTAATGTGATAGAACAATCAGAAAAAATAGTTTTACTTATTAGATTATTAGACTAGGCTGTGTGGGCTTAAATCCTTTTACCTTTCTTATTTAGAAGAAAAACAATAAAAAAACTGATTTACTATTAGACTGTTTTTCTTTCATCCACCATTTTTCTCGCTGTAGTGAGGTGAAAAGTTGTGGGTTTCGCTCGGCAGCAAAGTTGTTTAGTATCTTGTGCCTTGAAACCCTCGCGACGCTCAGGATTCTTTTTTTGAACCACTCGCTTCGCTCGTGGTTCAATCATAGAATCCTTCGCTTGCTCGGGTTTCAATTCAAGCACTCGCGCCAAACAAACACTTTGCAGCCTTGCATAACAAATAACTATTCTGTACTTGAAGGCAACTAAGCCGCAATGCAGGACTATAAAGCTGCTAAGGTAATTGAATGTTTGGATTGTCTTCTAATTTTTACGATAAGTACCAAATTTTAAAGCGGTTTTTAGTTTTAGCCACACTAAAACGCAACTGAACAACTTCTAATGCCATTTAACTCGGTATCGTTCAAATTAATTATCTTACAAACCTTTACTAAAAGGCGGCTATGCAACAATGCAGGTCTAAAAAGCGATCAAAATCACATAATCGCTTTTCATTAGAAAACCTTAGGTGAATGTTGTATTAACCGTTACGCTAAGTAAATGAGATTTTTTTAACCGTTTCCATAACTAAAAAGCGATTATCCCGTAATACATGACTACGAGGCGGCTAACTACGATCGCCTCCCTCTTCCTCGCCCCCGATATTTAACCGAACAAATCGACAGTGCGCCATCTCATGTACAAGAATAATTTTGTCGACGAATTCATAATGCTACGTTTTATATTATGACCATTTCTTTCCGTACAAGCCCCAAGGGTATTCAACACGACAAAAAAAATGGCATTATTAATAAACTATCTTCAGTCAAGCCCATGCATAAAATGCATTTTTGGAGGAATTTACAACTCAATGGTTGTGATAATATTAGTACCTACTTAAATGACTCACAATGAAATTTATAAGACTAATATTTAGAGATTGATTATTGAGAAATACATTAACCATCTATACATATCTATAATAAAACTGTAGAGGTCAAATGTCTGTACATAGAAAAAAATGATAAAAACTGAGTCAGGAGGATGAAAGAGAAGGGAATTAAAATAAGTCCAGTATGTCTGTTTGTACGGCTTAATTTCCGAAACTGTCGGATCAATTTAAATGAAAATTGACATTAAATTTATATAAAACTAGCTGTTGACCGCAACTTCGTCTGCATAGAACTCGTTTATCGCTATCCCGCAGGAATGTGTTATTCCAGACTATAATCTATCTATGTTCTCAATTTCATTTAGATCTGTCCAGCTGTTCTGGCGTAAAAGAGTAACAAACATTCATCCATCCATGCATCCATAATTTCAAACTTTCGCGCTTATAATATAAGTAGGATGTCGACCGGGGATATAAGGTACGAAAAACAATCTTTTATTTAGTTTCACCTGTCCGGTGTTTGTCATCAAATCTGGCCAGTTAAATTTGACCAACTTCCCGGTTTTCTATTGAGCTGAAATTTTGCATAGTATGTCAGATGACAATATACGTAGATAACATTATAATACGTGACAATGCGTATTGTAGAAGGGAACTCTTCAACGGTTTGTCCGAGTGACTTGAAATATGGTATGCATATGCAAGATAGATAATAATGAAGTTTAGTCTACAAAAAGTACAGTTAGCAAAAAAACTTGTGTTAAATTAGTTTTTTTAGGTTAGGTTTTTATTTTTTTGGAAGATCGTGTCGAGTTCACTACAATAAGGAGGGCAAAAGTTAATCGAAAGAATAACAAATATCACGCGGGCAAAGTCGCGGGCATCAGCTACAAAAAATGAAATTCGTTGGGATGAGTGGCGCTTCTGACGCCAAATATTCAAATATCGTTACTATTAGTCGAAATTTGGTACCTATATAGTTAGTTTTAGTACCAGAGATGGACATAGGACAGTTTTTATCTCAGAAACAGCACAGTTCCCGCGGGATAGCGATAAGCGAATTCTGCGCGGACGGAGTTATAATTTTAATGCTCAGTTTTTGAAAGCCTTTTAATGAAGGCCTTTATCTGGTCTTCCTGTCACTTGTTCTTCATTAGAAGCTGCCAAAAACTGAGCATTTTATTTATAACTAGCGACCCGCTCCGGCTTCGCACGGTATATTATGCATGTAATATACATATAAACCTTCCTCTTGAATCACTCTATCTATTAAAAAAAACCGCATCAAAATCGTACATAGGGGCATGAGGACAGAAAAAGCGACTTTATTTTATACTATGTAGTGATATATAGTTTGAAGCAGTGTCAGTTATGTTACTTAAGTTTGGTGAATGTTCAAGTTATCCAAACTAAATAATTCATTGATAGATAAATGTTTGTTTGAATTTGTAGTTAGCGACGTTAAGTTAAGGACATTTCTGCAGGATTCTAAATAACTCTTAGAAAAATTTCTAAACGACACTGAAAATTAGAACACAGAAAAATCTGAAAAGTAAAGCTATGGCCGGGAGTCAAACCCTGATCTTCGTCGTTCCGTGACGCGTGCTATACCCCTACACCACCCATAGCAGGTTTTCCCGGCTATAGCTTTACTGTTCGGATTTTTCTATCTGTTCTAATTTTCAGTGACGTTTATTTATTTATTTTCTAACGGTAAAACCGTAAAAGTAAATATAAAAATCAAGAAGTAAAAATTCTTGATTCATTTGTAGTAACTCTAAGATAGCTTATGCAAGACAAAAAAGCAGTGTCTTAAATAGGTCAAAACTTGACCACTTATAAGTTATGTTTTGATATATTGAAAATTAAACAGAAATCAGTGTCTTTGTTAAAATGGCGGCATTGTACCAATAGCCGCTTTGTAATCTTAAAGTCGATGAACAAATACACTTATTGGACTAAGTTCAAAAGATGCTAAATGCAAAAAGTGCTTTATAATTATGTGACTGTAATTAACTTCCTATATCAAGGCCATCCCCACGTCGTTCTTAAAAAATCCATGATATACAAGCAGTTAAGTACCTTTGACCGCTGTTTTGTACTGTATGGAAAATAATTTTTGAATTGTTTTGCACAACTAGAAAGGAAAAACAACAATTTAGTTCTGCAAATAATAATAGGGTGAAATCCGTTTATAGTGACATTGAAGGGAAATGATAATCAGGTCATACGAACCGGACGTCATACAAAGCATTTTGAGAAAATAAACAACCTCCTGTTTTTTTAGAGGTAACTATTTATTTTAATAGAGAAATATACCATATTAAATAAAAATAAAAATAGTATGTTACCTAACAGTGGGATCACGAGAACTAAACCATAGTTACGATAAAATGTATGTACGAGTATGTATATTTTTCATTTCAAAACAAAAAACAAGCGACGTGCCGAAAGTCGTCAGGCGTCAGTGCCCTGCCGAACATTGCCGAAGGTGTACAGCGTTAAGTATGTCGGTCATTACAACCGGACATAATTCATTAAAAATTGGTCGTAATAAGCGATATATGTCACTGTAAGCGTAGTCATTTTATCGGTTGTTATAAAGAACTTTATATGAACACCAAACTTTGTTGTGTAATTGCGTCATATTAAGCGGTTGGTCAATATAATGTTAAACGGATTCTACTGTATATTGCAATATCAACTTTTTTTAAATAAGAACTGAAAAAAATATCTTTCTTTTGGTATGTGACAACTCTACAAATGATTTATAGATGTCAACCAGCATCGATTTAAAATAAATGCCGCGTTTTTCATTATCATCCGTGATTTTGACAGCGAAATATTTTTAGCATCTCGCAAATAATTTTTATCATTTCCATTTTAATTAAAAAGCTTTTATAAATAGAAGAAAGTTGCAGTTAAAAGTGTTTGTTTTAGTAAGTACCTCGCACACATTTTTGTCAGGCGCCGCCCGACTTGAGTATTTTTCTGAGCTATGTTAAATCAACAGAGGGCTTATCCACGGCTACTTTGAATATCTTACAGACGAGTCTCATTCAGTATTCCATCTGCCTTTCTCTTGTATTTCGACTTGGATTGAAACAACGCTGCTTCGCAAAGGTAGATAAGTATTAAAGACATTGCAATTTTAAGCACACATACTAAAAAAACTAGAATATAAAATAGTTAAAGTTCAATAAGGTTGGGTGGTAATTCAAAATACTCCAATGTGTGCAAACCACTTTGTCGATGCAAAATTAAGAATGGTTGTCCGTTATGAATACCTAACAAGAATGACTTCTGAGTAAATACTTCTTTCAAAATTACATACGTAAGTTTGCCTTTGTACATCTTTTTTTCTCATTACCTGTAAAATTAATGTGTTTTATGTACAATAAAGAGTTATTCATGCATACATACAAACGTACCTAAATCTATTTGAAGATACTAAATGGGAGTCTTAACATGGGGCAGCTTGTGGTTGTAGTGTGCGCTACAACTTCCCGTTTTGGAAATAAGAAAAATACATGTCGTATTTATTTATGTTTATATACCTAAAGTAACCCAACCCTGTATTTTCATTTTGAAAAATATGACTTTACCCAGTTACTATCAGCATCAACACATTTAAAAACCTAATATCGTACCTACCAGTATCAACAACTTAGGTACAAAGTATTTCCAACGCGACGCAAAGGGGCTGCCGCAGTTGTCGACCGCAACCCAACATTAGGAGAGTTATCTCCATATTTTTATTTAAAATCAAAATTGACAAAAAATAGCAGCAAATTTTTTAAAATTGTTTAGTTTAAGACTATCAGTGCTTGTAACCATAAATATAAACAAGGGCCACACGCGGAGCTGGCTTCATACAATAAATACATTAGAAATGTCTCGCGCAGATCCGGTCCGCATTAATCAGTGTCAGTGAGCGACGCCGCAAATTAGTTACGAATTTATCTACGTCGCGTAATGAGCGGATTGTACTTTATAAAGGACATAATAGGAATATTTGTTATAAACCACTGAACACAATCAAGCGCGGCTGTTTCAATTAAAATTGAATACACTGCTTTGGCAGTGTAACGCGAAAGTAATATATTTTATACATTTGCGTATATTTTATTTATCGGAATGCGTGTGGTGACGGAAACGTGGTTGATCGATATCGATTTGATTGACGTATTGTGTCCGTTACATTGATTGAATGTTTTGTAAATACGTATCGCCACATCAGTTTGTAATTTTGTAAACCAGTACCTAGTGTAGCTATCTAGTGATTAAATATAAATAATGGTTACATCAGTATAACGCTCGCATAAATCAAGAGAGCAAATGCTTTAATAGTTCCTGTTTCAAACACAACTGAAACGTTGGCGATTGCGACTAACCAAGCCTATTCTGTTACTAACAAGATCCAATCAATGAATCCTGTCAAGCAGTTATGTCGCAATGATGCAATTAGTCGCCTAGCTTTCCCGTAAACCGCATCCCAGTTGGTAAGAGCAGACGTCATGTCATGGTGGCACAATAACCGCGCTATTAGATGCTAAAACACCCCTAACTGTGTGACTTTTCACAGCTCAATAAAGCTTTTTAACGGCGTTAACTTTCCGTGTAGGTTATATGAGGTGATCAATCATTAGTCCGGAGCTCACAATCGGCGAACGATCCATTGTCAGCGCCCACAGGGGCAGGAGTGAAGGTCGGAAGGTTTAATTAAAAGCTGCCGATTCGCAGTTCTTTTATTGGGCGGTGAGATGGGGCTGACTGATCGCTTCTTTTGTCCTCAGGTACGAAGCACCGTTTAATTAACCTGATTTTTACTCATTTGTGAGTGTGGCTGATGAAAAAATATTCCATCATATGTACTTATTGTATTGCAATTATTTGTTTTCTTTTCAGCCAGTTTTGAAAAGATTTCAGGGGCTAATGGTATACGAAGAGGACCTATTCAAATAGAGGCTGGCATTGCTTAAACACTGTATTTGAATAAACTGCTCTTATTTAGATAAAGTCCTTGAGAGTGTTAAGTGTGTTAGTAATAAGAAAGTATATTTACCTTGTGAAGGTTCTTATTAAAGTAACGATAATACATAAACAGCTATTCGATCTGAGTAAATATGAATATTTTAAAGTTGATAATGATAGTTGAAAACAAAAACTACAAAGGAAAAAATTTATCACCGTCTATGCAAAAATTACATACTTGAAAATGAAATAATCAATTGATTTTATTTCCAACCGTAGTCGTGGGTAATAAACAGCAAAATGAAGAGTTTAGAGGTTTTTAATGATCCATGTCATGATCCGTATGCTGTAAACGACATAACGACTCAAAATAAATAGAGTAATGTGCACCATAAAATCAAGTTAAATCGTCGATTCTCACCGAATACTGATCCATTGTGCGGGCGTACATTTCGATGGGGTCTTTAATGGGGCCAATAAATAAAACATGCCCCCCTTACGGTCTCTCGACAATGACGGATAGCGTTTATAAGCTTAGAGATCCTCTGAACATTCACTATGTTGAAACAAAGGAATACTGACAACTCGTTTATACTCAATTCAATAGTGTCACTACATGGATAAACCTGCAGCATCGAATATTCTTAACCAACTTCAAAAAAAGGAGAAGGTTCTTAATTCAGTTGTATTTTTTTAAATGTTAGTTAAACCTACCTACCAAATATATGTCAAAATCGTCGTTTATTGATAACGTTATTGTTAAAGTAACTTGTTGCAACTCACATTTAGTGTCAAAATTATAAAACATTAGTAGAAAATACTTAAATAATAATAAAGCCTTTATAGTTATTACTTAATTAAGTAAAATTAAGTAGGTACTTACTTTTAAATGTCTGACCAATTCATATAAAATTATATGAACACAATCTCTGGACAACAATGAAGCTTTTGCAGGTATTCTAACTTTGTCAAAAGCCATTATCGTCAACAAACATAAAGGCAATCCTTGAAATGAACAAAGTTTTAATTAAACAACGGTATATCAGAAATGAATACTCTGAAGCTTTGCATGACCACTGAAAATTTCTTTCCACATGTAGAAAAGTTTGAACTCTGAGCAGCATATTTACGCATTTATAATATTACTAGCGACTCGCCCCGGCTTTGCATAGGTTATTAAACTATACGTGTACCTTCTAAACTATCTATCTATTTATGAAAACCTAGTGAAAACCGCATTAAAATCCGTTGCGTAGTTTGAAGAATTAAAGCGTACACACATACAAACGGCGTGAAGTGACTTTGTTTACTATGTAAAGATAAAGATGATAAGTTGGTATTTAAATAGTATCAAAACAAAATACTACACTTTTACGTATTTATTTCTGCACGGTTTATAATTTGTATTACGAATCAACTTTTTTAAGTTATAAACAATCGACAATATATAGGTAGGTACTGATATGATATTTTGATTTAGGGGCAATATCCTAAAATGAAGTCATTGCGTTTCCCCACGAACAATACAGCAGAGGCCGCGAAGTAAGGGATTGCTAGACGAGTTTGGAACAAAACGAGTCCTGCAACCCTTGTTCCGGCCGACGATTGTATACTTACTGCTTTTCTAAAACATTGCAGCCGCGCAATCGCGTTCAATCGTCGTTATTTCATTTCTGCGCATTTTTATGGCTGCGATCACGCGTGTTTACGACACCGGCGCCGTAGATGCCCAAAAAGCTAGAACAATGCAAATATCTAAATCTCGTCACCTGCATGCTCGTCCTCGGTGGGTGTCTAAAAAATACGCGTGTACTCGAGGCTCTAACAAGGGCAACTCGTGCGACAGCGAGTGAGGGCGAGTGATAACGAGAGCGTGTCCGTAGCACTGTGTCCCTATCGGTGCGCTCGTGCATCACCTTGAAGGCGGCGCTTCTACTTCATGCAGTACCTTGAGTGGAAGTATGTGAAAAATAAAGAGTTCCGCACGTGTCAGCATTTTAACCGCAAGCTATCAAAACAAATTGTTCTCACAGTAATTTTACTCAAATAGTTCTTCAAACTCATGCTAACTTTGCATCGCAAGTTTTGCACAAGGACCGACGAAACGTGACGGCGACGCGAATAGATGTCTTTCCTTTCATGCTCATCAAGTGACGTCATTAAGCTTGAAAATGAATATCATAGGTACCGATGTGAAATCGCTTGTTTACGAATGCATGTCGTTGCCATTTTTAAGTTTTCTCAACTGCTCAACTGCTAAGTGCTCTCAACTCGTGACGTATCTTTGAATTATAAAGGAACACTATGGAAGATACAAACGGTTCTGAGAGAAATGGAAATATTGGGACGGAAGGAATCGGGAACGTCTGGAGGAAAAACTTGTCCAATAAAACTAAAGAAAACAGGAATGATTAGTCTCGCATCTCTCGTATGGCAATATTGAAAAGTGGCTGTTATTTTCTACGGCCGGACGAGCTTTAACGTTAATTGTAGACGAACACCCTTTATTATTTAATGGCCGGATAACGCGCCTTAACTGACACAATAAATGCGATTACGGTTGAGCTGAAGTTGGACAATTAAGCTCTTGAGGTATCTATTTGTAAACATTCTGTTCGTTGCTAGTTAGGTAGGTACTTGAACTAGAGTAGAACAACGTTATTGTCTCTCCCAAACAATGCAGCAGTTGTTCTGAGGGAGTAATTTGCTACAACCTAGAACATGAATGCGCCATTGCTGTGCAGTGCTCAATAGGTGCTCATTGTTGATCAGTGCAATTATACTCGAAATTTGAAATAACTATTTCAACCTCACTTGAATGACTATAGCAGCAACTCAAGAACTAAGAAATAATATTGAACATGTTTTTACAAAATCCCTACTAATATTATAAATGCGAATGTAAGTTTGTTTGTTACTGTTTCACGCGAAAACTACTCAACCGATCATCATGAAATTTTGTACACATGTTCTTGGAGGTATTAGAAGTAACATAGGATACTTTTTACTAAAAAAAATATATATATGTCGTCACTCTGACGTTATCTGCGCGGACGAAGTCGCGGGCAAAAGCTAGTAAAAAATAAAAAAGTTAAAAATGAAGTGATGTTAAAATAAAAATATAAGTAATACTGTATTTTTTTGCTAGACAATATGGATACGAATACACCAGCCACGTTGTTAAAAACCACGTTCGACCTCTTTCAAACGGTGAAGTGTTATAAAAACTGAGAACTCTCGCCAAGTCCAAGGGTTCTCGAAGTTTCACGAACTCGTTTCGAAACCCGCGAACCCGCTATTATATCTCTACTTAAGTAGAATCGGCTCCTATACGTAAGCGAAGTTTATACCTACTATTTGGGTTATGATGAGAACCGAATTAGTACCCGAGTGAAAGACAGTGAAATACGGTAATTGTTAATAAGTATATAATAATCCACTGGAAACTACCACTGTGCTGGAATGCTCGCACAACGTAGGAAATGAGACGTTAGTTGGGTTGATCAAACCACGTCAGGGCATTCTAATGCGGCTCATTTCCTAGGGCTGCCGACTCCTCGTGACCCTTAACGCAGACTCTGTCCTGCCCTGCCGGTCAAGTCAAATTATATAATTATCGATTCGTAAATGCAAACACAAACATGTCTATTATCTAGCGTTAGAACGTCTCCTTCTATGGTTTAAAAAGTAGTAATGATTAACAGGACACTACAGGGAGCTTTTAATTGATTACATTGTGTTTATATTTTATTACCTGGCTTTTGCAAAGACATTTTACATAAGTTTAAAATTGTGATTAAAATTGTACTTTTTCCTCTAACATCTATCAGTTCTGGGCCAGATAGCTGAGATTGGCATAGTGCAGCAATTTATGGACTGTAACAAGTTTAACTACCTATTTGACTAGAAATCGGAAACTGTAATAGCTTTGCTCCCGATGAATACAAAATATTGGAAATAAGTTAAGAAAGTTAGCAACGCTTGGTTCGCTGCCCAGTCGGTGCACGCTGCGTGGCCAGCACCACCCTACATATAAACCCACTACGACTTTAGTAATAATACGTTGCTGTGTTTTGATTGACATTAAACTCCAGTCCACAAATTAAGTTACGTTGCCTATCTGAATGACGAAAAATGATTGTCCGATGTTTAGTTTCTCAAAACTGTGTGGGCGTATAGGTGGAACGGGAAATCAAAATAGTGATAGGTTGCTAGCCACATCGCCTACAACAGCATGATTCCTAAGATTTTCGCCCTCGATGGGTTTTTACCATCTGCGCGGGAAGAGAAGCAATTGGTACGTTCTATGTTTTTTCTTTGCTCTAAGACAAAACCATTCCATAACGAAATAAAAATTGACTTGTTTCGTTTGTCCGAAAGATTAGTTTGAATGTTACGGTTGATTATGTATTATTACCCTATGTACTTTTTGTAGCCTAATTCAGAATTAAAACCGTGTTAGACGTATGACCCTTCCAGCAGAGGATTGACGTTAAACCCTCTTGACTTTAAAATGTATATGTAAAGTTAGATAATAATCACGCTGACAAAGTGGCAGCAAAAGCTCGAATTTCTTGAAGGTTTTTAAATTTATTTCATTGCATGTGTGAGTAAAGCAATATACATACCTCGGCGGGAAAAGGGGTTGCCAGTCCCAAATATCCAGCTTTGCTCACGCTCGGAAATATATAGGTACGTTTCCGGCCAGCAACTCCTTGCTTCCCGGCCTCTGTACATTTAATGCACTATTAGTATTAAATAAAAATAATGCGTAAATAAGTTGGGATGGTTTTTGTCGTCTAGCCCATGAGGTGGCGTGTCCTTAGGGTCTTTCAGAAATTTTGCAAGTTTGAGAAACCCATTTTTCGATTTCGGGATTTCTATAAGGAATATTAAGCTTTAAAGTACTTTTTTTATACTTTCAAGGATACCAGGCCAAGTTTAGTTTCGTTCTAAAAGCACAAGAAAATATTTATCTTTTTTTTAATAAATAACGTACACGTAAGTTCTATGTTGTACCGAGACTGTACCGGAGAGTTTAAATTTGGCGTTCAAACTACTAGCAACGTAAAAATGTGAAGAGAAATACATAAAAATGTATCAACATTGGCTTACAGAATAAACAAAATATATTGTCTAATATAAGCTTGACAGGTGTTTACGAATAAGGGGCTAGCTCACTACTAATTGTGGGTACCTAATAGAAAAAAAAACAACATAGATTGTTACAATCTTGTCATAAAGGGGGAAAGGACGGAGGCCGGAAGTTAACGTTTAGTTTAGGGTGATGTGCAGTGATTTTAAATTTCATGATAAGAAAATCTGGTTATTGCGATACTCGTAGCAATAAATGAAAGAATAATCGACTGAAGAACCCTTAAAGCGGCAAAACAGGAGTTTCAAGTTAAGATAGCTGCCCTGCCATACGAGTATTACTAGTAAATTAATAACTTCAGCTTCAGTAATCATCACTATCACTACATATTATAAAACAAAGTCACTTTTTCTGTCCCCATGTCCCGATGTATGCTTATATCTTCAAAACTACACAATGGATTTTGATGCGGTTTTTTGTAATAGATAGAGTGATTCAAGAGGAAGGTTTATATGTATAGTACATGCACAATATACCGTGCGAAGCCGGGGCGGGTCGCTAGTTATTGTACAATTTTTTCTCAATTAGTTCGCATAATTAATCATTAGCTATTGGTAGGTAAACACAAAATCAGATAAATAAAATGTTGTACTTTTGCTTGATTATAGCTATTGCGCTGTATTTACTGGAATTATTGCTAAAACCTTTTAGCATAAAATTTCGTCTGTGTTTCTCGATACCAACCTTTCTTAATATAATATTTAAAAAGGCTATTCCGGATATTTTTTACCTGTAAAAAATGAAGCGACGTATAAGGTCAAAAATAGGTAACGGAAACCTGAACTGACCTATGAACGCAAAGGCACACATCAACAACAACACAAAAAATCATTAAATCTGATTTGGGGTTGACAGTTTCCATGCCCTTCGATACTGCTAGCCCTGCTAAGTAAAGTGTAGCTTATAAAAATTATACGATTTACTAAACTAAGAATACGTATTTAAAGTTATTAAAGGCAAATGTATATGTTAGGTTAGATTACCCTGTACAAACTACTACAGCAAAACTGGGAATGCCAATATTTTAAAATCCAAACAGTTACAACTGTAAAAAGGATTCAAACGACGCAATTGGAGACATTTAATTAAACCCGTTTCCAGCCCATTATTCGTCTTACTGCAGGGCACAGGCCTCCTCTACCCTCACCACGAATGAGATAGCTTGAGCTCTAGCTCCCACGTGGGGTCAGCGCGGATTGGAAACATCAAATACCATTGAGCTGCCTCGCGCTTACGTGCAGGTTTCCTCGCGTTGTTTTCTTCTGTTTAATGGCATAGCTCATACGTGAATCCGATGACCAAAAGTGGAATTGATATGCAAATTCTGAACACAACTTTGGTAGGGTTAACGTGAGTAACCTACTTGCATACGCACTCGTTCATGTATGAGATAATGTAGTTCTCACGAACTCCTTAGTTTTGATTATTTTTTTATATTTTTTCTAATCGTTTTGATTTTGAAGTCTTGTCATTTTATTAGTTAGTTGTTACATATCAGTAAAGAAGCAGTTCAGTTTTCTGGTGTTTTCACTTGCCATCTATTATCCTTCATTTCCCTCACATTATCATGCAGTCCACACATCGTACGCTTCAGTAGTTTTTAAGTTGTTTGCGTCGATAATAAATATTATATTGGTTTCCAGTTTTGCAACGCCTGTGAGATTAAAATAATTTTAATGTTACATTGAACAAAAGGCTTTGCGCTACAGAGGCCTAATGACAAATTTCCATAGCGCCAGGTAACGTCGTGTGGGATGTGAAATTATTATAACCCTCGATTTTAAGGGTATCCACATCACAATGGCTTTCTCTTCGTGTTATATTATCAAATAGCTTTTGTTCTTGCTTCCATTCTCTCAAATGTTGGTTTGTCTCGAGTTTTAGGCATTATTAATTGATATTAGCTAAACATCGCGTATCACGTTTACAAAAGAATTACGCTTTTAAGTCACCGCCACCCAGCTTCTATTAAAACCATTCCCATTTTACTTACCTGAGTGCAAATTAATTATTCCTTCGGACATGCACTTAGGACTGTTAAGTCAGTCATTTCCTAAAGGTATATTTTTCATTTAAAAACTGTACTGTGCGTGTTTTTATTGTTCATTATCAAGAAACATTTTTTGTCACTTGCATATTTATTAAGACTTTAGAAGTAACTTGTACCGACCGTAAGTGGTGTATTTAAAATATCAGTTGTTCCAACTTTATTACTTTTATTATGTACACATTTCAAGAATAGAATTAATCATATCCCGTCGCAAGTATTTATCTTTTTGAGCTAAATACAGTACATAATCATAATATATAATGCCTCGCGAATACTTATTAAATGTATTAATTATTAAATGGAAATGTAAATGGAAATTCGACAACACAGATAAATTGAGCATGAAACAATATATATTGTGTTGTTGAAATTCATTTTAATAGGCATAATTATTTTAACTGAGTCTTTGTTCCACACGCCCGTGTTAGAAGCTTACGTAACACCATTAATTATAATTACGGAATCGCGAATGTGGAACAATTTAATATCAATTCGTAGTTTGTTGGTTTGCATTACCTTAGAATATTTCTCTAACATTGTGAAATATTGAACAAAGCTAACCAAACTACATGGCTAATTTAGGCACCTATTCTTCCTATAGTTCAAGACAATTGTGTTAAGGCCAGTTTAAAATCTGAAAAACATCATGTATTTATCAATCCATATCATCTAAAGACAGCGAATTATCGTTTATAAGAAACTGAGAAATGTCAGTTCTTTTCCCCTTCATTCAACTCCTCAAAATTAAAAAACCGACCAAGTGCGTGTCAGCCGACGCATAGCAAAGGGTTCCGTGGCCTAATTGGAGTCAAAACAATCTTATACTGTACGTGGATATCCATTAGTTCCAGTAGTTAGATATCTACTCGTCAAGAGATGGCGCCACCAAACATTCGTCTTTTTGGCAATATAGCTCTAACACTATAGTAAAAGCTACGTTCTTCAAACACTTATCGTTGAAATTATTTACTAAGCACTGTTATCTTGATTCTTCTCATATTTTTAATGCCGCAGTTCAAAAGTTCTAAGTTTCATGTTTTGACAAAGTAAATATTACCTAGGTACTTTGAAATTTTCATTCATATAGCGTTTATATTTTCCAAGTAAAATGCTTGTGACGTATGACAGACAGACGGATAGGACGAAACTATGACGGTTCCGTTTTCTCCATTTTAACTAAGGAACCCTAAAAACAACATGCTAAAGATTTCTTTGCAACCTATTGATACTTAGGTAGAATAACATGTTTTGATTTTGATAGTTTCTTTTTAGTAATAATGAGCAGGCTTGTGAGAATTAAATGAAGTTCAAAAAAGGCTAATTTATGATATTTAGGTTGAAATATCAGACATAAAACGTATAAAATAAAAGGAGAAAAGAAACGTGTATTGACTAGGAAAGCAACAAGATGAAGGTGAGACAGGAGACCGAACAGAAATACCACACTGCACACCTAGAGCTTTTTGTTTTTTACTAGTTTACGATGATGAGCCAGTAAAGCAGAGGGCAACCCATAGTGTAACGGGTAGGGTAGATTGCGATATTCTTTCTGTCACGCAACGTAACTCACGTGGTTCAATGAACCCGATTGGAGCCGATCAAAACGTGCGGGTCTTATCATCCATGGGTAATCAATGGCGATCCAGTTACACGTTAACCCTTTTGCGCGTTCACGTATAAAATGAATGATGTATAACAGCGAATTTCACGTGAGCGAGAACGTATACCACTGTATCGTATAATTGAAGTGACTCGATTCGTTTTGTAGACCTTAATAACATGTATACACGTAGTAATCAGTGCTCAGATACAAGGACCTGATTTCTTACTAAATAGAAACTGGAGAATTAAATTACTAACTGATAATAAAATTACGATGGAAAAATTAATGATACAGAATTAAATAAATACGTGTACCTAACAACATGGAATGTTACCGTACGTACACGTACTGGGATATAAACGTCGTTGGATGAATCGTGACAATATCTGTCACCAATGATGGATGGAGGTCCCACGCACAGACTTGTTATGGACTGCTTCATTTTAAAAAGGCGCGGGCGAGGTATCGTGTCATGTTCTTGGACGTGAAAGGTTTTTTTTAATAAGAGAAAATAGCAGTTTTGACGTGTCTGCTACAATTTGAAGGACCAATCATAAATCTCGCCTCTAAATTTCTATAGAGGTATTGGTACAAATTGTATCTGCTCTCTTTCAGAGATAATCTTGCTGTAGGTAGAACCTTTTTCTATCGATTAGCTGGCTTTTACTACCCTATACGAGACTGAAAGACAAGTCCCATGGGCAAATGTAAATAGTTTTGGGGAGATTGCATCACCATGTCTCACTCAACGTCCCCGTCCTAATTTGAATTTATTATTTTGTAGTTCGGTACTAACACATCTGCAAAATTACTTAACTGCTAAAATGATTTAGCACTAGCTTGCAAATACCAGCCTCTAAATAAGTGGGTCGCCAATGTTTTTTTATTCCTATAAATGCTGTCTATACTGATGTTAGTTATGTAGGTGATCCCATATTTACTATTTAAGCAATTTGCTCGAGACATTACCTACATGAAGAAAATTGTTTACTAAGATTTTATTTTCCCTTAGGTAAATAGGTAGATTTAAGTTTACTCATTCAGAACTGGAAATCATGTAGAACAAAAAAACCGCATTTGAAAGCAGAAGAGTGAAACAGGAGCTATAAAACTCTGATAGTTTTAAAACACGCAATCATACGATCTCTACTAAACTTAAATAATTATCAAAGAAAAATTTGACTTTTCCCTGAAACAGCCGAAGTGGGTAATGAACGTGCTGCGTCGGTGCCGAACGCCCACCTTCGTCTCAGCCGCGATCCCACGATAAGTTCAATTTGCTTGCATCACGCGCGCATTGTGTAGGAAAATTAAAAAAAAAAACAACTTTTGCGAAAGCTCCACCCTCTTCATTTCATGCTATACACTTTATGCCTCTTTTCATTATTTTAGGAGTATCGTTAAAAACTTCGCTCTATAGTCTCAAGTTTTTAATGAAATTGGCCTTGTTAATAAAATATCTATATTTGTGCATTTTTCAGCCTTGCCTGCTTACTATTACATATTTTATATATAGCTAAGACGTTTTCGTTATTTTAAGAATAGATTGAATTGTGTTACGAATAAAGGACATGTAAGAATACATTCTCTAGATATAGTAAATAACTGGCAGGTCCAACTGGACGACAAACTATGCTGCAAAGAATTCTCTTCTCAGCAAAAGATCCATTCAAGTTCCACTCAGGGGCTAACTTTGGAACGTCCACAAACTTTCTTCATATGAGGTTCGCAGCCGCTTCACAATTATTCCGCGGTCCAAGTTGATCGCACTAAGCTTCGGAGCATTTTTATTTAATAGTTAACACAGATATTTCAGTCCATTAAATGTTCCCCTGAAGCATTATCGGGTAATCTAGAGTTTACCAATATTTTACATCTCAATAACATACTTACATACACAAAACACGTCTACGTATCGTAGACAGAGGCCGAGGTAACAATATCTCAATAACTAACCTTTAAAACGTCTCAGTGACGTTCGAGACATCTTCGTCTTAGGATTACCGATTGAAATTACATGTTCTCCATTGTGTTTGTGTATCCTAAAAAACAATCATATCAAAAAAATTAAAAACGCTTCGTGCATTAAATAAAATTAAAGTCATTTTTTGTCATAAATGCCTTTCATTATTTTGAAAAGAGCTTCAAACTGCTGGACCGATTACCAAACAGACTAGGAATCACCGCAGAGAAACTGGCTATCTACTGGTAATCTAAAGAAAAATCCGCATAGAAATCGGTCCATCCGTTGAAGAGCTATGATGCCACAGACAGACAGACATACACACAAAGAGAGAGAGAGAGATTGACGTCAAACTTGTAACACCCCTCTTTTTGCGTCGGGGGTTAAAGAGCGAATAAAACGACAAACCTTTTGAATAATTGATAGAATTGACGTTGCTGTGCAGAGATTATCAAAGAACAAAAACTTTACCTTTCCGTATTCCATATTGACTTTGAAATGCGCTTAGCGTCTTGTGTGGTATTGTGACAAATGCCAGTTTAAAAGAAAATTTTCTATTTTTGTTTTCTAATGTTCATCGACACAGCCCGTTATAGTCCAGGTGTTCTAATAAAATTTCACACAGTAGCTGGAGTCATCTATTTCGATATTATCACCAATTATTTATGTAAATACTAAATATGTCTGACGCACTCAATGGGCTATTTTACGCCTACCAAAACTTACTGTAAATATGGTTTGTACTAAATAATTTCATGAATTTATTTGGTTTCAGGAATTTTAATGCATAAAAGTCAAAGATAGCTCCAGCAATCTCATTATAAATATGTAATTAAAACGGTAGCTCCAGTAGCCGTCACAAAACTAGCAAAAGGAAAATGACAATACAAATTACATAAATAGTAGTCGGCTATAGGTTCCGTCCAGCTATTGACAAAGAAGAATACAAGACGCTAACGGCAAACCTCCAGGACTGAAGAGGCACATGAAGAAGAAACAGAAGGTTGCATTTATATATCTTGTCTATTTATCCAACATCACTCTTATTAACCGCCGATTCCGTGACGCCTACTGTCATCGACTGAGCTCGCGGAATTTCGTGACCATTATTGTTTCACTTGCTTATATTTTAAAAAGCATTTCACTGCAAAACTCGCAATTGTAATCGCCGGCGTCATCTATGCGTAGTAGCTGAAAAAATGGTCTGGGGACAAATTTATTGAATTACCTAATGGTAATAAGTTGAGCTCTTTTACAATATTTCATCATAGTTTATGAATCGTAGAACTATGATAAAAGTATTATGACGCATGGACAAGCAGCCACAGCCACGCTCGTTGCTTGTTTCTTATACTAAAGAGCTAACGTGTTTTACTTTTCCGCCGACTGCGCTGGGATACGTTAACAATTTGTGCTTATTTGGGACTTTGCTTAGTCATTTTGTTGACTGACAAACAGAATTGTAAATGAAAATGTAAAACATGTTGGTTAGCACTCACTCGTTACAAGTAGGTTGGTAATATGACTTCGTATCAATGTAATGAAATGAGGTCAGCCGCCAATAATACGAATAGAATAATGATAAAGGTATTACATACAATGGCGCAATGACTTTGATTAAACTGTAATTCTCATATTTGATTGATTGGTTTTAGATGATCTCATACTTACTACATATAAGGTATGTGAGGGGACCTTATCTCGTTCAATTTATTCATAGACCCACAGTTTTACTCGTTTAATTCGCTATAAGCTGATTTCTATTTCTGCTTTTTCCGGATTACAACGGGCATGGGAGACAAAATTAAACTTTGCGTCAAAGTTAAACTTTAGTACTAATGGTTATACGAATAGATTATTTAATTATCTAATAGGTTTTAGCATTACATTTGCTGTGATAAGATTCCATGGCAAAATGTGTTTTGTTTTGACTTGACTAACGCCTAGCTTTTTTCAATCACGCAGGGAGTCAATGATACTTCGGCTTTAACCAGTTCGTTTCGTAACCAATATAAACATACATAACATACACAAATCACGTCTTTATCCCTTACGGGGTAAACAGAGCCTAAGGTAACAAGACCTACAGGCCACTTTAGCAAGACACTGAGGGCGTAGAGGTGGAAAGTGGAATCAAAATAGTGATGGGTTGCTAGCCGCATCGCCTATAACATGATTCCTATGATTTTCGCCCATTCCCTCGATGGGTTTTTACCATTTGCGCGGGAAGAGAAGCAACTGGTAGATTCTATGTTTTTTCTTTGCTCCCAGACCAGCATGGTACAACCAATACCACCGCACCAATGTCCACAATACAAAACATATGGTACCAATATAAAACAGGGTTTAACACGGGACCCCTCAACCCAGCAATGTATTTCGAATTGTCATTGTCACTTGTCGCCTGTAACGTTTAAAAATATGGCCCTGTTGGTGAACGTAGGTACCCAATTCTGTAAATTCCTGTTCAGCACCATTGTATTATTAACAGACGACCGCCACCAGGAGGTAAGATTTAAAATATTTACAATGGTTTCGGACACAATAAATACAACAACGGACTGATGGTTAAACCGAAAAAAGATTATAACTTTTTAGTCTTTTGACTACGGAACCCGAATAAGCAAGCGTTTCGAGGCTCCATATCGCAAGCCCGCATTTACTTTGGCATTATTAAATTGTCTGAATGTTATGCTGACTTGCCATGCCATGCCTTATAACTTAATAAGCTTTCCTGTTACTCTCAGCGTCCGGTTTAACATACTACAGACTAGTATATTAACGTATATACATTTCAAAGTCAATATTTCGCAAGTATCTAACTAGATACCTACCTAGACTTACCTATTAACTAACTTTAATTTACTATTTTCTACCTTGCCTTTTTACAAGCTTTTGTTGAATTCAATCATAATTAAACCATATAATTCGATTCTTCCATGCTGGTCCCAAGTAAAGAAATAACGTAGAATGTATCAGTTGCTTCTCTTTCCGTGCAGATGGTAAAAGCCCATCGAGGGAATGGGCGAAAATCTTATGAATCGTGTTATAGGCGATGCGGCTAGCAACCCATCACTATTTTGGTTCCCCTTTCCACCTATACGCCCACAATCATGCTAAACGTGGCCTTAAGGTTTTGTTACCTTAAGCTCTGTCTACCCCGTAAGGGATAAAGACGCGCCAGCGCGGCGCGAAGCATTCGAGAGTGACGAACTGGAGGAGGACGAGCTAAGGGATGTTGAACTAAAAGATGTCCTTATGTTGGGCAGGAGAATAAGAAGATTCGAGTAGAGTTGCTGTGTGGGAGCGCTGCTGGGACAGTAACCGGCGGCGGCTCCAACCAAGGAGAATTGGGCTGAATGATCGCCACAGCGACAACATCATCAAGGGATAAAGACGTGATATATGTATGTATGTATGTATGTATAATTCGAATTTGAACCACTTTTATCGGTCGGATTAACTATTGCTAGGCACATAGCGTAATGTGGTCAAGAAAAAGTACAGTGAGCAGAAAAGCTTGTATAATCATTTTTTTATAACTTACTAGCTGACCCGGCGAACTTTGTTCCGCCTGAAATTTTTCCTGAATTTTCTTTGCTATAAACCTCACGGAGCCCGAGACCTTTCCAACGAATGCAAAACCGTGGAAATCGGTTCGTGCGTTCTGGAGTTATAGCGTCAGGAAGGAAAACCCGACTTATTTTTATATAGTAGATTATTTTTGTAATATTTCTTTAAAATAAGGAATAGGTTTCCAGTAAAGGAAAACATCGTGAAGAAACCTGCACGAGTCTGCGAAGTTCGAAAGGGTACGAGTAAAATGAAACCCCTGTAATGTCACTTTAATTTGTAGCCCGCCTGTTAGCAGACAGGCTGGAAGATTCTGACTACAAATTCCCAGAAATTACATTGACATTGAAATATGAAATTTCTCAAGAACTGATCGTCGATTTTCTTCTAAATAAGTAACCAAGTATAAAATAACGTAATTTCCCGACAACATACCGTAGTAAAATTTCTATGAAACTTATTTTCGCGCTTGACGTTTGATTCCGATTTTCAGATTTGTACGGAACCATCGATGTGCGAGTCCAGCTCTGAATTTCGACCTAATTAACAGTAATTACGATTTACTTTCAGAAACTTGATCTAATCTAAGCAATACGTTTCCAGTCTATTTAAATATCTATACATAGGTATAATAAAATCGTTGAGACCAAAAAATCTGTACATTGAAGATTAAAAAAAAAAACCGACCTGGGTTGCTTAAACTGGCTTAAACGTAACTGAACATATTAAAACAATTTTTAAAATTTTTGTTTGTTTGTTTGTTTGACTGAGCATCACGTAGGTAAAAACTACTAACCGGATATTGTTGAAATGTTCACAAATCTATTTCAATAAATTCAGAATAGCATCTAGGCTACAGAAATTTCGGAAAATTTTGGAAAAGGGGGTGAAAAGGGGGTTAAAGTTTGTATGAAAAAAGAAAATTCGATTGTTCTAGAATTTTCAACATGAAACTACCGTGAGACTCAATCATAATTACACATAAACGGATAACTCACGTATAAAAAGTCGAGTGATGCTCGACATGTTTCGGACTATTTCGTAGTCCTTCTTCCTGGAGCGCTCGCCCCGGCGGCAGCGAAACGAACACGTGTCCCCAAAAGTGTGACAATTGTGAAAAAACATTAATAAAATAATTACATTCTTCACAGGTATTTTTTCAACGAAGACATTTTTGTCAAACCTAAATCAACCTAAATTGGCCTAAACTGTCCTAAATTGTGTTCTTTACCTAACACCTAAAATTCAATATGCAATACCGTTACTTTGTTTTTATTTATTGCGCCATTATTAACAACGCGTTCGGTTTTCGAACGCACTCTTATTTGAAAACCTGATATTATTATGAGGGCGGCGTGAATCGCTTGGCTGTATGCTCTTAGTACCTTTGCCTAAAAAAAAGCAAAATCAAAAGCGCGTTTACGCCTGCGCTACGAACATGTCAGAATTTTATTGTGAAAAGTAGGTGAATGAAATTGTAAAAGTTTCTGTTCTCAGACTTATTATAAGATATTTATTGTTTCTGTTTGTGTTTCACTGTGTATTTTATTCCAACAATTTTCCTGTCTTACTTGTTGATATAGTATCTGCACAATAACTAATTAAATTATGTTGCCATTCCAGCTTAAAATAACTTAATAATAAAACATCGAGTTCTACAACAAGGCATGTTCTATTTATTCACTACTAATTATTCATTCATTTATATATTAGGTACTTAGTTTATTTTATTTTCAATCATTTTATTCTCTTCTTCCCAGATTTGTGAAATGAGTTGCGCCCAAAAGTGAAAAAGAACTATGCCAGCAAGGAAGAGGACAGATCTTTCCCGGATTTCTGGGAACGCTAAGAGTTTGAGAGCAAATAGGTCCCTAGAATCCGATGTTGATTGTGACGAGCGTCTAGCCGCCGAACGTGAACGTCGCGCCGAGTCTCGCTCCTCGGAAACGTTCACGCAAAACCAGGATCGGTTAACCGCCGAGCGTCAACGGCGCGCAGAGTCCTGCGCTTCGGAAACGTTCACGCAAAGCCAGCATCGTTTAACCGCCGAGCGTGAACGGCGCGCAGAGTCCCGCGCCTCGGAAACGTTCACGCAAAGCCAGGGTCGCTTAACCGCCGAGCGTGAACGGCGCGCAGAGTCCCGCGCCTCAGAAACCTCCACTCAACATATTCTGCGCTTAGAGTCAGCGAGGGAGAATTATCAGCAGACGCAAAACAATGTCACGACTCTTAGAGCTCAAGATCGTGACCGTGTCGCTCAATTACGTCAGTCACAGTCTACCCAACAGCGTGATGAACGACTCAATTTGGACCGCCAGCGCCGCAGTGTTTACAGGCTGTCGGTCAGCGACGAATCTATGGTTTAAGAAGCTGAAGAAGTTCCATGGACAAATAAAGAGAAGTCAGGATTTAGATACGACCCTAATATTTTATACAGCAGAGACACACATATTAGTTCCATGTCCGAAGTGTGCCGCCATTGCAAGGCGTTGAAATGGAAAGGAGAACCCAATGGAATGTGCTGCTCTGCCGGGAAAGTGCGTTTGGAACCGTTCGCTGAGCCGCCCCAGCCATTGAAATCACTATTGTACAGAGACCACCCCCAGTCCAAGCATTTTCTAGATTCTATAAGAGCGTACAATAGCGCATTTCAAATGACCTCATTTGGCGCCAAACAAATAACAGAGCCCGGTTTCATGCCGACTTTTAAAATACAAGGTCAAGTGTACCACCACCTCATCGGGTCTTTGTTGCCGTCAGATACCCCAAAATTCCTGCAAATTTATTTTATTTCAGATTATCTAGAGCAGGCTAATGTCCGACAGCAGCGCATTCCGTACCTGAATCCAAACCTCATAACTGAACTACAAAATATGCTGCATAGCGTAAACTCTTATGTCAGTAGTTTCAAAGCTGCATTAGAATCTGTGCCAGATGACGACAATAGCAACTACAATTTCGTTATTAGTGCCGATCGCAGACCAGCTGCAACACATGCAGGTCGCTACAACGCTCCTGCGACAAATGAAGTGGCTGTCCTCTTGGTGGACCAAGAATGTGATAGGCGGGACATTGTATTGCACACGCGTCATAACCATCTGATGCGCTACAGTACCCGCTTATCCACTGTCGCAGAGAGGATGGCTACAACTTCGCAGTTCATAACGTGGACCCGCAGACTGGCGCGACAAACTACAATAAAAAAACGTCCGCTCTGCAGTTTTACAGTTTTCATTTGCAGCTGCGACAGGATGAACACGTGTACCTACACCGCTTTAAGGGACTATTCAATCAGTTTATTGTTGACGTTTATGCCAAAATTGAAACGGAGCGGTGGGTGTTCATCCGCACAAATCAGAGACAACTCAGAGCAGAGAACTACATTACTCTACGTGACGCCATGCAGCATGATTCGGATGTGGAAAACATGGGCCGGATGGTTATACTCCCCTCCACGTTCGTCGGTGGACCGCGGTACATGTTCGCGCGAACGCAAGACGCGTTGCGCTACGTGTGTAAGTACGGCTGAGCCGACCTTTTCATCACATTTACCACCAACCCAAAATGGCCTGAAATTACATCCATGCTCCTTCCCGGTCAAACACCTGCCGACAGGCATGATATAGTCACTCGAGTCTTCCACCTCAAGCAGAAGCGCTTAATGGAGCTTCTTACAAAAGGTAAACTGTTTGGCAGTGTTCTCTGCTTTATGTATTCCATTGAGTGGCAGAAACGCGGCCTGCACCATTCACATATTCTTTTGTGGCTTAATGATAAGATCAGGCCCAATGATTTCGACCAAGTCATCAGCGCCGAGCTCCCTGACCCAGACATTGACCCACGCCTGCACAATATCATCAAGGCGCACATGATCCACGGACCCTGTGGCACTATCAATCAAAATTCACCGTGTATGAACAACGGGCGCTGCTCTAAAAGGTTTCCAAAGAGCTTCGTTAGTGAAACTGTCACTGGTGAGAATGGATTACACGGACGGATTCACAGCTGAAATAAACTCGCGTGGCCGATCGTTTCAAATTGATAACATAGTTCCGTACTCACCAGTGCTTACTTCAGCTTTTGAGACACACATCAACGTTGAGTCATGTGCAAGTGTTGCCTCTATTAAATACATTTGTAAGTATATCAACAAGGGAGACACCCATGCTACCTTTGGTATGCAAAGCGGAACCCGAGACGAGGTAACAACTTACCAGTCTGGCCGGTATATTAGTACCTCTGAAGCGGTGTGGCGAATTCTGGCCTTTCCTATATTCACGAATGGCACCCTACCGTCTTACATTTAGATGTAAATTTAGAAAATGGTGGAGGTGGATGGTGGAGGGGGCACCAGGCGTCAGGCGTGTAACAAGGAGCATGCTTTAGGTAGGGTCTACACTATCTAATGTTACTATTTACGCTTGCTACTGCACGCCGTCCGCGGCCCTACTTCATTTGCGTTTCTCAAAACGGTTGATGGTATTGAATACTCTAGGTTTCACGCGGCCTGTAGCGCTCGGTGTCTCTTAGACGATGACCGAAATTGGGATGAAACACTTGCGGAGGCAATAATTGGTGATAGCCCAAGACGTCTGCGCAATTTGTTTGCTGTGATGCGGGTATTCTGTGAGCTTTCAAACCCAGTGCAACTCTGGGAAAAGTATAAATTCCTTCTTAGTTCTGAGGAACAATGAACAAGAAGAGGACGTATCTGACGAGGTAGTCACAAATCGCTGCCTTACTTTACGTTACGGCTTACCGATACCACAGCAACTACCAGACCATGCGGATGTTAACCGTGAGTACGCTGCGGAAACAGCTTACAGTACAGCTGAAATGTCCGCCATCGTTATTGATAACATTTTGAAATTCACTGTAGAGCAAAGAGCGATTTATGACAAAGTCGTGAGGAGCGTTGAGCTGCAGCTCGGTGAAACGTATTTTGTTGACGCACCGGGAGGCACTAGAAAAACGTTTCTAAATAGCATACTTCTCGCGGAAATCAGGCGACGAGGGTAGATCGCCCTCGCTGTAGCGTCCTCAGGAATCGCTGCCACACTTCTGCCTGGTGGGAAAACGGCTCATACTACCTTTAAACTTCCCATCGATTTGGATCGCACAGAAACTCCTGTGTGTGGGGTGTCACGTAACAAAGCCCGGGTGATCCAGGACTGTCACCTGATAGTTTGGGACGAGTGCACTATGGCGCACAAGAAAGCGGTAGAAGCTGTAGATAGGATGCTCCGTGACATAAGTAGGGTGGATAGTACGATGGGTGGAATCACGGTTCTATTTTGTGGTGATTTTCGCCAGACATTGCCGGTGGTGACGCGGGGCACCCGAGCCGATGAAGTGAATGCCTGCCTCAAGCGATCTGTACTTTGGCCGGGAATTCAGAAGTTGCGCCTTACGCAGAATATGCGAGTCCAGCTTGGAGGCTATTCAAATTCTAATGAATTTTCGGACATGCTGCTTGAGATCGGAGAGGGGCGGTCACGAGAAACCAACGGACTGATACAACTGCCACAATCTCTGTATCAGATCGTACCATCCGCTGAAAGATTAATTAACAGCGTGTACGGAGATATTAGGGACATAACGCACCGGGAAAACTCTTGGATATGTGAGCGGGCAATACTGACCCCCAAAAATGAGCAGGCGGCTCCTTTAAATGATCGCATCCTCAACGAGATCGTGGCAGACGAGGTTGTGTACACCTCCATCAACACCGTCGTAGATGAAGACAGCGCTACCGAATATTCCGTCGAGTTTCTGAACTCTTTGAGTGCGTCCGGGCTTCCAGCGCACTCTATTAAACTGAAACTCGGTGTTCCGGTCATGCTTTTACGGAATTTAACTCCTCCGAAGCTGTGTAACGGAACTCGGCTCAAGGTAGTGACGCTGCAGAGGAACCTCATTGAGGCAGAAATTCTGACGGGATGTGGCGCCGGTGAGTCAGTTTTTATACCGCGTATCCCTCTTATCCCGAACAACTTCCCTTTCCAGTTCAAACGCTTACAGTTTCCTGTGAGCGTTTGTTTCGCGATGACCATCAACAAGTCGCAGGGCCAGACACTCCAAGCCGCCGGCATTGATCTGAGGACCGGATGCTTTTCACATGGACAGCTATATATCGCTTGCTCGCGTGTAACTTCCTCAGAGCACCTGTATGTACTTGCGCCTGACCATCAAACCGCGAACATTGTATATAGAGAAATTCTTTGATCACTGTAAATTGATGTTGAAATAATTTGTAAATAGTTCGCAAATAGTTTGTAAATAATCTGTAATATCTATATTTTAGCAATGTAAGTTTGCTCGACGAAATCTAAGATTATATAAAAGAGAAAAAAGAACGGAAAACGGAAGTCGGTTGGGAGCGACATGATTCAGTTGGTAGAACGCTGGCGAGTTAAGCCAGAGATGTGGGTTCGCATCCCGCCGGCGCACCAGAAAAACTTTTTCACTTTTAAATAATCTGGGGCCTTACCATGACGTCCTAATTCTGACACAGTTCATGTTTTAGCTGTCACTTTTAGTATGCATCTGACAGCGAGCGAACCTAAACTGAAGAATCGCATTAAGACGTCATGGTAAGGCCCCTGTAGGTAATAAGTAGATAATAAGTGTTAATAATCTGTAGCTACCTACTTAAACCAAGAAAATAAATTAAAAAAGCTTCTGCTAGAAAAATTTGAGTCGCAAAATCACTACATAGTATAAAACAAAGTCGCTTTTCACTGTCTGTCTGCCCCTGTTCCTATGTATGCTTAGATCTTAAAACTACGCAACGGATTTTGATGCGGTAATTTTTAATAAATGGAGTGATCCAAGGGGAAGGTTTATATGTATAATTCTACGCAGACGAAGTCGCGGGCAGAAGCTAGTATTAATTAAAACGGATTAGTAAATGAATTGTTATTCGTAAGGACAAACAGGTAAAGATTTATGTATTTTTAGATTAAATTAGATTTAATTTTTTTAATTAATCAGGGTACAAATATCGTTAAAGTGAGAGCAGTATTCGCCAAAAAGCGTCATAGTTTGGCGAAATTAATAGTGATGTAATAATGTAACTACAACTGTACTTAGCTTTTTTGAATAAAGAAACTATGTATAAACAAAACTATAAATTAAACTATTTGTAAAATAACGTATAAATAAATGTGATGAGTCATTAACCAGTTTACACCTGTTTTTATTTTCAAGATTCCGTGTCACAAATTATTATTTTCATGACGTAATTCTAAAAGTATAGTTTCGTACACTTTCAGTGGTTCACGTGACGAAGTTAATAGTCATAATAATAATAATTTTGATATCGAGAATAGCCATTAAGTATCACAAAAAACGCACGCGGACGAAGTCGTGGGCAACAGCTAGTATTAAATGTTTTAACAAAGTTAGCTTCGCTTTGTGATGCTATACGGATCAGTATAACTTTAATTATTTTAAATTGTAGGTTCTTGTTCTATAGGTATTAGTCCTATAGCTATTAAGCGATAAGACCGCCTATTGTCTACTTTGTTATTTGATTCTGTATTGTTTTATACTGATTTGTGGTGTTCAATAATGAGTATTTGTATTGTTTGTATTGTAGTTGATCAATTGCTTTTTTGCGTCTTAAGAAATTTCATTACCTACCGTCGCCGACGTCGGTAAACATCAGATGAGGGTTGAGGCCAAATCTCAATATTCTGATCATATCAATGGGGAAGCACAACAATAAATCGGCTCGAATCTACCAAATTACAGCAAATATTTCAGCCGACACGTGTTTTGCCTTGAAACGAGTCGTTTTTAGGACGATTTCACTGGCAATTGCTTTACGTAGCGCATTGAATTAACTACATTGATGATGCCGCTTGATCGCACTTGATAACAGCTAAAATAAGAACTTTCATAATTTTTACTGTATGTTTTGTAATGGGTGGGATCGACGGGCGAGCTGTACTGCGTTTTTATTGATTTGTTCGCTAATAAAGCTCACTGGTGGATCACCGTAAGGCCGCGGTTTTGTGAGTCGACCAGAAAGTAAATCTTACTCTCGCTCAAATGATAAAGACAAATATACTTACCGTGTTAAATAACGAGTGATTATGTTATACCTCAACTCTTCAGTACAATACAAAAAATTTTTGCATTGAGACTCAAGGGACTTCTTTTTCCTTGGAGGAGGTAATTGCATTTCTTATCTATAAATATTTACACAGATGTTTGGCTGATGAAGTAAGATGAGACCCCACTTAACTATTTTATTTAATCAGAAATAAGGTGGTATTCAGATTATTACTTTTTCCACTCCTAATTACAAATAAAGTCCGTCATAGGTTAAAGTTAAGGCTGTCATTATTAGAATACTTAGTGAATTAATATGTACTTACTTACCTGCGCAGTAAGTTGCAAACTACTATTGAATCTTGTCAAACTAAGCAATGGATGAAAATACATTTCGTTCTTTGTTTACTTTAAAACGCTTTTATGAGTTAGAACTGGGGACACGAACAGGCTGGTTCAGTTTGATCGAATCACTTTTAATGGGATTCAATCGGTTTGATTGAGCACTGTTTCGCTCGGTTCCGATTACGTGCATACATTGGGGTGGAATTTGACAGTGTAAATGCACCTTTGTAGTGATTTTGCGCGCGGACAAAGCACGTTTCATTTTGGCGGTGGCCGCCACGCCATGATGGATGGCGTCGGTTGACAAGTGAAGCGCGGAACGTTCGTTACTAACTGGTGTATTTTGCTGTCGTGAAAAAAAAACAAAGCGTGATGGAGTGGAGAGTAGCTGAAAACTGCTGTATCGCGTAGTTCAGTAGAGATGTAGCCGGAAAACAATAGCCTGGCGGGGCGGGGACTTAACGAGTTCCTAACTTTTAAAACTGTAACGTAAGCGAGCGGTGCGTTTCCTGTTTGTTGATCAACATCGCAATAACATTTTCAACTACCTTGCAATTTTATGAGTAATGAAAACATTGCGATTTAAAGTCATGCCGATTTCATTCTTAATTGACATCGCCTTATTATTTTAAATAAAGATAAAAATACCGAAACAAACATATTTACAAGTTAAAAGTTGATACGAACAAACCTTAAACTATCTTAATATAATCCTAAATACCTATATTTACAAATATCGCCCAGATCGTTGCCATGGGGCAAGGTGCCCATAATGCTGGCTACGTTTCCTCGTTGGATAGCAATTATTTCAAATAAAGACTTTTTTATTCAATTCTGTCGGAAATTAAACCTGTGTTCAGCAGGTACACGAGTAGAAATTTTGAACACTAAATTAAAAATACTAGCAAATAACTGGTAAATAGCAACAGTTAGCGCTGCCCGGTTCATAATGAAGTCGCAATATGTAGGTAGTTTTACTTGTAATTGATATGAATGATGTGTTTTGAAACATGAAAAAACAATCATTGATGAAGCACAATCGTCTATTCATTCGACCATGATGACTAGATACTGTCAATGATATTGCTGCTATAATGTTTACTGAATGACGAACAATTGTTTATTGTTTTTGCCTAACTGCAACGACGCTTTAAAGAGGGTTGTGATTTTATGATTACGACTTGTACTAGGATACTGCTGGCTTTTGCGTAATTACTATAACACACCAGTTCTCTAATAGTGTTCCAAACACAATAATCTCGGACAAGGTCGGAGCTATGTAGCTATAAACATGTTCATCCCATTACAGGTAAACCAGCAGCCGAGCAGCTAGACAACTTCACCGATTTCAACGTAGCTGTAAAGAGAAACAGAATTCGTCTCTATAATTTGCCTGCTAGAGTCTAGTTTAGTTAGTTAGAAGTGTGCGTGACGTGGACACATTAAAATAAATTTACAAACATGATCGCTTGCTACTTTTAATTATAAATAACGGAATATTGAAATTAACTTACACTTAGTAGAAAACAAAACAGAATTTAATATATCGTACTAGGCACACATATTTAAGGCATGCACTGCAAATACTAATAAGGACGTAATGAAAGTACCTAATTAAAGTCGGCAAAAAAAGTAACGAGACGAAAGTTCCAATTGCCACTACAGTAATATTGTAAGTAACAACTTATGGACACGTTGATGTAAACAAGGAAATAAAAGAAAAATAGGGTAATTGTATTCACAAAACAAGTCTGTAAGCCCTCGGCCCATGTTTTATTGAAAAGGTGTGAGCTTTCCAGAGATTTATCGTCGTACAATTTCTTAAAGGTTTTTACTGCTTTGTTTCACGGATAAGCCCACTATCCGACAAATATTTCTCGATTATTTCCTACCGAAAGATCTGAACAAAAAGATGAATATATATAGCAAACCACGTGGCGACAAAGCTTGTATCCTAAATTTGAGTCTTAGATTCTGAAGGAAAGATGCTGAAGATTATTGAATGAATGGCGTCTTATACGATTACGATTAAATATTAATTTACTTACACAAAACTACCGGTGTCGGAGTAGTGAGAAAGAGCGAGCACAGATGTCACATTACGAGACACAGTATGGTGAACCCACATTCAGAACGGGAAAAAAACAAAACCCTCTTTTTAGGCTCCCCTGCAGTTGGGTAAAAATAACAATTTCTGAGGAGAAAATTTGATTTTTATACATAGAGAAGTTTGTACCCTAGATTACCCTGAACGGAAATTGATCTTCTCTAGTCTCGCGGACATAAGCTGGTCATGACACGGATGGTCACGGAGTCAATGGGATAAACTTCAAAGGATAAGATGAAACCGACATTTATATCGCTTCAAAAATATTTAAGTTATTAGGTAATTCGGCCTTTTAATTTTTGAAAAAATACCCCTTATACTTTAGCAGCCTTTGCAAGCTGAAAACCACGGCAGCATAAACTAGGCTATCAAAATATGTTTATATTATACTGTCATGATATTAACGATTTTACCTGTATTTACTTTAATTTTGAAGATTTCTTGTAAAAAGTAACTGAGCAAGTTTGCAAATAATGAGAATTGACGAAGACACGTCCCGTAATTTGCTAATAATGGCGCCGTCCTCACATCCGAGTATATCCCGACATCCGGTATATATTCCTCGGACACGGGCCATTGTGCCCGCCGACCGGAAACAGCGTAATCGTGCACCCCGCACCGGAAGTTGCCTCGTTCATTCCCTGCTTTATTGTTTGAGCTGTTTGTTACTGATGCAATGGGCTACGGGATTGTTTTTCATCAGTTTAAATGGCAGAGTCACCATTGACATTATTTCACTCTGGTAATCCGGCTCGGGTCGCTGTTGCTGTTGCTGCCATACACGTAAACATCCTTTTATTAACTTAATTGAGGGTATTTCATAATTGGTGGCGCAGGCTTATTGGGTTGGCTTGGATCTAAATTGCTTGCACATTGTCTTTATATCCATTCCGACTTTCAAAGCGTCATAAACTTGCGAATATGCGAATGAAAAAAGTTAAATGAAATTAAAACAACCAAATATCTAAATTAATAGTCGTTAGACTTCAAAATTACTTTTGTAAAGTTTTCACAGATATAAGTTGTGAACTATGTAAACAATTTTTCACTTAAAGGTTTCTTTTTTTTATTAGTCCGTAATAGTATCCTACTGCTGGGCAAAGGCATCTTCCTTAGATTTTCAACGTGCCCTGACCCCAAGGATATCAGATGAATAAATATTGTATCTATTTAGCAATTTTTGGAGAGTTACTATGTTAATTCGACGGCTAATAAGTTCGTTTAACATTGTCCTAATTTATATCTGTGTAGACTTTAGAAATATTATTGCTTTCTGAAAGTTTGTTTGATAAGACTCTTAACTGTTCCTATTATTTTGACTGTACGGGTGCCGGAAAGACAAGGCACTTTAAGCTGCCGCAATAATTCCTCGTTTATTAGAACACGGTTTAAACAAACGTTGTAGTCAACAGTAAAATTAGCTGTTAAAGCCATTTGATAAACAAACGTTACTGCTGTTTAACACCTTATCGATTAGGAACTCTTGATGCTCCGGTTGTAGCTATTAAAGCCACTATCAAGTATGTTTAGAAACATAATAAGTAATGCAAACATAATTAATACCTGTCACAAGTTAATCCTATATTACATGTCCTTTGAGTTAGTCCAATCCCGTTTTAGTGCAAAGCGTATGTACCTATGCACATACACATACTCGTAGGTGCCGCGCAAATACCATTGCGAGGAAACAAGACGTTTCGATTGAACATAATTGCATGTCGTTGTGTACAAATAGAGCCGTCTCTGTGGACCACGGATGAACCTTTACTCAATAGAAGGAGAAATTCGAGCACTCTCAATGCATTCAATTCAATTTAACTTTAAACTGACTGTCTACCGAGTGAGTGAAACGACATACAAGTTTTATTGAAAATTTCATAGTTCATGCAAGCTTTTTTTGCTTTTCATTTACTGTTCGTGTATTGCCATCGATACTCAATCAAGGCAATCCGATCACTAGAAGTGAGTCAAATTGACAAGCAAATTTAAATTAAAATATATATATAGCTCGAATAAAAGCTGAAATTCGTTTACCTACTACGAGTATTTAAATCAAATCACTTCACTAGTTAATAAAAGAGTATAATCGTAAAAAGGATGATACGGCCGGATCTTTGTTTTACTCAACTTGGCGGGGTCCATGCTCCCAGATTAGAAAAAACTCCACAAATTTACTGTTAATTACGTACTTAAAAGCCCATCGAGGGAATGGGCGAAAATCTTAGGAATCATTTTATAGGCGATACGGCTAGCAACCCATCAATATTTTGATTCCCCTTTCAACCTTTACGCCCACAACCAGGTTAAACGTGGCCTTTTAGGTCTTGATACCTTAGGCTCCGTCTACCCTGTAAGGGATAAAGACGTGATTTATGTTTGTATGTATGTATTTTTAGTGAGTTAGATGGTGGTAGTGATCCGACGGTCCTAGCACAAATTCATATCATCTATCCGACATGACAGCAATAATTACTTCATTCCATATCTTCTATAATTTGAATTGGAACGGCTGGGTACACTTGATAACAACAGCAACACAGACTCCAGCACTGGGTACTCATCTCTGATACTCCAAATCTCTAGCTGAATGCAGTATAAAGGCGCCACTCAAAATAAATCTACACAGGATTTGAAATTCAGCGATAAAATGAAATTCAATTTCACTTAAAATTCCTTTTAATCGAACAATATGCACCGTGCATTTGCTTTTTGAAGATGACTTACTTACATAATGAACATTGCAAGTTAAATAAAAGTTTGTAATAATAAGTAGGTTCTTGAGTAGGTATGGATGTATATAAGTTGTGTACAACTAATTGATCTCTTCGCGCACACGCGGCTTAACGCGAGTACACGAGTATTAATTGCGCATAATTAATATGACTTACAGCAAAAAGCTGGACTAAATAAAGCTAGGTAGGTAGTTACTACATATTTGGCCAGTGTGTGTTTAACTTAGGCAAGCACCTAATACGGGTACGGTCCGGTTAATATTAGTAATTTGAAGTTGAACAGGCAATGGGATGTGAAATAAGTATATTAAGCTAATATTACACAGAATTGCAACATTTTCCATTAAAATTGCCAGCAGTGATAGCTGAAAAGTAAATTCAAATATATTTTATCATTTTGTATTTTAGCCTATCTTTGTGTCCCACAGCTGGGCAAAGGCCTCCCCTCTCGACCTCCACATCTCCCTATCCAGAGCTATTTCAGGCCACTCTGTCAGTTCCACGTCCAGGTCATCTCGCCATCACCGCTTTGGCCTGCCTTGTCGCCTTTCCTTGTTTCCTTAACATTTTTTTTTCAAACTCGTGTATCCTCTAATCCATAGCAGCTGAAGCATCGAAACAAAATCACAGCTACGTAGTTTGAGTGGGAGTACCCTATAATTTTATTAATATTTTATACGTGAAAAATAAAATAAATAATTAAATAAGATGCGCAAACATGGTCCTTGACTGAGAACCGTATTTATTACAATCAGAGTAAAATATTATTTCTCCTACTTCAAAAATCTGATAGTCACACTTGCAAGGAAATAGTATTTTAATTAATTTTTCTTTATTATCTTTATTAATCTATTTAATTATCCTTAATTTCTTCACTATCGCAACGTTTTACTAGAAAACGCGGACGTGATGCCCTAAATAAAACGCTAGAGACTCCATTTTCAGTTTTTTTTTATTTGCGCTATTACTACTATTGTTACCAACAATTTCAAAAACCGTGATATTTAGTATGCATGCAAAATTTCAAGGCGCCATTTCCTGGTACCGTAAACGCGGCTGAATTTTTAAATGAAAACGGGATGACACGTTAAGTCGATCTGCCTTATCATTATCATTTTATTATTTCCTAGCAAATTTTATATAAAACACTATAGTTATAAAGTCCACGGTTCGCGTATCCGGGTTTTCAATAGACTCTCATTAAAATTCCTTTTTACCGCCCTTAAAATACATAGTAATTTAAAATGTCATTTTTATGAATTCTAGATAAAACGTGCTTACGTGTTATGTCGCGCGCAAGGATATAATGGCGGAGTGGAGCAGATATTTTAATAAAAGCGATTCAACAGATCAAGTTCCTCGTCTAGTACCTATATTATCACATTCCTTTTATTCAGATTTAAGGAGCTCAAATTATCGGAAGTCGAATGTACCTAGATACAACACATGAAGTAAGAGTAGAGACTAAGCTAATTCTCTACTCTTGTTTTATGTGTTATATCTAGTTTATATAGTTAGTTAGGTACATAAGTACCTTCCACAATTATTCGTCACTTTTATCTATCCATCCTTAACTTAGTCTGCAGACCCGGGCACTTTGAACATCGACCATTGTATGCAAACATTTTACAGCCGCATTTAAACAATCCAAATACCTATTGATATTGTATAATCTAAATATTTCAATACTTAAAGTAATCCAAGAACTTGCTGAATTATTCCGGATTCATTTTAAAACGCAGTGTATACGTACGTGTATGCATTTCGCTGTAGCTGATATACTATTCTTTTCATGTTTTATGTATCTAATAAAAGGATTAAATACACAAGGCAAGCAATCGATGTGTTTAATCTTGATTTAATCTGTCAAAACGTACCTACAATGCTACATAATAAAATACTTTAGAATAAAAATTACAAATTGGCAGCGACAAATAAGTAATACATATATACATATAGTATAGTAAATAGTTAGTAAGTATACTATAAGTAGCTACTTAGGTAGATGATAATTAGTGTATATATTTATTAATAAAATAAAATAAGATTACATGATCTATTCAGTATTTTCACCCAATTTCAAATAACTTTGTAGGAAAGTAAGAATAGGTAATAAAACGTTCCGCTCAAATCAGTTAGCGGTCAAGCGGTCACATTAGGCGCAGATTTACGACAACCTCGCCGGGGCAGGCGCCGCTGCCGCGCCCGAACAACTCATATAACACATAACTCGTGTAAGATATACTCAAAAAGTATTGTAGCAGGTACTGTGTTAAATTATACTGTGCCCTTGTATGTCTTGAGTCAGTACTTATAGTCTGATTAATTCCAATGAAAGTTAATATATATACCATTTTGAAGCATCGTCTAATGCACGACTAATGTGAAATTCGTTAACTTATGTACTCACACAAAATAAAGAGCGACATTGTCCTTTGGAAAGCAGATACTTGGATTTCTTGGAACGTTTCGGAAACCGGCTTCAACATTAATAGTTATTTGTTATGCAAGGCTGCAAAGTGTTTGTTTGGCGCGAGTGCCTGAATTTAAACCCGAGCAAGCGAAGGATTCTATGACTGAGCCACGAGCGAAGCGAGTGGTTCAAAAGAAGAATCCTGAGCGTGGCGAGGGTTTCAAGGCACGAGATACTAAACAACTTTGCTGCCGAGCGAAACACACAATTTTTCACCTCACTACAGCGAGAAAAATGGTGGATGAAAGAAAAACAGTCTAATAGTAAATCAGTTTTTTTATTCTTTTTCTTCTAAATAAGAAAGGTAAAAGGATCTAAGCCCATACAGCCTAGTCTAATAATCAATAAGTAAAACTATTTTTTCTGATTGTTGTATCACATTAATTTCTTGTGTATTATACTGTGTTATCATAAACCAAACAACAATTTTGGTCAACTTTTCGGTTTCCCGACGAGCAATCTCTAAAAACTTTTTTTTTCTAATCATAGATACCTATATTTTTAAAAAGAAAGTTAAAAAATCGCACTAACTAGACTGAATTAAAAAAAATGGGGCGCGTTCTGAATTTGCATCATTATATCTGTTTTTTCCTGCTCGGTTGCTATTTTTGTGGTTAACCACAAATTAAAATAATTAATAAAAACCAATATCGTTTTTTCTTTTAGCAACGAAAGTTAGCAAATCTTGAAAATAACTTAGGAAGTAACGGATTTTAAAATAAATTAATAATGGATACCGGATCGCGTTTCTGAACGGGACATTATGTTTTTTTTTTAATCTGATGAAAAAGTTAGGTGTCTGATAACAAGTTCGACATTTGAAGTTCGTATTATTTCGTCCTTCTCATTCACATAATTAAGTACTATTCGTATAAGCGAGACGACAACATACGAAGTTCAATGTTCTAATTTCGGAGTATATGAGTAGGTGGGCAATGGTGGTCATCGTCACGTTCGAATTTCAAAAACCTTTTCCACGCAGATTTTGAAGGAGAAAGACAGCCTTTTCGAGCAAGTGAGGTGAAAATTATATTTTGATGTTATTGCCCCAATTACTCGCAAGAAGATGTGTAGATGCAAGCACAAGGTCTGAAATAACAACCTATAATTCGCGATACGAGTACTCTTTTGTTTATTGTATTTGATTGAAGTCATTGTTGTATTGCCATAGAATATGTACATGCATTTATTTACATCATTAAAAACCAGTTGTTTAACTAGAATAAAAGGTTGTAAAAATATCGTAAACGTGAAAGTAACTCTGTTAATTCCGTCGCGACATTAATGGGACGTTTTGGAATTTGTAAATGAATACCTAGTTTAGAGAAAAGAAAAGGGGAAGAGGGAAAGCAGAACAGATTAAGTACTATAAGTACTTACAGATGTAGTACAAGATGATTTTCTATGACATTTCGTTGAATTCCTAGCGGTTTTCAGCTTTAAAGACATTTTAAATAAGATTCTTATTTATTAAATAATTTAAACTGATCTACCTCTAGTGTACATACCATAAAGACATAATGTAAATTTCAACATGACTCTACCGTGAGACTTAATCACAATTACACATAAACGGATAACTCACGTATAAAAAGTCGAGTGATGCTCGACATGATTCGGACTATTTCGTAGTCCTTCTTCCTAGAGCGCTCGCCCCGGCGGCAGCGAAACGAACACTGCGCGCCAGCGCTCTGTTCGCGCGGCTGCTCGACGCAACTGACATCGGCGCACAACTACCCTCGTTTTCATCGTCATTTTTATTACTGTCAAATGTAGGGCAGCACACAATACTGATCACGTCACTCCGTAAAGGTTCGCTCACACTCACCGTTTGGTCAATATTTAAAACAGTTTTCCAACCTGGGGGCACCGACCATCCGCTATCCCGGTTGAAATTGGGATACCGACTTATTTCAATGGCTTCACGTCACGTACTTTCCGCGGGATGAAAAACTTTTCTCTCGCCAGTACGGACACCTTATCAAACCTGATATAATGCGTCGAATCAGATTCCATCGAATGTTCAGCGACAGCAGACCCCTTGTCATCCTGTTTCTTCATACTGCGTGTGTGCTCCGCCAATCTCGTGGATATATTACGCCCGGTCTCTCCGATATAGTTTTTCCCACAGGAACAAGGAATCATGTACACCCCGGGAACATTAGGGGGAAACATATCGAGCATCACTCGACTTTTTATACGTGAGTTATCCGTTTATGTGTAATTATAATGTAAATTTGTTCAAATAAATCATATCAAAAAGCGTTTTTGATTAGTATGTACCTACGTTACACACCCAAAACCAAATCTAATTTAAACCTAAATATATACGCTAATTTCTAAAAGTATAGCATTAACCTAAATACGTAGGTACATCTCAGCATCGGCTCTCAATTATTTAACCGACTATTTGTACGTTACTGAGGTTTATAATATACTTACACTAAGTAATTCATCCGACTTAAAAAACACTAAAAACAGAGTATTTTTTGTTTTACCAGCATCACTGAAACTAATAGTTATTTGTTATGCAAGGCTGCAAAGTGTTTGTTTGGCGCGAGTGCCTGAATTGAAACCCGAGCAAGCGAAGGATTCTATGATTGAACCACGAGCGAAGCGAGTGGTTCAAAAGAAGAATCCTGAGCGTCGCGAGGGTTTCAAGGCACGAGATACTAAACAACTTTGCTGCCGAGCGAAACACACAATTTTTCACCTCACTACAGCGAGAAAAATGGTGGATGAAACAGTCTAATAGTAAATCAGTTTTTTTATTATTTTTCTTCTATATAAGAAAGGTAAAAGGATCTAAGCCCATACAGCCTAGTCTAATAATCTAATAAGTAAAACTATTTTTTCTGGTTGTTCTATCACATTAAATTCTTGTGTATTATACTGTTTTATCATAAACCAAACAACAATTTTGGTCAACTTTTCGGTTTCCCGACGAGCAATCTCTAAAAACTTTTATTTTTTTTCTAATCATACCTAGATATATTTTTAAAAAGAAAGTTAAAAAATCGCACTAACTAGACTGAATTATAAAAAAAATGGGTCGCGTTCTGAATTTGCATCATAATTTCTGTTTTTTCCTGCTTGGTTTGCTATTTTTGTGGTTAACCACAAATTATAACAATCAATAAAAACCAATTTAGTTTTTTCTTTTAGCAACGAAAGTTAGCAAATCTTGAAAATTGCTATTTTTGTGGTTAACCACAAATAAAAATATTCAATAAAAACCAATATCGTTTTTTCTATTAGCAACGAAAGTTAGAAAATCTTGAAAATAAGTTAGGAAGTAACGGATTTTGAAATAAATTAATACTGGATATTAATACTGGCGTTTCTGAACGTGACATTATGTTTTTTTTTATCGGATGAAAAAGTTAGGGGTCTGATAACAAGTTCGACATTTGAAGTTCGTATTATTCCGTCCTTCTCGTTCACCTAATTAAGTACTATTCGTATAAGCGAGACGACAACATACGAAGTTCAAAGTTCTAATTTCTGAGTATATGAGTAGGTGGGCAATGGTGGTCATCGTCACGTTCGAATTTCAAAAACCTTTTCCACGCAAGCGGGGAAAAAGCACTTTTCCACGCAGATTTTGAAGGAGAAAGACAGCCTTTTCGAGCAAGTGAGGTGAAAATATAATTTTCTTATGTAATCTTGGTTTCCAATCAATTTGAACACATTAACATAATTTATTTAATGAGTTACACCATAATACCTAGGTACTTGATATTAAAAAAAATTGGGATGTGGCCTGAATATGTACCCTTACTACGTACGTAACTACGTAAATTTTAACACACTCATATCCAAACGATGACTCTAAATCTTTACTTCAGGATGTTATACGATGTTTAGATGTAGGTACCATAGATTGCTTTATTACCGCAGTCCTTAGACATTATTCATCCCTCTCTCCGGCCCCGGCCGTCGCCGGCCTCGCGAGACGACCGCTTAACGAAAACACTTATTAATGCCTTCTTTTTACAGGCTCTGAAAGCGAATGCCACTAAACGGAGCTCTGAGGCCTGAAGAACTGATGAAAAAAATGCAATTACTCAGCCGTCTGCAGTAAAATCAATTAACAAGAACTATTATGCTGTATACCGTACTCAAATTGCTAAATCAAGTTGAAAGCCAATATTCGTACATCTTAGAATTCTGTTTTAACGAAATTGGAACATTCAAGTCTAATCCCATCAAAAACATGACTGAAATAAACAGGCAAAGTTCTCATGTGGCCCAAATATTTGTTGACTGTTAGCAGTCGAATCAACCCCACCAAAACCATAGAAAAAAGAAAAAGTCAGTATTTGTTCTGTAACCAAAACATGAACGTACCTACCTAACTTGATAGTAAAATGTATGAATATTTTCCATGTTGGACTGTGCCCTGCTCTGTGGGTTGTTAGCTTCCCCTGATGGTAACGAAAATTTATAAAAGTTCTGTTATTGTCGAGGTATAGCTTGGGAGTCACACAAACTCATGAGGTCTTTAGACAAGGGCAAGTCAATCGGCAGCAAATTTTGGTAAACTGTGTAATGGTTGAATTTTTGCTCTCTAGGGGAGGATAAATTAAACCAAAGGGATATGGTTACAGTAATTTAAAACAACAACGTTAAAACTGGTAACACATTTAACTTTTTACCTATGTATTTGTGACTGTCTGTGCTGCAACCGTGAAACGTCCAAATAATATTTAACTGGAAATTTATTATGAAACATTTAAATAAGTAAAATTTCATCTTATAGTGCTAACAGTTAAGGCAATTAGTGCCAAACTTAGCACCCTTTCAGTATGCTTATTACCTAACTCGCTCGCAATCGCCATCGTGTTCATTTTGACAGTTCATGTATGGGCTGACAATTGGCATCGGAATCAGCTAGCTGTCATATTCATACAAGAACTGTCAAAATGAACGCGATGGCGATTGCGAGCGAGTTAGGTAATAAGCCTACAGATCCCACTTCTTATTGAGTTACTTGAGAACTTGGCCTATTTTTTGCATGTACCTACTTTTTTTAGTTTATAAACAAAATTTCGCTCTCAGTTTAACAGCATTCTAGTATCATTATCACAATTTATGTTTCAAACGTTTAAATTATTAATGTTTTACAGGACTAATGGTAAAACATAGATTATTGTACTGTGCTGTGGGGTGAGAAATTAGTATTTACATACATAATATAAATTAGATTCCAGGCTGTAATGAGAAAAAATGTTATTGACTGTGAAATGTCGGTCACAGAGATTCGGGTAAATATACTCACTGCAGTGTCATTCAGCTTGAAATCGCAATTAAAGTGTGCCTTTATCTGTTATAATTATAGAATAATGATTTTAACTATTTTTTTACAAAATGTCATATTAGACTACCCATTAAAAAAATATAGGCACCGAATTCCACGAATATTTTTTTTATCGAACTCGATTCAATATATATATTTATCAAAAAAAAGAAAAGGGATAGACGGACAGAGTTAGCTAATCCGACACGTACCTACTTAATTAGCTCTGAATACTAGAGGGTGCTTAGGGTATAGTGAACCCCTGTTTGAGAGTTCGGTTAATTTGTCAAACTTATAGTTTCACCATGTCCGTCTGTCTGTATTTGACAGCCGTTTTACATAGACGCAGACTATTAGATCAGGGGCAAGGCTCTAACTCGGAACTTCGGCACAGTTACTAATTTGGTGACGTTAGCGGAATAACCTCGTTAGGAGCTGTCCAATGTTTCCTTGTAGGGTTTATATGTACGTTATATGTGGTTTGCGTAAGAGAAAGGAAAGTAGGTCGATTGCTTGCGTTAAAAAACACCTGCCTCAAATTTTGGAATAATTCTCTCTCTAGACACAATCCTATTTTTTCCGGAGATCTCTAAATAAATCCAGAAATTGCGTATCGCCACCCACATACCTACGACAGAAAATAAAACCAATACTCTTTATTTACCTTCAAACAAGTTTCAGCAGCGTGGTTTATTCTCTAGTGGTAAAGTGGAACCTCCATAACTCGAATCTCCAGGGAAGGACAAAACTGATCGGGTTATCGAGTTTTCCTACGAAAGATACGGAAAATAAAGGTTTTAACAGCAAAATGCCTGTGTTCTGTGGATTTCAAAAGGCATAGAATTGGAGTCAAATCAAATCACAAATCACGTATTTATCCCTTACGGGGTAGACAAAGCTTAAGGTAACAAGACCTACAGGCGACATTTAGCAAGAATGTGGGCGTATAGGTGGAAAGTGGAACGTGGAATCAAAATAGTGCTGGGTTGCTAGCCGCATCGCCTATAACATTTTAGCCCATTCCCTCGATGGACTTTTACCATTTGCGCGGGAAGAGATGCAACTGGTACATTCTACGTTTTTTCTTTGCTCCCAGACCAGCATGGAAGTTCGATTGAAGTACCTGATAGTAATGTGAATTTCAGTTTCTTTTTCAGTTAATTTTTACTGCTCACATTACATAAAACGATCAATTCAATTTCAAAATTTTCCCATTTGCCTCGACATGAATATTAAATTAGGCGTAACAAGTCCCACCCACCCCTATCAGTGTGGTAGTTTGGTTAAGAAGGATTGTTATACTTATAGCAAAGCGTATAATGGAACGTAATTACTGTATTGTGGAGGGCCGCTATAGCTACTCTCAACTAGGTATGTGCGTAATTGAATTTCCGTTATATCGGATCGATCGAAGCCATGCTTCGTAGAGGTACATACCTACGTAGGTAATTGGTTGGGGAGCCTCGCCTTGTTAAGTAAAGAAGCTTAATGTTTTATCTAATTCATAGGTATAATATAAAATAATGTAATATGTACTTTAGACTACTATAACATATTACATTTATACTAGTCTGAATATCAAAAGTAAATACAAATTAATAATAAACGTACATACAACATAAAACAGTAATTTGATGTGTCATTCCACTGCTGTATATAGCTGCCACCAGGCCCCTAGGTAATTCACCAATTCGATAATTGTCGGTGATAAATGACAATTATATAATGACAATACAAAAATAATATAATGACAATGATACTCTATCTTAAAATAGGAATCAAGTGAGTAGATAATGAAAGCCTTGAAAAAAAACATGAATATTCTCTATTGCGGGCGTGTAGGTGGAAAGGGGAATCAAAATAGTGAAGGGTTGCTAGCCGCATCGCCTGTTAAATGATTCCTTTGGCGATCGTATATCTAGACTACAAGCCCATGAAAAAAAAACATGTGAAATGAACCAGCGTGAATGAAGCTTAGAAGGCTGTTACTATATCATAAAATAACTCTGAGCGCTATGCCGTCATTTCTGAGCGGTACATTTATGGAATTTCTCCGGTACAAGTGAGGAATTAAGACTAATTATTAATTTACGGCGTTTTTATAGCTTATAGATAATTAAAAATAAATGTCGAAAAACCTAGTGCCGCTTTAGCCGCTTTAAAGTGGTGGTGCCGGAAATTAGTGCAACTTTTTTTTTTCTATGTATGAGGAAAAATCTTTACCGCTCAGAAATGACGGCATAGCGCTCAGAGTTATTTTATGATATAGTAACAGCCTTCTAAGCTCCATTCACGCTGGTTCATTTCACATGTTTTTTTTGTCCATGGGCTTGTAGTCTAGTAGGTTAGGTACCTACCTAAAAAAGATTTACCAGAAAACCTACCGGAGCCCAATGGCCCCGCTGTAGATTACAGCTCCATCTCTTATTACCCTCAGTAACGATTAGATCTACGACGGTGGTAAGGTCGACTAAGATGTGTAACTAGCGAGTACCAAACTCTCTTCAGAGATGTCACTTTTTCAAGGAAAATTACTGCACGTCTATTCATTATGATACAGATAAAATTATTTAGCTTATATCCTATGCAACATGGATATCTAGCTAGGTTTTATTGCAATTGATTATATTCTTAACAAAAATGTAAATAAACAATATTTTATTAAATTATTTAATTTTGATTCCCCTTTCCACCTATACGCCTACAATCATTTTAAACGTGGCTTTTAGGCCTTCTTACCTCATACTTTGTCTACCCTGTAAGGGATATAGACGTGATTTGTGTATGTAGATATGTATGTATGTATTTATTGTCCATAAACAGGGCTGAGTGCAGGCTGAGTACCAATAGTATTATTTCTACTATTTTTAACTGGTTTCCTTTTTCTGGCAACATTATAAAGCGCCATTTTTGTTAAGAGCGAAGCCGGCAGTCGGCAGTTGACGACCTGTCATTTACTTGCCGACTTCCTGACGCGAAGATCGTCTGACTGTAAAAGTGTTTCTGTCTGAATAGCTACCCACCAGTACTCACCTGTAAGTATTGAACATGTCGTATACTTTGCCAACTTTATTTTAATAACCATAATTGTAATTATTTCACAACATCAACGTAGTTATGGCAACGTTTTACTTTTAAAAAGATTTATCTAGAAAAACGTTTTAACTGTTGCTCGTGCATCGTTAAGTCTCCACTTCACTCAAGAAATGACCTTGGTTCTAACTATGGTATCTATCTAACGGTTCTTTTATATATTTTTTTTTTCTTTTTCTAAAAGAATGAAGTAATCTGCAGTGAATCACGTTGTGCTTCAGGAATACCTAGATTTTTGTTTTATTGTTCTATCACGTTCCATAAAGGACTTGTTTCTTTTTTACATAATAATACAGCTGTTTTTTTTTAATTTCAAAAAGGAAATGTTCATGATGCCCTCAAAGTCTAGTGATAGGAAAAGACCCAGAAGTGAATCTGACACCGAAGCCAGTGGCAATGTGGCTAAAAAGTTAATGGCACTGAGGTAGGACTTTTAAGGTGTCGGTGCAGCATGTCTCAGAATTGATTTGTTTGTTATATCAGCCATTACTCGTTTTCTTGCTTCCGATTATTATTGTGACAATCTTAATCTGTAATGAGTTTTCTCTTCGGAACAATAGGGTGTTATATGTATTTTATTACATTAAAATTTTGTAAAATGATATATCATGTCTTACTTTCGAAAAATTGGTAAAATTCATTATGTTCTATACATTACTCTGTTTGAGTAATCCACTCAGGCTGACCATATTATTATATATTTTGACAAAATTTATTGGGAGGAGTTTGTTAGTTCTGCTTTCAATAACTGAATGCCTGCATGTTTGCAAATTGATGGTTATTTGGTAGTGTTTTCTATTATAGCTATTATGATAAACTTGCATAGCGTCGGTGAGATTGCCAATTCTGTTATGTGTATTCAAGCAACTTTTCAGGAGAGACAAAAAACTGATTTACGAAATAACTAGCCGAAATCATATGTTAAATTTTTGTATCAAAATAGCGTCAAAAAACAAGAAAAACATTGGTTAAGAATAAATAAAGATACATCTATTGTAAATTGAGATATATATATTTTTTTCAATTTTTTGTTCACATATGGGTATTGGTTTCGCTCTTACTGCACACATATGTGTCAGTCTCAGTCAGGAACATATGGGTATCGGTTTGGCTCGTACTAAACACATATGTGTCAGTCATGCACATAGGAATTCTAATTCATATTACTAAATTCATGTTCATGCATGAAACAGATGTCAAACTTAATTTACATATTTGGCTTTATTATTAGGTATGCAGTAGAGGCTACTTTCTTGTTTAGGCCACTGCAATAAAAAACACATTACTAATCTTAAAATTAAACTATTATGTGGCAAGTCCAAGTAAATAGTCGAGCCGGAGTTCAGCAAATGGCAACATGAGTTTGTTTAAACGGTCTTTGCAGAACTCGGTCTTAACTTGTTGTTTGGTCTTAGATTTTGCGAATGTAGGACATCTTGCCTGCATAGGTTCAAGTATTATTGCTAGCTATAAGTCTGCAGTTTTAAAACTTCTAGCATTTTTGGCTCTTTTGTTTATAGTTAACATGGGGTACCTGGTGAACTTAGTAATTATAAGAGTCCATTTTGACTGCTTTCTTATTTAAATGGCATACCTTGGTTTGTGTAAGTGGGTCTTAGCATCTGGTAGTTGCTTCTTTAACTTGTGTTTAAATTCTAACAGCACACAAATTGACAAGTGTCAGCTGCAAGGATGTCTATGGAGCGCAAGTGTTACTGTCGAGGTGATGATATCACCAGCTTGGATCTTAATAAGCCAGAGCACCTCATGCCTATGATGAGGCCATTTTCTATGAGGTTTCTGTCTTTAATCAAATAATTCTGTAGATTGTTTAAAATAATTTCACTACTAATTAGAATTGCTAGATAGAGCATCAATCATCCTTATATACCACTAGTAACAGTAGTATTAGCTGTAGCATGCACGGCACGCTCGCGCATGTTATTATCTAACTAAGTCTTAGTTTTATGACCTAGTATTTTTAGGGTTCCGTACCTCAAAAGGAAAAAACGGAACCCTTATAGGATCACTTTTTTAGATTATGCTAAGAACATCTTAGCCTCATGTTAAGACTAGGAATGAGGCCCTCTACTACTTATACTTAAAAATTGTTTTGGAATGCCTAGTGGTTTTTGCTTTAAGTTTAAATTTATTTATTTGATATTGTTAGTTTGAACATGGTGTTAGATAGGTAGTTAAACCTGAGCCTATTTCATTTAAAATATTACTAGTGGCTAGTTATTTATTTTGGAGTATTACCAGATTGACAATTGTAATCTGAGAATATTTTTTTAATTATTTGTTACATTAGTTTTAATGAAGCACAACATACCTACATACCTAGTATTAAATGAAAACCAGCTTATAAACCAAAACGTTGCAACCTAGGTATGTTAGGCCAAAAAATATAATTTATGTGCTTTTTGATGCACAAGGAACCGCATATAGGACATTGATTGCTTTGCTAATTAATATGTAATCAAAGCTGCTGATTAAGATCTATAATTGGCTTTGCAATGTGATGGTTACTTTGACTGAACCCATTTAAAATATATGCACATTTTCCACACTCCATTCATTTATTTTATGAGTTTTCAAGTGTATTGCATAAGGATAAGGTATTCTTTATTAATTTGATGATTGTGGATAGACTGACTTGCAAGAAAAATATTCATCTTTTGCTTACAGAGACGGAAGTTCGGGCGCGTATAATAATAATGCCTGTTGCTTATAATAGTTTTAATGAATATTTTACTGCTCGGCCGTTCAATAGGCGTTGCCTATGTACGTACAGTCGGCGTCAAATAGTTCGTGACACCCAAAGCGGCCAAAAAGTTAGCAACACGACCTTATTCCAACTAACAAAGACGTGTTGCGAACTATTTGGCTACTTTAGATGTCACGAACTATTTGACGCTGACTGTACATAGGTATAAGTACGTAAGAAGTTAAATGTATCGATTTTTCTAGCTGGCAAAATGTCAATGTCAGTAGATAAAAAAAGAAGGTTACCGAAGGGGATTTTGCGAATTGGAGAGTAAGGCTAAGCCGCGTCATTCAATTTTGTCACATCGTTATCTTTTATCTTTTCGGAATTCTCTGATCAGTTGCACTCAGTGCTTCAATTCTATACTTTATCATGACATCGGCATTAGGTTATTGAATTAGTTACTTCCTTGGGAACAATATCTTGTTCAAAACACCGTGGTTAGCTAAAACTAAACATAGATATTTATCACAAGATACCCAGTACTTACCTACCTATTGATAGTCCAGTCCATCTAATCTAGAAGGGTAAGGTGGTACGCTACGAAAGTAATACGTCGAGTGAAAGTTAGATTCTGGGTTCTGGGGTGTTATTCCCGTAAGAAAATTCGTCGGCGGATTCAGCGCGGTGCTGGACAGACAGCCGTAACTCTGTCATTATAGTTATAAGGCCCATTGTCCACGTCAGACGCACGTTTTAGTCATTTTACGCTCGCGTGCCGATTGCATGCATCTTGCGTAAAAAAGTACGAAACTGTGTTCACGGTGCGGTCAAGTCGCATTTGCGTACCGTCCGACGTTCATCATGTAGCTCGTGCAACGGCATGTCAGTATGCAAACATACTGCAAGATGCAAACGCGTGCTTATTTTCAAAATGTAGCCTCGGCAGCCAATTCTGTTCACATTAGAACAGCATCCTTGTCTGTATAAGAAATTCATAATCATCCTCTGTTAACTCTTTTGCAACAACAAACCTGCAATTAATATTTTTTTTTATGTATGGATGAAGTCTTCCTATACCGTCGTCGTCTTCAGTTAAATTTATATGCTATAATCACATCTCCGACATCACTTGAAATTTTCACAATGAAATCACAGCCATGCTTTCGCGATGTTAATCTTGAAAGAACTACCGTTTTGTAGCTTGGATGACGATTGCATGACGATTACGTGGACACACCTAGGACGCAAAACACGCCTGTTGTCTTTTATAAGTTACATGCAAGCTTCAAATGACAACGCCGTGGACAATAGGCCTAAAGGTCATGCTATGGTTGTGAATCTAGCACAGCGCTAAAATCTATAGTCGATGCTACTTTAGAGAATAACTCTTACTCTTATGGCAAGAATAAGTAAACCTATATAGCCTTTCATTTTACTCTTTCCTGCATTTTTGCAGAACTGTTAAAAAAGTTGTTCTTAGCTTATTTTATCTATTCACTTAATATAAGTGCATTGTCGAAAGTTCTCGTTCCCGCAGGGTCAATAACCTCGAGGCAATCTTATGTAACATGCTCACTTGTGGAATCCTCACAGAAAACTTGTATGGCGGCGATGGACAATTATTAGTTACACTATGGAAATGTACTGGGGTAGAGGACACAGTGCATGTTATACCACCTGAACATTACCCTGACCCTGAGTACATGGGTGTCTTAGATAGGTTCGTCGGGTTTGATTGAAATATCTAGGTAATTGTACTTAATAATCTCATGTTTTAACTGCCGGCCACTTAGGTATTAAGTTGCGTGCATATTCGTGACTCAAACCCAGTAAGTACCGCTGACACAATTTCGCATAACACCTGAATAAGTTGGCCCGTGAGCCGGCCGGCAGCGAATGCAAAAAGTAAAGAATGAGCCAATCTTTTTTTCGTGTCTGTTTACGTATTTCGTGCTGGAAGGAAAAAAAATTACATACCGACCAGATGTTTAAACAAAGGCCACTTATTTTATTCCCAATAAGCATGGTAGTTAATGTTAACTCTGAAACTATTGTGAAATCCACACCTCGATTCGTCACTATCGTGACGAACTCTCTTAATTTGGTTTGTTATTGGTCTTAATAAATTCTGATGCAATATTCCAATTTGTTGTACTTGTACCTAATTACCTAACTGTTATAAGTCCAGTCCTTTTTATGGTATCAAAGGTTACATTAAATACTTGCTGTATTAGAATCTAACTGTTTTGGTACGAATAGGGGCAGATCCACGGGTATTGAGCGTGTTTATTAATAAGAAAGTTGATGTTGGTAGGTAGTAAGTAAGTAGTAATTTATGTAGTGCTTATTATAGCATGTACAGTAAAGTACACTATAAATACGACGATAGGTACCTATCAAATAACTTTGGTGATAACATTTCGTAAGTCTTTTAATTTTTTGCATAAGTTGGTATCTAGCAAGTGAGAACTCCTATTAGTAGACTAGGTGCTTCCGATTAGGTAGAATATAATTAGAAGTTTTGTATAAGTAGTACCTTTTTAAGCTTGTAAGTACTTATATTACCACCATAGTAATACACAAAGTAACGTTTTATTTTGCACAATTCTACAGCTTCAACAAGATGCCCCTCCAGCTGACCAAACCCGCTCCCCAGTTCAAGACCACCGCTGTCGTCAACGGCGAGTTCAAGGATGTCTCCTTGTCAGATTACAAGGGCAAATACGTTGTTCTTTTCTTCTATCCCCTCGACTTGTAAGTAAATTATTAACATATTCTCATACACTGTCGCACGTTAATAACATTCTATTCGTTCTTTTTGCTCCCTTTTTATTCATTATGTATTTAAATAGTATTCTTTGGGGACCCTTCAAGGGCCGCAAACTTGTTTCCAGGGAATCGCAAGCTGTTCAATAAGCTTGTCATAACAATATGATAAATGTGATAATCTCTTGTTTATGTGATTGTAGTGAACGTGCCACTTGCATGATAGACTAAATACATACACATACAAGGCTAAGCTTAATTAACTCGATGGGCTCTTGAGTATCCTCAGACTACATTCAAATCACAGATACTCGATTCCAGTAGTACCTAAGGTAATTCCATACCGCAAAACTAGAGACAAATATTAAGTTTCATTTAGCTTTCATTCCTTACCTAAATGCTATGACGATGAGTAATCTTACATAGGTATGCGCACATGTACTATGCGGTTTTAATTATCAATATTTTACCTCTTGAGCTTGTGGGTTTTTTTTCCTAGTGGAAAAATTTCATGATTCAATACAATATTACATCACTATGAATTAACATAAAATTTGAATTTGAAGTGAGTGTTATATTTGCCTCTTTATATTTACTAAAATTTAAATATACATCTTTCAGTGTGGTCAGTTTTGCACTTGGCAATAACAAACTAAAATTGAAAAGTACGTTAGGTAAGTAGGTACTTCTGAATATATAATTTTCGGATACGCGAACAAACATTTCCACACATACATTACATACACAAATCATGTCTATATCCCTTACGGGGTAGACAGAGTCTGAGGTAACAAAACCTAAAGGCCACGATTAGCATTTCCAACTTTAGTCGAATGGGCATAGAGGGCAAAATCACTCGCAGCACAGGTCGCCTACGGGCGGTACAATACTGAATGGCGCTGGCAGAGAAAAACCCTCGCGCGATCGGTACCAAATACCTACTATAAGCACCTACCCTCTGAATCTCAAACGTGAACAAAATGAAACGTTTAGTCGCCGCCTTAAAGCCATTTTGTTGGATAGCGCATTTTACACTATTACGGTCTGTTTCAATTAGGAAGTTATGGCTGACAGATTTATAGAATGTAATGCTAACAAGCGTTCACGAAAGTTTCAATTTGACAACAAAATAAATACAAAATTGAATTACATAGAAATAAATCAATACTTGGTACTATACATTAATAATGTTCTGAAAAGAACCACGGCCATTTTTTTGCGTTTACATAATCTTCACTTACAAATTTTTAATTATTAATGTAATTATTTACGAAACTAGGTTACGTTCTATGGTCAATATTACTAGAGAGGTGACTTTATAATTATGTAATCAGTGAAAAACATTCTTTCACACTCGCTACACAATACAAATCGAGTTGATTGATAATAAATAGATTCCTTAGAACATCAATTACATAATTAAGTTAAATAATAGTTTATTAAACCTATTTGTTGAAAATGCATGACTTGGCAGAAAGCGTAAAATAGGAATTATAAATTATTGTTATCTTGGGAAACTGACTTGAGTATTATTATTATTACTACATCGCAATAGCATTTATTTATAAATTAATACTATGAAAACCAAACAGCTTCGCTGCTGTCTTCCATTTGTGGCGGGTGCCTCGAATACTTTGCAGGGTGTCACAATGAAGCCTCACCTCTAGATTTGTTTCAGCCATGCCTTCCTTATTGAAACAGACTAATGAATTCCTAAGAATGACATTTTAATTTAATTACGTAAGGATTTATTTATAACTAGCTGTTGCCCGCGGCTTCGCTCCCGTTTTTTTCTTCTAAATTTCAATATTTTCTTACCTTACCGTCTAAACCTTCCCTGGGCTTCCACGAATATTTCAAGACTAAAATTAGACATCGGTTCAGCCGTTCTCGAGTTTTAGCGAGACTAACGAACAGCAATTCATTTTTATTTAAATAGAGAACAAACTATATTAACGCAATTGCTACTTTTAGTTAAGTACCTACCTTATTATTTTTTTGGGTAATTTTATTGTTTGCTGTATGCAATTGATTTTGTGACATTTGATATTCTATTTTTATTGTATTGGTATTTCTTTGTTTTTGTGACATTTGGTATTCTTTTTTTTATTAATTTTCTGACTACTTCAATATGAATTATCTTTGCTTGACATTCTATGTTTATATTGAACGAATAAACTAAACTATCATAAAACCATTTATCTGGGTCTCAGTTGACGGTACTGTACTTACCTATCAAGCGGTGTTAAGGATTATTTAATACTCTACCTAGGTAAGGTACCTCTAAATTTACTAGCAAATCATGTTTCTCGCGACTTCGTTTGCGAACACTGTTCAGCGCTCCCTCGCGGGAAGTTATTTTGTCGGATAATAAAGGATATCCAGTATCAGTAACTATCAATTGCTTTGAAATACGTTTAGTAGTTTTCGCGTAAAAAGTAACAGTTAAACAAAGTCAAAAAAAGTAAGTAAAATAAGAAATATGTAAAACGACGCTGTGTTTCACCATAGATGTACAGTCGGCCAAATAAGTGCTCTACCCCACTTTTCATCTAACTTCCTATCAAATGAAAATGTCGCTATAGTCGAACTCTCAAGTTGACGGCCACGTCTTATCGACATTATATATTGTGACGTGCAAAGTATTTTTAACCTCAGGGTGTTAGACCACATATTTGGCTGATGGTACCTATTTACAATCTGCAATGTATAAATATTTGTCACGCGGTTTTCTCAGTCATGCCTAAGGTTACGGTGTTTATATAAATTACGTTATTTTATCGATAAACATTTTATGGTGGAAAGGTTAAATGTCAGAATTATCGTCAATAGATAATTCTCGAATATGTCTCTAACATAACATTACATAAGTTTTGATAAGCAAATGTAGTTTTATCATAACCAATGCGAAGATGAGCTACTAATAATTTGTAGGTTATACTCGGGGGCAAAGAAACCGGATCACTTTTCATACAATTTTCTACGGGAAGTGACCCGGTTTCTTTGCTCCCGAGTATATTTCTATATTTTCTGAAACCGCTTTGCAAATTCTAATTGTTTTTTTACAGTACTTTCGTGTGCCCAACCGAGATCATCGCGTTTTCCGAACGAGCTGATGATTTTCGCAAAATTGGTTGCGAACTGATCGCCGCTTCCACTGATTCACACTTCACTCACTTGGCTTGGATCAATACTCCGCGTAAACAGGGTATGTTTTCACATTCTCTCTTCATAAATAAGGCTCTGGACAATGCGGTCGTGCTGTATCTCGAGTTACAGTGTTTTCTGGTAACATCAATAATTGAGCTTCTAGGGGCCCCATCTATATGTTTACAATGACAGTTGACTCATTTTTTACAAATAATATTGAAAACCATCATAGCAGTTTGGACTATAACTACCAAAACTTACTTAATCGTTTTGTCTAAACACTGCAACTCTAATAGAGATAGTGCGCGCCAGACGCGCAATTGACTCAAACAAGTGTTTGTAAAACGTCCGCTGCGATCTAAAAATGAAGGTAGTTTAAGGGTTTTTCCCCTTAATTGTGTGTGAAATTCCTAATCCGCACCGGGCCCGCGTGGGAACTATAGCCCAAACCCTCCAATTAATGCAGGAGGCCTATGCCTTGAGGCACGCCGTATCACGCGATAATTTATATAAAAAAACTACTATGTACTGAAAATTGTAGCGAAACGGATTAAAAGGGGCTATATATATATATATAAAGGGTTATTCCAAGTTTATTTGAAAGTGCTTGCTTTTTTGTATTTGAAACTTGAAACTTAGGGAAAAGATTGGTCTCTCCAAATTTTACTTCGAAAATGTATGAAAAAAAGTGAGATTCAGACTTTTTGTAGTATGGCTACATCAAAAACATCATCTTTAATTTGTGCCTCAGAAATGATAATATTTATTATTTTATTTGTATTGTTGTCTTAAATTTCAGGTGGTCTTGGACCAATGAACATCCCCATCATCAGTGACAAATCTCACCGCATCGCGCGCGACTACGGAATTCTGAACGAGGAGACCGGCATTCCATTCCGCGGGCTTTTCATCATTGATGACAAACAAAACCTTCGCCAGGTCACCGTAAATGACCTTCCTGTTGGAAGGTGAGTCTTCATCACGCCACAATTTGATACATAACGACTGGGGCTAGGTATGGCCAATGTATACCGGGAAAATTATCTCAATTTCCTTATGAAGCGAGCTTAAAAACCCGCCTCTTTTGGTTATGAGTAGCAATTATTACAGTTTAGATCTGGTAGACGTTTAGAAGTGATACACAATTTCTCAAATTGTTACTTGTCAAGGTTTTTAGTAATCTTTGCCTCTATACCTGATCTGCTTAAACCTAAAACTTGCTAAGAAGCCTGTAAACATTTTCTGCAAGATATGTCTTTGCGATTTGAAATTTATGATGTGATAAATATAATAAAGCACAGTTCCAGTTTGGAGATGATCTCACATATTAGTCGTTTATCGTTGATATTTTAGATGATACAGTTAGGCGCATAACTGAACCAATGTGCAATTGTGCACCACCCTAACGCTTCTTGCATTATTTCAGAAAAAGCAAAGTTTCTATTTTATTGTTGATTGTTAACAACGGTAATAACTTTACTGTTTATGTTAATGCAGATAAAAATATGCATTTTATCTATTACTAGCTTCTGCCCGCGACTTCGTCTGCGTAGAATTATACATGAAAACCTTCCTCTTGAATCACTCTATCTATTAAAAAAACCGCATCAAAATCCGTTGTGTAAGTTTTGAAGATATAAGCATACATAGGGATAAAGGGACAGAGAAAGAGACTTTGTTTTATACTATGTAGTGATGTTAAAATCGTGAATTACATTTGAAATTTGCCATGAGCTTTTCGGTGAAGGAAAACATCGTGAGGAAACCTTGCACACATCTGCGAAGAAATTCAATGGTGTGTGTTAAGTTCCCAATCCGCACTGGGCGCGCGTGGGAACTATAGCCCAAACCCTCCAATACACGGAGGAGGCCTATGCCATGAGGCACGCCGAATTACGCGACAATTTCATAATAATAAAAAAACAACACAATAACAACAAAAAAAATGAAATTGTAGCGAATTCGGAATAAAAAAGGCTATAATCTACTATATAAAAATAAGTCGGGTTTTCCTTCCTGACGCTATAACTCCAGAACGCACGAACCGATTTCCACGGTTTTGCATTCGTTGGAAAGGTCTCTGGCTCCGTGAGGTTTATAGCAAAGAGCGAATCCATCGCAGACGGAGTCGCGGGCAACAGCTAGTATATAATATAATATATGTAGTGATGTAGTGATAATAATACTATTTAGTATTGAATCAATATTGCACAGCTTTAAATGAAGACTAGTCTGATTAATTGCAAAAAAAAATAGCCTCAGTCTGCCTATAGATTTCCAGGGTTGATAAAAATCATGATTATTATAAAAAAAATCATAATAATCCGATTAATTTGATTTAAATCGGATTTATTTGATTAAAATCAGATTGTTTTGATTTTTTCATTTTCTTGTCTTTTTTTATTAATTAAATAGCCAGTTCAGTTATATAATAAAACGAAAACAACGTATTTTAATTAAATTTATTAAAATCAATTACGAATGACCGGGCGAAAAGCGAAATGCGTCTCGTGTTTTAGTTTCGGGGAATCCTGGAACCGTTTTGGTACCATGCGTCACGTACTATAGTTTCGGGGTTTCCCCGAAACTGTTACGCTATGACTCGCTTGCACATGTGTGCGTGCCGTAGTGGTCCGGGGAATTCCCTAAACAATTTTGGGCCGATTTGGTTGTAGTAAAAATTTAATGATTTAAATCAATGTTTTTTTTGAAAAAATCCCTTGATTAAAATCACGATTTAAATCAAGTGATTTAAATCATGTCAACCCTGTAGATTTCAGAACAAATTGTATAAATTACGCTACTTTAGAAATGTCCAATGAAGTAAAATAATTTTTCGGTTTGTGCTACCTATTTACTTGTAAGTTTAAAGCTTGTGTGCGTGGCGACTGTTCCTACCGGTGTGTGCCCCATATTTACCCCGTAGTTTTTGGCTTGCCTGAGCGAAATTAGATTACATTTAGAATAAAAAACCAAACATCGTCAATTTATATTTCTCGTGAAAGTCCCTTTCATAGGGGAAACCTGGCTGACTAAATAAATTTCAACGGCATGCAAGACGCCAGACCTAAATGCAAATTGTGAGCTAAAGACTAACAACTGGCGGTTGTTAAACAGATCCGTGGAAGAGACGCTGCGACTGGTGCAGGCGTTCCAGTTCACCGACAAGCACGGCGAAGTGTGCCCTGCCAACTGGAAGCCCGGCTCCAAGACCATCAAGCCCGACACCAAGGCTGCTCAGGAGTACTTCGTAGACTCCAACTAAATGCCCCACAATTGTTCAAGCCTGCTAGCAAAAACGATCTAAACATCCATGTGACATAACAACATTTTGAACAATACTATCTAATCTTATTTAGTCACTGGCTCTGTCACACGCGGGACGCGTGACGATAAAAATGTCTGCAACATTATTAGGTCAGACTGAGTAATCACAACTGCTTCTTACTAGCAGCGCTAACTTTACTATTATACTTAATGATTTCAATCGAATATTTGCAATTATGAAACTTCCATAAGGCAAACTTCTTGGACCATTTGTTTAGGGTTCGCACTATTTTTTTTTATAAATTTGTGGAATAATGGAGTTGTAACAGCAGTTACAGTTTGGATGTGTGAATCTCACAATAGCGTCTCCAATTCAACTCCTTCACATAGCTGGATAGTGAATACACGATAAAATTGTAACATTCACTTAAGACACAAACGATAACTTTAGGAAAATCATAGTAGTTAACGCAAATCAAACAGTATTCAACAGAGATCCTACATGTTATTGTAATCACTAGAGGCTGTTATAAATAAAGTGTGCTGTGTTAAAATGTTAAGTTTTATTATGCCGTCACTACCAATAAATACCTACCGATACCTGCTCCACCACCAAGGCGCGGCGGAGAGGAATTGAGCTGCCAGACTGGTGACAGCAAGGGGATTTTGCTGAGCATGCCAAAGTATGTATTAGGCTGACCTTGAACGTACTATGGTTTCGGCAAGACAATGTGGAGAAAGTGTTTATCAAACAAATAAAAAGTGTGTCAAACCATAGTTTTTGCAACAGAACTTGTAGATAGATGGTTCTGTTTCCAAACCAGCAATAATGTATAGGGCTAGCTAACGAGTGTGTTGGCGTTCTACAAGTGGTCGCTATTTTAAAGTTCCCTCGCGGTGATCTAACTACAAAGTTCGTCATAGATGGTGCTGTTACTAAAGCTGCAATTATGGTTTCAAGCTAGTTAACGGGTGTGTTGGTGTTCTACTAGATGCCTCTGTTTTAAGTTCATTTGCTATCTAATTACTAAGTTTGTACATAGATGGCGCTGTGTTTAAAACAGAAAACACATTGGGCTAGCTAACAAGTGTCTTGACTTTTTACTAGATGTCGCTATTTTAAAGTTCACTCGCGGTGATCCAATTCCACAGGTTGTTCATAGATGGTGCTGTTATTAAAGTTGCAGTTAAAGGATCAGGCTGGTTAACGAGTGTATTGGTGCCTTACTAGATGTCGCTATTTGTTCGCTTTCTAATACTAGGATTGCAAATAGATGACGCTATAATCAGAATTGGAAAAATTGCACTGGAGTAGCAAACAAGTGTGTTGATTTTCTACTAGATGTCGCTATTTTAAAGTTTCCTCGCGGTGATCTAACTAAAAAGTTTGTTCATAGATGGTGCTATTATTAAAATTGCTATTATGGTTTCAAGCTTGTAAATAGATGGCGCTATAGTCAAAACTGAGAAAATTGCACGGGGGTAGCTAACAAGTGTGTTGATTTTCTACTAGATGTCGCTATTTTAAAGTTTGCAAAGTTTGTTCATAGATGGTGCTGCTATTATGGTTTCATGCTTGTAAATAGATGGCGTATAATCAAGTGTGTTGATTTTCTACTAGATGTCGCTATTTTAAAGTTTGCAAAGTTTGTTCATAGATGGTGCTGCTATTATGGTTTCATGCTTGTAAATAGATGGCGCTATAGTCAAAACTGGGAAAATTGCACGGGGGTAGCTAACAAGTGTGTTGATTTTCTACTAGATGTCGCTATTTTAAAGTTTGCAAAGTTTGTTCATAGATGGTGCTGCTATTATGGTTTTATGCTTGTAAATAGATGGCGCTATAGTCAAAACTGGGAAAATTGCACGGGGGTAGCTAACAAGTGTGTTGATTTTCTACTAGATGTCGCTATATTAAAGTTTGCAAAGTTTGTTCATAGATGGTGCTGCTATTATGGTTTCATGCTTGTAGATAGATGGCGTATAATCAAGTGTGTTTATTTGCTACTAGATGTCGCTATTTTAAAGTTTGCAGTCTGTTCATAGATGATGCTGCTATTATGGTTTTATGCTTGTAAATAGATGGCGTATAATCAAGTGTGTTGAATCAAGTGTGTTTATTTGCTACTAGATGTCGCTATTTTAAAGTTTGCAAAGTTTGTTCATAGATGATGCTGCTATTATGGTTTCATGCTTGTAAATAGATGGCGCTATAGTCAAAACTGGGAAAATTGCACGGAGGGATCTAACAAGTGTGTTGATTTTCTGCTAGATGTCACTATTTTAAAGTTTGCAAAGTTTGTTCATAGATGGTGCTGCTATTATGGTTTTATGCTTGTTAATAGATGGCGTATAATCAAGTGTGTTGAATCAAGTGTGTTGATTTTCTACTAGATGTCGCTATTTTAGTTTGCAAAGTTTGTTCATAGATGGTGCTGCTATTATGGTTTCATGCTTGTAAATAGCTATAATCAAAACTGGGAAAATTGCACGGGGGTATCTAACAAGTGTTGATTTTCTACTAGATGTCACTATTTTAAAGTTTACAAATTTTGTTCATAGATGGTGCTGTTATTATGGTTTCATGCTTGTAAATAGATGGCGTATAATCAAGTGTGTTGATTTTCTACTAGATGTCGCTATTTTAAAGTTTGCAGTCTGTTCATAGATGATGCTGCTATTATGGTTTTATGCTTGTAAATAGATGGCGTATAATCAAGTGTGTTGATTTTCTACTAGATGTCGCTATTTTAAAGTTTGCAGTCTGTTCATAGATGATGCTGCTATTATGGCTTCATGCTTGTAAATAGATGGCGCTATAGTCAAAACTGGGAAAATTGCACGGGGGTATCTAACATGTGTGTTGATTTTCTACTAGATGTCACTATTTTAAAGTTTGCAAAGTTTGTTCATAGATGGTGCTGCTGTTATGGTTTCATGCTTGTAAATAGATGGCGTATAATCAAGTGTGTTGATTTTCTACTAGATATCGCTATTTTAAAGTTTGCAAAATTTGTTCATAGATGATGCTGCTATTATGGTTTCATGCTTGTAAATAGATGGCGCTATAGTCAAAACTGGGAAAATTGCACGGGGGTAGCTAACAAGTGTGTTGATTTTCTACTAGATGTCGCTATTTTAAAGTTTGCAAAGTTTGTTCATAGATGGTGCTGCTATTATGGTTTTATGCTTGTAAATAGATGGCGCTATAGTCAAAACTGGGAAAATTGCACGGGGGTAGCTAACAAGTGTGTTGATTTTCTACTAGATGTCGCTATTTTAAAGTTTGCAAAGTTTGTTCATAGATGATGCTGCTATTATGGTTTCATTCTTGTAATAGATGGCGTATAATCAAGTGTGTTGATTTTCTACTAGATGTCGCTATTTTAGTTTGCAAAGTTTGTTCATAGATGGTGCTGCTATTATGGTTTCATGCTTGTAAATAGCTATAATCAAAATCTGGGAAAATTGCACAGGGGTATCTAACAAGTGTTGATTTTCTACTAGATGTCACTATTTTAAAGTTTACAAAATTTGTTCATAGATGGTGCTGTTATTATGGTTTCATGCTTGTAAATAGATGGCGCTATAGTCAAAACTGGGAAAATTGCACGGGGGTATCTAACATGTGTGTTGATTTTCTACTAGATGTCACTATTTTAAAGTTTGCAAAGTTTGTTCATAGATGGTGCTGCTGTTATGGTTTCATGCTTGTAAATAGATGGCGCTATAATCAGAACTGGGAAAATTGCATGGGGGTAGCTAACAAGTGTGTCGATTTTCTACTAGATGTCACTATTTTAAAGTTCCCTCGCGGTGATCGAATTACGAAGTTCGTTCATAGATGGTGCTGCTCTTATGGTTTCATGCTTGCTAATAGATGGCGCTATAATGAAGTGTGTTGTACTTAAAGAGGTACAGCTGGCGGTGACATTTCATTTGTGTGTTTTAATGTAGGTAATTAAGGTCTGTCCCAGCCTGAGCCCGATTTTTGAAAGCATTGATTTTAATTTAAAATACGAATAGACGAAAACTAGCTCCAAGACCCTTTTTCCCAGGAACGCATCCTTATCCTTACTAATCCTTACTATTAATATTATAAATGCGAAAGTAACTGTCTGTCTGTCTGTCTGTCTGTCTGTTACCTTTTCACGCTTAAACCGCTGGGCCGATTTAGTTGAAATTTGGTATAGGTACAGATAGTTTGAGTCCCGGGAAAGGACATAGGATAGTTTTTATCCCGGAAAATCGCATAGTTCCCGCGGGATAGCACAGCCCAAACCACTGGACTTAGAGACTTGAAATTTTGCACATAGATACCTTATACAATGTAGGCATCCACTAAGGAAGGATTTTTGGAAATTCCCACGGTATAAGGAAAAAAACGGGATTTATATATTCAGTTCTTACGGGAACGGGAAAAACGGTAAGCGGGGGAAAGTTGAAATTTGTCACGTAGGTTTATTCGGGAGTGTAGGGGAACACTAGGAAAGGATTTTCCCAAACGCCCACAGGGACGTCACACCACACGCCACACCACACCACAGAAAAACGGGATTTTACGTTTCCAGACGAAACAGCGGAAGAAAGAGACTTAACATTTTATAACGTGTGTTTCTTTGAAGGCTTTAAGTGTACTCCGAAAGTACTCCCCAAAATTTCCATGGGAACGGGAAAACCCTTATTTTATCGTTTTACACCTTAGCGCGTACGAAGTCGCGGGCAAAAGCTATTTAGGGTATATTTTAGGACAGCCCTATAGGTTAGGTTAGGTTTGTTTTCTAAAAATCCTGCAATATTTACAGTTTCAGAAAAATTAAGGCAGCGGGGCAATGCGGGGGCTTGCTTGCATGCTTGCTTGAGTCCTTGCTTTGCATGCTTGATTGCGCTTGCTTGCATGCATGCATGCTTGCGTGCTTACTTGCATGCATGCTTGCTTGCCTGCTTGCATGCCTGCTTGCATGCCTGCTTGCATACTTACATGCTTGAAAGCTTGCAGGTTTGGTTGCTCGCTTGCTTGATTGCTAGCTTCTTTGAAATGCTCATGGTTCACGCGTGCGAAGCCGCGGGCAAAAGCTAGAATATTATAAATGCGAAGAGGAAAGATTTGATTGTTTGTTTGCATTGAATAGGCTCCGAAACTATTGGATCGATTTGAACATTCTTTCACCATTACAATCCTACATTAGCCCTGATAGACATAGGTTATATTTTTAATTCTGCGCGGACGAAGTCGCGGGCAACAGCTAGTAATAATATAAAGTTGGAATTAATAGGTACCAAATACTTAGGTCTGCGCTTCCATGGAATGCAAAAGATCAACCCTCTAAGACTTAGAGTCTAAGTCAACACAATCAAGACAGTCATTCGATTTTTCTTTCCATAGAAATGGTCGTCCTACAAAGTTAAAATTTGGTATGAGGGTAGTTCTTATAGCAAAACTAGTTAAATAAATCTATTTTTATGTCGTTCTGTCTTCGTAACACACATGCATAGGTACATACACAAACACTACACGTCTATATCTATATCCCTTACGGGGTATACAGAGCCTGAGGTAACAAGACCTAACGGGCACGTTTAGCATGTTTGTATGTAAGTAACTAATATAAAATGACCTTTCATACTGCCTACGGAACCTGCGGTGCGCGACTCCGGATCACACTTGCCAGGTTTTTATTTTTAGAACCGCTTCACTGCCAACTTATTTTCTGCGCGGACGTAGTCGCTGCACCGGTCAAAAGCTAGCAATGAATTTCTGTAAACTTGTAAATAGCATCCTAACGGTTTTACGCCAATAGTAATGTAATGGTTAATGCCTACGAATGTACGCGTAGTAGCTTTAAGGCTCAGTCAATTATCATAAGTAAGCAATTATCACCAAAACATAACCGAAAGATAGTAAAAGTTAATGTACATAACTGTGTCAAATAAGCCTATTGGTCTCTCGCGGCTCTCGCGACCAAACAGACATCGAAAAGTCGCACAAATCGAACGTTTCAGTATGCAAAGCCCACTGTGACATACCTATTTACTCAAGAACCTACAAAATTAACACTACAAATTTCAACCGTAACTGCTTTCAACATGGTTTAAGTTACTGTGAATTATTTGGAAGAAGCCTTTTAAAAATCGTCCAAAATTAAACTCACGCACCTCAACTCTGCATACCGTTTTAATTCATCGAGCTGTTCTTGGGTTCAATGAAAAATGGACTCTGAGACCACTGGTATATGCGGTACGTTAGGTTGTTAGGAAGCCGGCAGTCAATTCCCAGCTTACGGACTCGGTTTTCAGAGTTGATATTTGTGTATCAAAACAACCTCCAAAATATGTAGGCCCCAATCCGGTTGATTGGGAATGTGTGTCGCAGAAGTGGAACAGCGCGGGGGGAGGAGGCAGGTGAAAGGGGGAGGGGGCTTCGTTAAGATTATGCAGACCTGTATAATGAGAACTTGTGTCATTATACGAGTTATGGGCTTAATAAAGAAGCGGTTAAAGCATTAAGATGAAGGTGATTGTTTAACTGCATGAATTCGTATCATCTAAAAATTGGTGTAGGTGGGTAGGTATGTTCACGAATATTTTATTATGATGTACGCATTTACAAAATCACATATAATTACCAAACTGTAATTACAATAAGCCATACATTGGTCGGTCATGGTTCCAGCGACGCCGGCAGCTGGATTGGTCCTATCCTTATTATTTATTCCCTAAAACTATCAGCTCTTCGATCCCCTGCGACGTCGACCAGCTTCTTTGTCATTTATTTAAATGCTCTGGAATGATGATGATGATGGTTTCGTTCCTAACAGCAACAACACGATACATAACTATTTATTTATCGTACTTCTGTGTATCATCACTACATATTATAAAACAAAGTCACTTTTTCTGTCCTCATGTCCCGATGTATGCTTATATCTTCAAAACTACACAACGGATTTTGATGCGGTTTTTTTAATAGATAGAGTGATTCAAGAGGAAGGTTTATATGTATAGTACATGCACAATATACCGTGCGAAGCCGGGGCGGGTCGCTAGTAATAAATATAATGAAATCAATGATGTTTGGCAAAACAATTATTCGGATTAAAAGACTTTATTATTGCAGTTATACCTTTCCCCTCGTAAATCGATATTGTCTTGTCCATTCTTCAAATGCAAGTGTAAGGTTGTGATAAAAACCGAAATATTTTCGCCTGACACTGACAGATAAGAAATTTTCCGACTCTTGTATATAGGTACAGTGACGCCGAGTCTCCTGTCAACTTTCATCATTCTAAATCGATATGAATTAACCTGTAAGTTTTCGGACTATCAAAATATATGTATGTTTAAATAAATATTTGTATGTTTACCGTGGGAAAGGATCTTGATAAACACAAAGACATGCAGTTGGACGAACATCGATAATTTGTTTTTCTCTTTAACGAAAGTGTTTCTTATATTATGGAGTCAAGTGTTATTTTTACTATGGGATTTTCCACTGAGCACAGAAAATTAGTAACTACAATGCTTTTAACTAGAGTGTAAACAAGTATTTCTGAAAAGTGATAAGTTAACTATACTGGATGGTTAATTATTTAGCTCTTGTGGATGATCAGCTTGACCTACGTATGTCATCGCAGTCATCATCATTATCCACAGCCTTATGAACTGCATTCCTCCGTATACTTATCTACTCTTCCATTTGCATTGTTCGTACAGTCAAGGGCATAAATACCTATATGTACGTTACCAAGACGTCAAAAAATATATACACCTTTATGCCATTAAACAATAAGGTCGGCGACATACATTTGACATGATGGCTCAATCGATATTTATACCCTCGACTGTACCTACCTACTATTTTTTCCCACACAAGTCCAGTGAGAATTAGGGATTTCACACACACATCTTTATGTTACTTCGAAGAGTTCCTAAGTTTTTCCGATGTTTTCCTCACCGGAAACCTAGTAAGAAACAAATAGAGACTTTGACCGACTTTAGCTTTTAGCTTTCAACCTAAAATTTACGTTATACCACAACCACGGCTCCCATCTGTTTACTCCAGGTTATAAAAATGCAAAAGTTTAATCAAATATTCCGAATAAATAACTTCAATATGACCAGTTTAATTTACAAAAGGGTAAAGCAATCATCTCATTCGTTCAGACAAGAAGTCAGGTTAGAGTATTTCTATAACCGAAGCTTCAGCAGCATAAATAATCATAGAACATAACATACATAGATTAAATACCATACCTTCCACTTTACAGCTTTACTCGGCGCATTTAAGCTGTTCTGCTGTGACGTAGTGACATTAATTTTTGGGTCAATAGTTTAATTACACCCACCGCGAGATAAAAATATAATTTAGTATTCGTTCGCATCTATTTACATTTACATCTGCATAATGTTGATATGTAGCACGTTTACATGTTGCCAGCACCAATGTTTACCCGTGTAGTGTTATGCTTATTAAAAGATCTTACCCCTCAAACAATAAACTACTTTAAAGGTTATTTTTTTATAAACTTGTCTTTGGTAAGTACATAAATGTACATATCTTTACTATAAATTTCCTTCAAATCATGCAAATGATTTTTGACCCACTTGTATTGGTCGGATTGATTTGATGGTCCTCGGACTCGCGCTGGCCGACATTTTAGAGTGTGGCAGCGTGAAAACTTCTGTAATACTTCCTTCATGATGACTAAGCATAAAAACACAGATCTAGATCAAAAAGGCCAAACGGATCGTTGAATCTATACATAATAATAGCTGAAGAGGTTCGAAAGCCTATACATGGAAGATATTCGAAAAAAAGTTAGCTGGGCATAAGTATGCCTGTATGTATGTAATTAATAACAGAGCACGTTCCAACAGTTTTTAGATTTTTTTTCGTTTATCTGTTTGTCTGTATATTTGCGAGCGCATCACGTGAAAACGGCTGAACGGAACTTAATGCAAAATTTACTAATCTGTCAAGTAAATTCCTGGCCAGGTCATAGGCTCCTTTTTGTCTCGGAAAATTACATAGTTTCCGCGGGATTGTCATAAACATGGCAATTGTAATTCTATGCGGATGAAGTAGTCGCCGGCAGAAGATAGTTTTTAAATATATAAACAGGCAAATTGCGCGAAAAATATTCTTGAAGCAAGTTGCACTTTTAATAATCGGAGCCGTCCGGCTAAGTTAAATATAGACTCGACTAAATTAGATACCTTATAACAGTAATAACCTAGCCAGAAAAAAAAACAAAGAATAGCACAAAGAAAAGAAAATGTTACTCACGAGTAAGTAAAGAATCTGTTAAGCCTATCGTACAGAACAGACAGGTTTTGTGTTCAGGGTTTGTGTTCAGACATCACAAAAGAAGCGTTAATTGTACAAGTTTTTACGTTACCTCGAATACTGACTCTAAAATACCCAGCTCTCGGAATATGAAACTTGAGACATGTATGGTCCTATGACATGCAAATCATAATGCCGTCTTTAATTTTCAAAATCAAAAAGAATTTATAAAAGCGTTTTTCATCCTAAAGCTTCAAGTAAAGACTATAAAAATTAGAGATACTTAGTAGAGCTGCAATGTTCGTAGAGAAAAACTAGAAACCTACAAAAACTTCGACTCTTTTATACTGTTATGCCAGCCTTAACAGTAGAATTGTTGAGCTTATTAAACTGGTCCCTATAAACAATTTTTATGTATTTTCAGGTCATTAAAAGCCAAACTTTAGAAGGTGGACTAATCATTAGATTTATCTCATTATTTCTACCCTATGCCGTCAAATATTGAAATATCTGATGTACTTACTATACTGTGGAGGCTTTTATGCTAACTACGTATAAAAGGTAAAGGATGCTGTTATGTTTCTGAAAATACTGCTTGACAGGCTCAGAATGCTTAGAGCTCCATCCATTGAGCTTAGCAATCAGAAACACTCAATCTAAATCTGCGCCTACGTACAGCCTTTGCCCTCCTTCCCTCCGTTGAGGTGCGCCGGCGCAGAGAGAAATGGCGTGACCTTGTTTCTTGACCCACTGACGACGTCGCGGCCGCGCGCCACGCACACACGGAAACCAATCAAATAGGTACACAGACAAGTTAATGTACGGAACATGGGTCAGGATATATATATATATAAATTAATTAATAACTAAATTAGGCACATAACAGGAAAACTAGACAGGCACACAAAGAAAATCGAAGGTCTACATGACATGTTACCTCGCAATAGGTACTATTGGAAAACAGTTTTTACTGTAAGGCAGTGTCCAAAGGCTTTTCTGATCCCATCTTCTGTATCTTGGTTTTACTCAAAAATATCTACATTAGTCCTATTACTACCTCCACGTAAGTATTAAAGAAGCTTTCACTTAGATAGCTATACTTTTAAACTTGACTGTATGTACAGTACCTAGTATTAGGTACTTAGGCTGACTTACTAACAAGACTTTTTGAATTGAGAGTAGAGTAGGTAGATAGCTTTAGAAATGCAGAATAGCAACGAGTTTACCTCTTTAAGCTCTTAAACATGGGTTGAGAAGCTAAAAAAAACTAACACCAACTTAAGCTGAGATGAAATAAAAATTCTGTTGTATTTTAGTGTTCATTTCGAGTTTAAACATTTTTCATGATTAATATGTATGTAGATACTCAACAGAAAATAGTAGCCACTTGAATTTCATCGGCATAATTAAAATTTGATTAAATGTACATAAGTACGTGCGTTTCTTAGGTACCTACTATTTATTTATTAAAGTTGGGTTGGGTTGGTATGTCAATACTAATACAAAAAATAAAAATAAAAATAAATGTTCTTTTTTATTTAGTGCGTTCATGTACAGCGAAAACCTCATTAAATTATTTTGCCTTTTTTTTGAGAATTACCTACACTTTTATATGTTTACAATCTTTTAATAATTGTCCTCGGGTAGTATCCCCGATTCTGTTTTTATATAAATCGGTATAGTGGATAGGGTGGGGCCACGTAGCTTTAGGGTATGTTTTTTTTTATTTTTTTCCGTACTAAGTCTCTGTTTTTCTTTAACACTCCTTTTCTTTTCAATCCTCATAGCCGAAATAAATAGCAGAGTGCTCACTCACAATTTAATTCAATTTCATAATTAATCTATTTGCAACCTTGCTATTTGAGTTTCGTTTCAGTGAAAATAAGGGTATATATTTTTTTGATTTGGAATTTTGGAATTGTGAGTAGTCCCGCCCGCATTTATTATTTACCGTATTTTTTGTACGGAGCCCTACACTGCGTGTAGGCTACCACGCAAATGCGCGGTTTATTTTTAAATATTTAGCTTCAACTGCTGGAGTTAGGTTAGGTTAGGTTTAGTACTGTAATATGGTTTTTGTTTCGAAAAACAAAATGCGTTCTGTCAAATTTCTTGCTACGCATTACGCATTCTATTTATTTGGCGGCGCGCGGTGGCGGTCCTTACAAATTGCTGATAATATCAAAAACCCAAACAATACACGTACAAAAGATTCATTGACATTGACGGGAGACGGAAAGATGAAGTGAAAAGTGCTATATTGTTTGTACATATTTTATGAGACGTCATACGTTTATGTATTTGTTTGTTTACATTACTTACTGAGAAGTAAATTAAACTAATATCAAAGGAAAAACATAGAATGTACCAGTTGCTTCTCTTCCTGCGCAGATGGTAGAAGCCGATCGAGGTAATGGGCGAAAATCTTAGGAATCATGTTAAATACTTATGTAGGCGACGCGGCAAGCAACCGATCATTATTTTGATTCCCCTTTCCACTTATACGCCCACAATCTTGCCAAGCATGGCATTTAGGTCTTGTTACTTTAGGCCCTGTCTACCCCGTAAGGGATAAAGACGTGATTTATGTATGAGTGTATGTATGTTATTTCTTTGACTTGGAGAATCAAAGCGAAATGTAGACAGACAGACTGCCACTTGTCATACACTTACCGGTATACACCTACCTGTTACTGGTCTTCCAAAAATGTAATGATTCGCACGAGTCATTAGTGAGTATGGCTGGTTGCGCGGGCGCAGCGTCGAGAGCGAACGCGGGAGGCACCTACAGTTAGACTCTGCCATGACTTTTACTTTTGTGTTTCACTCGCTCGACACGTCCCTTTGGCGTGGTCAGTGCCATGGCGAATCACAATTTGAGTTTAGTCCACACCATCATTTTTATTGAGTTTATGCAGAATATTTCCCGTTTTTGGTAAATCGATTTTAACATGTTAGCCATCCGCAATCATGTTAGCAATGTTAAAATAACGTTTATGATTAATATTTTAACAAAATTAATAAACCGCAGCATTTGCAGCACATGCCGTAATTCAACTCACAGACAAAATATCCGGGTTTTTGGATAGAGGTGATAAATGCATTGGTGTCTTTTTGGACCTGGCGAAGGCTTTTGACACTGTTTCGATAAGCATTCTCCTTAAAAAGCTCGAGGTGTCCGGTGTGAGGGGAGTGAGTCTTGAGTGGTTTCGCAGTTACCTGACAGATAGACGCCAAACAGTAAAGGTGGGTGGGCTCAGTAGTGATCAGTTGCCGATAGGTTTTGGGGTTCCCCAGGGCAGTATTCTCGGACCCACACTTTTTCTTGCTTACATCAACGATATCCTCAGTCTTAACTTACCCCGAGCAGAAATAATCTGTTATGCAGATGATACTGTAGTTCTGTTCCACGATAGGACTTGGGAGGGCGTACTGGGCCTTGCGGAGAGTGGTTGTGTGGATATCCTGTCGTGGCTTGATCATAATTTACTTACCCTAAATGTCAGTAAATCTAATTACCTAGCCTTTTCAAAGACAGCTGCTTCGTCTGGTGTTCAGCTCAGAGACCTTACGATACATTCCAGTCGCTGTAACAAGCCTGTTGATGGAAACTTATGCACATGTAGTAAAATAGTTAGATCTGAGACGGTTAGATATCTGGGACTGATCATCGATCAATACCTCTCCTTCAGATACCATATTGCTGCTCTCTCAAATAAAGTCCGGAAGTGTATCTACGTCATGAAGAAGCTCCGTAGTTGTGCCTCGGAGCAAGTGCTTCACATGGTTTACTATTCCCTGTGCCAATCGACTTTGCAATACTGTGTGCTAGCCTGGGGTAGCGCCCCCAAAACAATTCTGCTACAGTTGGAACGGGCGCAGCGTGCAGTCATTAAAGTGATGCTCAATAAACCTTTTCGTTTTCCCACTGACGCACTTTACCGAGATTCCAAGATATTAAGTGTGAGACGTCTGTATATCTTAAAAGCTGTAGTACGAGCTCACAGCGTTATCACAAAACTGCCGAGTTACACTCAGCTACTGACCAAACGTAGGTTTAGAGCTCCCTTACCAAAGACCAGATCCGCTTTCGCAAAGCGTTTCCCTGCCTTCATGCCCTTACGTATTTATAACGCTGTTTGTAATGTGCACGGTGTGCAGCGCTGCACGACAGGTAGACTCGTACTGATCGTAAGAAAATGGCTTGCGTCCTTGTCATACGATGACACGGAGGCTCTACTTCGCGTCAACTCCTAACTACATACACACACACACGCACACACACACACACACACACACACACACACACACACACACACACACACACACAAGTTCTTAAAGCTGTTTTTTGTTTTTGTGTTTCGCTCCTACTTTTATTTTTATTAATTTTATTTTTATTTTTTAGTTTCAAATTACATTAACTTCTAACTGACGTCTACTAACCACTGTAAGCTAATTTGTCTTGTATAGTGCACTCCAAGGTCCCAAGATACAGGCTCTGCCTAGTTTGGGGTCTGCCAGATAATCGTTTTTGTATACTGCTGATGTATTTTTTACGAAATAAATTTTATTCTTATTCTTATTCTTATTTAGAAGTTGATGGTTCAAATGTATGAAAATATTATGGACAGTTACTTAGGTACTAGTTGTCTTCACATAACGTTTCATACAAAGGCCTAAGAGGTATCTAGGTTAGTGTACATCTCACCTTACGATATTTTCAATTCAACAATATTAAATTTGTAATACCTACTTAAGTAGATTTAAGTCTACAATTCCTATGCTAAAATGAAGCATTAAGTACTATCCTACCAAAACGATTTACTCTCCGAACAGAACTCAATACAGAAGAAAATATAGATTTTAAAGACAATGTGTAGCTTTAAAACAAAGCGTTATACTCTATTTATGGTTTGTACGAAATTGTTTAATGTGACTAAACTAAAAAAAAAGTTTTCTTTATGTTATTATAAAACAACAAAGTAGGTAGTAGGTAGGTAACTGGTTTGTACCCTAAACCAACTCCCTCTAAAAATTAATTTGTAAAAGTAGCGAAGAACCAAATACGTTTATTACTTAACTAGGTTCTAGACAAATTAAAAAAAAATGAGAACCACCTCCTAGTAAAATGGAATTTCTTACGTGGATAAGTATAAAATAAATATTTTAGAGAAGACTACAAATTCTGACTAATAAAATTTAACTAGAAACTGAAAGAATTTAGAACAGAAAAGAAGAATAGTCTTCAGGGAATCATTTTACCTGTACCTTTGTAGTGAAAAAAGGAGCAATCTAGTTCCCAAGCCGTCAAGAGCATGTTTACGGATGCGGTGCCACTCGGCGAGCGTCGGAACTTAAACGGTGTCACTAGCACACTTTCCAGTAGCGCCGTCCCGCTCGCTCGCGCGGCTGCGTCGCCGGCGCAGCTTCCCGCGCAAACGGAAGTACCATTTATGGACGGCTATGGTCAAGGTTATGGGTTAGTGCTTACACCTCAAGATAAAACATTAAGATTTAGCGTAACTTCATAAAACTGGAAACATTGTAGCGCTTGTTTCTGAAGATGTAGATTTTTTTCACAACATAGGTACATTAAACATTAAAAAAATTTCATTGCCATATTTAAAAACTAATTTGTGAGTTATCGTCTCTAAAGAACTACTTTGATAATCATGTTAATAGATTAATACTGTATTATGGTAGTACGAAAAGGTTTAATTGGCTAAGTATGCAATGATTAAAACCCATATTATATTTTAAATTAGGTAAGTAAAGTTAAAATTATTAATTCAGCACTATAAATTAAAGAAACGCTCGAACTAAATGTGATCATAGGTAAATATATAATACAGAAGTTTGCATGTACTGTATATTACTATAACCTAAATGCAAACTTTACATACATTTCAAAGGTCGTGCGGTGCAAGCCTTAAGAAGTAGCGGATACTATAGAAGGAATTAATTCAAGTTATGTAGTTGTGGTGTTATTTATTTTATGTACACATACAATGTAAATTTCGACTCTATAAATTCCAGGAGCTTTTGTTAAAATTTAAAGTGGTAAAAACTTAAAAATCAGAGTAGTTTCGATATTTTTTGTTGTTTTCTAGTTAGTACACACAGCAAAGCGAATCGGTGAGCACCCTAGTTATCCACGTGTGTCATTCTATACACACATCCGCACTTATCCGCTGCCTTATTACGCACACAACAAAATGCCCTATCTGTGCTAATTGTGTTTTCTGACTACCTTCACGCATAGTTATTCAAACCTGCTGGTATTTTGTTCAATGGAAGCATAATTTTGCCACCAGTATTATAAGCGTGGTGGCTCAGGTGTATTGACCTAGAGTTATGAAACCTAAAGAACCGGGTTCGAATCCTGCACAAGTGTATCTTTTTTGTTTTCAATTTTAAATTACTAATCTCAAAATAAACTCATGTTTACCTAAAACAAGAAAAAAAGGACGTAAAAGAATAAAACAATAAAATGCAATTATTGGTTCAAATTGTTTATTGCAACTTTAAATTCTATTTGTGTTATTATTATTATTACCAAAAGTAATTAAATTAGCTAAATAAAACTGCACACTTTTCCTTATAGAATAATATTCATAAAATAACACACACTTTAGAGGCCAGTATGATTTTATGTTTACTAAAAAGTCTTATGTCACTAACATAATAATTATCTTGCAAATTGAATACACAACCATAATAGGGCTATTTTTAAGATGACACATAATTAATATCTTAAATTCTGGTTTATTAGGTTTAAGTCTGATAAAGATGAACGAAACATTTTATTTGCGGACGTGTAAGTCAGTGGTGAAATGAATAGACATGTTAAATGACAGCCATTAACAATAACATCATTTCACACTGGGTTATAATCTCCACTTTGAAGCGACTAAGCTACCTATCTCGATTTGGTTTGGATTTGGACACCAGGGCCCATCGATGACATCCAACCCCATAGCCTAAAGTAACACTGCCACTCGTTCTGCACTGTAAAACATTACTGTGTTTATATATTTAATTAAGTTAATATATTTCGTCTTCATCACTAAAAATCACTACATTTGACTTTGATTGATGTAATAATCAAAGTCAAGATATTCACGAGCAAAGGTTTCTTCTATGCTGGTCCGTTAAAGCATGTTTTTTGCTGGTCTACGGCAATGCAATCCTGCAACATGCAGATGGTTTGGTTGCGGCAACTACATAATGTCCAAACCAAATGGCAGGAGATGAGGCTTCAGGTTTAGGCCCAGAACGAATATTTTTATCGTGTCCGAAGTCTGCGTAAGGGTGAATCCATAATGGCACAGTCTTCCGCTGCAAAATAAATGAAGTTTAAATAAAAACATTTTTCGTCAAAGAAAGTTGTTTAAAACATTACCGATAAAATAATAAGTCATTGTTTTTAACACCGTTTGTCTACTTACCCATATCAAAAAACGCCTAGCGATTCCTTATATGAATAGTTATATTGTTTTGCTCTTTTCAACAAAGATAAATGAAAATCCATGTTTTGCAAATCACAAGGTATTCGAAAGGCAAAATTAAACAGTTCGTAAGTATAACACACGGTTCATCCCGCAGCTAATAATGGCTGCCAGCGGTGACAGTTGTTTGTTCACAAAATCATATTATTAGAAATTTGAGGGTAGAAAACACTTTATATTGTTTAAGACGATAACGACCAAAATAGCCATCAGCTAGCAACTTTTAAACTCCAGTAAAAAGAGTCATACCTATTAATAATTATATTAAAAGAAAACACAATGCGTTTGCGTTTTTAACGTATTATATAAGAGTAAAATTAAACATACAACAGACTGCAACCACCATAAAATTAAATAGTTACGAAAAAAATAAATTATAATTTCAACCTTATTTCAAAGCTCATAAAACAGCTATTTACACAAATTGCAATACAGTAGTCGCAGATTGAACATAATTCATAAATTCACCATGTAACTTGCATACCTCGGTGGCCTAGCGGTCAAAGACAGGTCGAAGATTTGACTTCTGCTTTAGTGAACCGGGTTCGTATCCGAAGAAAACAGAATATAAAATAGTAATAATAAAATGTCATTTTTGGATGTTATTTCAATGGCCATGCTGGTTGTGAGGAATATTGCTTTGGAATTGGAATCTCAGACTTGTTGAGAAATAATAATATAACATCGTCGCATCAGTGAGATGGTAACTACTCTTCGCTAGTAATAATAGTTCAATGCGTGGGATTGCATAAATTTGAAGATTCAAGGTCGAAGGAAGCTTCGATTCGGTTCTCTCGCTTACACTAGGGATGACAATATCCAATGTAAGATTAGGTAAAATATTTTTAGGACAGTCTAAATAAAAAAAATACTTTTACATTATTTTTGTAGAAGTAACTGAAACCGGAGATATTGCATTTTCAGCCTTTGAGTGTGACACGATACCGGGGGGGATTATTTTCATTTAATTTGTAATTATTTTTTACTTAATTTATTATAAACTAACTTAAATAGTTGTAACTTTCTTCATTGTTATTTTATAGTTAGTTCTTGTTTATTCAATAAACAGGTAATTTACAGCGACATTGCTCATTCATCTTGTTGCTAAAAAATCTGTACTTAGGGGGTAGATTTTATGATCGAACTCACCCACACATTCACATGTCATAGATTCTACTTAACGTTCATGTCGATACTCAACACGCATAGACGTGTGCGTGGCTGTGCTAACCGCATTATTTTGCTGTGTGTACGTTATTGGGTTGTTCGAAAGGCAGTTGTGCTCAGTGTTTACAGCATACTCAATAGTAGCTCAGAAAATGAATTGGTAGAGGGTTAACGATACGCCCACAATTGTTATAGTATAGCTACGATGCCTCAGTTTACGCTGTAATGTTCAAAAACAACTATAGACTGCGTCCTTACATTTCCAAACTAAGCATTGCATTCTGACGCCGCGTTCGGTGTGACCCTGCAGGCAGCCAACTGCGTGAACCAAAGACCAAAGCTGCACAAAAAATTATATGATTGATTTCTTTAGGCTTCAGCAAGAGAACGCATCCTTACCACAGATTCTGTGCCTCCTTGTTTACATGTAGTTTAGACATTGGCTTAGACAATAAATTCATCAGATGGGGGTTCTTTCTCAATATAAAGAATTGCATCCTCGTCCCTTCTGCATCCTAGGCCAAGCAGCCTCGGGGCCCGGTATAGCTAGGGGTCCATGAAATTTAGCCAGTCTAGCCACCCTAGCCATGCCACTGAGTTTTAATTATTTTTTTAAATTTCCGCGATTGCGTTAAACGCGCTGTCGCCTATGTCTTGCGCCTCGTCGAAGGTCACGGTGCAAGTTCAAGTATGAAGGGCAAGGCGCGGCGAACACTTATTACCGGCAGGCATTTCACCTGATCTTTGCGCATGCTCGAAAGGTTACACTGACCTTTTATTTACTTATTTGGGAGTGTGTCTTCTGCCTCTACTTATTTACTGTGGTCTATTAATGTGAAAGTGTGATCTAGTAGGCAGACAAAAGTCACTGAGTTTATGACCGAACTTATTATTTAACATACCTACGATTAGATGTAGACATACCTACCTACTTGTAATGGTGTGCAGTTTTTTTTCAACTTATGCATGATAAGCATGTATAATATGAGTATTACAACGACTATGTATTTGACGGCCGCTTGCGCGATCTAGGGTTCAAATAAGTTTCTGTCAAAACTTTCATTTTTAATACAAGCTTTTTTTGCTGACTGTACTTGCATTGTCATATGTGTAAAGTCAACAGCATAAATATATGACGGAAAATAGCGCTGCAAAAATAAGTATATTATATTAATGACATGAAAAAATCAACTCTATGTTGTTGATTTCCAAAAACGAACCATCTCTGACTGACATAGAGTAGTAAATTGGATGAAGTGATTTGAAAATCCACGAAAACTTTTCATTGCATGTCTGTCTCACGATTTATTCTATCACATATTTGACGGATTCAAATTCCGAAATCGCAAAATTACCTATATGGTCATCGATAATCTGGGAAGGGGTGTGAGTGAACTTTAATAGTAATTTATGCAACTGCTGTATAAGTGAATGCGAGTTGGTTGGGTAGCAGTCCAGAGTTATTTTTACAAAATTGTAAACAGCAAGTTTTCTATGACTACTTTTATATTATCATCATCATCACTTTTAAATGAAAACATAAAAAACACTATTTATCTATGATTATTTATTTTATACAAATTGTTAAGATCGAAGGGCTAAATAACACGCAACTACACTCATATTTATCTTTTGCGTCAAAATGTTAATCCCCATATTAGATCCAAAAATATGCGAAATTTGACACCATTTTCGTGTCAAAAATGTAAAATTATGCCCACCATGTTGGATCCTGAACAGTAAATGTCATTAAACAAAAAACATTTTCCTTGCTACTCCGTTACTATCGTCAAATACTTTTAAGGCCAATAGATGATCAGATATTTTTGTACTGTCATATATATACGCTGGTGACTGTACCAAATTTCAAGTCAATCGGACCAACCATTGTAGAGTTCCTTCCTGCGGAGACGACCCTGACTGGGTCACCAAAACTCCACTAACAGATTATTGTATTGTTAAATGAATTACATAAGTATGCAAAATTTCAGCTCAATCGGTTGAAGATATCTGCTTCAAAATTGAGTCGCAAGATTCCACCCGGACAAACATACTTATATACATATAAGTATGTTGCAAGTTAATAAAAAGCTTGTAATAAAATCTAACATGAAGTCATTAAAGCTGAGACACCCTTTCGATTGGAAGTTAACTCGGAGTTATAGTTACCTACCCCTGCCTGCTCCACGCAAGACCGCCTAGTAAATTCAAGACGCAGCGCAGTGTCCGCCCAAAATTTTTAAACGAAAGCAGAGCGACACTGCAGTGAATGTATTTACAGAAATTGTTTCGCTTCTATTCTATTCCACCCCAGTAGCATTTTATTCTCCCTCTGAACATTCTCGGTATAGTAGCACTGAGAAAACAGAAACATATAGTAAAACATTAAGGCTCTGGTCTTGAACATTGTTATCAACGCAAGTCGGTTTAGGGTTTCGTAGTCTACAAGGAACCCTTATAGTTTAACTATGTCCGTCCGTCTGTCTGTCCGCGGCTTCGCTCAATTTAGCATGGGTGTACCATATTATAACTACGCCAACAAAGTGATAAAATACACATACATACACATACACAAATCACGTCCTTATCCCCCACGGGGTAGACAGAGCCTAAGGTAACAAGACCCACAGGCCACGCTTAGCAAGACACTGAGGGCGTAGAGGTGGAAAGTGGATAAGTGGAAGTGGTGTGATAAAATAAGATCTTGAATATTATTATAGTATGGTAGTAGTATATATATGTATAATAACGAAGTTTGATGAAAAACTATCTCAGCTAGGTTGGCTTTACAATTTAACGAGTAATAGTCGATCAGCATATAAAATGCACTTTGAGAAGTAAAAATGAAAATTGTACACAAATTCTACGGAACCCTATACAACGCGTGGCCCGACACGCACTTGGCCAGTTTTTTAACAGTGATTTTAAAAGCTAAGCTCATTTTCAGATAGCACTGTTCTTTTGTGTCTCATGACTATTTTTACATTTATGTTCTTGGTAGGATTCTGTATACCTACTAGTTTTATTTTCTACATAATTATTATTTCTTTCGCTATTTCCCCTTGCGCTCCCAATATTTTCAAGGTATGGTTTAGTTACTATCCTACGTTTAGTTTAGCACTTATCCAGACGACATAATAGGTAGACAATAATATTTATAGCTGTACCTAAATACACTTTTTCTGCACAGTAGTTGCACGAGTAAACAACTCAATATTGACTGCTTTCAAGTTTTTTTTTATTTTCATTACCTACCCTTGATTCAGTAATACTTACGCTGAAACATACCGTACTCGCCGAGCGAACTGCCACAACGAAGTCTTCTCGCGACGCGACCACTCAGCAAAGACAGCATTTAACAAGTAGGTACGTACTGCTACAACACTAGCAGCTGCGGTGTTTACAAATTGTATTCAAGTATTGTAGCCTCATAGCATTTGCGTCAAATGCAATATTGATATAGTAGGTAATGCTGCACTTGAGTAAATATATTTTATTAATACGAGGCTTAAGATTCCACTTTTTGACTGTCGTCTTTCAATCTCTTATTAAGTGTGCCAATAATCGGTAGGTATTCTTATTCAATTACAACTTACAACGCAATAGAGGTGAATTCTCTTTCTCTTGACCTAGTCAAACAAATCGCATCATACGAGCATCAATATACCAAGTGTAAAGTTTAATTTAGAAATAATGAACTCTGAAACGTTCTATTACGTATATCTAACTGTTATAAATATACTAACTGATTTTTACTATTTAGTAACCAAACTTCATTTCAGTTACATTCTAGTTTAAACAGTGTGTTCTCGTTGTTCGAGCCTAATGTTAGGATGCGTGGTTCAATTTTATGGTTTTTAGGTGATTACAGTCACGTACATAACTGAAGTCTTAAATTTAATACTGACATGAACTTGTTAAATCTGTCGAAATCCACAAGGAAGAGTGTTCTATAGAATTAAATACTTACGACCTTTGGAACGGAGAAAACTCTCTTCCTCGTGATATTTTGCATGATTGCCAGAAATATAGAATGAATTTTAGACTATTTATTGTTTTCCATGTTGGTTGATACTGTAAAGCAATGTAATAAGTGTCAAATCAATAGTTTGTGTAGTAGCACGTAGGTGTGGCTGCGGCGGCCTCGGTGAAATCAAACCTCTCTATGTAAGTGGGTTGGTGAAAGAATCTCTCCGCGCGCCGTGCGCCGGCGCCCGTAGCGTCGGCAAGCTCATTCCAAGCCATCGGCAAAGCCAGCGCTAGCTTATAGGCGAGTGCCTTAATTTCAAGGCAAGTAGGCTCTAATACATTTTGATTATTTTATATATTTTAAGATCATAGATTATCACAGTAGTTGACAATTTTAAAGTAAGGAGAGTAAATTTAAAGTACCTAAAAATTGAGGCAATAGGTACAAAATAATTTAGCGTATACATTTATTTCTTTACATTCTCATTCATTTATTGTGGCTACCTAGGTTCAAATTAAAATTTACTGCATTTAAAATGATAATGACTGGAATGGAAAAGGCAAAACTTCAAAAAATTTTGTTGTCTGATTTTCATTTCTAAAGTAATTATGTCATTGCGATATGAATTTTAACCTCGTTTTGTAAAATATTTGTTAAGTTAAAAATATTTATAAAACAGCACACAATTCTATTATCTACTTTATCCTTCAAGTTTCTTTAAGTATTCTATGTTTTCCTTGAAATCTAATAAATGTGCAGAGATGACTTTTAAATATAAATATGATAATTATGATTAGAATCGTGGAATTGATTTTGATAGAGCTGTAGTATTGCTGGCCGTACGGCGCTCCGCGGTGACGCTGCCGTGCGCGTGTAGCGCTCCCTGCATGTGCGAGTGCTCGTTTTCTCTCGTGTGCCCTGCGCTTGCGCTGTGGTCGCAAAAAAGCAATAGGTTGCCAGTGTGTGCATTATGACAATTTTCACATCCGACTTTCTTCCGACGCACGGGAACATTACGTGTGTTGTGTGAACTTTTAATGGAATCTTTCACTTTGTCTGTTTCACACCTTTGTTTGCGACATTGATGTCTTACATGACCTACTAAGTAAGTACCTAGCTGAGTTTTAAAAGTTTTCTGATATTCGGTTTTTGGGTGCGTCGAGACAAGGAGAGGCTGGTAGAACAAAAACATGGGTTTAGTTAACGAAAAATTTTCTTTCATTTTACATTAATTTACAATTTACTTAAATGTGATTGAAAAACATCTCGAAAAATTCAACATTGTTCCTTAAAAAAACTACAAAGACTTATTGCTACACAGATAAATCGGTAATGTATTACCGATATTTAAAGGATGTACAATGAAAAATATTTATAAAACTAAAGTTACCAATAAATACTTAAAAAATTTATCACTTAGCTACTAAATAAAAGGTACTTTATAAACATATGACTCTATACAAGCTGGAGATATTTTTGCAGAATTGGAAACTGTTATGGTAATATTACATTTTGAAGTGCCTTTGGTAGTATCCTTAGAAATTTGACAAAACAAATTGGATAGAAAAGTAAAACCATAATGTGCTTACAGCTTGCAGATTTGTTGTTCTGAAGATGGGTTACTAGCGGCGAGAAATGGATTGAACGCAAACATGTGTGAATTGTGTGTTGTACTTACTTGTTGGTTCAAGTTAAAATCATAAGTTTGTATCATTTTGGTTTTGGCTTGCATTTTATTGGCTTCGAATTACTAATATTGAATATTCTAATTGAGAGTCAAACAACAAATAGAATAATTAAAATAGTAGATATTTTAAAATGCTTGCTTTTAAAGCATACCTATTAAGTTTATCTCAACACGATTTTAGAATTTAACCTGATCTCAATAAAATTTGTAAAAATAAAAAGACTTATGACGAAGTACCATGTTTTTTTTGGAGTGGAAGAAGGAGCGAGATCTATCTAATATTAACATGCAAGTTACTTCAAGCAGTCATTCTAAATTATAATAAGTATAGTATTATGTAACAAATTCACAGTATAGAATGTAATATTTGGTCAAAGATAAGAAAATCATGAAATGTCATGGGTGGTAATAGGATGTTTAAAAAAACTAATTTGACACATGACGTCACATAACATTAATCGTAATTAGTATTGGGTATTAGTTATACTATATAGTATTAGGTAACCTTCAGAAAAAAGTATCTATACGACGAAGATAATACCTGATGGTGGCGGAATGTTAAGTTGTACAGGGCATGTATTTAAGCCAAGAAGCGATGCAGTTATTGAAGGATTGTAGCTAATAAGTATTCACTATAAGATATTTCAATACACTCATAATGTAAGGAATAAACAGCACGTAAACAAAGATATTCACCAACCTAAATTACAAATGAGGCATACATTGATTTAAAATCCGTTAGTCGCTAGATCTGATGCCGGGCGCCCTATTTTATCACCGATAAGTTAATTTACTTCATACATTAGCTAATTGCTGCGTTGCGCAACATCGTATAGGTATTATTGGAACAATATTTTTAATTTTTTTCCATCCGCTTCCCGGACGCGGCCAGTTCCGGCGACTCGCGTGCGCCGGCGCAGCGCGAAGGAATCGATTGTACTTGCGACGCCAAACTGCTTCATTTACAGCGCTCTACAATTATAATTATATCTCACATTCATTTTATTTGTATTGGGCAGTAACACGCATCTCATTTTAAGCATCGTTAATACCTACTCCAAGTACTATTTCAAATACGCGAGAACCAAAGTAAAGTTATGTATCTAAATATCTAAAATATTATATGTATATTACCGGGAGAATGAGTTAACAAAAATATGTAGCTATACTTAAATAATATTGATGTTCTAGTTATAAAATGCGTTAGCCTCCTTAGGTTTGTCATATTTATTTTACGGAACGAAGACAAACGATCCATACATCCTAAATACGTAATATATTCGTTAGAATTGACTATACTTAGGTAATCGGAGTAACCAATCACAAAAAATGTAAGGCAAAAAATACAAAAATAATCAGAAACATTTCAATTACGTTTTGAAGTCGATTCATGCATAGAACGAATGAACATAAACACAAATCAAAGACATCAAAACATTAGGATCATACACAGAATTCTGTTCTCGTCTTTCCTATGGACGAAACAAAAGTAATTGATATAAGTACAGCAAATATTTTCGTAATATTTTTTCATTAATTATTAATTTTCGCACCTGGCAAACTTGTAGCCCGTTAACTATCTAGTCGTTAACTACATATATGCCCACAGGAATGACATCATTTGTTGTTCTGTGTATAGCCCGTTATCGAAATCATTCCTATTTTGCCAAATTCAAAATAAAAGTTCCTATCTAATGAGATGAAGTTTTACAAAAGAAAATAAAAAAACACTAATTAACCGTAAGTAAGTATTACAAAATTAAATCAATCAATTTCAATATTCTCCGCTAAAATTAACATAAATAATATTATCTACACCAAAATAACTCCGGAGATATCTTAAAACTAGTTAACATTGCACTTGTCCTTAGGAGGAGTGTTAAGCTAAATGGATTAATATTAGACTAATCCAAGATAATCGTTCATAACCCAGTTAGAAGTCAACGACATAAACATTCATAATGATAGGTCAATGTTGAAGTACCCATGTACAATAGCCTAAAGTGAGATTCCGCTCAAGTTGAGGTACCAGCAGCACACATTGATACGTTCGTACACATTCGACAATCACACACACACCTAAGATCTATTAAAATGCTTTATTTTGAGCTAGTGTCGGGATTGGTCTATAAGTCACCCCTTCCAATAGCGTTTGCTCTGGTGCTAGTCCCTCCCGATCCGCTTGTGTATTTGCTGGTGTTTGATGAGGTGCGCCTTCTGGCGGAACGCCTTAGCGCACACGTCGCACCTGAAAGGTTTCTCACCTGTGTGTGTTCGGAGGTGCACCTTTATATTAGATTTGTTCAAAAATCCTCTATTACATATACCACAGCGGTGAACGGGCTTTTCTTTTCCAAGAAGACCACTCAACTCGGCTGCTGTAGCAGAAGGAAAAGCTAAGGAGCTCCCGTGCATATTACCTCCGTTGTTGGATTGTTTCGCTTTTGGCCGGCTTCTTTTACTTTTGCTTGAAGGAGTAGAAGTCGTGGTATGAGCGTGAGGGTAACCCAATAGCCGGTCAGGACTACAGAGTCCGTCAGGCTTGAGACCGAGCGCATAATGAGGTGGATATCGACCATTAAGAAGGCCACCCACGCCGTCTGTTGTTGATACAGCATTACCCGGGGGAGAAGAAGTCGATATTACGTCCATCCCAAAACTAGTTGAACTGGGTGTTTCCTGTTTTACTGGTGGACCATTTTGTAGTCGATTTTGTAGAAGCGGCATGTAGCCATGAGTGAGGAGATTTTGCAGTGTTGATCCCGCTTGACCAAGGTTTTTGTGAAGGAATTCTTGACTTTTGGTGAATTCCTGTCCTGGCTTACATGGAAAATCTAAACCAGAGTGGTGGGAGTTTGGTAGTGATGGTGGTGGCGAGCTTGGTAAGAACTCGGCTAGGTCTTGCGGTACTATTTTGTCACTGTGCTGACTGCAGGCTCCGGCAATCCAAGCATCAATATCCATCCAACTATCTCTTGAATCATTTCTTTCAGGATCTTCTGGTTGAGATGGAACCGTGGTGTCAGCTATTGCGGAACCAATTATGGCCGCTATATCTTCAATGGAGCTTATATCATCATACATGTCTTGTTTGTGTCCATCATCAAAAAGTTTTGCAGACGGTGAACACGATGTTGCACAAGAGTCGGGAGCACCAGAAGCTGAATTGTCTGCTGGGAATGGTTTTGTATCAGCATCTAGTGGAAAAGGTTTGACATCTTCAAGATCAGGTGGCTCGTTGTCTGCAGCACACGTTGACGATGATACAACATCATGATCACCACCGTATCCGCTCTGTGTGGGGTAGTTATTGTTTTCTTCGGGAAGACGTTGAGCGATGGCGTGGTAATGGTGACCGGAAATTCCATTAATAGAAAGGTGACCCGTGTAGCCAGTAAAGGGAGGTAAAGGTTTAAGTTCTGCCAGTGGAGGTGGGGCTAGTAAAGAATCCAGAAGTTCATGGCATGTCGGAGGGGGCGAAGAAGCATCCAGCTTGGGGTCGAGCCAGCAAGCGCCGAGCAACAGCTCGTCGCCGCCCCCGCCGCCGGCGACCCCCGCGCACTTCATCCCGCGCCTCACCGCGACTCCCGAGCCCAGCGAGATCCCGCCACTGCCATACTTAGACGCCGCCACCCTGCTGTGCTATCTGTAACAATTATTTAAAATATTAAGTAGCTGTCTTTTCTGTGTGCTTATTAGTCTTGTTTTGTAACGCTAAACGTAGGCAAATAACTAGTGATCCAATTAATATGTTATTAGTTGTTAGACCTGTTTAAAGCTTAATGATTCAATCATAATTTGCGTCTGAATCTAAAGCCACCCTCGATGCGTACGTATGGTATACGCAAATGAAGAGTACAAAAATTTGTCAGACAGGATTCTAAACGCAGGTTCGCGGGTCGCGGCGCGTACGCAATCAAGATGTGGGTGCAATAATAATTGCTTCCACTTAGCCGCTTCGCTTCACTAGTTATTGATGTTGTTGCTGTAGCTTTTGGTCATAACTAGGTACTTATAATTTAGACAATAGGTATTTTTATTTTCATTTCTGTAAAATTAATTAATGATTACTTTCATTGTTTTGTTACCAAATTGGCGCTCTCGATTTATAAAACGTGAAAGTGGATTATAACGTGACAACAAGACAACGCAGTGTAATGAAAAGATGTAATGCGCATTTAATGTTAATTTCAAAATCTGTAAAACGTCTATTCGTAATTATAATTAAATAGACGCAATACGCGCGTGCCTAACCGATTAAAAACCGAAATTCTTAAATAATCGCTCCCGTATATGTGTGTCGGATTGTTAGTTTGGCATAATTCCTTTTCATAGTAATAAATATATTAATACATCCAAGATCGAAATATGAAAAGCACGCAACGATAAAATGTAACGACTGGCACAAGCCTTCCGTCAACCCTAAAATGCTAAAAGTTATTCAAAAAGTGGGTAAAACGAAAACTATATACTTTATAATATATACGAAATAAAATATTTTAATTTGGTTTTGGATACACTTGGTCTACCACTACGGCTGTTGTGATAGGTTGTACAAGTTTCAAAAGCATGTATTTTTACAAATAGAATTTACGTGAAAAAATTATGACAGTAAAGCAAGTTGACATACGGTAGCTTGTTGTTAGAAATAGTCAAGACCTTGTGTAAGGTCGGTTTGGATCTATCACCGTCTTACACGCTGATAATGCCGCTAAACAACAGAACTGCTGTTGCGTTTCTATACGAAGAGAAGGCAACCGTGGAAATTACGGCCACAAGACGCATTTTATCCAGGGCTCCCTCAGTAATGTGGTGTTGCGGGTCCTACAGTCAGCACTGAGGCTTACCATCAGATGACCACTGAAGTAGTTATTGGTAATGTATGGTTCTCTGTTGTTTACAGTGTACTTAATTATGTACAGTGAAATCTAAAACAATATTAGGTAACTTCATCAATCACTATTAGACATGATAGACACATACTTTAACAATCGCCTGGAACAAAGAGTTTCGAGAACTGTCCCACTGATATGCCACATTATTATTTATGGACTCCCAACCTACTTACAGACGATTCATATTCTTCGCTTGCAAAATTTTGATTAATGCATTTTGTTTTTGTGTTTCTTCGAGTAGATATAGTAATTTTCAGTTCAGTGACTTGAAAAGTATCTCTATTATGTTCGAAAATACGACTAAAGCACCAGGTCCATAGCCACAATATTAGTCCTTATCTTCTCGCTACTAAGGTTTTGTTTATAAGTCTACATCAAAAGTAGGCTGTCAGTACATTTCCCTAAATAATATCGAAGTATTCATCGTCGTACTTAATGCAATATGCATGGATTCGCTTATGTTACATTAAAAACAAAAGCTACTTATTTTGTAACTATGTACTTACGAGTATTTGTTTTTATTCTTGGTGTGATCAGGCTTGGTAATATACCTACAAATAATGTATTTTCTTTTTCGGTTATAATTATGATACCATTTAACGTGGTGATTACTCTAATGATTGTGAGCCGTGTATAGGTGAATCTTGTTGCCGAATACATGCATCCGTGGCCATAGAGTTCGTAACCAGAGTGGCCGAAGGTAGAAAGCCAAAGCGAGGCTACCTTGGAGGTACTCCCAGTGGCAGTGGCTTAACCTCCAAAGTTTTAATCATACCGCGCTGTTGCCTGCTTAATGTGCCCGGCCACCTGTACTGAGACATCTCTGTGATATGAATAAGTAAGTTGACGGATCGTAAGGTTCCACTCAATAACTTCTTACGAACGAAATATTTGACGTATATACCTCTAGCTATATGGAATCTCTTAATTGTGATAAAAAGTACCTACCCAAGGATATTTTAGTAGCCATTAGACGAGAAGAAGAAAGTGTTATTCGACTACAAGTGCAGAAGTACTACAAATAATACAATAATAAATTATCTTAACTGAGCATTCCATGAACTTAATTAAGGTGCGACCACACCGGTGCGAAAAGATGTTGACGGTGCGTTTACGCCACAAAATGTATGAAAAAACGGTCAGATAACGTAACGCCTACGACACGTCACTGCGTATACGCGGCGGTGTGGTCGCTCCTTTACTTGTAACAAGGTTTCACGAATGGAGACGTATATAATGTACGATGTGTTGGCAACTGCAAAAGAAATGATCGTATATCACGAATGTAATATCAATTAATGTCTTTGTGTGTTAAGATTAGTTACTTATTGTAGAAATACTATTTTTATTTCTATGAAAAGCACGCATGATTGTAACCCGCCAATTCACTTAAACATGCAAAGCATATAATTATTATGTGGATTCCATAGCGAATTTAATAATTTTCAATCAATTTACACACTAATTTAATAAAGAGGTCAACCTCATTTGTTTCATTATACTTATGTAGGGGGAGGGGGGTAACCTATGGAACTATTTAATCACTAACGAAAAGATGCATTATCTATGATTAATAATGGATACTGTTGGTTCCGCGAATGTGTGAAGTTTGAAGCAAGGTGTAGAAGAAGCTAAATAATAAAGAATGGCTAAATAATGTTGCTAAGCGCTATATTCAAGAACGGCTGGTCATATCATACTCCTACTAATATTATTCATGCGAAAGTTTGTGTGTATGGATGTTTGTTACTCTTTCAGGCCAGAGCTGTAGATAGATTATGGTCTGGAATAACACAATAATCTACTTATATCCCAGAAAATTGCGTTAGTTCCCGAGGGATAACGATAAACGAATCGCGATAGGTAGGTACCTAAGTACCATTATGTCCGCTATTGTAGCTATGTCACGATAACTACTTTTAATATTTAAAAAGTTATAAAATTATATCCTTAATCAATTCTTATCCAATTATTTTTTTTCATTACCTGTGTACTATTTTTGAATTATTCAGATTCGGAACTTTGGAATATATACCGTCAATATTGAACCATTTATAGTAGGTTACCTTCCAAAATAGCTAACCACAAATAATGCGGTTGATGCGAGATCCTTGGTTAGGCATGAGATTAATGCTATGAGTTTAGTTATTCCGCGTGATATTTGCTATAATTCTCGTGCAGGGGCTCTACGAAGGAATCCACCAATGAACATAGATATCGGCTGATTACCGCCGGCGAGCCACTTAGCGTATGCATGCACAATTAACCGAGTTATTCGAGTTAGCTGACCGTGTTCTTTGTTACTATCTACTGCCAATCGTAACGAAATCAGGATGCGGATAATAGGCGTGCTTAAGAATTTGATGTTAGCCAGGATAGGTGAACCTCTTGGAATGCAAAGCGTCGTCAGCGTGTTAGTAATGCATTTGTTTAATGTTTGATACAGCTTTGAGATATATCAGAAATAGGCAACCATCGAGTTGTCAACAACGTGTTCTATATAAAATAGCATTTGGAAGCGTTTTTGTCGTCCGACCTGCATGTGAATAGTTAATGCCAATGGGGGCGTCCATTAATTACGTGAGGTATTTGGGGGGGGGGGGGGGCTGGGTCGAGCCGAATCTTACTAAATCTCACTTGGGGGAAAGGGGGGTCTTGGCAAATATCACGTAATTTTTTTTTAGCAGAAAATAGTGTAAAAATGCGTGAAAATTAAGTTAAATTAAAGTTGTTTGAAAATAAAAAAACGTATCTTGAATAAAATATGACAAAATCTGACACAATTATATTCGTCATATATTGTGTTATGTTTTTTAATAAATCCAATACTTTTATACCCAAAGTACAAATTTGAAAAATCTGACGTGAGATTGGGGTAGGGGGGAGGGGGTCGAGAAAAATCTTATGACATCTCACCAAGGGGGGGGGGTCAAAAATCCTTAAAAATGCCTCACGTAATTAATGGACGCCCCCAATGAGTACCATTACCAGATGCCTTAAATTCAGGTAAGTCGTACTTAAAGTGCAAACGATTAGGTACCGTAAGAACTTAGTTAAAGTATCTAGTGGAAACTTAGAGTGCACACAAGTCTAAGAAGCAGTTTTATACATGTTAACTAAGAGGAAAGCTAAATTTTGAATCATGTTAATAGATAATTACGGGTTTCTTTTTCTTGATACATGCCATGTATATGAAAATTCTCTACGACATAGACAAGATATGGCAAAAAATCACTTCACAATATTCATGGCATCACGCAATTAGTTGGCCAACAAGGTAACTGCGGCACGCAATTGGCAATATCGGTCCAAAAAAATGCTATTAAAATATAGATTTGTTTCGGCAGCTCGGAGTGCGGCCTTGAGTGGATTTTTCGCAAAATGCCCGAGTGTGAATAAAGCCCGATTGCACGGGTCAACGGCCCGTGGCGGCCGCCTGGCGCAATGCATCGTTGTAAAAAAACTGAATTACAAGACTACCGATTGCGTTCCAAACCTCGGCACGGAACGTGACTTGGGCGGTGACAGAAAAACTCGCTTTTGTATGCGCTCTTTGTTAATTTTTAATATTTTGACGAAATAAATTGTCCGAATAAAATCAAATGCCAATGACACAGTAGATACATACTTGTATATTAAGTCACCGGATAGAAGTGTGTTTTCAAACTCCTATTCAGGTAGTTGTTTTCTCAAAAGTTACAGCATTTTGGCCATCCGCGGTTATCTTTTTCGTTTAACCACGTTTGAATGCGTACCGACTACGTTGAATATTATTGTATGGTTACAGTTACGTGATAAAAGAGGTTATCAGCACTTTTACCCCTCACATGCTGCGATGCTTAGTCCGTGATGCGATGCGACACCTGCTAATGCACGTAGTGAATGACCTGCATTAATTAAAAAAATTGATCGCAGTTACGTAATTATGTGGTTGCTGTGATTACAATTAGTTTCTCATATAACTATCTGTAAGTTGCGTTATTAAGTTAAAATCGACGTTTCTTCTTTAAAATTGTCTTCAAAAAGTCACTACAATATTTATTTCAGTTATTTTTCGCTCCGATGGTCTGTGATAGTGAAAGTATTTAATGATAAGTACATTAGCTGCCTTTCGGTCCAAACTAGGTACTGTAAACCTTTTCGCCGGCTTTTCTGTTAACGTACCTACATAAAATGGCGCTCAAAATGCGATAGTGAGATAACATACAAAATTCTATATTTACAAATTTACACGTTACTTTAACCATAACCAAGGATTATGACATAACTAGCTTCTGCCCACGAATTCGTCGGTGTAGAATTAGATTGAAGGACTGATGTTGATAGTTATATTCTGCAAAAATCATTTACGTTGCGCCAGAGAGCTATGACCCTTGACATGTTTATCCCTATCCCGCGGGAACTACGCAATTTTCCGGGATAAAAAGTAGCTATCTCCGTTCTCAATTTTACCCAAATCCGTCCAGGCGTTTGCACGTGAAGATGTGACAAGCATACACACACACACACACTCACAAACTTTCGCCTTTATAATATTAGTGTGATAGTGTGATGTTTCAAAGATTTGCTGTCAAAAATCATCAGGTATGGTTAAAGTTAATGTTAAAGTAAATGTAAAAGTATTTAATAGTACTTATTTACTAGTATTTTATAGTACTTAGTACATAGTACTTGGTGCAACTCACACTTAGTTATTTAACTAATAACATTTTTAAACGAGCAATTCTTATATATATTTATGATCACGAAAACGGCTCGTTAGATTTCGATGAAATTTCCTATGAAGTATGAAGGGGATCTTGAAGACGAAAAATCTATCTGTAAGGTAGGTAGGTCTAATCTGTCGGGAAACAGGGTTTTCTCAAGTTTTGCAAACACCGAGATTTGTTCGTTAACCCAGGTGTTTCTGAATATTTAAAATATAATTTTAAATATTCAGATATTTTAAAACCCAGGGCTAAGGCGGCGCTCCTAGCAAACAGTGCTATATGCATGTGTGCAAAAATATATAATCACTTACCACTTGATATGAAAAAGCTACCTGTTTTAACGTTTAAGAAGAATTTGTTCAATTGGTTGGTTGCCAATTGTTTTTATAGTTTATCTGACTTTTTTATGTATAATCCACTGGTAAGGTAAATCTAATATTATATTCACATTTAAATTATAATTGCTTGAATTGTATTTGCATGACATGTTAAATTATTATTATTTTATTATTTTGTTTTTTTATTGAGTTCGACTTCAGGCACTTGAATGAAATTATGTTGTGCTATTTTAATTATAATTTTAATCTTATTATGTTAGAATTAGTGTGCAGAAATATTGTACGCCTCTAGCAGGCAGGATATGGCGCCTATCTATGTCTGTACATAGTCTTTATCATCCTTATTACCCATAACCGCAATAAATGAATTTGAATTTTGAATTTGAATAGAAAATAGATGATTTGATAATGATCCTATAAATTACATGTTTGTTGAAAATTTGCTTTTCTCTGTGTTTCGTGTCTAAACAGACATGGTTAACTTACAGAATTTTATAGTCACAAAAAGTATATAATATATTTTAATTAATGACCAATTAATTTTAATTTAATGGTCAATTATTTAGGCTAATATGTTGGTTTGTGAATGCAGGTGATTCGATACCACACTGACGAATGAGTTTTAAAACTGCACTCCCCCCACCACAGCTGTTGCCTGCATACTATAAAGAAATAAATATCTTATAAAGAAATAAATACTTTTGACTTTTGCAACAATTGACACCAATTGACCTAGTTCCAAACTAAGCAAAGCTTGTAATACGGGTACTAGACAACGGATAAACATACTTAAATAGACAAATTCATACTTAAACTTATATTAAAAATCGAGAACAAACATTTTTTTAAGCATAATACATTTGCCCCGCGCGGCGGTCGAACCAGGGACCTCAAGCCTCATATCCAGATTCTTTAACCACTAGGCTATCCGGTCGTCAAACTATGAACAAAAATGAGGCGTATCGCGCGCACAGCTTTTACTTCTCTGGCCGTTGCTCAACGCCATTAAAATCATTCGCCACAAGTGTAGGCAACTAAATAATTTTGTTCAATATGCTTACTGAGTTATTTCTACTATGTTATTTACATGTCCTGGCATGGCAAAGTTTTGATCTAGACATATGTATAAGGGTTACTTTTATAAGCAGAATGAATTTATCTCCAACTTCAAACAGTCTATCCTGGTGAGAGGATCTCAATGTACTGGATATCATTTATATTTCGGTTACGATGTACATAAGGTACGGAAACTAAGGAAGTTAATTAGGCCGCTGGCGGTAGGACGGCCGACCGACAACAGACAAAAATGAAGATCTCGTTCGTCAGGTGGGTTGGCTACGTCTAAATACTGAACACCCCTACAAAGTTTTTCATTAAAATGTTTGATTCAATATTTAGTCCGGGCTTTGTCGCGGTTCACTTTGAAATCAATGTAGCATGGAAACATTCGGCGACTATAATTAAAAGAACCTGGAAACTTGTTACAAGGCTATTAAACCAAACTAACCCAACAACCTGTTGAAATATTCCGGAACAATTCTAAGAGACCTTGCACATGCTTGTCTTTAAATAGAGTAGGTAATTAATGCAATTAACTTCCTCGAGATATTTATTAAAGAAAATATCTAAAGATATTTATAAAGACATTGTGCCTTTGCTTTACAGTCATCATTGTTGCACGAAGGGCAAATTCGTTCTTCTTACGTAAAATTACAGATTATAAAGTTCAAAAAGAAGAAGAAACAACGTCGCAAAATTTATATTTTAAATTGGAAATAAAATCCAAGTACTCATGACAATTAACTGAATTCAATTAAACCCAGTACTCTGTTAAGTATCTATAGTTTCCATAAAAAAGGAACTGAATTCAATGGCCAGCTGGAATGCCCTCGGGAATGCCCAATAGAAAGAAAAAGCTGTACCTACATCACTACATAGCATAAAACAAAGTCGCTTTCCGCTGTCTATCTGTCAGTCTCATTATATGCTTATATCTTTAAAACTTTTTTTAATAGATAGAGTGATTCAAGAGGAAAGTTTATATGCATAATACATGCATAATATAGTAGAGAAACACTGATTGCACCTGTGCGAAGCCGGGGCGGGTCGCTAGTTAAAGATATACCGAAAAACTAATCTAAGGGTATCTAAAACTTTGACATAATATATTTCAATGATAGTGAATTTTTATACCTTAATAGACAGGGAAAACCCCGTCAATGACAATACTTCAAACGAAATGTAATGACGACTGTATATGGACATTCGAGAATAACTTTTTTGCCATAGAAACAATGATAGTTACCGCGGGGTCTCAGTGCAGAAGAAGTCGCAGGCAATAGCTAATTATATAAATGTGTATGGTACCTGCTGACTGTTCGAGCGAAAAGTTTGGCTACCCTTGAGGTAGGCTCTCAATTGGGCTGTCGGTGTAGGCATTAAATAGAAACGGAGAACGCTCTAATGTAGTGAATCAGCACCGTGAAAATCGAAAACCTGACCGCTTGTCGTATAACTTCTGAATCTACTGGGCGAGGTCAAGGTTGCTATTCTATTGCGAGCGCGCTGTCGCTTACTGCCTATCGCTTTAGAAGCACGCTTTACGCTACTGACACACTTCCGTGTGTGTACCGTTAGCCGGCCCTGTTTTTCTTGTATCCTACTCTTTCACTCTCGTTCAAGTACTATCTTCCATCTCGCTTGTTGCGCGACAAATTTTCGATGCGGGCACAGTGTGTGGGTTGGCCTAAAAAATAGTATCATGATACGATTTTTTTCTGCATTGAAGTAAGGGGGTATAAATTGTGATGAATACAATGAATCGTACATAACTTGGTTTGTAGGTAATGTGCATAATTTGGGAATTATGTTTGAGATAAATATTTATACTATTGGTAGTGTGTAATTTTAGTACCTATGAAAATGCACCGTTTTGGATTGGATTGTTTAAAATGTTGTCCTAATTGAACTATGCGTCCATTTGTTTAATTCGCCGAATAGTTTAAATACTAGTGCCCATTATTTATTATTCGGTTAATAATTAACTGATAGCGGATAAACTAACGCGGCAATAATAATTTCAGCTTATACCTTATTATTATTACTTTAGACTTTAGATACGGTTAATAAATAACAACAAAGGAGGAACGGCACAGATAACTACTTCAGAGGACGTCGGTAGCGTGAATACGTTCGTATGTTATGTTTATGTATGTTAGTATGTAGTCCACATCGATGGAAATAGAGAAAATTCGATACTTTCATGACGAATCACGGCACACGCAAGGCTTATAATAATTTCTACTGAGTAAATATTGAAAAATAGCCAGAACATCTCGAATATTTTACAACATTTCGCGGCATTTCAGATTAAAATTAATGTGCAAATTAATTCAATTAAAATGAACAGTCTAACATGGGTAACGTAAATGTTCATTGCAAACAATATTGAATTCTTTGTTATACACGTTTACATTCAATAAGTTTTATTCAGCATCATAATATCATTAATGTAACGTAAGGCGAAGGCATACTTTCAGTCGTTAAATCTGTTACCTGGTTATATTTTTACACTTCTTATGTTCGTAACGTTTGTATTTATACTGGATTTAGGCTGCACAATAAGACGTTTTATGTTCTATAGCATAAAGCAAAAATCTTCATCTAAGACCAAAGACGTTTTTAGGTGTTTTTTTTTAAATCCGTGTACCACATTAAGAAATAGACGACTAATTAATTAAAATAGCATACCTACTAATAAGTTATTAGGTACAGAAGTCAAAATGTAGGAAAAATATCTTCCGTCGAATAAGCAAATAAAAAACTCTGCTGTCTGTTGACCTGTCTATCGTTCGAAAAATAACTAATAGAGATCCCTTTTAGAGATAAGTTTGCCTTTGTGCATCAGCTTCACTACATAGTATAAAACAAAGTCGCTTTCTCTGTCCCTATATCCCTATGTATGTTTATATCTTCAAAACTATACAACGGATTTTGATGCGGTTTTTTTTAATAGATAGAGTGATTCAAGAGGAAGGTTTTTATGTATAATTCTACGCAGACGAAGTTGCGGGCAGAAGCTAGTATCCTATAGCCTGTTATTTTTGTTACATATATAACTTTGGGTAAGTAAAAACGTAGTATAAGCATTAATACGTAGTGAAAACATGAAAACAACAACTTCAACTGTTAGGTCACTCGACCCTTGTTAAAGAAGGACAAGCAGACAGACACATGGCTTCTGGCTTCCTTTTGACCCTCAGGAACCGTTTCAAAAATAGACATTAGGTACAGGTCGTTCAGCAAAAGTTTAATCACGATTTTCATTCTTTTTACTTTACAACCATTATGACGCAAGTTTTTATGTATATAGGATTTTGATTTTTATAAACGTCAAAGAAAGTGCACATTAAAATATTGGGTACTGGCTTAAATATTTTTTGCCCAGCCATTGATGAGCATTACGCGATATTTTACCGGTCCGTTTTGAGGCAACTAAGACATAAAACAATTAGGCGCTGGACAGCCCAAATACAAAGAGTCGGCACGTTTGATGATCCTCGCATCCTAATTGCCTAATATAAAGTGTTTGTCCGTCGGTTTGTCAAGGCTCGCAGCGCGGACCGTTACGGGCCCACAACAGGTTTTTGGGAGTGGACGCGCCCGCGCAGCCTCGCGCTGACTTTACCTCTAACTCTTATTACCTACACTACAGCAAGCAGCGCCGGTACAAAATGGTCACTTAAAAATCCTGTACAGGATTTTGGGTGGCCAAGTGCTGTGGCTCGCTGTATTCTTAGTCGAATGAAAACTGATAGTGGACTTCAAGTGGTTTGTTTGTAATTACTTTAATTTACTTTAGAAATATAAATTAGTACCCATGCCACGTTTAATATAACCCTACCTACAGTTATAATCATAGGGCTTGCTTATGGTAGTCGACCAAGATTTTTTTTCCTCGCCTTTAAGTAAAAGAACACTTAAAAATAACGTGTGATCGAAAAAGAAATGTTCTATAATTTCATTTAGTAAAACACCTAACCACTCATTATTTGACAATATTACACGTGCACACAGCCTCCAAACCCTACCTTTATTTTAAATTGTTAACTACGGATTTTATAAACAAAACTAGCTTTTGCCCGCGACTTCGACCGCGCAGAATCAAAATTCGCGGTAAAACTTCATCCTCACTCCCATCGAAAAGGTACAAAAACCGGCCAAAGGCAATTCATACTTTAGTACGAAGAGATTCGTACTACCTGACCGAAATAAACTGGCAATAATAGTAACGGAGATAAGAACCTTTAAAAGTAAGTAATAATATTAATCCCTTTTACTCCGTGTCCCGCGGGAATTTCGAAAAGCCCTGAAATTGTTTTTTAGCAGTTATAATTAAATATGTATTCCCTACCTGTGTACCAATTTCAAGACTCTAGTAATTATAGTAACTATTTGCATTGTACCAAGCTTTTATGTGAGTTCAACCTTTTTTAATAAAATCGGATTGAGTTTTAAAACATGTGTCAAAATAAAATGTAATTTAAATCAAAAGCACCAAGGAGTATTCATATCAACTTCGAAGGAAATCACCTCCAAAATAACTTTCTACCCCTTTTTAATCCCTTTAGGGGATGCATTTCAATAAAATACGAAACATGTCTTCCATCAATTTTGTTAAAGAATGTTTATACAAAATTTGAAGTAGATTTTACCAAGGAATCACGTTGTCCCATACAAACTTTGCCCTCCTTTTTCATCCCCTTAGGGCGATTTAGGCTGTGCGTTGATCCGTCAGTCAGTCAGTCAGTCAGTCATTCAGGACAAAGCATTTTATATGTATAGATTGATTGAAATTCCTACTACGAGTAAGACTATTTCTTTTATTAATTAATAACTTAGAAACATAATATTCTATGATTCATACAATTTTTTTAAACTTAAAACAATGCATTAAAAATCAGGCGGGCTAGTGCTGCGTCCAATTTTTTTTAAACATGTATTAAAAAGAGCGGGGCACTAACTTTAGACTACTTCATCTTACAGTATTCGTTTAGTTTAATTCTATGTGTCTTTTACATATATTTTTTTATTGTTTCCTCATAGTTAACGAAATGAAAATCAAATTGTGTTACTTGGAGAAAATAACAATTTTGATCTCAAACTCAGAGTATTCTCACCCTCGCACTCTTCGCAGGACTTACAATCATTATTAAAGATTCTATTGTCAGACTAGTTAAAATTTGGTTAGTACCTCTACCACTGCCCTGTTACGTTTATGGGCTCGTGCACTTACAATACTTAGGTCTTACTTAAAGTTTTACACTCCTGGCCACTCGTAAACATTTGAATTTAGAATTACGTAATTTAAAAAATATGGCTCATTGTTTATCGAATTAAATAATATTTGGCGGGAAACATATCGTAATTTGTTTTTTCTAACGTTTTTAAGTGACGAATTTGCACTAATAATAGAATTGACGCGAAAAGACTTTAGAGCAATATTTTTTTACGATTTAAAAAGTTTTCTTTCTTTGCAAGAATGTAGTGCTCGCTTTAAAAATGCTTTTGGGCTTGAACCACCACATTTGAGCACTGTGTGACGGTGGTAATCAGATTTTGATAGAGGCCGTATTTCTCTCCATGACGATTCTCGTGAGGGTCGGCCGTCTACCGCGGTCACAGAAGAAAACGTGGCTGTTACCAGCCGACTAGTAGAAGAAAATCGACGAGTCGAAATTCGTCGACAATTAAGGATTGGTATGAGCCAATACAAAAGATTTTACGAGAATATTTGAAAGTCAGGAAGCTCTGATGTTGATGGATGAACTGACCAGCTCAGAAACAGGCCTGTGTCGATTGGTGCCAAGAAATGCTGCGGAAGTATAACGACGGGCGTTCAAATGTCGTATGTAATATGGTAACAGGAGTCGAATTGACATGAAATGTATATTTCATAATTTTGTTTTATATATATTTTTTTTCCTGCGACATTGGAGACATCTCCAATTAATTTATTTGACGGTAGAGGCGTTTTACACCTCCACTGAACTTATTGTTATTATTTTCTTTTCTTTGTTTTTTTATTTTTGACTAGTAGAGACTTTATATATCTCTACTATTTATAGATTAATATAATTTAAGGCTCGGGGACCTTATACATCCCTTTTATAAATGTATTTAATTTAAGTAGAACTTAAGTATTCTTACTGTATTTTATTTTGAAAAAATGACTTTCTGCCAAGTTTCTTGCGGCGCATTCTTCTTGGCCATGATGGTCTTTCCGAATGTGCTGGTAGTTTCAAAAAGACATGTAAAAGAGCCCCTGGCGGCCAATTTGCAAAAATAAATTTTCATTTTCATTCATTTTCATTTTCATTTTCAAACATGGATATATATATATTGCTACGATCCGAAAAAAACACAAAAAATAATGTGAATGGGTCTTAAGTAAGGTAAGTAGATGATCGCTTGTTTTTTTTTCAAAAACTGGTCTAATTTCTAGTGTGCCGTAGGTAATCAAAGAATGGTTAATGCCGAGTGGTACACAACCATTTGTCTGCCCAATGTCTTTGAAACGGTTCGCGCGAGATGACCAAGAAGCCACATCCTCTTGCACCATGACAATGCGGCTCCTCACACCGCCAAGAAGACAAAGACATTTTTGGATTCGGAAAAGGTGGAGATTGTGACTCATCCTGCTTATAGTCCAGATGTTAAAGAAAAATGGTTTGAGCGTATGAATAAATGCATTAAATGTAATGGCGAATACGTCACGAAGCACTTAATGTATAAATTATAGATAAAAAAAAAGTTACGCAAAACTTTCAGTGTGGTAGTAGACTACCTACAAAACATTGAAACATAAGATAGTGGAAAGGTAGTGTATAAAATCTCAGATTCGTGGACAATCTGGCTATCACAGCGAGTACTAAAACAGGATATAGTTATGAAGTTATTATTTTATGGACTTTTATCAAACAGCTGAAGTAGAAAGACAGACAGACCGACATGGCCAAGTATAAATGTTACTTAAATGCAACATAGTTACATAACAAGTTAATTAATTATCACTCGTAGATTTTTGGAAGATTTAATTGTATATACACTCAAATTTAGATTAGTTGGCAGTATAGGTACGTATATTGTACGTATTTTAAATTATGCTTATTTGAATATATTTTATTTTATAGTAAAGATCAAAATGTTAGATCAGGTAATATTTAGAGAAACCATTATTTCTACTGCCCTTTAGGAGCACGAACTAAGATTCCGAACTCCAAAAAGCAAATATACATAAGACTGAATTAATACTTTGTAACAATTTAATTGTACATTATGGTTATTCACTCCTACATGGCAAATCTGTTCTGTTGAATTAAAGTTCTGGATTATGAGTATAACAGACAACATAGGGCCATCAATCAGTCTGTGATCATATCTATCCATGATACGCCAAATTAGCCTGGTCCGGGTTACAGAATGCCCAAAACAGATTAACTCCGACATCCTTCCGACTTAAAAAATACCGCAGTCCGATTCTCGCGGTCAACGGCCTATATTTTTTCTGGGATTGCCCGGGGAAGGAACTATTTACACCGCGTTTACAGTTATCGCGGTCCCGGCCGGGGTCGTCGCCCACGTGGGAGGGGGATCGACCTAATGAGCCTGGCTGGCCTTGGGGCTACTCCGGAATATACCATTTTTGTATCAAACTTTTGTAATCCGACTTATCTTGACGTTTTATTGTGACGTCACTACTAATAGGTGTTACTTATTTATGTCTGTTAATCGTCTGCTGTAATGTAGAGTCGTTCAGCTTGATTAAAATCAGCGCTGAATTTTATCATAAACTGGGTTTAGTTTTCCAACTAAGGCACCTAAGGGCAACTAAGGGTTTCCCTTTTAATTTTTAAACATTTACCTCGACCTAACGCTCAGGAATACCAGTAAAAAAACTCAAAAAACGGATCGAACTCGTCGGAAAACTCATACATTTTACTTTACATGTAAAAAAGATAAGCAAAAGATTGACGCATCGAAAAATGATGAAAAATTTATGCACATAATAAGAAAATGCGCATGTCAATAACGTTATCTGTTTTGATCTGCAGCGCATCAATTTTTTAGACAGTATTAATTTAGATGTAAACGACTGAATTGTGACCCACTGTAGAAACTTAATTTTCATAGAAAACGACAGAGACAACATTAAATGACAGGGAAAATCATTATTGCACTAACTTCGAGAACGTTCTACGGTAGATCAGAAATCAAATTTAATGGTTCAACTGTGTAGTCGAAGATGTACCTACTTAACTATGAATTAACGGTTTGAGAAAGGGATGTGTACTGTAAACACTATGAAATTGATCCGTCCATTCCTTTCGACCAAGGAGAATTTCTCATCTAGCACCGTCTTCAATAGTCAGTAAGTATGTCGAATGGTAATTATTTCTATTAGCGACAACTAAATGAAAATGAAAATTAAAAACGAAAACAACTTTTATCCATTAAAAACCGACTTCAAATAGAGGAGATGAATATACATTAGAAACTAGAAATTATGCAATACTTTAGTGAGAGATATTGTAGAAGAAATAACACTCGGGTCATAATTATGGTAGGTATAATGTAAATTGACATAATAATGCAGCTGAATAGGAAACCTTCTTCATTTTTGAAGTCGGTTAATAAAGGTTCGCAGTGCTTTAATAACACAAAGTGCCAAACACGAAATAACTAAAACAGACGCGGAGTGATGATGAATGCTTTGCTGTGCATATTTCAACTCGCAATTATGCTAATTATGACAAAAGTGCAGAAGCGCTAAACAAGAAAAACAAATATCAATAAAAACACAATTCGCAAAGAAAGCATCAAAATGTCGCCAGGCAGTATTACTTAAGACTGAAATAACAAAATTTAACGTCATTGGTATTAAATAAGTTGAACATGCATGCATGATACTGTTACAAGGGAATACGTTTTACGTCAAGCTGCAGTGCTCATGGCCAGTTAGGTATCGACGGGGAAGAACAAAGACAGGTATCTTGTAATTTCGGATTAATGTAAGATAGAAGCTATTGGTTCTCTCAATAGAATTCAAACTACAATAATTAAAATTTGTGAGATATGAGATTTTTGTTCTTCCCCGTCGGTATATATAACGTTAACGAATCCAGCAGCATTCAGAAAATTGTAACAATTACATACTAGAACATTTGCCATGAGAACAAGTAATGAATGAAATGGTTCACGGTTCTGTAAATTAATTTTCGATCCATAAGTGTCCGTGGGTAAGGCCGTTGCCGTGGCTTATTTCTCCAGGCAACTGGTTCGGACGCGGACTGAGACAGGTCAAACACCCTAAACATGAACTGTTATTATTTACGTCCCGTTTTTACTCCGTTTGAGTGTGTCCACATGACCGCAGGGGATTTTCTAGAAAGGCTGCTACAAATCACATCAACGAACTAATATAAATAAGATACCTACTTTATTGTATGCGGTTATCAGTTGCACAAAAGTACGTTAAAAACAATTTTAAAGTTCAAATTGTAGTGAGATGGGAAACGATAACCTCAAAGATGACTTCTTCTAATTTTAATGAAACTCGACTTGGGTGCTACATGTTTATTTGCTGCCAGCCGATTCCGTCCAATATTTACATGTATTTACTTAACTTTTACTTTTCAAATGTTTGATTTATATTTTAAAGCCAGTAAAAATAAGCAAAGCAATCACTTATCACTGGGATGTCAAATTCGTTACTTTTACATTTAGCAAAGCGACACGACACGACATGATAGTATAGACATAATGATCATTTTTCTCGTGCACCTTCTCTTCGTTTATTTTACGTTAAATTGCCTTTAAAATCAATGTCGAAGTGACTAACATAGATAGGTAGTAGATCATAAATTTAAAAATTAATTAATTTCTTAAAAAAAAACTTTTTTTTGATATATGTATTAACGCTATACTTTATTGCAAAACATAATTTATTTTATATAGACTAATTTTTACTCTGCTCAAAATTACTTCATCTAACAGCTTACAAATTACTCTATCAACCTCGTTGTTTCGATGTTAAATAGCTTATAGGATAGCATGTTTAGAATTTTGCCGAAGAGATGAAAACAAGGTTCTTACCAGACTAATAAAAATCGGTATTCCTTCGTCAAAATTAAAATTCACTCGCACTTATATTTTTCGTAAAATTATATTGTACACTCCGATTACGCTATTTAATATGTAATCAATCAATGATTTCGGAAACAAATCAGTGGAAAAGACATCAACGCGCACGGCATAGTGACCCACTGCGGCGCCGGCGCAGCGGATCTTTGTGTGAGCGCAGCATGGCGGCGGCCCGGCCACGATACCTCGGACGCTGCCCACCTTCTAGCGGGTAGTCTATAGCTGAGTAGTTCGTATATAGTATATAAAGTCAATAAAGTGAACTAAATATTTACGAAACTAATCTTGGTTAATCACCATTCACCGCTTAGTTTCTACTGTTTCATTGATGATGGTGTACTTGCAAATTTTGTACGCATAAACTTTATTAACTTCGCGATGTGAGTTGACAATATTTTTTCCTCTAAGCATTTGTAGTAGGTTACTAAAAAATGTATTTAAATAAAGGATGTCTACAGAATCCGAAGCCTCCATCCAGTTTTTAGGTACCGTCGAAGCTCCAACAAACTTGGAATATGGAACATTGTGTCTCGGTAAAATGATCCGGCTTCAGAACCAATAAATATAAATAGACGGGAACATTATTACGATAGTTTCCAAATATGGAATTTTCAAAAACGACGTCTACATGTATAATGCATGTGGTGAAATTCTTACGTGAATGATCTTATTTTGACCAATTTTATATTAGTTAGGTAAGTAGTATCTAGGACAGATCTTAGATAATTTTAATAGGAGCAATATAAAAAAATTAAAATTTAAGCCTCGTTGTGGTGCATCTCTCTTGGTTATTCCGATAGATGAGCATTTTCAATCCGGGGGCATAATGTCACAGGCGTAAGTTGTAAAATGTTCAGATGCCTAGATTGTTGGATGCCTGGCTTAATATTAAATGCCACCATTTAATTGTAACATTCACGTGAGCTTCACTTTTATAGATATAGAATATAAATTATTTTTGAACTTGTGTCGACAGTATTTTTTCTTCTGTATATCAAATTTTCATGTGTCAAAGTCCATAATTTAATAGAATGACTCAGGATAAGCTTGTTTTATTTGCTAAATGCCATGAAAATTCGTTCTGGAGTTTCCAAGATCAGCGTGAATAAGCAGACAGATATTAAGGCAAAAAAATAAAAATCTTTGAAATGCTTTGTTTTAAAGTTTCTTATATCCTTCAGTAGTTTGTTTAATTTATTTTTATAAAGTAGCGGTTTTTATCTCTAGTGTTTTGACCGATTTAAAATGTGATTAACAAAACCAGAGACTGCATCAAATGTAGAGCCGACCCAGTGGACGACGTTCCAATCGACTCTGCTGTTTAATATCGACGCATATGCTATAGTTGTCCGATTCTGCCTTCATTTAATCTATATCGAACCCAATATTAGGAAAAAAGAAAAGGAAAATGAGTGGAAATATCGAGACCAGCCGAGCGCCTACCGTGGGAATACTGACACACAAATACAGAAACGGGCCGATAATTAAAGTCGTCAATTTTTTAACTGTTTAACGGTATTCGCGCGAAATGACAGCTCTATAGAACGATAGTAGTTCATTATTTCTGTTTTCAGGTTGTATGGACCGTCCCGTTACATCGCTATTCGGTACGTGTTAACAACGTCATTGGCCAGATGATGCCATTTGAATTAACTAATTGGGAGGCATATAGATATAATGCTAAAATAATAAGCACTGATTTTTATCTGGTTAGAGTATATCAGGGGGAACATAATCTTCCCTACAGCTACGAGTATAAGACGCGTTGTATTTTTTATACAGATTACTTGATACTAAGTTCTAAACGCCTGTCATAAGCAGAGATCGGACAAATTTGCGTCATTGCTCGCAATAATGTGGACATGACTCCAAAATTAATCAAATATGTAATCATTTAGGGCCGATTTTTCAATCCTCAGATAAGCACTTAACTGCCGGGTACCCATAGAGTTGTTGATCGAATAGGTCCTATCTGACCATTGAAAAATCGACTCTTAATCAATTTCTTACTTGACTTAAATTGTAATTCCTAGTCAATAAATACAAAAGTTTGTTAAAGTATAGATTTATTAAAGAAAATAATCAGTATTTTTTCCAAATTTTCTGCAGTCAGTCTATTTTTTTTACATCGAAAATATATGTACTTAAGTGCTGAAAAACTCCACTCGCACTCCACTGATGTTAATGGGGCAAACTTAACAACTGCCACTTTAATTAACATTTTACTAATAATTTTATGCATGTGTACATTTTTATCTCCGGGAGTTCAAATTTTATTTCGAGAAATTAATTAAATGATTAATTATTTGATTAATTTTTGAGTAATGTCCACTTTATTGCGAGCAATGACGCAAATTTGTCCGATCTCTGGTCATAAGTTACATTTTTTAATTTAAGTTGATTGATCTACCCAGGCCGCTTTTTTGGTAATAATGTAAGCTGATAGTGAGCTGATAGTCTGCAGTAATTCCTTTTTCATTTGGGTAATGAAGAAGCGGTGGGTTCTTGAAGTCACCGAGTCCTGCCAAATCCGCGGCGGCGAACAGGTTCGTCCCGGGTAACGGAACCCACATGACCTCAATAACGGCTTTTTGGAAAACCGGCTACATCCCATTCCATACGTACGTTTACAATAGGACATTACTGAATTTCTTTCACGTTAATACGAGTACACTCTGACCGCCAGTCTATTGTAAGCAACAGTGTTTTTAGATTAATTCGTTCTAAAAGTACTTGCTCTTGATAGAGATTAATACAGTAAAAGCGCACTGCGATCTTTATTTTCTTTTGTAAATAATTTTAAACGTTTATATTACCTATAACATCATACCCCGTAAGGGATAAAGACGTGATTTATGTATGTATGTGATGTATGTAACAACATAGATAAATGTATATTATGCCAAAGTAATTATACATGACATTAAAACGATTACTTAATATGTTTCTATCTCTTACCAGTTCTGAAGCCAGTGAAAATTCAGAATTCTTTAATTCCCACGAAACAAAAACCCGACAAAAGTAGACGCCACTAATTGCATATATAATAAATGTGAAAGTAAATCTGTTCTGATTTCAGGCTTTACTACAGCTAAAGTATTGAGACAAATTACCACCATAAAATAATTATAAAATAAAACATGGCTAGTTAATATAGAACAATTTGAATTTTCGTGCGTAAAACTAGCCAACATATAGCTTTAATGGTGCTTTTAATGTAGTTTAATGGATTATTCTTTAGTAAAATATTTGACTAAAACCGTCTTTAACTTTAGTTCATCGATAATTATTATTAATAATTATTCCGGAAGCAACGGAGATACGTAGATATTGAAGACTCGTCGTGCACCAGGTTTTGCAGCGACCAATTTTGTGCTCGACCTAATTTTCTTAAATTGTTTATAAGCATCCTGTTTGATCTGGCTGGTCGCGGATCAATGGGTCATGTGACGCCACTTACGAGATATTCATGAGAAGAAAGTCACGCGAATCCGTCTCCAAATAACCGGATAAAACGGCGCGCATATTTCACGGAAAATTGTAAAACAAGTTAATATTTTAGTACTGTACGATATCGACGCTTGAAAGGCAAAATGTCATAAGCGACAAAATGGTAAATTTTACAGGAGAGCCAAAACCTCGACGCAGAAAAATCTGCTGATTTCAATCAATGATATATATATAACTCAATATCAAAAAAAATGTCGCTTATCCCATTTCGCCTTTCAAGCGTCGATATGGTATTATTTTAAGTTAAATTAGGTTCCAATTACATTCCGATGGAGTACAAATCGTTGACGTTAATTAATCACCTTCTGGTCGTATTGAACATGGCGTTTTGACAAACTATTAGCAGGGAGCCACACAGCGGGTTTAATGGGAAGCATTTTTGGCGCTCAAACAAATTCGCTGCAATAAGCCTGGGGATCCAATCTGTGAATCACTCTGGTACTGTTATGGACGTTTCACTTTTTGAGACGCGTCCCCCGCGCCGCCGCCCGCCGTGTCCGCGAAACCTCGTTTCAAAGTCAAGTACAGCCTACGTGACGGGCGAGACCTTTCCCCGGCCTGTGCCGGCGCAGCGCTTGTTGCTTCTAGCGTGCGAGATTTCTGTTCGTTTATCGATAGGAGGTATGCGAACGAAGCGCATTTGTGTTCGATGTACAGAGTTTTTAAATACTTTGATATTCCATACACAGGTGTACCTATGTCATAAACATGAGGATGAATATAGAAATGTATGAATTTAAGGACTAACTTTTCTGACCGTCTCTTTTATCTGCGACTATTAGAATCTGACAATTTATTTTTAATATAATATTTTCCATGTTCATAAATAAGTACAATATTAATCAATGGATGACTAATATGAAGTCGGCCATGCCTCCTTTTTCCCAGTACCTAACTTCAAACAAGCATCAGTCGTACGTTGGCAAAGTCCCTGCCAATAATGATGCTCTAGTAGTGGGCCGCGCGACCACGTGCGGGTCCCGTTAGCGGCCCGCGTGACGTAGCTAACTGCGCGCACGCTCCGCCGCCAACAAGGCCGTTCGCCGCCCTGCTCACACCACGTGCTAAGGAACCGTTCGCTCTTCGGGACTCGACCATTTACATAATACAATCATGTTAAACGCTTGTGTTAAAAGCACGCAACCGAATCGCAAATTTTTACCAGTTTGAAGATTCCGATTTTTAATACGTAACGAGATGCAGCTTGCAGTTAAAAACATACTTTAGTATGCCACTTTGACTCAAATATTTGTAATCATTCTGTGATATGGAATTCGTATGAATCCTCTCTAAGTAAACTTCTATAAATACATAATTAACGGTTTTCTCTTCGGCCAACGGGCACTGCCGGGGCGTTGAAGAATTACAACGTATTCCTACCAACATTATTCTTTACTTTACCGAGCGGCGTAAACGTTAAAATATACATCTGCAATCCCTCCGGGGTTGCGGATGTCTATGGGCAGTGGTGATCACTTACCATCAGGTGACCCACTAGCTCGTTTGCCTTCCTATTCATATAAAAATATATATATGCAGACGATTCGAGACAGCTACAGTATTTACCCACAGGAAAGCGGTTCAGAAAAATCTTACTTGATAAAAATACGTGTTTTATGTGTTGTATGCAGTTTAGTTTTCACATTTTATCAAGTACAATTATTCCTCTCAATAGTTATTTCATATGGCAACGTAAAAATAGGAACAATGGTGTAGTAGGTCCTAAAATATTCCAAGCTGTATGATTTGCTTAAACCATCATACAGGAGGGGCATAAAGGACGGGCTTTTCTTTATTTTTCTTTTAAATTGTGTATTGAAGGGTAAAGGTTGGTATTTAATCTAATACAGTAAAATTATAGCGATGAGTAATTTACCTCGTTTAATTCATTTTGCCATTATATACGGTCTACGGGAAAGCAACCACCTTAATGTGGAGTATTAAATGAAATGCGATATCATTAGTGCATTCGCTGCAGGACAAATCGTAGTTATACTGTAACTACTGGAAAGTGGGTCTTCGGTCGCGATAAGTGTTATGCTAGGTTGTAAGTTTGTTTATGGAGCTCATCACATGTTTGATATCGGCAATTCAGTCGCTGGCTTTTAATTCTGACTTGAAAAATGAGCATTGCGCAGGTTGCAGTTTCTAAACCAAAGAAAACTAGGTAGAGAGTTTCTATCCCGTTCCGTCTCCGATGGCCATCTGATTCTGGAATTTGCGGTCAAAGGATTATACACAAAATTTTATATAGAATACTAAGAAGAGGTCCGAGACAGGACTCTACTACTAAACGCAAATTAGGGACCTAATGATAGAGTGGACATTAATGCATTCTATTGCCAATTACAAAATCCAAACTCCAGCCCTGCGGTGTGGAAGGCAAGGGGAAAATACCGACAACCACGACCACTCTGACAGGATTGTAGCGATTTAAGAGAAGAGAGGTTTTATTCCATTATTTATTCTGTGGTTAGGTTAGCAATAGCGGCGTAGCAACAGCGGCGCGCGCGCACGGAGCCGCGCAGCGCCCGAAATGCTGCCCTCTCAGGACCGTTACACCGGACGAGGACCTCACGCTAAGCCGGTGTCCATACTAAACGTCTTACACATTCCCCTAACATTTAATTAAAGTTATACCTTTTCCTCCCAAGTTAGACAAAAAAGACTATACACCAATTCATTGTAGGTAAGATACTTTAAAATTTCGTTATAGAAAATTATTTTCCAATAATCATCTTGCCAACTAGAGCGAGTAGTGCACTAGGCTTGAGATGAAATCCAATGCATTTTATTTTGTCATATCTACCGAATGATAAGTAGCATCAATTTAGCTATTTCCTATTTTTATTAAACCTCTCATCATTAAGCAGCACTACCTAACAAAAAATATGCGAAGAAAGAAACATCAACATCATAATGTGAAATCCTATTTCTAAATTAGGAAATTATAAACGTGGCTTTACGAAGATTCCTGCGCAACTCGTTCTCAATGAAATGTGGGTCAAGTTTATTGACAAATCAGGACATTGCCCGTGCGGCTTCTCGCTCGCACACGCCTTTATCTTTTTTACTCACAGAACCTTCGTGGTAACATTGACTACCAATTTCGATGTTATTCGAATTTGTAAAAAAAATATGAAGGACGTGGCTAAAGGCGTACAGACAGATAAAAATTTAAATTAGATTGAAATTTTTACCTTCGCATCTAATTCTAATATTTGGTTTAAATCAATCGTATTTTTGTTTACTTTGTAATTTTTGAATTATTGAGAATTTTTTGTGTTGGTGAATAAAAATTTCTTCTATTCTATTCTATTCTAAAACAGTGATGAATAAAGGATATGCTATATATAAATTATATATAATATAATAATATATAATATAATGTAATTCAAAAAGGATAATTAGATACTCAACACACTTGTCGCATTCAACATGAAACTACCGTGAGACTTGATCATAATTACACATAAACGGATAACTCACGTACCTATAAAAAGTCGAGTGATGCTCGACATGTTTCGGACTATTTATACATCACATCACACAGCATCAGCATCACTCGACTTTTTTATACGTGAGTTATCCGTTTAAGCGTGTAATTACACTTGTCGCAATTGCAATTTATTAAAGGACATCATTATAGCTAAACTTTTGATTTTACTTTAAATGTTATAAAGAGTTTAAGTTCTTTAAGCACTATCAAATTAATTAAGAATTTTACTTCTTGGTTTTTTATGTTTACTTTCACGGTTTTACTACACTGCTAGTAACAAATAGAAAAATTCGAAGGCATTATCACCTGTTATGGGTGGTGTAAGGGTATAGCATGCATCGCGGAATGATGAGGATCCGGGTTCGCTTCCCGGCCATAGCTTTACTTTTCGGATTTTTTAATGTGTTCTAATTTTCAGTGCTTAAGCATTCAAGTTAATAAAATTATCCTATTAAGGTCCTGCCTGTAAACGGCGATCTGCTCTACCAAAAACTCAGACGTGAGTGCCTGAGCCTGAAACCGTAACCGTCTTCTTTATAAGTTAGGCTTGGAATACACACCACTGTAACTTGCAATTTTTGCACAAGTACGTGGCACGCTTATGTCAATTTGCATATAAATATAACACAAGAGTGCAAGCTACTTGCACAAAACTGTGCAAGCTAGACGTGTAGGTATATTCCAGGCCTTACAGGTCAAACCGTTCGACTAATCACTTCTTTTTATACTTTAAATAGAGCCATTAAACTTGTGTCTAGTAAATACACAATACACTGTTATCCTTAACATAATTAACGTATGAAAATCATACAAGAAAATATCTTGGGTATTTTATTCTACACTTTCTTCTATCTCACTCTGTAATTTGTTTATGCTCGTTTAGATAACGCTTTTGTAGTGATCTTAAAGTTCCTACCCCGTCATTAGAGGCGGCCCATTGTGATCACCCTCTATTTATATCGCCCTTAAATCCGGAACGAACCGGAAATCGTTTTAATAAGCGCCGGATGTTAGATCATGTGCGCGGGAGTAACTCGACACGTCTTAAACCTACTAACCCATTAAGGGATGGGACCCTTTGTCAGGTGTCTTGGCATACCATTGTTGCCTCGGTACTACGATCATTGAACAACAGAACTATTCATTTCGCTTTGGTAATAAATACATACATAGCGAGATACCTACACATTCTTCAAAAACAATATAAATACAGTGTAGTTAATTAAACTAACTTAATTTTGATTAAGTACGGACAATCAATTTAAATGTTATTTAAAAAATCACACAACTACACTCACACAAGTAGGTTTGGATTATGGCATGACTCATGATTGGTTAACTATCTACATATTTTAAAAGTGCGTTGTTAGAAGAGTTTTGGCTAAACGATGTGTCTAAATTGCCTTATATTTTATGAGGAACAGGCAGGCAGATGACAAACATTAACTAACCAAGTATCATAGAGGAATAAGATACATAGTTTGTGTACTTACTAACAATAATTTGTCATGATTATTTTTTTTTTATCTCCTACTACTAATTTTAATTATAATATTTATTTTCACTATGCCACGCATCAGCTAAACATTCACTATCCGTATCAATCACAATATAGGTGCTTGCCCAACTCTAGTGATTTGATCAATCACTGGCTTGGCAATTTATTTTTCATATGTAGTTATATCCTCTGTGGCTACTTCTGGACAGAGTGCAGACTCGCAAAAGCAGATTTATTTATTGTATACGAATAAGTATGCTTAATTTTTTTAAATAGGTACAATATTAAATATGAATTGCTGACTGCCTGCCGCATTCCCAGCAATGTTCCCACACCGTATATGCACATGTTCTTTTTTTTCTACCTGCCGTTCCAAATTTGAACTCAAATATTGACTGATTGAAGGGTTCGTGGTACATCTGTTGCAGCCCTTTATCTTGCGCCGGAGAAAGCCTCACGCGATGGGAAAGCCTTTACGTACATAATATTTTGGGCAACATGTGTTACAGAACTGTATTGTACTGTTCGACGTAACATGTGTTTCTTAACACCCAAAATTTTGAATGGTATTTTGTATTGAATATGGTATTACATTTTTTTATAAAATATTTTTTTCTATGTATGTTAAAGAACTTATTAAATAGGATGTGAATCTTCCTTACAAAAATAATACGAGGTGCGAGAATGCTCTGATGTAATGGATAAACACAGTCTCATGCAATATACTTTAACGGGGTTGTTCTTTTCTGACTAGCACACACTAACAAAGAAAAGGCTTAAGAAAAAAGTTTCCTTTACGAATAGGCAACGAGAAGCTATTTCGTTTTTAGGTCAGAGGATTGAGTCGGTCTAGGTCTAAGAATTAGGTCTAGCCGGCGGCGCGAGCGACCGGTCTGCTGAGATGAGTAGCTTTCTCCTCCCGCCCCGCCTTTGCGCTGCGAACCACACACACGCTGCTCGCATACAACGATGCTCGTCAATTATAGTCGTTTCTAGTACGTCGCAAATAAATTACTAACTCATTAAATTATTATTATATGAATGTTAGTTGACGAAAATATGAAACTATGGATAGTTATGATTTTTTTTAATTTACAAAGAATCGCTTTCAGATACGAGCTTACTTTATTTACTGTATTTTTCTTGTAAAAGCTGAACTATTCTTGATTCTTATTTTAGGAATAATAAAGTTGTACACAACAGGTTTTGTAGACCTAAGTTCGAGAAATATAATCCGAAGAAGGTCTAAGTTTGAAAGCCAATGCGCAAGGAGTATCGCTCAAAAAACTGCGATAAGAAAGTTCTAAGGCAGATCCCACGAACCAGGGCAGCGCGATACTATTATATATTACTTAAATAATTATAACAAGCACCTACCTAACGAAGTTTTCAATTAAAAATCTTATCTTAGAGCTTTCATTAATCGAATAAAATCAATTTGTAAACAATAAGAAATTAATGTTTTAAGTTATCAGTAGATACTGTGCTTTTTACTATCATTTGATATCCAATAAAACTGGGTACCTACATATAAATCACACACGCGACGCCGCTAGAATCAATAACAACGATCGTGCGGCCATTGGCCATCGTGGTGAAAGCGCGGCGCAGGCGCGGTTTGTGGGATCAGCTGATCGCCATGGACGTACTTAAATCGAATCAGAAATTTGCGAAAATTTCATGAGAACAAGAATTTATGGAAACATATGTCTATCCAAGTATTTCTGGAAAGTTATCGAAAACTTTGCACTAAACTTAGACCTCTAAGTTCTTCTACAACGCCTAAAGGGTAGGTTCCGAAATGAATACTCAACCCACTTGGTCATATTCACTAAGTCTTGCTTAGCTTATGTTGTTTAAAATTCCTTTGTTTCGTCTATTATATTACTTTGAGATTTGCTGATGCCAGACGCTAGACATAAACATAATATAGATTTGGCATTAGGTAAGAGCAGGTTGGTAACTTTCTATGATTAAGGGGGTTAGTATCGATCGAATCCTGGTGCGAGTAGAGCGCGATTGTACTCTTGTGCACTTGACATGTCGCCTTGTTGCCAGTTCGCGTGGTCATTGCCGCGGAACCACCGCGCGGAGCGACGCACATCTCCGGCGCGCGAGTGAAAGTTGCGCACACCCCGCGCCCGCACCGCTGCCCCGCGGTATATGTGTCACTGGTAGACGTAGACCTTAGCGCTTGCCAATGTTAAATGCAATTGACGACTTGCTAATAGCAGCTTTCCATTGGCTCGGGTTGTTGCACATGCACCCTATTCGCGGCATATTGTGTGCACATTAACAATTTTTTTTGGTACCTATGTGTGACATAAAAGGCACGTAAGACACAGTGCTTGGAAAAGTCAGTTTATTTTCTTTTATAGATGAATAAGCAAAAGCAAAAAAATAATATTATCTTGCTAATTGATATAGATTTACTTCATGATTGGGTGGTGCGAATGAGTACAAAGGAAGGCGGGATCATTCTTATGTCCAAATTGAACAGAATTTTACTTTTTTAAATAAAGTTCAAAATGTGGCACTAATTTAATGAAGCGGTCACCAAACAATTTAATTGAACTTGGTATTTCGAAGGGCCATAGTGCCATTACGCGGCATTAGAATCATTACGTGATTGAAATTGATGCAAAATCAGTTACTAGTCCTTGTTGCTTCACGACAATGACCTTGGGCAGGCCGACACCGTTGCAACGGTAGCTAGTGCTTAATTACGAGCTAAATAACGAAATTTAGTGCGACCCGTAGTCATGAGATGAGAGTGTCAGATGAAAAGTATTCAACTAGGTAATAAGCCAGGCCACGAAGTATGCAGGTAATAGTAAAACCACGCCTAACTTGTCAGTTATTATCAGAAAGGCGGATGGAGGGAGTACCAGATAAAGCCGAAGAAGTCAATGATCAATATTCTTGACCTACTCATTTGTAAAAGAGGTATTTCATGCTGTAATGTAATGTGTCACCTAAAAGTCCTAATTACTATAATTTTAGAGGTCGTGGATGATACATACAGCCTTCGCCTCCGAGCCGAAGGAACCAAATGAGTCACCAAACTCGCTGTGAAGCAATCTGTGCTGTGGGCGCTAGGAACCGAACAACTGTTGTTGTCCTGTACTTCTAGGCCATATCCCTAATGCTAAACTACATACATTATCCTACACACTACGCATTATAAATTCACCAGAGTTCTTTGTAATTTATATTGTAGCCAAATTAATGCTTCATAACATAATTAATATAAAGCTGTCTAATAAATAATTAGTAATACCGCTTTCCGCTTGAGCAGTTCTCTTAATTATTGCATCTAAGCGAATAATTGGTTCATGAAAATAAATAAATACAACGTTCAACTAACTTGGTGAGACAATTATAAAGCACCTGCTGCGAATTTAGGTTTTGTCTAGACTTGGTTGAAGAAACACCGCTGACCTGGTTGTGCGGAACTAAGTAATAAGTTTCAAAACACTTAATTTTGATTTGACTAACGTAATCAACCCTGGTTCGATTTGTTCAGGCTTTGATTACAATTTGTAGTAGGTAAATAAAAATTTACGATTTTGTGTTACATAAATGGGTAGGTAGACGTACCTATATCATGCAAGTACGTATCGAAGACTCATTATCATGATGTACTTCTTCAAAGTAGTTTCAACGTCCACCTGCTATGACATAATGTTCAAGTATGCAATTAAACAACCACATTTTAATATTGAATCAATTGGACCACTATATCGTGCATGCACATGAAAGTTCACACAAGTACACAATTATAAATTTGTTATTTTCAGATGAACTTGGCAGTTTTAAACAACATTCGCAAAGACGAAAAGGGCACCAAAATTATATAAAATCGTTTAAACAATTAACTAAAAAATAACTAGTTGTGTTAATAACAAAAATTACTTTACTCAGAAAATGTTTTATTTGAGCCAACCATGCATTGAAATCAAGTCGAAGCCACACATCGACTGTTGTTTTTTCACGAGATAAAATTGGACAGGATCATAAGCATTATATTCAATCAAAAAAGTGTAAATCCATGACTAGTTGACAACGTATGGTCGGCTCCGCCGTGTATGGAGATGTTGGGCGTACAAGTACTCACTTGGATAAGCTGTGGCGAGATCGAAAGAAGAATGCGGTGTTCCCCTGTCAGATCCGCAGCAACATCATAAAAAGTCCACTTGTTCAACAGTTCCTCTAGCTCGAACTTGGCGCGTCACTTTGTCAAATGTCACAGGAATCACTTAAGTGCCTTCAACAGCGTACAGAGGAGAACCCAGAGTCGAAAGTGGGGCAACAAGCACGGGATCGGGGTGGAAACTAGAAAACAAGAATGATAGACTTTAGCTCTTAGTAGAAAGAGCGACGTAGTGCCTACGAAGGAACGACCTTAACAACGAGTAGGTACCTATATCTAATAAAAGCAAGTTACGTATTTATGGCATGCAATTAGTAATACCAAAAAGCTCCTTTATATATGTAACGATCCTAGATTAACTAATATTTGCTTTACCTAGCTTATGTAAGACTAACATTGAGGCTCATTATTTACGTTAAGTTACATTAACTAGAAATAAGTAATAATTAAGTAGAATAAATTTTAACAAAGAAATGCGTCAAAATTTGTGTCGCTGCGGGCCGGCGCGCGCGCCCGTTAGAACTGTAAAAAACCAGTCGGCCGACCCGGCTAACCCGAATATCAGCCAAAAACAGACCCGCCCGCCCCGGCTACACGGGAAAAAGCGACACTAATTTTCCACTGAAAATTTTATGAGTATGTAATAAAACGAATTATTAATGTATGGAATTAAGTACAACATGCAGTTAGTTAAAATAATCATATAACTTAAAAAGATAATTAATAAGAAAAAAAATAGAAAACAAAGGAAAAATGTGATTGGCATAAATAAAAAATGAATTATAACTAAAAAGTTAAATTTCCCTCGAATATTTACAAACAAGATAGGAAAAAAATAGGAAAAGTAAAACTGGCGTCCAGAGTGCTTATCCACTGTGTACTCCAACAATCCGCGGCACTGTCACGTCACTTTATAAATGCCAATTACAAACATTTCCCAAAACACCCGCAATTTGCTCCATTTTTCACAAAATTGTTGTAATTTTCAAAAATGGAACAAAAACGTGTTTCTTGTTTTTTTAACGTACACTGTTCTTAAAGTCGCTGTAGTGGCACTAATATAATTTGTGGTCCAATTTTGTCCGTACGTACACCGCACTGCACTAAAGAAAAGGCAAGCGCGTACCGCGCGTAGCACCGACTGACTGTGGCGCGGGCGCACCCTACTCACTTCCCACCAAAATTGTGTACCACCACCGAGCGGCCAGGGCGGCGCAACCGCGGCCCGCTAGCGCGCGCGCAGCCCGCTGGCCCGTGGCGCCCAGACCGCTTCATTACTGTAGATACACGCGTCAGCCGCCACATCATACTCATTTGATCATTTAACTTTTTAGTAAGTTTTTGTTTAAGTAATACGTTGATTTAAAGCGCTTATTTCTTGGAAATTAGTAAATTAATGTCTCTTTTCAAATAAGTTACTTGGCATCTAAAACAACACGTGAGGCACAAAGCATAAATCTAAAATCAGTTGACATTACTTTTATTGTTAGTAAAAAAGGCAGAGCGGCGCATTTCTCTTTGGGTTGAGAGCCCCTGCGGACAGCTATCTCCGTTGCGTACCCGCACACTCGCGCGCGCGCACACTGCGACGCCTACTTCCAGCAGTTGACAGGCCTACAGACCTACAAACGATGCTTTCACTCCGAGTAACCGTTAACACTAACTATTTAGACGTCATTTTTGCTTGTAATAATGGTTGCGCAGAATTGCAGTCAGATGGTAAGTGGAACATCGAATGATTTTCTTTATTGGCCCTTCGGTGGCCCTCTTAAGGTCTTAGTTTATACGAGTAGTTGTCGGGAGATAAGTCAGTCAGCAAAGAACTTTAGCACCTACTTAGGCCTCGAAACCGACATCTAACACCAGGTTCCTGCAACATTGTATGTACTCAAACATATAATTGTAATTGTTTTAGCGACTAACAGTCTACAAGTGACTTCTTCTATGAAAAAGATTAATCTTGATTAGGTATAAAGTACTCCGTATGCGCGGAATTCCCGTAATAGTTTTCCCGCGGAAACTACGATATTTTCTGGGGTAAAAACTATCCAGTGACCGCCCCCGGGACTGAAACTATCACAATTCCGAATCTCTACTGACTTTCGTTTTTTAATGTAGAATTATTTATTCAGAACTACAAAAACATTGTTTCAATTTACGTACGCACGAAAAAACACACACGTTACACGATTAAGGGCCTGTTTCACCACCCTCTGTAAAGTTCCGGTTATCTTAAGTGTCCTTCGTATTCCGTCTCTATTTATTACTACGAAACAGATAGAGACGTCATTATAGATAATTGACACCTTAAGATAACTGGAACTTAACAGAGAGTGGTGAAACAGGCCCTAAGTGACGCATTATATAAGCAGTGATGGTAGGTAGGTAGGTAAGGTAAGTAGGTAGTTATTAGTTTGACTCAACACTCCTGTGAAGGTTTCTCATTGTAATTATGGATTTAAAATTAAGCCACCCCTTTAACACCATACTCTATGAAGACCAATCATTATATGAAAACAATTGTAAACCACAATTAAAAATGCTGAGAATCATTTACAGGAATGTTCAGTCAAACTAACCCAACCTCATGCTGAAGTATCTAGCCTTGTAAGCTTGTATGTAGTTAATATATCAAGTATTTACAACAAAAATCAAAAGAACGCACGACAATTGGCATTGTTCACTTTTTTTAGTATGCTCCAATTCGAAAACCATTTGGAGGAAAACAACCAATTAGGTACCTATACGATTTATCTTGTCCTATTTCAAAAATACTTTACGATTGCAGATATTTTTGTAAAAGTATTTTTGACCTTTGTTTGACCTAACGACCCGGTTCTTTGGCAGAATCGAGCATTAAATGTTTGCCACAAAAATGAAAAAAAAAGTTAAGCTAAGGTAACTGTCAGGCTGTCACTGTCACATCTACATCATAACAATACATTCCTACATAATCTACAAACGTTAGAAATAAAAGCAAATTCAAAGTATAAAACTGTGAAATACACAAATGATATTAATGAAAAATGCTTTGTGCTGGGGTGCAACAATGATTCGAACAATAATCGAAGAGAAGAAGAAGAGAAAAGAGAAGAGTTGCGGAAAGAATGGTGTACGCAAGCTAATGTGGAATATTTCACAAGTTTACAAGATGTATTGTTGCGAAGACCACTTCAATGTAAGTAGGAGTCGGGAAAGATGTACAGGGATCAAACGTTTTGTTCTGTGGTCAAACGAGAAAAGCAAAAACAGCACTGAAAACAATAACAACACCAACGGACGGAACGATTCGAACACATTAAACGTTGGCTGACGTTGACATCACACACACATTCACAGATCTATGACGTTGACGTATAGACAAAACTGTTTTTTTTTATTGCTTAAAGAAGGCTATTGGTTTCGTGCCAAACTTATTAAATTATCAAACAGCGAAAAAAATATTTAGGTATTATTAATAAACAAAGCTACGTAAAAGCACATTATTCAAATTAGTTGCTCGAAATAGTCCATTTCATCAAAGAAAGGTGTCAAAAGCACAGCTTAAAAAAAATTAACAATGCCAATTGACAGTTTTAACTTACTCGCTTCGTTTACTAAAACACAATACATTACAATCTAATGATTTGACCGACAAAAAGTACCTATGCTATTCTACCTATATAATACCTTCATTATAACTTAAGACTAAGTCTGAAAAATTATTAAATATTTAGCACACAAAACATTTTTCTTAATTCCATTATACACACACAATATTAGACAGATTGTAATAGCATGCAAGATTTCAACAATAAAGTACTCCCGTTAGTACGAGCGAGGTAAATAATCACCTACACAGACATGCCTCAGTTCTTCCTCTGTAAACTGTTTTACAAATTACAATGAACTCAATAAAATTCAACTCCTTGACGTAGGTACAGAGAAGCATAGTTATTTAGGCATATATGCCACACGATTGATTTTTCGATAATCAAGAAATCATGCAGCTCGCTCAATGACCGTTGTCCCCAAAATATAGACAAATTCATGACGAATCGTTCTATAAAATAAGAATCCAAGAGTAGGGATAATTAAGTTTTTAAAAACTAAATCTCATTAAATATTAAATAAAGAAAAGAACAAGTTAATTTTATGACACAAAGTGGACTTAATTAATTTAGTAATACAAAATAATTTTATTTTTCAACACAGCTGCTCGTAAATTGAGTCTTTTGCACCGCATTTAAACTCATAATTCAGCTACAAGTGCTGTACGTAATGTACGTACTTACGTAGGAGTACGGTAATATTATAAACTTTTATTTTATCTCAGCAAACAGTTCATTATGTAGGTAGGAATACAAGGAATTTTTTCGTGAATATTAAACTATTTTAGGTTAAAGATGATAAATAAACATTTAATTTTGACAAATTATTCATTTTTATATAAAAAGTGACTATAATTTGGATATTTAAGACATTGATTAATTATTTTATTATAATTTTAATATTAGGCTGTTTAGCAGTCTGCTGTTAGTGTCTTCGTCGCGCGCGTGCAAAGTGCACAGCGCGCATGCGCGAGTGCTGTGCGCGGATTGGCACGTTGAAATAATATCTGCCGCCATTTTTCACAGATTTTGTTGATTCATAGACTTTGTTATTTACTTTAAAAATTACGAGTTCAAGTAATAAAGAAATGTAGTGTCCGTCGCTGGAAATACTAAAAAATGTTCGGACAGTTAGGTATATCAGTTAGAAATCCAGGGTGTTAATTACCAAATGACAAATTAAAGTTCTAAAGCAGCCCCAGTCTTAATGTCTGGTAACAAAGATATACTACAGTTCTTTTAAAAACTAAAATTCTGTATGTGACTCAGTTCTGTACGCATAGTAGGTAAGTAAGGTAAATATAATAGTAAAATAACTAATTACTATTTTAGATTACCTATTACCGGTTCGTGTAGGAGTCAGGAATTTATGTTCTAACTACCTAATTCATACATACATACGTACATAAATCACGTCTTTATCCCTTACGGGGTAGACAGAGCCTGAGGTAACAAGACCTAAAGACCACGTTTAGCATGATTGTGGGCGTAAGGATGGAAAGAGGAATCAAAATAGTGATGGGTTGCTAGCCACATCGCCTATAACATGATTCCTAAGTTTTTGCCATAAGTTAAGTTTGTTTAATTCATAAATCAATAACACCTCCACTGAACTTATTGTTATTATTTTCTTTTCTTTGTTTTTTATTTTTTGACCAGTAGAGACTTTATACATCTCTACTATTTATAGATTAATATAGTTTAAGACTCGGGGACCTTATACATCCCTTTTATAAATGTATTTAATTTAAGTAGAACTTAAGTATTCTGTATTTTATTTGTATTTTATTTCGAAAAAATGACTTTCTGCCAAGTTTCTTGCGGCGCATTCTTCTTGGCAATGATGGTCTTTCCGAATGTGCTGGTAGTTTCAAAAAGACATGTAAAAGAGCCCCTGGCGGCCAATTTGCAAAAATAAATTTTCATTTTCATTTTCATTTTCATTTTCAAAGAGATATTAGATCGAATGGATAAATAACTGTTAAGAAAAAAGAAAAGACAAAACAAAAGTTCACATTTAATTACACACTCAGTTCTCTTACCCGCGCTCGCTTGCGCTCGCGCGTACAATAACACCTCCTGTGCAATGACCAACATAGCAGTAGCATAGTGGAATGTACAAGCAACTATTAACAGAAAATATCTGAAATGCTAACTAAACAGGTGCCGAAAAGTGACGACATTGGCCACATTCAACATAATGCTGTGGCCAGCCGCAGCGACGGTTTTCAACGTGACCCTAACCATACCTACTCTTACATTTCACTATGCTGTTACTGCAGCTGTGTGATTCTGTAAACGAACTTCGACTGTGGACTGATTGCTGGGCTGGGGAGACAATCGATGTTTGACCCTTACGCTTGTAGACGTGTGTCCTGTTGCCAACGTCAACGCAATACTTTTGTTAAGTTACCTGACTCTGCATAATGCCTGCTAACGAACGTAACGGGTCACATTATGATTGTATCCCTAGCACGGCGTTCACTTCACGGACGAGTTTCGTTGAGAGAATCTCAAGTCTGAGCCTCCAGTGTAAGTTTTCACACAAAAACACGTTTCGAACGCGTGCACGTAAACGTCTCAATTATTGTGGAAAAATTGGCAGCGCCACTAGCTAATTGAATCGGCAATAAACAGGCGAATTACCATGACATCTTAACGCGATTCAATTCCGATTCAGTTCAGGATCGCTCGCTTTCAGATCCATACTAAAATTAAAAATTAAAACGCTCTAAGAAAGAAAGGCTCATAGAATTTGACATTATTATGCAAACGCGTTCTTGACGTATTTTGTTTTGTGATCAAAAGCTCAACACTATGCATACTGTACTTTTGCTCAATGGGTTTATTTAATTAAATAAGATGAAACATACAATTTCTTTTAAATTGTTTCTTGGCTTAGTTGGTCTCGTATAAATGGAATGATAAATACTGATCACTGTTGTAGAGCGGCACGTTATGCTAATTCTGATCTTAATTGCTGGGGTGCTAATTGTGGGCAAACTCATACTAGCTCATCACATTTCCGTTTATTTCTTCCACTGGACCAATTTGAGTACACAGACCTGATTTAATTGCGTCCTCGCCTGATGGTTGATACTTTTGCAATATAAATTACATTATAAAAATACTTTACAAGGGCACATCCACATTATGCTCCTGTTCCTTTGTGTACTTATCTTAGTAATGCAAATCTAGCTGTTATCCGCAGATTCGCCCGGCTCCATCTGTTCTTCAAAATTTAGATTCATACAAAGCTAGTTTTGACAATATTCAACGAACACGACAAAATACATCATATTTAGTTCGGAAGTTATTCGCGTACATTTTTTATATTTCACCAATTTCTTTTTAATAATACAAATCAGTAGGTATATACGTATATAGTTCAAACAACGGCATTTATATTCTTAGTATTATTAGGTTTGTGAGCACATTGGTCAAAGATTCTTACATCCTGGTTACGTTTAAATCTATGGAAGTTAACAATTCAAACTTATTTTAGACTAGCTTCTGCCCGCGACTTCGTCTGCGTGGAATTATACATTACAACCTTCCTCTTAAATCACTCTATCTATTAAAAAAAACCGCATCAAAATCCGTTGTGTATTTTTGAAGATATAAGCATACATAGGGACATAGGGACATAGGGACATGGGGACAGAGAAAGCGACTTTGTTTTATACTATGTAGTGACGACGGCGGTAGGGCCGCCTCCGCGCCCGCTTCCGCTGCTGCTCCCGCGCCAGCGGCCCAGCCAGCCATCGTCGCTAACTAATGACCTACAAAGTGGCACACTGACCCGCTTCTTTTGCTCGTCGCTTTATTTTGATTTATTCCTTTGCATCGCTGTCTCACTCTACATTGTTCGCACGTCCGTCTCAATGTTTCAAATAAAAGCTTTTTTAAGTTATAATAACTCATTTGTGTGCCTGTCGGTTGGTCTTGCATTTATTATAATCAGATTTAAATATGTATGTAGTGATCTAATCAGTAATAAATATGATGACTTGAAATAGTCGTGTCTTGAAGTAAATAAACGTTTCCGCAATATAAAAAAAAAGTCCCGTTTCATTTTGGCTATCGTACGAGGGGTGATCCAAAAGTGATGATAATCAGTATGAAAGATACATAAAATGTTTAATAAAATAATTTATTTTTCTACGTAATCTCCTTCCAAGTCTACACACTTAGACCATCATTTCTCCAGACCACGAATTCCTTTTAAAAAAAAATCTTTTTCTTGACCCTCCAAAAATGCCTCCACAGAGGCCATTACCTCGCCATTATTCAAAAAATTGTTGCCTCTAAGATCTTCCTTCAGCCGTGGAAAGAGATAAAAGTCGCTGGGGGCTAGGTCTGGCGAATATGGGGGGTGTTCCAGCAATTCGAACCCTGAATCACGAATGGCAGCCATCGCAACGCCGGCCTTGTGGGGCGGTGCGTTGTCCTGGTGAAACAGGATGCCAGCTCGAAGTTTACCCCGCCGCTTCTCTTTGATTGCCTGTCTCAATCTGCGTATTTGGTCAGCGTAGTAGGAGCCCGTAATAGTGGTACCCTTTTCCAGGTATTCAATCATTATGACTCCCTCAGCATCCCAAAACACTGAAGCCATGACCTTACCAGCGGAGCTTGCTACCTTGAATTTCTTCGGTGTAGGGGAAGACGCTCGCTTCCAGGTCATGGATTGCTGTTTGGTCTCAGGATCGAAATGGTGGATCCAAGACTCGTCCATGGTTACAAACCGACGCAAAAATGTTTCGGGATCAGTTTGATATTTGTCAAGATTGGACTTCGAAATCTCACATCGTATTTTCTTTTGTTGAGCCGTTAACATTCTAGGCACCCAACGAGCGGAGACTTTTTTCATGTGTAGTTCATCAGTTAAGATTCTTTGAATGCTGCCATACGAGATGCCTGTGAGCTCAACTAGATGCCTGATAGTCATCCTTCTATCTGTTAAAACGAGATCATGAATTTTTTTGACGTTTTCTCCAGTAATGGCGACAGATGGACGGCCTTCGCGATGTTCATCTTGAGTGGATGTCCTTCCCAAGTTAAACTCCTTTGACCACCGTGCCACTGTGGATTACGGCGGAGCGGACTCGCCCAGTGTGCCCACTAATTCAGCGTATATATCTTTAGTACACATTTTTTTCAAACAGAAGTATTTAATAACCGCTCTCACCTCAGTTTTCTCCATTTTTGCGTTATTGTTCCGACTGCTCGTGAAGAAACAACTGCAACTCTCTGACAGATACATATTTTTTAATTTTTATTTTTTTTATTTAATAAGGAGTCTTTATGGCCAGTAACTGCATACCTATTTATTTTAATCCGATTCAATAAGTATTCAGTTATCATTACTTTTGGATCACCCCTCGTACATGTTTTGTTGCTTGTTTAAAGTGATGTTTTAATTTATTTATGATATTAAAAGAATATTAGTATATATGAAACTAAATTAAAATTTCTTCGAAGTTGAAAACGCACAGAAAATAACGAAATTAATTAAATTCGGATAAATAGTTTTCCATGGGTAAATCTTAAAAATAACAAATAAAACAAGAAAATAAAAAAAACGATGTAGTGTGAAGAAGAACAATTCTAATTTAGCAGAAGAGGCCTTATTTTTGTGAACCCTAAGGTCACAAGGTAAAAGTAAATAATGCATGACACATGCACTCTCCTGATTATCAGTAAAAGGAAAAATATTGTATACTTTTAATTATCAATACCTTATCGACTCCCTTCATTCAGGTATTCACAAAAAGTTACAGTCCTGCTACACGTAAACTTACGTTTTTACGCCCACAATCATGCTAAACGTGGCCTTAGGCTCTGTCTGCCCCGTAAGGGATAGAGACGTGATTTATGGATGTATGTACATATGTATGAAGTCGAATATTGTGGCAGATAAAACCGACGAATGTTAACTTAAGGTGAGCTTAACAAACATGTATGAATAAGGGCCAAACGTTTTCATGACTTTTTCATTTTAATGAAATATTTAATAATTCGCTGAACCATGACGTGTGTGAACATTCGCGTGGTAGCCTAACTGTACTCGTCTTAATGGCAATCGAGGACGTGTTGCTGGTCACGATTGCACAACGTGCCGTCATCCCGCCCAGGCCGGGGCGCCGGCGCAGCCTGGGCCTGGGAGAAGATGTGGGCCACGCCGAACACGGACTAACCGATTTTGAGAAACCTTACGGTTAAAGATGCTAAACTTAACTTTGTGTGAAGTTTATATAGAGCTTTAAAATGTAATGTGTAAAACATCATAAATTGTCATACTAACTTGGGCATGATAAGTACGTACTAACCCTTGGTTAGGTATGGAACGGTGTTTGCCACGTCGTATACTTATCGTTTGTAACATAATGTGATTGGGTTCGTTGGATAAACAGGACGGCAAGAGCGGATTTCGGATATTCAGTTCGAGTTTGATGTAAAACGATGTAACTTCGTAAGTTTTATTTATGTCTTATTCATCGGCAAAAGACAAGTAATCGTATAACATATTTTTGACTAAATCAACACACGGTTCCACGGGCAAACACAAGTAGTTGATACTATTCCAAAGAAAGAAATCTTATTTTATGTGCCAGTAATGAACCCTAGCAAAACCATAACCTACATTAGGTACATTACTAGAAACCACTTCGGTCGGTTTTCGACCACAATTGTTCCCAGGGGCATGATTTTTGGAAGCACATAATACATATGTAGAAATACCACTCGAAAGTGGTGAAAAATTGTGTTGATTTGGAAATACGTGTAGAGTGGAAGAAATTGTCTACCCCGTAAGGGATAAAGACGTGATTTATGTATGTATGTATATGGAAGAAAATTATAAGTCTAATTAATTTTGTCAACTAGTAAAAAACAGTATTTGAGCTGAGCTGTAATTTAGTAGCAAAACACCATTTTTTTCACCTTTGAATAGTACTTTCAAAAATTGATAAGTATCCTGTCAGTTAAGTACTTAGGTATACCAAATTTTGAAACAGTATAACCTGCACATTATGTTCGTATTAAAAAAGTATACATGAGGTGGTACACATTATTTAATGTAAATTAAAAGTATTACTAAGTTGGCACAGTTTTAGTAAATAATGTTCATGTAATACATGAGGTACAGAGGCGCGGGGCGAGGCAAGGACAGTTGGCTGCGCGGCCTGCGAGTGCCGAATTCGGCCGGTAACGGTGATCGCGCGGGCCCGCGGCTGCGCGGAACTGTTTTTGCGAATACCAAATTTATTTATTGCGGCGACCGCTGGAATGCCGGGGCACTGGTTAGAATTAAAATAGACCCATCTAACTTGAAGTTTCCTGTTTCTTGAAAATTTTGAATAGGTACAGGTAATATTATATGTGTGACCAAAGTTGGGGTAAGCGTATGAAAGACACTTTCTGAACTTCCATATCGTGAAAACGTACTGCTATTTCCGTAAAAAATGATGTTAAAGGTACCAATGACTCAAGTACACTATTAAAAACGTGCGCTGCAATAACATTGTGCCGCAAAAAGACTTCAACGCGCGACAGCTCCACGCCTAAACCGATGCCATGGTAAGCATTCGATGTTCAATGTCTGTATAAATATTTTCTGCAAGAGCAAGTAGGTAATAAATAAAACATTGTTTTTAACCAACGTTACCTGATCCGTGTTGAAATACCGTAGCCGTAGCAGTTGCAAGCGCAACGCAATAAACGCATGTTTTACAACTTTCTTCGAAGCGGCTTGGTAAGGACAATAGACCGGCTATTTACAGAAGTAAAGAAAAGTGACCACCAGCCTTTACCTTTCGCCGATACACAAATAGCGGTCGGATGGGCTTGTTTATTTGTTTATAGCACCTGCAATTTAGGTAGGACCGTGACGAACGGACGATCAACAGTTAACCGTAGAGATATCTCCGACAAACAGCTTCAACAACCACGCTTTGCATGTAATATTCTACAGAATATAATAACGCAAACCTCCTACTTGGGATCGCTTTTTCATTGTGCCATCACGGATTGTTACAAACCGTGTGCCTATTTTGACGAGATTATTAAATACAGTAACCCTCGAGGGTTGTAAACATATAGGGATGAAATATAACTTTACTAGTTAGTGGCTTTTGACAAAGCTATTTTTATTTCTTTAAAGTAAACTTTTACTAGATTTACCTTTAACTTCGTTAAGCCTCTTTGGTGTCGAATATCAATTGTATAAGCTGATTATTCATGACATATATTATTGTTTTTATTGTCTATGTATAGCCTTAATGAATGCATTAAAGTTAAAAAAGCCAGATAAATTATCTCACAGTCAGTCAAGGGAAGCCATTGTATAATACTACATTGGATACATGCTAAGGATGTTGTACGTAACGGCATGCCCTCGTGTCATATATTTAGACTGGCTGTACGCAATTGGAATCCTAAATTAATCCTGTCTTTTATAAATTTCATATATTAGTCTGTATGTGTCTGTGGAGGATACTTCGGCAATTCCGTATTTTCGAAATTCAGTATTCCTACTGTGCTGTCTTACTCGTAAGCTTATGATACATATTTTTCTTAAATATGGCTTCTGTCATGTCATTCAGTAAGTAATAAGTGAGTATACGCTTTAAAACATGTCGACCATTGCACTTATGGTAAATAAATCAAATATTCCTACCCATATTTTTTAAATAAATGAATAACCGCTGCTGACCAGAGTGAACCGGCCCAAGCTCCACTCTTTCCTCGGCTAAAGGCAAACCGTGACTTTATATCAGTTTGAACAATTGTTAGTTGTTATTTGTAGATATTTGCGTGTGCTCTGTATGCATGCCCGGGCGCAGATCGCGCAGCATCTCACCGCCGCGCGCCGCGGTCCGGCGCACGCGCGGAATGACGGTAAGGCTCGCGACAATTGACACACTTCTGTCCAACAAAGGAGTTAATCATATGAGCAAATAACTGTAAACAATCTACGTTTTTGACAATCATTCCGTATGTTTACAAGTTGAATGGTAATAGGTAATTGCGAGGACCAATATACTACTATACAACAAATAGCACGGTTTGTGTTGTTAAGTAGGACCACTCTTTTAAAACAAAGCCTGTTTTGTTTTTGCTCGACATCGATCCTTGCAAATATGCGTTCCGAGTATTGGATCACAGTAAGCCTACTTAGTTTCATGTCCAAACCGTTATTTTTCTAATATTTTTATTTTTAACACCTAGACTCTAGGTCCTAGGTCCTAGAGCATTCTGTTCAGGTTCTAGTAAGTAACTTACAGCTAGTCTATCACGGAAGACCAGTGACCAGAGGGGCATTAGGAACAATTAATATTAATAGGAGAAAGTACGTCCACTGATTACAATATCAGATAAAACAGAGCGCTAAAAACATCTAACGCTGCTCTATTTTTATGGGCGTAAGAGCGTATCAGGGGATTTGGAGTGCTTTTTTCTATCCGGAGCCGGTGAGTGTAAGTACCTAGGCATTCCTTATTTATTATGACTTGATGGTCAATGTTGAGGATAATTAGTAATATAAAGAATTCACTATTGATCGTCTTATTGTATCGTAAAGGTTTACTAAATTAGCATACTAATTACTGTTTTATCAAAATTATAGATTACATTATAAAAACCTAAATGGAAAATACATAAATAGGTATTCAAAATTAGAATGAATACGCATGAGATAGTAGCAACGGTGGCACTTTATTCAATTAAAATATTATAATGACTTATGGGATATAAAATTAAATGATTGACTAAGCTACGTTAAATAATTGTTGTCAAGAGTGTCTGCTACAAAAATGTGGACTCATAAAATTAAATAAATATACTCAAAGAGCGCAACAAATCGCACATCTGTATTAAAATCGTAGACACAAAACAAGGACAAACAACGCAATTGTATTCCTTAGTACAGTTCTTTACAAAATATTTCTTTACTAAATAGTCATAAACGAAAACACGTGTGGCAAAGAAAGTATTTTGCTTTGTTTCTCTAAAAACTATGTTTAGTGAGGAATAATCGCTTCCATTGTTTATTTATTATGAAAGGTTCATGTCGGTTTTTTAGGATTAATATTTATTTAACTAGATTTACTCAATCAAACCGTAAAATAAAAATGTTGACCTTTATGTTATGTATTAAATAAGCCACATAAAATGACCTAGATAATCTGCACGACCTCAGTGAAATGCGACTGGAATCAATTAACAGTTTAGGCTCACTTTATTAGCCATATCACCATATCGATCCTAAATCGATTGTAGATCAGTCTATCATTTTATTTGTATGATACGAGCACCGCGGGTCAGATTTAGAATGATAGTAAAAAAACATATCGAGGTGAAATTTCACTACGAAATATAGCCTATGTTCATCAGGAATAATGTAGGATTCTAACGATGAAAGAACTTTTCAAATCGATTCAGTAGTTTCGGTGCTTATTCAATGCAAACAAACAATCAAATTTTTCCTCCTTATAATATTAGTACAGATAGATTGTATACTAATACGCTTGGTCAATTTATTCCATTTAAAGGGTTCATTTATTCTACGAGCGGCTACAGCAAAAGAAAAGTTCTGACTATTTATGCCTACTATCCGCTACATTTGTACATTAGGTAGTACACAAAACTGTGAATTCCATCCCGAACCTCAAACCTTTTTAGAGTTTTTCTGTGTTACTGTGTTTTAATACTCGTATATAGTATACTCTCTAGTAAAAGTCAAGTAATTATTGGTAATACGAAGGCTTAGCAATTGGCCCGCCGCTGGTAATCGGCGGAGGAAGTTAACCCAAAATGGAAGTGGAGCGCGCGACACCGTTTCCGACAATTCGGAATCACTGCGCCGGCGCACTTGGCACACTAGGACCATCGTATCCGAAACCTCGAATATCTCAAACGTACCAGTGTTTCAACTAAGACTAGCTTTGTGGTACTCTAAACGGACTTCATCCGTAAAATAATTGATATAATAACTTAAGATTGAAGCATTAACTTGACCCTTTCACTGGTGAACATTATTCAGTCTCGTGTTAACATCAACGCACGGCGTAGTATGCCAAGAGCCTTTAGTGTTTTTTTTTCGAGCGCGTTCAATTGTTCTATAAAAGGCCCCGGTGGCATAGTGCCTAAAAGGCTGGCTGCATTGCCTCTTTTAAATAACTAAATATACAAATTCCTTGGATGAGATAGCTGCACAGCACACTTGACACAACTGGCGACCAAAGGGCTGACAAATCAATTGAGTTCGAAACCTATATCAAAATCAGTTGACGGACATTATTATATTAGTCTTAGTCATCTAATATTTTTATTAAGTACATCATAATATAATATTATCATGTTCAGAGATTTTGGAAGAAATCATTTCTCAAACTTATTGTGATGATTATAAATACTCAAAAATAAATAGAACTAGAACTCCGCCACAGTTTTTTCCTTTATCTTTACATGGAAAAAGTATTTTATTTATGAGAATTACGATTATGTACTTTTTCTTTTTTATTACAAAACCACCGTGGTTTGGCGGAACTGTCGAATAAATTATACGATATTTCCATTCTATTAATTACATTATCTGTGTTCATTTAATACCATTTGTGTTAACATCTGGTGTCCCCTGTGTGCCCCACGCCTGCGCTAGCGCCGCCGAAAACGAGAGCGGGCCGATTGGCCGCGGCGACAAAGCAGAGCGCGGCATTCATTATTCGCGTAGACCGCCCTCGCCCCACTTCCCTTCTTACCCCTATATTTATTTTGTACTAGCTTTTACCCGCGGTTTCGCTCGAAACTACGAGATTTTACTATAGAGAATTTCATGGTAATTCCTTAAAATCCCATCGTAGGTAGTCTTCATGTAAGTATATTGCATAATCGTGAAAAAATTAAATAAAAAAACAAGCCTCTTACGAGTACCTGTTGAGATTTTGGGAATTTGCTTGCGTTAATTTGATACTGATCCCGTGGGATTATCGGGATACAATAGGTACAAAGATGACTGTGTTATTCCATCGTAGTTATGTCTACTTACTAAATTTCAAAATCCGTCCAGCCGCTTAGCGTGAGGGATTTACAATCAAACAGATAGAAAATTATAATTGCCTTTAAGTTTGTAATACTGGTAGGAAGAAAGGATCTAAAAACTGTTTTTTAACGCAAATGCCCCACTCAATAATGCTGGGCGCATATGTACACGGTACAGTAAATTTAGATTGAGTTCAGACCTAACGAACGAGAATTTTATGCAAAATCTATTCATTTTTTATTAGCTTACACTTAGATAATATAAAAAAATGTTCGAGCTCTTTTGGTATAAACGCAGATAGCGATTTTTAAGCGAACTTCGTTAACTTCTCATGATATAAATAAGTACTTGGTTAAAAAATCGAGATCGAGATCTCTTGACTTAAATTACAAATACATAAAAAAACTGCAATGCCACACAGTAGCACAGGAGCTTTTTATGAATATAATTTGTTCTAAAATCCTTTACGTGAAGAAACGTTTTTGTGCATTGCACAATGACAGGTACAAAGGGAATTTGGGCGCAGCGATTGGACACACCTGATGGAGTCTAATCTGAAGGAAGCCAAGTCCGAATTGCATTCGTTACTCGGAGGGTAGGTTATCTATATTTATTTATGTAGTGTTTATTAAGAGGTTACCGAGTGTACGACGCGGCTCGGATGACGGCTGACTTTGAATTCATAAACTAAAAATGATTATACTATACCCGGAAGGGCCGGAAGTGATGAAAAATAATGCTGAACTAAAATAGGAGTACACCTAGTAATATACAGTTCAACAGTTAGATACTTACAGTTTTACAGACAACTAATCAAAAAAAATATTTGGCCTGCATTTTTGTTGCAATTCACAGTATTTTTACCACATTCGTGTGTTACCGTTTTTCGTTTGTGCAGCATAATATAATTTTTAATTGGACTGACTGAATAACCAACTTTTGAGCTATCGATGGGGCCATATTATCCTAAAAAACAACAACAACAGCATTTTTTGAGCTTTATTAGTAGACGATATATAATAATTACCTATTCGACCTCATGGTCGTTCGTTTACCAAGCGAAATCGATCACACGTAAGGCCAATTAAATATACGTTACCCCGCTGAACCCTATTTTCACTAAAAGAGTACACGGGCGTCACCAAATTCCTGAACAAAGAAAATTGCAGCTTCCACTGTTCTTACATACAATCGCTCTGACCAAAATATTTACCTTTATGAGCTACTGCTCATCTAGTGTTACCTTTCATTACTTGTCGGCCTTTTGTCGACTTTAGTCAAGCGCATCCACTTACACAAAGGTACGTGACATTATTTATGACGCTTTTAATTTTATTTTAACATTGAGCATAGTTTTGTACAATTTGGAACAATTGGAACAATAAGTTAATTCGTGAACACCTTGCATTTTCCTAGAATATTGAACAGATATTGCTACACAAATGAATAGCTACTGGTCTTGTTCCTTTTGTTTGTTTTTTGTCGTGTTTCACCTTGTCGTGGGGCATAAAGCTTGCCACTATTTATTTTAAGTACCTACTTTGTTAAATACTCCGTAGCTTACAGGAAAAACGGAACCAATATAATTATTATCATCATTATAAATGTAATATTTCTAATACCTATCATAATTAAATCAATAAGATTACTCGCTTCTTATTAAGACAGTCACGCCATCTATGTTGGGAGCTCAAATATAATAAGTTGTTGAATACACCGCTTTGCGCTTCTGTCCAGTCTCTTCTATCTCAATGTAATCCAAGAAGATAGGTAGGTAGTGTAATTAAGTAGAAGGTACTTATCTGGTATTCGGGTAGATAAAGTGTATTATGGAACTCTGTCTACATACCTTTGTCATTGGCAGTGGCGGATATTTACAAATTTTCAAGGTATAGGCTGAATTTTTGCCGCCCTTGCAAAATCTGTTGCAGACTTCTTGGAATTTTTATTTTATTTCTATGAGGTAAAAAAAAAAAAGCTCGATGGTAAATCCGCCACTGGTCATTGGTCTGCATCCTACCTAGACGGCACAACTATATGGTCAGTTTTTTATTCAATTTTGTACCTACTTTGTCTCTTTTCTGCCTCACGCCAATCATGCAAGATTGTTAATTTTGTTTAAATGGCAAAAAAATAAAAGTTACCATCTGCTTTTGATTTAGACTGGTATTTGTTTACTCCACTAACAATCCCGACGAAATAATTCAATTGGCAGAGTGCAAAGCGGGTGGAGGGGGTAGCCTAAACGATCACAGCGCTCGCTACGGCTAAAATTGTCATTTTTGTCGCTGACTTGAGCTGTCAAATCCATATTGCAGTAAACATTTTCTAATCGTTTTTGAGATAAAAATATGGTCCTGGTAAGATGTGTTGTTGTGAAAATTTGTAATAACACCAAGAAGAATAGCGACTGTAAATTTTACCAATTTCCAAGACCATGGTGGAAACGAGACCAAAGAAATAAGTGGATATTTGCCGTAAGAAAAAAAAAGTAAGTTACCTAACCTCTAAAATTTCACTGAAAACAACAATTTTAATATTATTGGCAATAATGTTACTGACTACCATTGTCCAAAATTGTGTAATATAGTAAAATAACACAAGATTTCATTAATATTTTTCACAATATTTACTTACTTCTTGTTTGACAGCGGTGACAATATTGTCCATAATGGCCGCCTATCACGTGGCGCTGTCGTCGCGCACGGTCCCAATACAATGGCATAACGCTACTTCACAGGTCCATAACGCCATCTATGATGGTATCTTAACAATTCTGAGTCGCCTTGCCTTGCCTTACATCATGTACCAGGTAATGACTCGGGAGTCTCACAATTTGTTTTCAGACACTTACACGACTAGGTAGTTATACGATTCGAAAACAGATGGCGCTACAACAAGTTTTCATAGATTATAAAGTAGATGGCACCACAAAGACGTATTTAGGCTAGACTGAATGCTTACCTACCACGAGCAAACTATCAAAGAAACGAAAATCAAACGTCTTATGTACTATTTTTATTTGCTCAAGTAGAAGTAAATTAAATACCTACCTTAATAGGCTTCACATATAAATATTTTCATGACGAAAACCATTTTTCAATACAATCAATCAGAGATGTACGGGAGGTACTTAGCTAGGAAAGTTAGGTATCCACGGACCTGCTTAGGTGTCTAAGTTATGCCGTGATAGTGATAGTATTAGTAGTATTAGTAGATATTACCCTAGTCCAGCATTTTTCTTTGTTTAGCTTTGTTTGCTTCACAATCATCAATGCCTTGCCTTACCACTCAACAATTTAGTATATTTCCGACTCAAATATAGCATTGTACCTACTTGCCTAAGTACGATGACTGCTAAAAGTTAAATAATGAAATATAATACGTAAATAGAATTAATTACTCATGTCCTGATATTCATTAGTAACGCAGCCCTGAGCAATATCACAACTACCAACTGAAGTAAGTAACATCACATACATTACCTCTATTTATATGAACAGATAGATAATCCATTTCCTTGCATATGTTACTCATTCGTCATAATGAAACACAATGGAAACCTAAACCGTAGTTCCGCAGCAAATACCAAAAATAAATCCGCATTGTTGTTAGGATTACGATTTACAACATGGATATTTTTATAAGCTTTTAACTTGCAAATGTTTGTTTGTATTTTTGTTAGGGTTAAATCTTGCAAGTCAAATTTGACCCACTTTTGGTTGTCGGATAGTCTTGAAACTTGGTATATGATAATGTAGGATGGATGGTGATGTTAGTACAGTCAAGGGCATAAATGTATACATGTAAGTTACCAAGATGTCAAAAACATCAATAAGTATACACCTTTATGCCACAAACTATAAGGTCGGTGACACATATATTTGACACGATGGCTGTATCTATATTTATGTTCTCGACTGTACCTAAAGTCAGCAAAAAGCTTATAATTATTAATAGGTAATGATTTAACACACTTGAGTAGCTTTCAGTCAAAAGAAAATAGATAGGTAGGTAAATGTCCACCAGTCGATCACGTAAGTAGAAGACAAACAGTTTAGACTTTGAATGAATTAATTAATACTAAATCGAACTCTGTTGATGTTCACTTTTTTCTTGTCAATTGCAGTAAATAAATATCTCCTTAAAATAGCGTTTCAATTGCCTACCTACTACTATTTCTTACTACTCATTAGACGGGGCAATTGGCATTGTTCATTTTTTTTAGTATGCTCCAATTCGAAAACCATTTCGAGGAAAACCATCAATTATCCGATTTATCTTGTCCGATTTCAAAAATACTTTATGATTGCAGATATTTTTGTAAAAGTGCTTTGTACCTTTGTTTGACCGAACGACCGGGTTTTTAGACAGAATCCAGCATCGAATGTTTGCCACAAAAATGAAAAAAAAAGTTTGGCTACGGCAACTGTCACGTGTCACTGTCAAATCTACAAAACCATAGACAAAGCCGTTTTTTTTTATAGCCAGCCGAACGAAGGCGATTGGGATTCTGTCTAAATTCACGAATTATCAAACAGCGAAAAAATATTTATTATTAATTAACAAAGCTACGTAAAAGCATAATATTCAAATTAGTTGCTTGAAATAGTCCATTTTATCAAATAAAGGTGTTAAAAGCACAGCTTAAAAAAAATGAACAATGCCAATTCAATAGCGAGACAAAAAAAATCACTTAACTTTATCGCATAGGTATCTCAAACTAGATTTAAAATTTTAAATTTTGTGCGTGATAAAAATAAAATCACTCTTATGTTTATATTTGTATAAATATTTAATTTATATCTATTTTAAAGATCCGCCTGGTTTGCCCTCCACAAGATCGTGAAGGTGATCATTATCCTCATTCTTAACGAACCTCACCCGTTGAGGGTCTCTGCGCTCGGGGGACGATTATGGTGTTAAAGGATGTGGCTTTACCTACTTTTTATAGGTCACGTAATAAACAAGTGTTTATCCTCAAATGTGTCTATATGTAGGTATGTCCTTAAAACAAAAGCAAAGTTCCAATGATTAAACTCCACACATGCAGAAAAAAATAAGTGAAGAACGGTGAAGACCTACGTGTATGTAGGTACATGTATACCGAGTTTAACACCGCCGAAGCATTCGTAAACAATACTTTTATAGGGTTCCGCAACCAAAACGGCGAAACGGAACCCTTTTACTTTCGTCTTGTCCGTGTACGTCTGTCTTCCTGTCTGTCCATATATCGCAGATAAATCTAAGTTTTATATCTATTGGTTTCAAAGAACATGAAAAATATCAACTTCAAGAAAAAATCTTGTTCAAAGCGGTTCCTATAATTTCGGAAAAGTCGCCAAAAAACTGTCAACAAAAGGATCATTGTTTATAATATATCACATATTGTATTTTGTGTGACTATAATTTGACTACTTATAAGACCTAGCATGAAATATTCGTTTCACTATCATTGCTAATTAAGTGAATACTCTAGAAAATGTCATAATATAACCCGCGTGTAATAAGAAACATTTTCACAATCAGACTTCAAAACTCATGAGGCAGGACATTATTTTCTACTGTAATAAATCAGTGCAGTACTTTTTTATATTTAGTTAGTTACTTGACCGTTGCTGACCTTAAAAATAATTGTCAGAGAACTCAAACACATACCTACCTAAAATAAATAACAAGTAAAAATAAAATACTTATGTGAATTGTAACACTAATCACACTACCATTACAACGAATTTTAATGGCACTAAAAACGATCGCAACCTAATTGCTCCGCCAGGTCGGGCTCCTTAATATTTTAGTGTCAGTAGCAGGTAACTCTTCGGTCAATAACTCGAGATTAAGGTTTCCCCTTCGCTACATGCGGAATAGGGTCGTAGCTATGACGACAGGTCCCAACACAAAAACTCGCCTTTATGCGCCTTATGCATCCGCCCGGTACGGGTTTACCGGGGGTATGTGGGGCTCTCCCGCGACGTCAGGGATACCCACTAAAAACCACACGGATTCTCTATTCAGTCGTATGTGAGGCGTTACGGGAGCACTCGGTGTCACCGCGACACCCCTCGACCACCCCGGGATGGGGTTCCCTCTTCGCGGCACCTGTCAATGCAGGTTTGGGAAATCCCGAACACAAAAACTCGCATGCACCAGTAACTAACTACTGCCCAGGAATTACTAAAATTCCCAAATTTGCGTGCGAATGCATGCATCGGCATCGCCCAGATTATTAGGTCTGTTCGATGAGGGTATATGGATACCCAGCTTTAGCTAGTCCTTTATAAATCATTCGTTTCCGGGAAGAAATACTTTGAAACGCTTTTTAAGATACAAATGCTTACTTAAAACAAAGAATAGTGGAAATTCAGCGCGACTTACTTTTCGTTAATTCATTAGTCCGCTCGTTAGCTTACTTTATTTCACACTTCCGATTGATTGCGACTTATTAAGCCCATCGACTTCCCACTGCTAGAAACAGGCCTCCTCTCATAACGAGAGGGCTAAGCTTGGGCTATATTTTCCACGAGGGCCCAATGTGGCAATGCACAGGTGTGTACAGGTTTCCTCACGATGTTAGCTCTACTCGTAATTTCTCTAAAAGGGACATTAATTTCATATTTTTGTGCTACCGACAGATTGATGTATTCTTGGCATAACATTACTTACCTACTGCAAAATTAAAAATAATAAATTTAAATTTAATGGTCCCTTAGTATGTAGATCATCAACCTTTTCGATTTCGACCTCTGTTTGGGGCAAAATTAAAAAAGGTCAAGTTATTTATAAAAGACGCTGAACTGCATTCGAGAGACGTGTAGAGAAATCCATAAATAAAGTCTCCTTTTATAACATCGAAGAGAATTTGGAATTCATGTGATTGTGTTTACGTTAGTTAGTTATACAAACACACAAAGAAACGGTAATTTATACAATTTTAGACCGACTTCGTTTCTATAATCATGTTTATACTCGTAGTGATTCTACGTTCTATTTTTTGATTTCATTGGTATGAAACATGTGTTTGTAATAAGAAGTAAACTAGAATGCTCAGCGTACAAAGCAATTTAAAATCGTTTACGTACTGTTATTCCAGATGGCTATAGTTAGCAAATGTTTTTTGTAAATAAAGACAGGGTTTTGTTTGTCAGAAGTTATACCTATCTTATATGTGAACATCATCATATCGTGCTGCTATGTGAAGGTCGAGGCTGGACGCTCGAAAGAAACCATGAATGAGATACCTGCAGCTTATAGTAGGTATAATTTCGTTACGTTAGATTTATGTATGTACGTATGTTAGCTTGCGTTCAGTTTTAGTGTTTATGCATCCAGATTATCCGTAGGTACCTACCAAGTATATAACCAATGTTTCTAAGTCTACCTCTACATGCAGATATATACGGCGTCTAAGCAAGTTTTAGCGTTAGAGGCCGATTTTTTATAGCATACCACTCGAAAGTACTTTTCAAAATAGGTTAAAATCTGTGTAGTGTTTCGAGTAGATCAAAAAAATTACAGCTCTCGTGAATCTAGTCTACTTGTCGAAGTGTTCAATTTGAGCTGTAGTTCTACAGCAATACAAAGAATGAACAACTTTCTAGTGATGTGCTTTAAAGAATCGGGCTCCAGGACGTTAAACATTAAGCCACAGGAAAGACAACCTTTGTTTCTTGATTTGTTTATTACCTACCCATTTGTAATTCAGGCAGACGCACACGCACACTCACCGGCCGCGAACCGCTCGGCGCGAGGGGTCCGGCAGAGCTGTGACCCTCCGATAAATATCTACATAATTAACCTGAAACCCTACGTAATGGGTCCTGTTTTACGAACAGATGTGATTTCGGTTACTTTACCTGTAGAAATAAGAGTAACTGCAGTACCGGAGACAAATTAATAGGTATTTATTCGCAAATTATTTAGTGACAATTTATCATCTAAATCTAAATATTCGATAATTGGTCAATTTTAGTACTCATTAAAGTCGCAGACGTTATCGAGTACAACGTGTTTGTAGGTCTCTATCTACATTTAACTGTAGTGCATTGGGGTACTTACCTAGAAGCTCCAATGTCTTTGGCTTCTAGATAAGCGTTGCCAGATTATGGAATTGTTGACGTTTAGTGGATATCCACGATTTTCGAAATTCCCCCAATTCCGAACCTACCCCAATACACCTCTACTTATATTTAAATCTAATTTCGTTTAGATACTAACTATTCGGTTTTTCATCGAGTGTTTAATTAAACATATTTTTTTTTTATGTTAGAGAGGCCAGACAAACGAACTAGTGGGTCACCTGATAAATATTAATGCAAAACTTGTTTTTTATAATCGTTTTCATAAGTTATTGAGTCCAGAAACTAAACACTCTTTTTTTGTGGTCTATTAACCTTGGCAATGTTTTACACGGTGTTCATTACAAAGTATTTCGTGATGCGAAAATACAAGATTTACGTTTGCAAAACAGCGTTGGAAAAAGCCACTGTGTATTTAAATGTGCTTGTTCAAATGCTAATATGTCCATAAAACTGGAAATGTGTAAATGTTGTGCGAGTAGGGAGCGGAGAGCTTTAAACATCATCCTATTGATACACTCCAGATCTTTGCCAACCTCGAGTTGTATGGTAAATACCTGATCACGTCAACAGTTGTTGAGTAATAACTTCTTCCTAAAATAACTTACCAAGTTGTCATTATGAACTAGCCATATTATTAAGTATTTGCCAAATTACTCATTTCGATGTTCTTATCTGTTAGACTAAGTAGAGGCTAATACTATTAGAGATCACAAGCTGCCATTTTAACTAAAATAGTTAGCGTGACTAGTCAGATTAGGGCATTTAACTGGTCATAAAGAATAACTTTAAACTTCGCTGTTAGGCTGTTAGGCGTACAAAAGTAAGGAGAAAGTAAAATTTCATGTCTCTACTCACATCTTTATTTTCTTTGATTGTGTTATCTACTATAGCAATAATGAATGACCCGATAGTACATTACTCAACTTGGAATGTCTAAGTGTACAAAATCAATTAAACAATAAATTTAAATGATTTAATCAACTACCTACTCTTTAGGTAAATATTGAATGAAGTGTTTTTTAATAGTATTAATAGTGGGTGCGTTTGACAGAAATAGTATTTAATTTACAGTAAAACATACGTTTTGGTCATCCATAGCATAGTAGTAAACATATATCTACGAAATAATTACCTATAAAGAAATAAACTCTTTAGCTATCTTAAAATCAAATATTTGAGATTTTAAAACTAAGGCTACAATATATACATTATATTTATAACTATATAATTATGATAACTGGATAGAGTATCTACCTACTTTACGCACTACGTAGCTCACAAAATAATTTTATTAAAACCGTAGTGTATTTCTGGACACCAAATCCTAGACTGAATAATCAATCACATGAACTAGCTCTACACTACTTATAGGTGCATTGATGTGGCCCATCCATATGAAAAATATGAGTTTATAACCCAATTACCGATTGGTAAAGACAATTAATAATAAATACATTTGAATCTAATTTTTAAACCATAATTGTATTACCTATGACACTATCCTTGCCGTTTTCGAGTAATTCAGAGTAGCCTGATTCATCTGAGCAAGCACTGTCATTGTCCCCAGTGTTTTTAAAAACTTCAATTTCCGAGTTTGAGTTCAAACTGTCAACATCTGCAGCATTATCAATAAGAGACTCAAAATTTCCTTCAAACTCATTAAACATAGAATCCAACCGCAGTGGGGGATACGTGGAGCGTCGACGAAATGAGCTCTTTTCTCCAATAGGTACAAGGTTAACTTCTTCGTGGGGATCGATTGCGGTTGAGGAGCTCCCCTCATTGTCTCTAATTGCGATAACTTCGAAATTTTGTATTCTTTCTGTGACAGATATTTTCTTTTCCTCAGTTTCTACTGGTTCTTTAATTTCGTCCGGAGCGTAATGCGAGGGAAGCGAGGAGGGCTCCGCATCGGAGTTTACCGTGCTTGCAGTCTCGCAGCCCGAAGAAACAGATCCATCGTCGCTATCCGTGACGAGGAAGTTACTTTGAGATAACAATTGCAATTTTTTACTTTCACCCATGCAAGTCGTATTGTCTGCCAATTCGCTTGATTCGGCAATCGATTCTAAATTATGTATTCGGGATTCCAGCTTTTTTGTTTCGCTTTGACTAGCTTCGTTATCGCTGGGTGATACTCCTCTTTTTTGGTTGCTCTCCTGAATGAGGAGATCGATCAACTCGTCGGAAACAGGTCCGCTATCGGAGTTTGAACGAACCCTGTTTATGACGCTTGGGCATGAAAGTTTTCGCGGCGACTTGAGCCGTTGAAGCATTGGTGAAGAGTAAACATGTTCAACAGCGCCTTCCGTTAGAGAATTTCTCGCCCAGGTACTACACATTTTTTGCTTGGCGTTCATTTCTGCTTCTTCTTCATCTTCTTCGGAACAGAGTTCTTCAATGGCCCCGAGTTTAGGTGCGGATTTTGATCTCTCCAAAGGTGGTCGATAATTCATTGCTCCAACACTGAGCAGGATTTTCCTACGGGGCATACTCGGGTTGTCGTACACACTGTTGGCCAGACTTAATCTTGCATTCTGTTTAGATATGCGATCTTTCTTAAATTCAAGTAGTGCTTGTCTGACTTTTATTTTTAGCTCTTCAGTGATCTTCTTTGACACAATTTCTTTGGCGCAGAGAACGGCGTGGCAACGCAGCTCATGCTTCAGTTTTTTTCCTTCGTGGCGATATACCCAGCAAAACAGTTTTGGGTAGTGTGGAGGGCTGGCACAATAAGTGATTCGGTGGGACCAGTATTCAGTGAGGCCGTGCTCTTTGGTTGCGCCTTTCAAGCCGGAATTGGAAACTGATAGTTTCATGACAACGTCAGGTTTCGAGGACTGCTGATAATTCCGCCACAACGTGGCTAACGGCTTCTCAATGCAGCTTTCTCCTGAAATAGAAAAATATATCTTTGAATAAAAGTTTCAAATACAGTTTTAAATAGGTACATTTGAGTTCGTTCGCTTGTTCGCACGGCATCACGTAAGATTCATCAAAAAAACTACACAAATATTTCACGAAGACTTACTGAATTTTCAACATAAACATCATTATTAATTAAGTCTCGTTAAATAAAAAACGTTAGAAATCTGTGCATTAGGTACAAAGAAATATAATAAAACTGTACCATATTATGTCGTGTTTATATTACTTAGTAATTTCTCATCACGTATTATTTGCCTATATTATTATTTATTATAATCTTGCAAATCCGGATACCAGCTTCATGCCGGCTCAATTAACAAGTGAATCTTTTGTTTTGGAACAATAGCGGCTCGCATGTGATGACGTCAGGACACAATTTTATGCGAGTTAATGCTAATTGCTATTCGCTACCTAGATACTACACGAATTTCCTCAGTTACTTACGTAGTGTATCACTGACGTAATTTATTTATACATCAACTTGAGTTACATAATATTCAAAAGGCAGTCTCATAAGGGAATACATAAAATGCATAAGAATGAGTTGGTAAGTACGTAATAAAATAAGTATTCGTTCTTTTTGACCTAGTATTTACTTAACGAAACCAAAGACTTAAAAAAGTTGCAGGATAATGAGTATTACTTGCATTAGACAACAGACATACTTCTTCTACAGATCAATCTCAAACACGCCGAAGAATTGACACCAGTGAATTTACAATCAAACGTAGTCCTATAGTCCTATGAAATCGCGACGTCACCGATAATCGAGGCCCAGAATTTAAATATAACTCAATTGAATAATTTTGCCAATTTCCAACGTATCAAGATATAAGTAATGATATCATCTGATAACAATTTGTTAATGTGATTTTACGAAAACAAATAATACTTCAGATAAAGTAAACGTAAACGATAATTTTATAATATCTGAAGCGGCAATAATATAAATCATATGCATGAATTTTGGAGAGGCTCTATAAGAAAAAAATACCTACGATTCGTTTTGAAGATTTTTGTTCTGTGCCTAAAAATGTCAGATTATAGTTGATTACAAATTAACATACATTTCATTAAGCTATGAAAAGTTTGCAAACATTGAAACGCTCAGTTAACTACAGGTACAGGAAAGGTATCCGAGCACTAGCAGGAGCAGAATCTAGGCGATATCGTACAGTCGCTGTAAGATACATCAGAGTTGTCGCAAAAATATCTGGACACGCTGTTAAGCGATTGACAGGATACTGTCGTGGCCAGATATTTTTGAGAATCTAGACATTTTGACAAACAAAATCAATAGCAATAGAATAATAATAAAGAAAATGACAACTTAGTTAATCAGTAAATTAACATCCTAAAAAGAATTTAAAATTAACCTAAAAAATCCCCAGTAATCCCATTAAAATTTAAATGCTCCAGGGTTTTAAGTTGCGAGTAAACAACAACCCCTAGCCCCGCTATTGCGTCACACGTGTTGTTTTCCAGCCCAGTACAATTTCACCGTCCACTGCACAGATGATCCGGCGCTGTTTACACTTCCGGTATTTGGATCCACATTATGACACTAAGATTGTAGGAAAATATTCTACTTGATTATCTAGTCTCCTAACAACGAAGCTGTTCTCTTTAAAATGTTGAAGCAGGCGCTAAATTTTATACTAGACTTCATCGAGGTGTAATTGATGGCCTTTGAAAGGTTAAAGTTATAAGATTAATTACATAAAAATTACTTTGCCTTTGACAACGCATCTAGTGCAGTCAAGTAAGTACTTAGATATTCGAGCAACACTGAGCAGGAAGGTACTTTAATAACTATATTTTATAATCATTTTACAAAAATCAACATGTGTTTGGGTTTTATGTCAGAACAATGTTGTTTTTGAAAAAAACACGTAGGAATCTTATGTAGTATTTAAATAGTAAATTTGATAAAATCATATAATATATGAGCTCTATAGTAGTACCCAAACTTCACTATTATATATTATGTTGTTTGCGTTCAAAAGTTCAAGTGAAACATTTCTGAATAGAGTATTAAAATGCATAATTATAGGACCCTTTCTCTTCAGCAACGAATCGCCTTCTTACTTTACTCTACATTAGAAAATGCGACATCCTGACATTATTTGCTAACACTAGGTTCCTACCTATCGGTCCATACCGATGGACCCAAGACAAAATTTTACGAAACAGTTTATTTTGTATTGTTCGTCAGTTTCTCATCGATCTTAAGTTACTTTCTTAGTAAGCTAGATTCAGCGTAAGTAACTTTAAAGTTACCCTCTTGATGTTTTCGTTTAGGTGTGCTGCGCATAAAGTATTGTGTAATCGGCGGGTTACCTCACTCGCGTGTAATGCTCGCAACACACCGGCCGCGGCCGTCGCAACTCGGACGGTTGTGTAACAAAGGCTTTATAGTAGAGGAGTCCAGTGAGACTCAATCAAGTCACTCTAGCTTTAAGGGGCTATACTGGATTTCAAAAGAGTGATGGAGGAGAAGGAAATTAATAAGTTTTATCAGTCCTACTCTACAGGCGTTTTGTAAAAAATACCTACCTACCCCAAAAACCAAAAGATAAAAACGCTCGAGCGTGTCAGTATCGACTCTTGATGAAATAATAAAACACTAAAAACACTTTCTCTATTGTCAGGCAGCAGTACAATAAAAAAGAACAAGTAAGAGTGTCTAGTCAAGTAACTTAGCAAAACCAGACTTGGGCTCATCAGCTTCTCCTACCATTTTGTTCCACAAATACAACAGTGCTGTGTCTGTTTTTTTGAATAGGTACTTTATGTTGTTACATTGTAATTAGTTCGGGTTATTTATTTATGTAAAGTTTCGCGTGACAACCATGATGTTTTCGTTGATAAGCCGATTGTAATGTAATTTAAGATCCCTGCAAACGTTCGACAATCTCTTCCTTAAAGTCATTGAACTATCAAGTATAAATACTGAGCGACGATAGTGAAAGCTGGCAGCAGAGGCCGCAGCTAGCTGGCCACAGTGGCCACTGCTGGGCAAGTAGGGAGCTGACGTAAAAAAGTACCGTGTAAAATTATTTTACATTGTCATTAATTCGCGCTCTGTGCCCAGTAGTGGCACGTGTGTAGGCTGGTGACGATGATGATGATAATAGGTAAACATGCGTCTTTTTTAGTTTTGGTTCTAGGATAAGCACGGATATATATATCGTAACTTGAATTACTATGCCAATAGCTGAGTGGGAGTGAGCTATGGTCGTGCGCGGCGATGACGGAATGTCAATGACACCAACCGCACTATACGTGGGACTGTGATGTGATACACATGACTAGCTAGATTAGAGACCATACAGACGTCTTGTAATTACCTAGAAGTGAGTAAGCCTTCCGCTTTAATGACATTCACTGTTTTGTGCTCTCGTGTAATATATTTTCTACATCATCTAGCTGTTGCCTGCGACTTCGTCAGCGAAGAATTCATTTAAAACTATCCAGCGGAAACTGCTATTTTCCGGAATACCTACACTATTTTATTCCTTAATGTCTAACAAAAGTGTATTTTTGCCAAATTTCATCACGATCAGTTAAGTGATTTTACCGCGCGTGATAGCAAACGGGACAGAGTATGTACAATCATTTAAATTGACTACTGACAGGAACTGCTGTCTGGCACAGTGTCAAATTTTAAATAGGCACACGAGTGTAGTTCACTGATTTATGCACTCATACATACATGAATGCACGTTAGCCTGCACGCCTCGCGTGCCGCTCCTTGCAAATCAGGTACTGCCACTCGACCGGGAACTAAGATTAAAAGTGGAGTAGAACAGCAGATAATGCAATATAGATCGACCGCATTTCAAGGTGGTAAGGACACTTCGGATATAAACAGGACGTGCACATTTTGAAAAGATTCTCGGTAAATTAAGAAACGGTAAGTAATTCGCCGTGAAATAACAAAAATACGAGTTAAAAGTGTCTAAGGACACCCTAGAGATCATATTGGAAAGTATTATTTTCCTGTCGCACGCGTTAACTGGCCCACAAGGCTCAGGGTGCTTGGTCTTTGTAAATCAAAAATCGGAAATCAGGACGACCACCAATACTACCTTCATGTAAGTACAGAGTATTCAATTATTTACGTGCTCTATCTCGGTAATAAAGTGACGCTGCGGACAATGAGATGTCATATACAAGTTTCATTTACTAGGCTTTATTGACGATACATCCATTGTTTTGTGTCCAATTACGTGCAAAAGAAAGAAAGGTTTGCACTTACAGTCCATACTACCAGAGCCTTACGTATCCTTATGAAATACTTCACTGAATTGCAGTCTTGGTTCTTTCATTTGCTTCTTTTACCTACTTAATTCTTTGCAAAAAAAAAAAGAAAAAACGTTTCACAAATATTGTATACATTTCAATATAGTGAATTCATTATAGGCATTAATGGTACAATTGGTACACATTGACACAAACGAGCATCGGAGAGATATCGAGTTTCTAATTACACATTGAACAATGAAATGATCAGTTATTATGGGAGCAATGGTTCATTAAACAGCTGTTTGTGCGTCGCGGCCGCAAATCATACCGATCTACATAATAAAGGTTGCTTTCTTTTAATTTACATGTACAATTTTTGTTATATCTTTAAGTCAAAATATTTAAGACATTTCTAAGTAAGATTATGATTATGAATGCTAAGAAAAACAAAAATAAATATAAAAATATTTGTTATTAAAAATCTTTACCGTAATGTTCCTCGCGAACCTATTCATAATTCGATATTAATTGCACAAATTCAATATAATTTAAAAAGTACATTTACACTATAGATCACCGGAAATCCTTGCAATATAACCTGGTTTTGTAAGCTAACCAACTACTTAGGCATAAGCGAGTTCGGTACATTGCCCGTACTCATATGAAGACAAACAATGGGACACCATTGTTTTTATCAACAGTTGCTAGAAGTAGGAAACCACAATCCAGCCCGTGTATCAGTTCCTGTAATGCAGATGAATCATTTGACCCCTGTGCTCCGGTTATAAGCACTTGCGACTAATTAACCGCGAATTCCACAAGGCTACTTAAATGAGTTAAAAGGTCAATCGGAATTAATTCTACAAGGTAAAAATTCATATGGTACGGCTTACCCACAAAGTTGGATTAGTTCGATTCTGCAGTTCTGCAAAATAGTTGGGCTGCTGAGGAGCCGCCTACTGACTAATGCAATATCTTTATAGCGGACAGGTTTATTTTATTGGCATCGTTTGCTTGATTGAGACAGAGATGTGATACTTTCATACTAGTTGTTTTTTTTTCTATAAGGTTCTATTTTAAGTCGATAGCAGTCTAACAACAATTCTTTTAATTTTTAAGGTTAAGTGTGGCTCCCTAAGTTGTTCTAATTTAATCGACTGTAATATTAAATAAGGATTAATTTGTCATAATCGCAGAATGACAAATTCTAATTTTAAACTAATGGTGAAAACCAATGACTACTCGGTAGGTAGTATACCAGGTACGATTTTTTGTTACAACTATAATTTGCTACCGATTCGCTACTTTTTAACGTGCTGATATTATTTTATTATCCTTCGTAATGAATAATATGAAGAAGTTAATTTACGTTTTAATGTAAAGTAATGGTAAATAATAGTGCGCAGTGAATGACGATGGTGCTAGCCATGGCTGCTGCGCAGAAGCCGTACGTGCGCGGTATAAAAGCCGCCTATTAGAACATTACAAGTCCAGTGACTAGCCAATTTTTTGTACTTTTGCCGGATATGATTTTACTCAGCTTTTGGAATGGTTCTTAACTACTCAATCTTAATATAAAATCGGTAGCAACCTAGATTTTACGGACAGCATGCTCAGACACAGTGTATTGTCGTTCTCAAAATGATTCATGCATGGCTTCTTAACTCTTAGATTGGTTCCATAGATACTAGTACTTTAGTCGCAATCCGATGCATGCATTTTCACTATTCAATGCAGTACACGTTAATTCAGACTAGTTCATTTGCGAAACTATTCCCCATTGTGTTTTTATTTAGACAAGCTAAAATTAAATAAAGAAATGAACGCAAGATCCGATGGTAAAGTTAGGAGACAAACTTGGCCTGTTACTTATATTATAAATATAAATTTACAAATCTTTTTTTTTTTTCAATAAACACAATCCGCTTCAAGTGATAGGTCCTAACCAAGCCAAATTTCGCGTAAGATTTCAGCATTTTTAGCGTAAAGTTCAATTTTTGTTTATTATTTTACTTGTGACATGCGTGGAGCCCCACGCCGATCACTAGGGAGGCTTTGGGGCTCTATTACTAAGGCTTCGCTGTCTGTTTTACCGTTTGTCATATGGTACTATCATGGTCGCAACGAATACAAGATAAATGTAAAAAGTTTCCTCTTCGTCGACGAATCCGACTCGCACTTGGTCACTTTTCATTTCCATTAGTTTGTGATTCTAACTCATTAATTTATGATCGAGCTTATTACTTATTCTAAATATTGTACATGGGATGCATTAATTTCTATCCGTTTAGGAAAGACTTCGCTCAGCATTTAGTAATGTGATTAAAACGATTGCCGATTCGATCGCTAGTGCACTCGCTGACAGCACGAGACTAACGTATGAATGTGACGGTATTTTCGATTTTTATGTAATGTTACCGTATAATTGGTAACAGTCTGGGTGCGCGAGCGCGCCATGCGGCCTCGTTGGACGTGCGCGGCGACTTTCTACCGTGGCCAACTTCTCACACGGTATTCCATTTACTCTTTACGATATTACTTACGACTTATCATCACTACATAGTATAAAACAAAGTCGCTTTCTCTGTCCCCATGTCCCTATGACCCTATGTCCCTATGTCCCTTTGTATGCTTATATCTTCAAAACTACACCATGGATTTTGATGCGGTTTTTTTTAATAGATAGAGTGATTCAAGAGGAAGGTTTTTATGTATGATTCTACGCAGACGAAGTCGCGGGCAGAAGCTAGTTACTTAATAATTTCGAGTTTTTTGTATATAAAAGTATGTCATAGAAAAGTAGAGAGCCTAAGTGCTTTGAGGTTTGAATACAATATAGCGCCGTTATTGATAGAGCCTTAGGTATAGATAAAAGTAATGTCTTCGCAAAATTTACATTGAGTGTTTTACATAAATATACCTACCTATTGTATATAATTAAAAAAACTTTGATAGTCAGTTAATAGTACCTCAGTGTTTTAGGTTTATTGATTTTTAATTACATTAATTTAATGTGATTTGATATTTTTATTTTAAACTTCAATATGATATATGATAATAAAATATTGTATTTCAATGTATAAATACCGTTTATTTTGTAAATAATCTTATATATAAAATTCTCGTGTCACAATGTTCGTTCCCGTACTCCTCCGAAACGGCTTTACCGATTCTTACCAAATTTTATATGCGTATTCAGTAGGTCTGAGAATCGGCTACTATCTATTTTTCATATTGAAATTTAGAAGAAAAAAAAAACGGGAGCGAAGCCGCGGGCAACAGCTAGTAGTAATAAATGTAGTGCCTATTTAATAAAATACCCATTGGGGTATTTTGCATTTAACAACTTCTTACGCTATGCTGATACTTAAATTCACCCCAAGAAAAGTAATTAGAATTAAAAGAAAAAACTGGACAAATGCGAGTAGGTATCGCGTACCTTTCGTTGTAAAATTTACAGAGCCCTGCTCCTATTAAAAATGTACAAAGTGTGGGGTTATTTTATACTGGTTACTGGCATAGATATACATAATAATCTAAATATATATAACTCAAAGGTGACAGACTGACTGACTGACATAGTGATCTATCAACGCACAGCCCAAACCACTGGACGGATCGGGCTGAAATTGGGCTGGCATGCAGGTAGATGTTATGACATAGGCATCCGCTAAGAAAGGATTTTGATCAATTCTACCCCCAGGGGGATAAAATAGGGGATGAAAGTTTGTATGAAACTTTGTCAATTTTAAACCGATCGGGCTGAGACTTTGCATGCATAAAGCTACTATGACGTAGGCATCCTCTAAGAACGGATTGCGTAATTTCTGCGGGATAGCGATAAACGAATTCTATGCAGACGAAGTTGCGAGCAACCGCTAGTCAATTTATAATTTCAGACTTCTCTCATTGTTTGTGGTATAAGAGCCTACCTTCATATATCAAAGTTTTATGCTGCTAGGACCATTGTAAATATCCTACAGGTTTTGATTACACGTTTATTTGTTTATTATGTTTTTTCTAAATATGGAATAATTTCCATAACGTTAGAAGTTTAATTTTTTCACAGCTTACAGCTTAGATTCACTTAGACTTAGATTAGACTTAGCTTCAGCTTGATACGTGTTCCCAAAAAAAGGGTCTTGATAGACGGACAATAAAGTGATTCTATGAGGGTTCCGCATTTTCCTTTAGAGGTACGAAACCCTAACATCAACGAGCTACCTGTTGCGAACCTACATAAATTAAAACATTGGTTCTACTCGTAATGGCAATTTCCAATCTAATTAAAATCAGTGAGCAACATTATTTAATCTGCTAATGACCGAAGCGTAGACATTTTACGTTTATTGTATTTACCAAAATGCGTGGGTGTGTTGTTTAGGACGGTATACTTCGTACATTGTTATTGACAGAGCGTTGTGTTGTTGCTAGCACGACAAGTTGACTGGTCACACAGGTTCACTCGCCTACTCTGGCGGAAGTCACGTGTGCTTAAAATGTCGCGGGACCTACTTCCGAGCACAGCTGAGTCGTGTTAACTACCTCACGATACTTGTGATTTGAGCACTTGAAAGAAGTTACACACAGAGGGTTGACAAAGTCTCGTGTTATGTAACTATTTAATTTACCAACCTAAAGTCCAATAGGGGATTCGATGAAATTACTCGCGACGATCCAATCAAAATCTTCTAATACGAAGAGTAGGTAATAGTAAAGACATGAATTTCACCTACTTGAACATATTCGTGTGGCTTTAACTAATTTACCTCAGTAACCGAATGTACCTTTACAACTAACTTTCAATGACATAGTTGTACTGTACGTAACAACCTGAGTGATATTTTAAATGCCAGCTGTAGATATGTATATATGATATTCTCCAAATAATCAGATTTACCTAAGCACAACAAGAGATGGATAGATGCAATCCATCCATATTTTCTAATCACATATTTTACTCATTTTGTCTTGTCTTTATTAAATTAACTACATATTACAATGCAAGCGAAATGCATACGGGTTACAAGAGAGGCAACAGTGAAGTTATTTTTTTTTGATGAATGGAAATTAATCGGATACCTCTAATACTTAGTCATTAAATAATCAATAAGAATATAATATGTTTAAAAAAAGCTAAATCTATTAAGTACTTTGACTATTTAAAGGCAATTAAAACTAGAGCCTCGTCTTTTGTTCAGCTTGGTTGCCAGATATTTACTAAACATTGTATTTGTATGTTAGGAAAGCTGTGGGGTAGTCGCACACAGTATTTAACAGTCATTAGGCTACCTAATGTACATGCCGGCAATGCATGTAATTTGCATACTTCTGTACCGTGGCATAGAATAAATAATAATAAAGCTGTGCTAGTATTTACACACTGGTGATGCTTTATATAAATTTGGAATAAGAAAACATCATTGTTGGAAAACCTCATTCAAATTGTCATTGCTGCAAGTACATACTCGTAAGTAAACGACAATCAGAGCGTCGCGTCATAGCGAAACCTAGTGTAGGTAGGTAGGTTATTTTTTTAAGTTCAAACATTATCTTGTAACATTATATTATTCGCATAAGATACAATATTACACGTTACACTAGCATAATGCCGAACGCTGCCTACGTGTGATGTGATATGCGATAAACGCGCTAGGCTACAATATGTGCACGCAAACACGAGCCAGATGTTTGCGAGCTCTTGGCAGTATTTCAATTTCCGATCTCTTCGATTTGCTGGGCGCCTAGGCAACGGGCATTTGTAACGCCCGCCAAGGTTAAAGGCATGCTCCAAACGACCCGACCATTTCCTAACCAAAACAGAGAAAATTAGCGCCTTTATGATCTACACTGAACATTGTTAGTGTATGTATGTATGTATAACTCTTTATTGTAATTTTTTTTGTGTTGTTAGTTTTCAGTGATAAGATTATTGGTACCGACTAATTATTTCATGTGTGTCGTCTACTCAGAGCAAAACACGAATTTTCCTTCGTTATTTATAATTTTTATTATTAGTCTAAAACTGGTCAGCCAGATGTTATTTTCTTATTTGTACTAACCGGTTTACTCGCATTCTGCATTTAGTAAATGATTAATAACATAAACTAACCGATGAATGCACAATAGGCACTATTAACATTCATACAACAATAGCGCATGTAATGTAAACTAACATTTCAAACGTTAAAGAGGGTATTTCGAGTTATTTTATAAACGATATTTCTAGGGTTCTACCTTATTTGCTATAAAATACTTTATTAGACCTAGGTGTGATTATTTACTAACGCACTTATTAGGAAAACAGTGATATCAGAGCTAGGCGTAGCTATAAATTAGTATTGGCCTGGAAGCAGCCGGTTGGGAGCAGGAATTCGATACCGTTACCCTAACGGCAAGGGAGTGCACGCCCACCATTACATTAACCACTTAATCGGCATTCATGCGGTCCTTTTAGGGGATTATCAGGTTGGGAAATATTTTTTTTTGAAAATGAGAAAATGTAGGTAGGTACTTGTCTATGCAAATATATCGACAAACTAGCGTTTAAAAGTATTATTGCTCGCGTAAGCCATAATATTTCAAAATGCAAACAAGTAGTGTCGTATAACAGTGTAGTGCAGTATATTTAATAGGTGTTTGCCTTAGATATTATTAGATATCGCAATCTTACAGGAGTTTCTTCAGGACTAAAAAATAGCTAAAGTCCTTGTGCAATTTCATCAAGATCAGTTGAGGTGTCAACTCAAGAGATCCAAACTCATTTTCGCGTTGTAATAAGAGTACCTATACCTAATTTTTCTCTATGTGGTACTACTTAAAAAGTTTATTTATTCTACCTTAGCCGTCTCCTCAAGTTGCAACCTAGTTTCTATGTAAAACACGTGTATAATATGTCTTCAGCAGAAGTAATGGTACTAAATCCATAATGAACAATAGCGTAGCGAGGAGACCGTGCAATCTCCAGTCCTGAAACGGCAACGCGTGTGATGTGCTGCCATTATTATAATTAGCAAATATTGTTGAGTTACACGGAATTTTATTGCAACACACGTCTAATTTACGAGGTTGTAGCAAACGATGCTAAATAGTCGTGATAAAAAAGCCGTGATAGGAAAGGAAGTAATAAAAAATAGCTCGAGAAATCTACGGGCTAAGTAATTTAATGACGTATTTAAAGCCTTCTTCTAACGAAGCCTTTTATTGTGAGAAAATGGGGTGGAAGTCAAATAGGCTAGAAATCGGTATTCCCTTACTTGCTACAAAATCAATGGTCATAAAATCACTTTATCTAAATTCGTTTACTGTAATGATTCCTTAGTTATAATATGACAAAAAAGTTCAATAATTTCTTCAAGTAGTCGTATGTCCTAAACTTATTTTCCATAATATTTATTGGGCAAAAACAAATGATCATACAGATTAGATTATGCAAGATTTTTTGTACGATTCGATTAAATTTTATCTATGCATTTAAAATTTTATACCATTGAAGAATAGAGATTTTGATTTTAGAGTTTCTAAACGTTATGAAAAATGGATTTTATAGAAAATAAATGCTGGTAGCAAGTGATTTTATATCATTTAAATAAGTTTTCACACCACCTGCTCGACAATGGGTAATTATTATATCATGTAAACCTTACTCAAAGTAACTCGTTATAGCCCCTGGGCTTTAGCCGGGCGAGTAGTAATATTTTACTGAATTTCATTATATCCCGTAGGTTAGTAATATGAATATGATTCTCACTTTTCATAGTTCTTATTAATATACTTTTAAAGTCCAATTTCGTAAAAATCGGTCGGCTCCGAAAATAGAGATGGCCACGCCACGGTAAGCGGCGTTAGATTTTCGAACGAATGAAACAAATTACAAATATAACAAAAGCTGCCAGTGTTTGCTGGCGCTGTAATATTATAGGTACGCATTAGAACTGCAAATATTCCAAATAAAAATATAGCTGTATCATTACAAAACTGGAATAATGTCTCAAACATAAATTTTGAATTATTTTTATTACTGTTGTTTTAATTAAATTATTTTTCTAGTTACCTTGGCTTTTATTGTCTCGCAAAAAGTGAGAAAAGTAGAGTATACTCCTCGGAGATAACTGTTTGTCTTGGGTGCGCTTAAATGCTTCGCTCCACTCAGGGCTCAATATCGCGCCCGTGACATAATACAGTGCTTTATCCCCTAGGTGTACAATCTACTATTATAACGTTTAATTATAAAGTAAAATGAAACGTGGGGAGGTGCTCGTTATGCTACAAATTAGTTACAAACCAAATTAGAACAATTTTATATTGCTATATTATATGATTATTTAATGACTATGCCAATATTTTGTACAAATAATTACGCCATAGCAAGTTTGGTGTGTATTAGAATACTTAGTTATCAAAATTCTAATCCTTCTTTGTAAAGATTAAATTTCGCACCAAACTGTAATGATCGATGGGATTCCTACGATTATAGTGCGTGAAACAGGTTATCAAAGCTAATTAGTTGTGACATAACGATTATATCGCTATCACTCGTCCATTTCGTGGATTGGAGTTTCCTGCTTTATCATTTTGATTATTATTAAATAGGTTCGTGAGCTTCAGAATATACTTAGTAATTTAAAAACGTACCTGACCCTTCTTTCCGGCGGCAGTCGTGTCGAAATCGCTTTGGTCAGCTTGTGCTACTTGAAAAGTAAACCTACTAAGATTTTTTTTTGTATGAGTGTCGTTTGGATGAAAGTTCACAACCAGGATAACAACATGGGATACATTTTATAGTAAACGAAATATAATTCAATACAATACCACAACTGCAAAAAAGTTTAACCACAAACTTGTTGTAAATAACTATCTAGTATCTAGTAAAGGCATATCATATGTGTTCATTTAACAAAAGCTTAACTAGTGTAAAATAAAAGGTTCATTATGAGGGTAGAAAGAAAAAAACTCATATCACATAATATGTCAATGAAGACATTATGTTTGTTAGTAAGGAAAGGTGACAAAAAGTGTTTCGATTTGTTCCATTGTGATAATGCTCGGTAATCTCTTAATGAACAGTATTAGCAGTTAGAAAATCAGTTTATTCAGTGCAAATTTTTCCAGTTGTAATTATTATACTCGGTTGGTTTTTATGTCTTATCTTGAACCCTCCGATTAACCACACGCAGCTTGTATTGATGGAGCTCTATTTTTACTACAAGACGTGAAGCTTTCCGTTTCTTTAACTATACAACATATCATTTCAATTTATTTGCTACAAGAAGCTCAAAGTCTAACCGAAATCTAAAACAATGTGTATACCAATCATGTAAACCAGTATATTCGTTCACTGCGTAAACCTGATAATGCCAGCAATCACCTGCGTTTGATTAAGTCAAATAACCTCGAAGTTAAAAGTAATTAGAGAACAGAGGATACGCTATAAGGTCCTTTATTTCAAGTGACTTCGTTTGGTATCCGTGAAGCTTAAACAAAGAGAAATTAATCAAAAGAGAAGACATTGTTGTATGTTTCAATGTGATTGACAATAAAACGCTATTCCATTACAGCGATTGCTTATTGGCCCGCCCAAGCTCAAACAGGACAATAGTGTTGGGCAGGCAGACAAACCAAAACTTACATATTTCTAATGAAAAAAGGAAATATATACCTAGTACTTATTTATAAAATGGCCTTGTTCCATATTTATATATGAAGGTCCATTTAGACACATGCAAGAATTGTAGGCCATTAATAGTTACATTGCGAAGTTTGACAGATCGGTTGACTTTGGTTTACCCCGGCAACCCGCAATGTAATGAAACTAGGAAAAAAACTAACGCGAAAAACTGATGCTAGTATTGTGTAGTGTAGGCAAATCGTTGCAAAATTGGATAGCCCGTATCACCGCCCCATTAATTCCTCTATGGGCTAAAATGACGGTTAACGCAATAACTCGTTCATTCCAATATTGTGGCCCGGGTTGACTGCCGATGCCGTGGCATGTGGAATGGCCGCGCGGCGAGGCCGCCCACCCCGTCAGACCGAGCGTGCTATGCCTGCCTACTTTAAACCAATTCATCCTTATTCGTCATAGCACTAAATATGATTCTAATTTAAAAATTCCTCTAGTCGCCAAAATAATATTCTTAACCGGATCAAAGCCGCAAAACAAGGCATCTTCTGCTCGTTTTTTGTACGATTTAATACTTGCAGACAATATAATATTAACACGCAAAAACCTTGGATCAAACTATTAATGGCACTGGTGGTAATAAATCCTCAGTTTGAAGTGTGGTGAGAGATCTTTGGTGGTTCATTGTGTATTATTTTAATGATTTAGTCGTTTTTATCATTAAGTCTTTTATGTCGTGTAAATGAACAATAAATAATATTTTTATAACCTCTAATAATACTTAATTGTTTCTAAATACTTGAATTTTCTTGATGCTTATTTTTTACTTGCCGTTTTATGTAATAAATAAGTTTCTAACACATTTTTTAGGGTTTCGTGCACAAAGTGGACCAATGGGGTTCTAACGCCGCTATCCGTCCGTCCGTTTTTATAACGATAAATAGGATACAAAAGCCTGAAATCATCACACAAAATATTGTTTTTTTCTGTGCGAATACTATTAAGATTTATTAGGTAATAAGTATTACTATTAAATTTACAAGTACATAGCAACGTATAGTTAACGGAAGTATGTTACAATAAAGGCTTGGAAACGATTTATTAAATAATCATAATTCCACTTCATTATTTGACCTTTAAAACTTTGCGTACGTAACTTACAGTGACATTTAAAGCTGCAGTTGAGATATCAAGTTTTCGACATCAAGAGTTTTTGACAAAATAAAAGTATGACTGTACCTAAGTGCACCGAAGGTTCTTGGAAGGTATCTTAGTTTCCTTTAAATGAAAAAACTTTTCTTTATTCCAACAGATTAGCAAGGAAATAAGCAAAGTGAATTCAAAACCTGTTTGTTTCCTCCCTACAAATAAAAGACGTCTTGTACGTATAATTTATTCAAAGCTGACGTCATGGTCACAGTAATCTACCGTTAAGCGAATGCTCAGATATTTGTCTTTCTGCATTGAGTGGATACCTACTATAATATTGTTGCGGTGCTGGTGAAATAATTACTATGGTGAAAAAAGTAGTATTAACCTTAACCAATATGTTTACGGGAGTGCTGTAAATTGCAGCCTAAAAGTACACATAGTTATTTTGTCAACAGTACCTACACAATGTTATTTGATGATACGGAATGGCGGGCTAGGCATTCCCATATTATATGAACACAAAACCTGTTCTCTGTTCAGGAACAGAGTCAGGACTCTCAATTCTGGCATCAACTTGGTGTTTGCCTTAGACACCGTGAATACAGTTCGTATATGTAAGTCTTTGCTCTATTTAAACATAAAATAACGACCATAGAATGCAATCAGTTACTCGTTTGTACTTAATTCTCTAGTATATTAAGTGTAAATTACTAGCGGTTATCTCATCAAGTTGCCATCGTCTCCACTACCGCCTGCATTACGTCGCCTTGCTTAAGACTGTCTTACATAAACTATTATGCATTAAATTATTACTTGAAGTGTTGTATTGGATAATACATATATATACTTACTTCCTAATTCCTCTTTCATTGTGTGTTGTGTTTCACTCCGAAATTTAAAATGACAGAGATTTCCGCCTCTTACTGAAAATCTTTACGGAAACCCTTCTTCTAGTAGCAAACCCAAGTCTACATATTATGAACAAAACCGGTCAAAAGTGAGCTCGACCTGCGAACGGACAGTTCCGTTAACATAGTTTTGTAATTAACCTTGTGTTCTTGCATCTTTAATGAGTTACTAGTAGTCGAAGGAAAAAGATATTCACCTATGAAGAGATAAAACAATTACTATGTGAAACCTTCGGGTTTGTTATGATTCCAATCGAATTAAATATGGTAAAATACTTAGTTTATTGCTTCGTAATTAACCAATTAAGTACACTAACCAGATAAGCTGAGGGTAATTTTGTACTCGTACAGCAAAGTAAAAAGCTTTTGACTCTATGAAAAATAGGAACCCTACAAACTGCTAAAGATCTGTAAATAATCAGATATAAAGCAACACTGTCCATTCTTACACACCAAGAACCGTAATTATCTGGCAACTCTCTAAGAAAGTAGGTATTAAACAACTTATGTACCTAGTAATGTTTTCAGAGTTCGCTGCCATGAGCCTGCCGGCTGCTAGTGCTACGTTAACCGTCAGTGGTTTAGCGGTTTATTTATGTAACCAAACAGATTACATAGTTATTTATTCTTATCGTGCCGCATTATTTCCACAGCTTGATCTTTGTACATTATGAAGAGTAAACCTTGCATTAGGAACTCAATGAGACGCAAGTAACTAACGGCAGGTACACTAACACTTATTATGTATATATATAATTACCTGTGACAATTAGTACGTATTCATGCTTATGTATTTAATTTTTTCCCAAGTTCTTGAAAGAGTAATAAAAAAATCATACTCATATTTACTGTCAAATTTGTGCTATCCGAACATTGGTCCTTACTTATATATTGCTTTTGAGATCTTGGCGAGCAAGACACATACAAAACGTTATAGGTAACTATAGCAAACAGTTCTGTCTTTTTTTATGAATAAGAGGAAAAGTCTTTCAGCATGTATGTGCCTAGCCTACATAATTCTGCTATAAACAAACAGGAATAGGTAACAAATTATAACTAACACCATTACACTCTCAAGTTAAAAGTGGTAGTTTTCCTGCTTAACTATAAACAGTAATGTGGTTAGAATTTAATATAATAATTGTTTACTCGGGTCACGCTATGAGAGGTGTGGAAGGCGATTTATGGCTGTCGCAGAGTTTTACAATCTTACTGGAAAATGAGAACGACTGATCGAGAGATCGGAAACCCTAAGCTCAAAAAATGTTTAGCGTAGGTACTAGGTACATGCTCCTCTTTGTGATAAAGAGAGAAAAGTAAATATAATTAATGACTGCGGGTTATTTCTGTTTAATTGTGTCACCTCAGCAGCGAGAACATTTTGTCTTAAGTGAAAAAATACAACAAGGCAAATTTAACCAAATTATTTGTTTTACAAAATGCATACATACATATACTAGAAGGTATACTATTTGTTAAGAAAAACCATTTCATAAAATGACGAATTATAAAATATGCAGGAAATAAATTCTGGGTCGTACAAAGGTCGCATTAGAAAAAGAAACGGAATCCCGCTACCTTTTAAAAATTCGTCCTAAAATAAAATTACTCTGAATTCTGTTACAACATGAAGGATTATTGAAATTGAAAATTATTATTTAGGTAGGTACATATTAAAATCAGGTATTTTTATAATTACATTCTCTTTATTTAAAGATAATAGTATAATTCGATTATTTGAAAAAAAAGAACACATTTAAAACCTTAACTTGAAAATCAAACATTGAATTGATTTGTTTCTATCTTTCGCATTTTTGTATCGAAATGAAAGTGAAAGATTAAAGGGAAGTTCAAACCTTTCAAATTTGTGAATAGATTCGACCCAGCACTGTCCTCGGAATTTTGCCCGCGACTCATTGCCATGATCAGGATGACATTCGCGTGTTTGCTAAACAAAATAATAAAATAACATTTGCCGGTCCGATCCCTCGTAGGTAATAAAATAAATTTATCGCGTACCTAATCCATAGTAGGTGTAGATTGATTTCCTTAGCTGTGCTATGACAGCTTTATTTATAAAATTACTAAGGAAAATAAACAAAGGTAAAAACAAAAGCAAGAGTTTGTGGATAGGGAATTGCCAACGAGAGATCAGACTGGCGAAACTTAAAATACAATCGCCAAGGCTTATCTTATCATAACATAAAGGTATTAGAGGAACAGGCTTGTTAAGATACATTTTTTAACTTATTATAAAAATTAAAGAGTAAAAGGAAATACATGTTTTAGAGACAAAATCTTAAAAGAGATATAAATAATCTGTCTTGACAGATCACAATAGACGGCTTCATAAAGCCAGAATACCATTGTAAGAGCCTCAAATGTTTTCTAAAAACTGCATGATATCCTAAATATTATTATTTGCTTTAAAGATTTTAAGTTTTAATATTGTCATTGACAATCGAATACTCTTTCAAATAGTAACGAAATAATGATTTAAAAACATTAATTTAGATTTGAAGTTCCTATCTTATTAGATTTACAAACAAAATTACCACTACATAACACGCATATTTCTCTTCTTTGGTTTTATAGTCCCAAAATAAAACCATTATAATAACTTTAGAAAGCGAAATCTGTATCTGACCGCAATCGTAAACCTGCCTACCTAATGCTCAGACATCAATTCGCTAACGCAAACACTCTTTATAATGTAAGTAGGTAGGTACCTATACTTACAAAGAAAATGCGGTGATTGTTACGATTCGAAACTTCTTCTGCATTCTGCTTACCTGCCCCAAGTACCGACATATTTTACTTTTGTTTATTAGGTAATTATAACAATTTGGTTGAGTATATTATATATTCCGTAAGTGTTATCACCCTATTCCAGCGTCTTTAGTCAGACCAATGTTGTTGTAGGGCCAACCGAATATAGATATGGCCGAAACCGATTTTGGTTTTGCATTTAGCAACTCATTCTACTTCTCGTCATTCTCGTCATCGATCTTAAATTGGAGTGGGTAAATTTAGTAGTACACAAGAACTGCCTGCGACAAGTATGTATGTGGGTTAACAACCCGAGTACCCGGTACAGATAACCGCTAGTCGCGTGGTTATCGCAGCAGTGCAACATAATCGTTCAACCGATCCGGCTAGCACTTGCGCCGTCTCATTTCCAATATCGACATCGTGTGAAAATTGTACAATTGACGTAATTTTCAACTAAGAAGTAATTATGAAATCGAATGTAATAAGAGTAACAGCTACAGAGATCCATTTCAACCCTTCCTATTTACTTCCTTCCAGCTTCTAAAACTACATTTTTGAGTGAATAGGCGGATTTGTTCAAAAAAGCGGTATCTCGACTGGCACTAGCACTAAGGCAGGCCCTATAGGCTACGATGCGCAGCAGCCTTATTCATAAATAGCTACTTACTTATTGCTCGCAACTTCGTCAGCACTTTCTTGGATTAAAAAGTTCCCTATGAAATATTTTTAATACTGGTTCATTACTTTCTACGTTAACATAAAACAAACCAAATATTTAATAATTGTATAGATTTTACATGATTCGCATCCCCTAAATGAAACCAGTTTGATGGCCTTTCATTAGTCGGACACATTTTTTGTACCCAAAGTAATAAAAAGCTGTATTCACGTTCATACTCGTACTAAATGAATCTAATTGTAATTAAGTAGTTATAAATCATTCGAAAATTATGTTTAAAATGTATCATTACATTTTTGCAACATGTTCATTAATGTCAAAGCGTTTATGGTAAAAAAGGTCATTTCATTATCACCGTCGTTCATTGTATAATAATAATAATTGAGAATATGTGCTGGCTTTGTCAAAAATACTAGGTCAGCAGTATCCGAGATGCTTTCTTGACCTCGCTGGCATAGGCAGTATTTTTAATATATTCAATGTTGATTAAGTCAGGATTCAATGTTAGTTCCGCGGTTTTGTTTGATTGACAAACCTGTCTATATTCGAATTCTGAAGTAAAACAAAAGAAAAACAATTTTTGGGTCTAAGTCAGTAAAACAATTTATTCGGCACATACTAAACTGTATTGACACAGGATTTTCTTAAATCTGGCTTTGAGGGGACTGTTACTAGTATTTTTTCGGGCATTTTCGGTTACTTTAGCTTTAATTTAATTAATAAATATTCGATCATGTTTCAATGATACTAGGTACCTATTTAAAGTCCTGTACGAGGAAGAGGAAAAAACCTTACCTAGTACTTAAGGGTTCGTATAATGTTTTCATACAATGCTGATATGAACACTAAACCAGTACCTACACTTCAAGCAAACGTTTCATCAGAGAATCATAAATTTAGAATTCTGAACTTTATCTCTTGTAATAAAATGCGCATCTTGCGCGAATCAGAAGCCGGCCGTCCCTAGTAGATACACTTGTAGCTGCCGCCAAGCGTGTCTGTGGGAGCGCACCGAACAATGAGGCTTGGAATGCGATACAAAAAATGAGTGAGGGAGAAGGAGTAAATAGAGAGGGACACCATCTCGTACAGCGGGCGCGCTCGCGCTTCCGCTCCGCTCCGGCGACCACGGCAACTAGAGTCCGCGACTGTGGCGGTCCCGAACAAGAGTGAACCCGGCAGCAGATAACCTCGAGAACCACGGCGCCCGCGAATTAATAACACATGTGTGTGAGGAATGCATCAACAATCCTGAATTGAGCTAACCGCAGAGGGATATTTGCAATTAAGCCGTAGGATTAAGATACAAATTTGAGTGAAATATGAATCACAAATTATCTCTTACATCACCAGATTTATCCTTGATCTTGAAATTCAGCGCACTTTACACATACTTATCTGAAAGAACTTAATCCACGTCATATTGTAATCTAGATAAGAATTTTATATTATGCCTAAACGGATGATTGGTATTAATCTGTCACGATGACAGCCTTTTCGATGTGATCAACCACTTAAACAAGTCATTTTCAATGTACAAATGTGCAAATCTCCCCGCATCCAAACCCGCATATAGGCATTTTGACAATCTTATCCTGTTGCCAGGTATTTCATTTTAGCATATTTGTCTACGTTACGATACGATGCATGATTAATTATCTACGGCTTATTTAAAATGTCTGAATCTCTTTCGTGTATGTGTACAAACCGAATATTTTTAGAATATAAGTAAAAGTCCATCAGGATTCCTTCACGGTAGAAGAACAGACTTTCACCTTCGCGAAGACGACGCACGCTTGACCTCAAGTCTCGACATCAATTGAGAACAGACTACCTTATTATCTTTATACCAGAACAACAAAAATATTTTGCGTTTAATTGTGAATTGTTAATATGACATTTATGTAGATAATAATACCTACTAATCTTAATAGGCGACCTGACTTCGATCTTTGACAGAGATTGTTATCGTCATTAAAACTCATCATTAGAGGAGTTCCAGCACATAATAATTTTTATAAGTTGTGAAGTGAAGTGCTTTGTTCGTGGATTTATTTACCTACTTTACGTACCTAGACCTAGGTACAGTCAGCATCAGAAGTTTATATACAGTGGAAGAGCTCAAAATGATCTACACACCACTCTATCGACTGTATATCACCTCTGATGCTCACTGTACCATTGTTCAATTGGGCAAGATCTGTGGAATCATTTTTTATTACCTATGGTATTTTCTTTGTTTAGTTTTAAGCCCGATTTCTCGGTGTCGACCTGACATAGTATCTAGTAGCTAGGGCATCGGGCATAGGCGCAGTCTGCGTCGGATATATCACAGCTACCAATTTAGACAAATAATTAATTATTTATCGGAAGACGCTATTTAGATTTAGCACTTCAAATGAGGCCTAGATAGGTGTACCTAAGGGATTTGGACAGTTTTGCCGGTTACATAACTAACTATCTCTGACGCTGACTGTACCTACACGTACAGATAAGAAAGCACATAACAGCCACGTCGCAATCTATACGAAAGAGTCCTCACATTTACCCCCTTATTCGTATAAGCGAAATAACATTAAGCAATGTTGTCTAAGCATTCTTTTGTATTTATCAGTCACTTTGACTCCTACTTTTTTACCAGACACAGACAAATCATACATTTAGCCATAACAAGTAGTTAACTTTACATAAACATTTTGGGGTTATGCTTCATCACAATTTTTAATCTTCATGCGTTTGTCATATATAGGTAGGTATAAGTTTAAATTAACTTGATCGGAATTTTTTAAATTGATTGTAACAGTAAATTATGTAGTCGTGCACAATTTTAATGAGCAATGAAACCGGGAAGGTTTCCTTAGAGAGCTTTCTGACCTTTTTACAAGCTTTTATTAAACCTGAAATGTATGTACTTATAGGTATAAGTATGTTCGTCCGAATGGTCTCAATTTTGAAGCAGATATCTTCAACCTCGAGCTGAAATTTTGCCTACTTGAGAAAGTCGGATGACAATAAAATAATCTGGTAGTGGAGTTCTGGTTACCCAGCCAGGATCGTCTCCGCAGGAGGGAACTCTTCAACGGTTGGTCCCAATGGCTTGAAATCTGGTACACATATGTAGGATGGACGACAATGCAAGTACAGTCAGCAAAAAAAACTTGTATTAAAAATGACATTTTTGACAGAAACTTATTTGACTCTAGAGATTATGTAGGTACTTAGTTAAAATATGTATTCCAATAATCGTGATAAAGGAAATTTTGTACAAGCAATAGCCAGGTTGAAACAAAGTATTATTTTTTCCAGAATAAAACAGGTAGCTTAAAAATAATCAAATTAATCTAACAACGTCGCCTTGAAATTCAATATATAGGTAACTCAATTTATCAATAGAGGGTAAGATATAAAAACCCTAGTCAACTAACCGCAGCCCGTGCTGAGAATTGCGAATGTTTTTGTGACACTCGATACAGTAAAGTACCTAAATTACCTACTTAACAAACGCATACAGCAACTGATAGTGTAAGGCATTTTAGTTGATCCATCTACCTATTTCAGATTATGTACCACAATGATGAGGAGAGCGAGTAAATTCATTGTTAAAGTAAGGTTAATAACGCTTCAGCATTTCAAAACCAAGGTCGTTATATATAAAAACAAACCGACCTCCTAAACTAAAAGCTCTAACTCCCACATAAGTATTAGCTAAGGCGGGCTTGAGCGAAGATATCGTAATCAATATTGCAATAGTTCTAATAAGGAAACAAGAACGAGGCTCACCTCTAGCCCAGCCGGTGAGGACGTTGCCGAGGTAGGCCACCTTGTAGGTCGGATCGGGCTCGCTGATGCGGACGCTGTTCGTGCGGCGCAGCAGCCGCCCGATGCCTTTGGATATGCGGTCGATCGTACGGGATGTAAAATCTTTCGTCAAATTACTTTCAGCGAGCGATACTTCAGCTGGCAGGGTAGATTTCTCCTGAGAGCTGTCCTGTAACTTATGGCCTTTCAACTTGGGCATCAATTGAGGCAAAGCCTTTTTTCTCTCTGGCGTCAAGGTCTTCGCCTGGTTCACGCTGTAAACATTGCTGTTTTTCTTAAAGGTCTGGCCATTTCTATCTTTGGTTTGATTTGCACCCTGCTCAGTCTTATCGATTTTTTCGTTCTCTTTGTTAGCAGGCTTTGTACGGCCATTGAAATTTTCAGAGAGCGAATTATTATTCAAATTTCCATGTTGACCATCGCTTAAGCGTCTTTCAGCACTTGAGCGACGTTTCATAAGAGACGGGTTCCTTAACAGGATACTCGTCTCACTCGAGCTTCTATTTTTAAGGATGTGAATCTTTTTAACTCGTGAGACGACAGCATCTGTTTCGTCTGCGCTAACAGTCCTCTCCGTCTTTCCCTCTTCGTCCAAAAAACGAACTCGTAGGCCATTTGGCTTACACTCTCCTTGTTTTTCTATATCTTGAAAGCGTTCAGGTTCACTTTTTGCTTCGTTCTCTAGGCAATGGCGGTCGTTTTCACTAAGTGCGCCACCAGCCATTTTTCTTCTTGAATAGACTTCACTTTTGCAATATTGTATTACATTCTGAATGGAGACCGCATTTGCTTAAGTTCCACACTCTTTCAGTTCAAGGGAGAGGTTTCCGCGTTTATTTCAAATATCGTCAGCGAAGCTACGTGTCCTTCATTAACTTCGTAACATAACACATGCGGAGTAATACCAACCACGGCTGTTAAAGAACGACACCGGTTTGGAATGCAGCCCTTTCCACACTTACTCAATGCACTTGTCTTCTCGCTGAAGAAAACATTACAAGTCTCAACGTTCTTAAAGCCAATAATTTATTCTATTACGAAATTAGATTGCGAACAGGTGATTACGATTGCAGCACTGTTAAAAAGTCACCACTAGTTTGATTTTCCGCTAGGCGCAGTCTTATATGCAGCGCGTGGGTCTCGCGCGGCTGACAGCGGCGGAATGCGGCTCGCGGCCCGGCGGCCGGCGGCGCGGGTGGCGGCGCGGGCGCAGCGCTTCGCCTCACGGCTCTAGCTTCGATTTTATTTCATCCAACTAAGTTACTGCCGTGCGATGTCAGCGGCAGCGACCTGCATCAAATCAAAGTAAACAGCATTATATTAAAATGGAACAAACAATCGTGCTTTTATGATGATTTAGCAATCTAAGTTAATAAAGTAGCCTACCTACATAACTTTGTTTTGTTTACGATATCAAACTTTCAATTTAATAACTATTCTCGAGAAAAAAACATTAAACTTTGTAATATCAAGCGCAAACTTTATTAAATACTTTAACATTTATTGATTTTAACCAAACGCTAACAAAATGGTTCAAAAGGAGTTTACGTGCGAACCTAATCGAGCATTTTAAATAGATTGCGTTGAGTAGGTACATACATTTATGGGTAAAGGTTTTCGAACAAACTGATGCCTAGGTTAGTTTAATGGCAATGTAAGTAAATTTATTTTAAAATTGTTTACCGAACAACTTTTCTGCAGGTAAACTATTTAATTCTTGATAGCGCAATATTCTATAATAATACTACGTATAATGTAGAATATACCTAACGTATTTTGTGTTTCATATACATAATATGTAGCTTAATTAAGTACCTCTTTATAATTCAACTATTTCTGACGAAGACAAAAATATTTGTATTTAACTACTTTCAAATTTGTAGCTTTACTTTTAGTTTATTTGTAGTTTTGGTATGAATGATAATTGTACCTCCTGAGAAAACAGTTATTGGCTGAGAAAATACACTCAAAAGAGTTTGTGTAAACATACCAGCAGAGCTGCAGTGTACCTGGCTCGGCTTTTGTTTCGAACGTGGTTGATAATATTATGTTTTTTCCAACTGCTGAAAAGAAAAAAAAATCTCACGATACTTCACTGATACTATATCGGCCAAATGCTTAGGCTTTGTTAATTTAAAGTGACTTCGATAACATCACTGGAATGGTCCCCAAAATCATCGTAATTTCCAGGACTAAGCCCACGCGACACACACAGGATTCGTGGAAAAGCCAGGTAATTCGATTTAATGCAGAAAATATCCGACTAAGTTGTTCAGGTTTTTCCTCTATTTATTAGTAAAGTTGACTGTCGGTACCTAAATAAGTGCTAGAAATAAATGCCACCAGCCATATATAATGTACTGTACTATTTTTTCGACCTTCGCTAGAAAACTGAAAATTTTATTATTTTCTTCCTGCTTTTTTTCAAAAGATACGCGAACATTTCTTACCAAGAGAAATTTAGACAATTTGAGTGTATGTACGAGTACTAGGTATACAATAAAATTACAGCTCTCTTTAGTTTGGATATACTTATCTACCTACAACTACGGACAAAAAAAAATGCTGTTGTTTTGTAGCAATAAACAGATTTTGACTACTTTCGAATGGTATAGTACTTACTTTCAAGTGATGCGCTTTAAAAAATCGGACCTTTGATTTTATCTTTGAGAAAACGCGTCAAGTATTAATTTAGCATCTGGAAACTCCACACGTTTTTTAGTACTTGATCTTTTTACTCAACTGGGAATTCCGTCGAGTCTACTCGACTCTCAAATAAAATGAAAAACCATTCTAAAAAGCAATCTACACTAGCTCTTGAGTGTGCTTAATTTCATTTCGATGACTTACCGTCATCTATGGAAAAACATTGCGATGCCAATTGCGATCTTGTTCGACACAAAATATTTGCAGTCTAATATTTGCTTGTACCAGTAATAGACATGACTACATGAGTTCCGCAATCCCGTCGACTCCGCTCGCTGGTCATCGAAATGTGAATCACGCGCGTGGATCTTGCCGGTACTCCAGAGATTACTAATTTAATATTATTCATTTCATACGCAACGCTGCTGCCGCAACTTCTTGCCGAGACATGTACTGGTATACTGGCATTGTGCAACTGACCCTGTATCGTTTCAAGATCCAATTCCAGTATTTGAGATGAATATTTCTTTTTAACACACTATAGTAAAGATATTAGTGTAAGGCAATGATTTTTTATGTTTTCTTTAAAAAAAATCATGGAAGGCTAATCGCTTTGACTGAGAAGATCAATGTGCCCGGGCGGCGGTATTTGCACCATTTCCAGTTGCTATATTAAAAATTTCTAGATAGCTACATTATTTTTGTGAGATTTTTTTTAAAGCTAGATTTTTTCAAATATACCATTCGAAAGAGCGGAAAATTCTGAACAAAACTATATTCAAAACTCATTTTGCGAATTTTGTCCCTTACATCAATAGAACCTGCAGCAATACTCGTAACTCGTATATATGGCGACGCTTCGTCGGTCGGCGCGCCGTCGTGGATAGGGCCCGAATACTTAGTCGCTTGACAGACATCGATATACTTACTTACTTACGTACTTATTGTGTACCTACTGTCACTTATAGTCGTTTCATCGTCTTTCATGTTTCTATGGAGTCTAATCATGCTTAAATTAAATACGTTCTGTAAAAAACTTTGATTTATATTTAAACTAGCTTATGCCCGCGACTTCGTCCGCATACAATTAGATTTAAGAACTGATGTTGATAGTTCGTTACATATTGCAATAATTATTTAAGTTGCGACTCTAGGCAGCTACTACCTTTGGCATGTATATCACTATCCCGCGGGAACTAATGCAATTTTCCAGGATAAAAAAGTAGCCTATGCGTTAATCTTGGGTACCAGCTATCTGCATTACGAATTTTATCCAAATCTGTACAGCCCAGTAGCGCGTGAAGAAGTAACAAACATACACACACATTCACACTCACAACCTTTCGCCTTTATAATATTAGTGTGATGACAGAGTTAGTGCCCCCTGCGACTAAATATGTAATAGAGCCATAGGTGTATGCTCTTACTTTAGGTACGTAAGTGCATTGTTTGGTTTTACTTAACAAAACAATGCCAGTACACAAGCATCATCATTGTAAAGGACGTCACATACAATGTCGAAACAAAGGCTTTTACGGAGAAGCCACAGATACTGATTCGGAATTCTTGATCAGTATATAAATGTGTTTTTCGAATTTTGTATCGTTTCTCGTCGCTACTGCTTGAAGCGTTGGTCGCAATTTGGTTAAGTTATTGTACATTTGCTGTGCATGTTTGTTGACACAGACATTAAATTATCCAATAAACATTAGCGCGGGTAATTGAGTCGTGCGAGGCATTATGTAAGCATAATCTGAATAGCTGTTTATGAATCCATTTGCCAATTGTATACGCGTAGCTCAGAAAGTAAGGATTATATTTTGTTGAAGTACGCCTACATCTCTAGAGGGCAGCTATGATGTGTCGCATCGCAACGTAAAACTCACCCCATGCTCAGCGCGGCGTGCATTGTGTGAGAGCAGCTATGCGCAACGAGGCGCGAACACTCGGTAACAGGTCATTTTGGTACAAATGTCTAGATATCCAATGGTTCAAAATGCATCATTATCAAAATGTACAACGGTCAAAAATATGTAACTGTACTTAGGGGTCCAAATTTATTTTAATTTTTAATTATTACCATGTTTTATTTTTATTAAGTTATTTATAATATAAGTATAATTTCAGCACCTTCGAATCTTGGTTTCAAACACTTAATACTACTGTCTACCATGATTAATTATTCAAAATTATGCACATATATCACCAATGTAAACATGATTTATTGAACAAAAGACAAATCAATTAGATACCACAAAAAACTAAAATCCTAATTATATGACAGAAAAAACGACTAGAATCTCAAAATACTCTTCTTCCTATTATTATTTGTGACGTATCACGCCGTCATTGCATCGACACTTTGCCAATGTCAAAGTAATAAAAATATATTGAAAAATCTTGTAACAAAATGTCGGCAACGTTGTACGGTAATACGGTCAAAAGTGCCCCATCAACCCTGTCGGGCTCTTAGCCAACGGTTAATGATATCCCTCGAAAACTGCCAGGAAATCATTAGCCGATGCCCAGGGTACACCGGACCAAGCACCGCTCTTAACCTCGGAGGAATCCAAAATTGAACCGCAGCTCTTGATCACACGTGTCGGTAACCCGGCTCGCACAACACACCCCCCCCCCCCCCCCCCCCTCCCAAATACACAATGGGTTCAAAAATTCCCTTGTCAAATTGTACAAAAGCCAATAACTATGTATTAATGTCAAAATGCTTGTAAAATGTCACGTCAAATAGCGTATTAAACATTTTGCCCTCAGAGTATTCTGTCCTTAAAACTTCCAGATACAAAAATATCTAGGCCACATTGAAAGCTGCCTTGGAAACATTTTGTTTAAAAGTGTATGTTGGCCATAGCATATTTTGGCCCTAAAATATTCCCAGACAAATTGAGCTGGAAAGTGGACATAATTGTGAAGAAGTCTTTTCGTGGCGTCAAATTAAAACTACGGAAGCGGCAACACAATGCACCCGTTTGCATAAATACAATAGTCAAGATGCATTTCCTCCAAAAGATGCAACAATTAAAGAGGTCGTGTGTCTATAATCCCATGATATATCAATTATATTTCTTTGAAATAAAATACGGTGTTTCAATTTTTTCATAAAAATTACACTAAACAAAGTAATATTTTTATAGTTTACACCTAAATCAACTTTAAACACTGACAATAAAAAAATTTAAAATGTGTATATTTGAGCCCAACTACGAGTAGATAATAAAGCGACGGAACGATAGGGACGACACACTTCATTGCCCACTGGCCATCTATAGTTAATCACGTGATATCCATACTTATAGATTTGGTAACAATGCGATCCCAAACGGTTTATTTTTCATTACGCAAAAAAAGTAAACTTTTCCTTAGTTGCGCACTGGCAAGCCTAGTCATTCACTCCAACTACATTTTTATGCATTTTCTAAAAACTCGATGACTGTAAATTATTACATATATGGGCAGCAGGCAGAGACTACTTTGTTCCATTTGCTACGATCCTGACACACCTCTTTCGCTTCATCTACATTCACATCTGTAAATGAACTTTTCCGAAAACCAAGACTATAGCAGATGTTTCCGTTCACAAACCTCTGTGAGAATTTGTAGTCTTCATTCGAATTTTTGATAAAATTCTGTAACTCGTCAACAAGAAAAGGGACATATCGTAAAGTTAACACTGCAGAAAATATACGTAAACCGGACGGAAACTGGACGTTTTGGAGTTAATAAGGATAATAGATTTTTCACCAATTTTGTATCAGAACAGAATGGGATCAGCAATTATTATTTAACTTATACCTATAACAGCAGGGTTATATTTTCAATTGTACTATTATTACATGCGCATGTTATTACGAGAGGCCTTAGTTTGATTACGGAAGCGTGAAAAGGAAAGCTGTTTTCCAATTTTCCACAAAAGAGGACGCGACACGCGAGTGATCCACGAGGTATCGTTTATGAAAGCAATCAACTGTGCAAAAATACTGTGTCGATGCCGGGCTCCGCCTATCTATAAGTACTGGGCACTTCCTAAGGATCCGTGAGTATATCTATTCATTTTCTATCCAATTAAGTTTTTAAAGCTTTCTAATCAAAACAAATTTGTATGGAATCACATTTGCTAATGACTGTTTCTTTTGATTGCATGGACTTATTTAGCTTACAGGGTAAATTTTCTCACAGCATTAAGAGATCGCAGACCTAAATATTTGGTATTAATTTCAGCTTTATACCTCTACACCTACGCGTTCCTGAGAAAAAGGGTCTTGACATACGGACGGACAACAAAGTGCTCCTATAAGGGTTCCGTACCCAAAGGATAAAAACGCGACCCTATTACTAAGACTCCGCTGTCCGTCGATCTGTTTGTATGTCTGCCTCCGGTGCGCGGTCTGACTCGCACTTAGCCTGTATTTTTTATCGAGACGAATGATAAATTATGAAATTTGTCAGCCTAGCGTATGTCACCATGATCACCGCAATGATATGCCGTGATGCGCGTCATACAGAGTTTTATGGTACAAGACAAGCAGGCCCCTATTTCATAAAAGTGTCGGGCAAAAATGAATAGAACAATTCGATATACACTGCGGGCTTGAGAAGTTCCGTGAAACGGTGTTTCATGTTATCTTCGAAATGTTGTATTTGTATTTATGACCGACTGTCAAGCGCAAGACTCGAATGTTCGCATGTTGTTTATTGTTTTACACAAAGTTGTTTAAATATAGTTTTTATTGTACATAAAACAGGTTATTTTACAGGTAATGAGATAAACAGATGTACAAAGGCATACTTATCCCTTAAAGGGATCTCTTCCTGTTAACTTTCGAACGATAGACAGGACAACAGAAACCAGAGTATACAGAGTGCACATCCTAAAAAGCTACATATATACATACATATTTCACGTCTTTATCCCTTACGGGGTAGACAGAGCCAACCAATAAAGCATTAAAAAATACACTTAAAATACATATAAACTACATAAATATACACACAAAAAACATACTAAGTCCCCTTAAGAAGACTCATCAAGCCAATATTTCTTTAGGCGATTTCGCAGGGCGACAACCGACTGAGACATCCTGATCTCAACAGGTCAACGATTCCACAGTCTAACAGCGTGCACGGAAAAGGATTTGGAGTAGGTTTTGGATTTGGAGGCAGGGAACGCGAGAGATAGATTACTACTCGACTGCAACCGGTTCTCGGAACCAACGGCCAAGTAAATAAATCTATCTGAAAGGTAGGATGGGGACTGGGGTTTAAAAAGGAAGAAAGGAAAGTATGTACTTTGTGTAAAGAAAAAATAACGAGTCAGAATTTGATAAGTTTAGAAACCCCTTTCTTATCAACTATCAACGGACAGGTGTGAATATTATAAACACTATCGTCATCTTGGATGTTTTCCACATATCACTCGATCCATTGCAATCAGAGATCTGCGCTGAAACTTTATTCATATATCACACACGGCATGGCTTAATCTTTCAGGGATTAGAAACGGTTCAGACGTTTACGACACCGCAAAATAAGTGAATATTACGATCGATAGCATACGACTGATAATGTGACAACCCTCACCCTTTGTTCCTATTTCGTCGAAATTAATGCGCAGAAGCCAACATTTTAAAACTAAAGATTCGAAATTACTGTTCTGAATCGATTTTATTGCAGAAGCAAAATGTAATTCCAGCAAATGGCAGCAGCAGTGACAGAACTGAGCGCATCGGACGGGGGACCTCGAATCTAATCTTCTCGACGTACCGAGCAAATCTCGGCGAAATTGAGATTTTCTACGATAACTTCATTTCCACGAGTTACAAAATATCGAGTATATTTTGAGTGGCAAGTTTTCATTCTAATTATATCACTTTTTTAATTCAAAAGTGAATACAAAAACAATACAAACTTAATTAAAAGGCGGTCTTGGGTTGGGTTTCCAGAGTTACGCCTTACTCTTTCTAGTTAGGTAACTGTAATTTTGCTTACTAGTATAAACTGTGAACATTATAAAGTAAAACAGTAAAAAAAAGTTTTGATTGGAGTACTTGGAGTGCCTCCCCAAGTCCCCACACGTGAAATGAGGATGTAGGTATTTGTTTTTGTCGTTTATCTGCTGGTGCGGCATGTGGTTGGATAGCTCGCTAAAATCTCTTGCAGATGTATAAATTCATATTTTGTTGTAATGGGTCCGTTTGCGAAACATTAAGCCAAAGTGCAGAATATGTATAATCTAACGTCCTCTACCTGCCAGCTGAACGGTTATTTTATATGCTTATATTACAAAATTACCTATCACAGTTAAATTGGACTTTCAAGTTAAGGAGTAGTAGGTAGTAAATAGACCAATTAATAAATTGTGGCGGGCTAACTACGAAATCAGAAAAATTGAAACAGAAACCTACGAATATAGAAACAGGGTTTTTTACCCACCTAATCAGAAAAAGCATCAAAACATTGATTTTACCGCCTATTGTCTACATTGTTCTTTGTTTTTTGTATTGTTTTGTACTGATTTGTGGTGTTCAATAAAGAGTATTTGTGTTGTATTGTATTGTTTAGAAGATAACCATGATGGTGGCAGTCATTTTTTTTGCAAAATTATCTAAATATGAAATATATCGAAACTACCACTACCACTACATCGAAAATTTGCAAAAAAAACATTTAAATAAGTCTGTTTGATTAATTCAGTCGCTACGTAAACCCGCACAGTTTGTAAATAAAATCATGATTTTTTCAGATTTTCCCCACAAAAGTGATCCGATTTTTTTTTTGTTGTTATTGATGGTTTACATCCGTAATACGTCGCGGAAATTAACTTGTGTATAAATATACCTAACTATAAAAAGAAAACACCATCTAAAAGGCCCTCCTGCGGCATAGACCCCAACACACTGGCGGCATTACCTCTCTGTACAGCCAGAGTAATTGTGTATTCAAATTAATAGACCAGGTTGATTCGTTATGTACAAAACCCGATTCACATTTGACCTTTTTCTTATAAACATCTCATAGATTTGACTGTTTAAGAGATTTCACTATACTTTTTATGGATAAATCATCTCAATCGAGAGTTGACAAGTTCTTTTATATCATGTTTTTGTTGGGAATGTTGGGATGTAACTTTCCACTCTAGATAATGTTTAGTGGCAATAATAGCCAGACCGTATTGTTGTTGTGATATTTCTAGCATTAAGTAGGTAACTAGTTATTATTGTTCCGTAAGTCTACATCGTTTGTATCATTACTCGACCCTTCTGGCTTAAAGCAGTTAACATATTTAAGTAATTCATATAAACGCTCAATTTTGTTTTATAGTTACGTATCGTCCAAAACGTGTGGGTTGTCACAAATTATGGTTTCGTTTTGATTGTCCTGTGAGTAACGATTAGATCATGAAGTATGTACAGTTAAGGGACTAAATATAATGTACGTTACCAAGACGTCAAAAACATCTATACACCTTTATGCCACAAACAATAAGGTCGGTGATACATATATTTGACATGTTGGCTTATGTATATGGATACTTACGTTATGTAGAATCGCACTTCTTGTCGTGCAACGGTTTGAACATACCCATTGGAAATAGGGTGGTAGGTACCTTTTAAGTTTTATTTGTAAAGTTTTTTTGTCTCGGTGTATTGTGTATATCTATGATATTTAATTTCAGATTTTTTTGACCATTGTTTTAATAGTATTAAAACTTTCTACATTTTGTTTCGATGATCAGCGTTCCTCTTCCACACTCCTTGTTTACAAAAGTATTTATGGAATCAACAACGACAGTGATTTGATGTTTTATTCGGTCACCTTAAAAAAAGAATGATCCTAAGTCGTCTGTACATATATTATATTTTGTACATATACCTAGCAGTCTGTGTTTGGTGATAATTACCATACATTATACTTAATGTAGCTAAGCTAGTACAGTCCGTGAGCTCCTAGAAAAACCTTTGGAGTTTTACCAAAACCATAAGAGTGAGCGAGACAGCAAGACAGACCCGAAGGTCTTTGTAAATACCTACTATAGCACTGTATGCTTCGATCACAAAATTACAGCAAAATTGCAAAAAAGAGCGGCCTAAGAACACAATATTCGCGCAGTAATCTAAAACTGGCTAACAAAACAATTGTTGTGGATCACTGGATCGAACTTTATTAACACGAAATGTTGACTTAGGTACCAGCATTAGTTATGGCATCTATTCATAGAAAGTTAAAAATCATAAGGTATTGGTAATAAACTGACGTCTATCGATAACGCTAACTTATATATAGTTGATCATGACAGGAAGCAGAAGTTTTAGGGATTCTTTACTTTTATACACCAAATAAATTAGGGTGGTACGTTTGAGGCAAATTTCGTAGTTAAAAATAATTTCTCCGACGCTTGCTATACAAAGGACAAAATATACACAATTCAGGAGTTTTAAATATTGTAATGGTTAACTTTAACATGTATACATATTCGTATATGTAGATTCTGTCGTAGCACATAAAATATTTAAAGCTTTATGATTATAATCAATTACAAAACAAGCTATAGGAAATGCGGATTCGTCGCGAAAAGGGTTCAACCGGAGCCCTGTTTCTGAAGCAAAGCTATCCATCTGTCTAAACAGGCAAACGCCAGAAACTTCTAAAGTGAATGGTCTGATTTTCTGGTGAATATTATTAGATTACTGTTTTTACATTTTTGGAATCTGAAATGCATGAAACTTTCCAACTGGTATCTGGCTCTGGCCCTGCAAACAAATGCGACAATAACTGCAAATTAAAGTTGCATTTGCAAGTTGAACATCACGAAGTCAGAATTCACTGAAGTTATTCAAATTACGTCGATGAAGATCGTTTTCCGCTGAGTTCATGCTAACCTTAAAGCAATTACTGTCAAGATGTGTTTATTTTATAGCAACTACACATTTGACACGTGCAAGGTCAAAACACAAGAGTAATTTACATAAAAATTGTTATTTTAATTACACTACTCTTGTCTCAAATTATAATGTAGGTAAATATCGCCGCAACATTCGGCTAGATGTATTCGCATTAGCGAAACTCGTTTCCGATCACCGAAGAGCCCCGCGGGATAGTCGAGTGACGATTATGCTCCCAACAAGCACTCTCCTGTACTTCCATTACCGAAAAATAATTGAATATATCATGATAATATTTTAGCTAACTGTCAAAACTTTTGGTATGAAGACTTTTCGTGCTCCTTCAAGCCGACACTTGGAACATAATCGAATACCTTTAAACGGGCAATTCTTGTATATATGTATTATCAATACATAGTATAAAATAAAGTCGCTTTTTCTGTCCCCGTGTCCCGATATATGCTTATATCTTCAAAACCACACAACGGATTTGGATGCGGTTTTTTTTAATAGATAGAGTGATTCAAGAGGAAGGTTTATATGTATAATACATGCATAATATACCGTGCGAAGCCGGGGCGGGTCGCTAGTATAATATAATCTGAATCTCATGATTCTCTGATTTTCATGAAATTTAGTATGTAGGGGGTTTCGGGGGCGATAAATTGATCTACCTAGGTTTCATTTTTAGAAAACGTACCAAAAAATACCATGTCATCCAGGTACTTATTATTTACTCTCACTGCGTCAGTAACGAAAAATGTTAAAGCCTGTGACTTTCTTCCTTCAACCTGCATTGGGGAGGCGAGTGCACAACTTGTACTAAAACTCGGAATGCAGGTCAGCTTTTACGATGCTCTATCTAAGTTAGAAAATGTGACAAGCTGGCTCACATTTTACTTAAGATTTTTCTCAAAATGAAGGTCTGATTTTCCGTTAGTCTTGGTAGGAAAAATAAATATTTAGTACAAATACAAAGTACTAACGCATCACGTGAAAACGGCTGAACGGATTTTGATGGAAACTTTATAAATCTGCTAAGATAATCACCGGCCAGGTTATAGGCTATTTTTATCCCCGAAAATTACGTAGTTCTCGCGGGATAGCGATAATCATGTCAAAGGTTGTAGCTGACTAGAGTCGCAACCTCGCAACGTAAATAAACATTGCTTCAGTACCAGTACCGTAGAGGTGCACTAACTAACTAAGGAGGGATTTTCAAAATTCTCATGGGATAGGGAATAAATGGGGTTTATAAATCCACTGAATAGGGAGCCTATCCTCATAACTATAAGAACCAGAGTCTTGAAATTTGGCACACAAGTATAAGGAATCATAACTGCTGAAAATCTATTGCAAGGCTTTTCGAAATTCCCGTGTTATAGAAAGCAAAAAGGGATTTATATTATTATATTAAAATCATCTTATCTCTGTAACTCTTATTAAGTACTAGAATATTTAAATTTGGCATACCAGTAGGTATTTTTGATATCAGGATTTTGCGAAATTCCTGTGGGATAGAAATAAGATAGTATGACTTGCTAATATAGTTTCTTGATATTTGGCACACATATTCCTTGATGATCAAAGAGGTGCACTACAAAGGGATTTTTCAATTTTCCCACGGGTTTTTTTTTTTCTTTTTTATGTGAATAGGAAGGCAAACGAGCAAGTGGGTCACCTGATGGTAAGTGATCACCACTGCCCATAGACACCCGCAACCCCGGAGGGATTGCAGATGCGTTGCCAACCTAGAGGACTAAGATGAAATGCCTCTAACAAAAAAAAAATGACGGTTTAGAAAATATAGACTTAATAAGAAGGAATTTTTCGATTTTGGCACAGAACAAAAGGGTGGGATAAAAAATACTGAAAGTAGGTGTCCATGGAAATAACGGGTTTATTTCGTTGAGGTAAGTAGGAAGTACGAAATTCTTCGTCCTAAAGTACGACTCGCGTTTGGTTGGGGTTTGTACATTGTCGACGGTTGTAGAAAGATGTTTTAGTGCTAATTTTGATTTTGTGCGGACGAGGGCAAAATTTAGTTAAAAATAAAAATACATTCTTTCAAACTCCGGCCTGAGTGGACGCTGCACGTCTAGCACGCGGACGCGCGAGAGTCGCGTCGCGCGCGAGATAGACTACCCGTCTCTTTCTGGGATGAACAGTAAGAAAAAGACGGGCAACCTATCTCGCGCGCGACGCGACTCTTTTGCGCTCTCGTGCTAGACGTGCTGGAGCGGAGCCTGCAGCGGGACGGGGCGTGCGGCGCTCATGTTTATGTTCAAACGTATGTGTGTATGTGTGTCATGAGTGCATGCTGCACAGAACCCTTTGCCGCTGTCCGCCACGCGCACGCCTCGCCGGACAGGCCGCTGGACACTCGCTTCGCTACTCAGGCCTTACTCGTAGGCTGCACGCCAAAAATAAACGGGATTGCATTGGATTAGAGGATTGGTCTGGATGGGAGAGAGGTAGAAGGTTTAGCGCTAATTTTGATTCTGCGCGGACGAAGTCGCGGGCAAAAGCTAGTATGTAATATATTATTAGATAGTAGGCGTCCACATCTACGCGTCGCACTGACATGTCACAAATACAAATGATGGATAGAGCGCGGCCTGGCCTGACAACATCTATAACAGCGCTAATGCTGGCAGCTGGATACCAAGCCATAAAATAAAATAATAGTTGCCGACACAAAAGGTGTTTTTTCCGTGAAATCTTAAAAACAAGCGTCCAAGCAAACAATGATTGGACACGCAGACCTATCCTACTATATAGGTATACTTCTTCTTGAATCCTATTGACAATTTCCGGTTCTGGGTGTATGAAATGAAAATATGACAGATAATTTCCAAAACCAAGTACAGATGTCATACAAAATCCTTTCCCATCGTATTATCAAGCCACCATCCATTATGGTCCATCCATATATGGTTGCCTGGTAGAGATCGCTCTGTAGCGATAAGGCCGCCTATTGTTACCTTGTAATATTCTGTATACCTTTTTTCTGTTTTGGTTGTTATATGTGGTGTTCAATAAAGAGTTATTGTATTGTATTGTATTGTATTGTATTATCTCGGAAATGTTCGTATTTGTAAGGTATTTGCTATGCTACTTCATTCAGACTCATAGACACGTCGGCATCATTTGAAAGTAATCATGACTGTGTTCACACTGTTCACGATGGGAAAGGATTATTCACTATGTCTGTAAATATATTTTTCCTATAAAAAATGATTTATGTGTCACTTGGCAATGACCCTGGCGAGAGGTTGCCTGTCGAAAATATACGCAGAAATGTACGCAGCTCTGGCGTACGCCCTATTGTGTTGCTTCTGACTCTGACGCGACGCGACCACTAACGCGAAGTGAAAATGTAATTCTAAGGACACATTTCGCTATTGTATTCGGAAATGGTCATTGCGTTTCCGTCACCAACGTGTATCTCTATTTCACGAATAAGTATTTTGATGAATACGGTAAAATACTTTGCAAACATGTTATCCATAAGTAACTGAATATGTGGGTAGTGTTGTTTTGATCATTATTGATACATAGGCACACCGCTTAAAACCGGTTGTCTATGAAGTCGGTTTACGAACGACAGTTTAACGTGATAACGATAAATGTATCACAAGCCGACGCTTGGGCCGATCGTGCCTATCTATTGCTTGTTCCGCGCTCTCGCTTGCACACTCTGACGTCACGCGGAACGTAACGCAATGATTCCTGCTTTTTCGTGAGTGCAGTCGACGTTCATCGATTTATAAGACGTTATCACGTCAAAAAACAGAGAACACACACGACTGACCTATACTTATATGCTTCTGAAGTGATTATGTTTGCTATATTTAGTTCCACTCGGTTGAATAGTATCGCAAATTGCTATTAAAACCGATTGTAAGCATTAATACAGCGAGATCTTACATGAACGTTGAATGACACATTATATATGTATTAATATATACATATAAAATGCTTCGTACTGAATGACTGACTGACTGATGGATCAATGCACAGCCTAAACCGCTGGTCATAGATACCTGAAACTTGAAGGGTACGTACTGTAAGGCTTGTAGCCAGTACTACAGCAAACTAATTGGATACTCCTGGATTTACGTGAGAAGTACGGGATCTTGGCGCTCTAAGTCAAACCTTCATGTAATTAATGAAATATCATAAAGATACATAACCGTATTTTATTTCAAACTCTTTATCTTTTCATATTCTAAGTTCTTCTTCTTCTTATTTGTGGCGTATCAAGTCGTTATAGCAACGACAACTTCGCCAATGTCAAAGTAACAAAAATATAATTAAAAATTCTTGTGACAAAATGTCGGCAACGTTGTACGGTAATGGTCAAAGACCCCCCTCCCCCCCTGTCGGGCTCTTAGCCAACGGTCAATGATATCCCTCAGAAACTGCCAGGAAATCATTAACCGATACCCAGGGTGCACCGGACCAAGCACTGCTCCTTCCCTCCGGACGGATCCAAAAACGAACCGCAGCTGTTGACCACACGTGGAGGTAACCCGACTCGCACCCCCATATTCTAAGTTACGGCAGCAATGCCTTCGGAGGCAGCTGTCCAGGTAATGTCACAAGGAAACACTTGTTTCTTCCAATTCATCTTAAATTCTAAAACCAAATTGTAAATATTTGCATTACCCTGCCAGCGAGTCGGTTTGTATATACAAAAGTTCCTACAGTACCTACCTCGTGATGGTGGCGATAAGTTTGATGTATGCATAATAAGTTTTGAGCTTAATATAGCTGTATAGAAATCTCAGAAATATAGCCTACACATTTTGAGGCTATCCATCCAGTGTGAAGAGAGACAGTATGTAATACAATTCATCTGTACATATAAAATGCTTTGTCCTGATCAATGGGCTGCCTAAACCGCTGATCGTAGAGACCTGAAAATTGGAGGGTGTGTTCTTTGTATAAGGTAGGTATCCGATAAGAAATAATTTTCGGTAATTCTACCCCTAAGAGGGTGAAAGAGGGGAGCAAAGTTTGTATGGGACAACGTGATTCCTTAGTCCAGTCTACTTCAAATTTTGCATAAACATTCTTTAACAGAATTGATGGTACACGTGTTTCGTATTTACTTGAAATTCATCCCCTAAAGGGGTTAAAACGGGGTAGAAAGTTATTTTGGAGGTGATTTGTTTCGAAGTTGATTGATTGTGCTTTTGATTTAATTAAAATTTTATTTTGACGCATGTCTTCAAACACAATCCGATTTTAGTCAAAATAAGTTCAACTCACATTAAAGCTTGGTGCAATGCAAATAGTCCGCTGAAAAGGAGCCCTACCTACTACATACACATACATACAAAGCTTGCTATAAGAAGGGATTTTTAGCATTTCCGACAGAACAAAGGGACGGGATGAAAATAATGGAAGTGGACACCAACGCGAGAAAAGAAGAAACACAAACAACAAGAAATGCTTTTATTTCGGTCAGGTAGTACGAATCTGTACTTGCGTTTGGTCAGTTCGTGTGCCTTTTCGACGGGAGAGAGGAAGTTTTACCGCAAATTTTGATTTTGCGCGGATGAAGTCGCGCGCAAAATCTAGTTTATTGCATTTACTTCTGTAGGTATCATGGGCATGGGATAGACGAGAAAAAAACATCCAAGTAAAGTAGGAACTTACGCAAAATATATTTTGTTTGCCACTTTATCGGAGTGTTGAATATGCACCGATGCCAAATAACAGCTTTTACTCTTGGTAGTTAAGTTAAGATATAGCGAAAACCCTTAACTAACTTCATTCCTTTTTTATATGAAATGAACAGCTGAACACAATTTTATTAAAGCGTACGACAGGCTACGGTAGCTACCACTTCCCCCTCTACCGAGTATTTAACTCTTTATGGTACAAAAACACACAATAATTTGACAGGTCAGGTTTTTATGATCACGTTGGGCATCGGGAAATGTATAGTTAGTTATGTAGGTGTTTCGTAAATTTACGACGGTTTTGTTACGGTGAGAGTTAGAGTAGGAACGAATCACATTTAAGATAAGCGTAGCGTAGTGGTGTGCCCCATGACAAAACAGTAAAAAACAATACTAAAATAATGAAAATAAAAAAGTGTTTTTGCTAATGAACGGTCCCGTATTATTTTAGTACGACATTTTAATCTTAGTCGTTTAATGTTGTTAAATGCCCAATATAAACAAAAATTTAGTGCATGTGGACTCAGAAGTGGAAAAAAAACTTGTTTGTCTTCATATTTTTGTTCTTTTTCATCGCTAAATTCTCGAGACGTACGTTTATTATTGACGATGATACAGACATCTCACACTTTTATGCCAATTGCTTTTTGGTGTCATAAACTGAGTATAACATTCAAAGAGTTACAAAAAATCCTTACAATAGGTACATTGTCACACAAAGTTAACAACGTATAATGTATCAGAATACGGCAAACAAAAACGTGACGCTTAAAACTTATGCAAACAATAACATTACGTGTAATGGCAAACAGGTAGACCATTTTTTTTTTCATGTCTAATAATCTTATGCGTTTTTAATATGTACCTACGCTGTTTGTAAATTAATGTCAAAAAGGTACATCACGTTCATTAAATTGACAAAAAAATCTTGTAATAACTCGTATCCGTTTCTCAGGTTAAATAATAAGGCGGAACCTATTTAAACGACGTTTTCTTCTGGCTACATAATAATTATATGTCATATTATAAACTCCAAATGTTGGTACAAATGATAGAGCTTAAAATATGGGTACCTCGTATGTTTCAGTAACATTAAATTTAATTTGTGTAACATAGTAACATGCGTCTTTTAAGAATTCAACGAAAAAAAAACTACAGTCGTTTTCAAGATCTAAAACTCTATACATACTGCCACATCGAATTTTGCCTAAATTATATAAAATTACAATAAAAAATGCTTATTCAGTTTTCCGTGAATGTATAAAAAACGTGAGACGAACTTAATTTCCAACCAGTTTTTAAGAATAAACGTCTTCAAAAATATGCTAATGTAACCATAACTTGAGGATTTGGCTAATGTCGTTTCAGGGTCAAACGATGTTAAGTTTAACTTTGCTCTAAGTTTATTGTTTTTTCCTTTCTACCAATTAAAACGTGTAACCTCTACACATTTTATCAATGCGATCGGTTTTCTCTGTTTTATGATTGTACTTGTGTTTCTAGCCGTTATATAGAAGAATGTTTACTACAGAGACCCTAAACGCGGAAACTTTTTCACTTTGATCTATTGCAATGCAATTGTAATATTTAGGATGATTATATTTATGTGTAGGTAAATACTGGCACATGAGGTTTTCTACGCATCTGCAATCCTCTAGTGTTGTGGGTGACCATAGGTCGTGGTGCTAGCTTACGATTAGGTGACCGACTTGTTCGTTAGCCTTCATTGATAAAAAAAGACCTTGGCTGTAAAGCTATTCAGGAAAATATTCCTTCAATCTACATAGTTCTCGCAGTTTTCCGGGCTTCCCTTTCATAGGATTCCGTAGTCAAAACGGTAAAACCCTTATAGTTTCGCCACGTCCGTCCGTCTATCTTTATGTCCATCTGGCCACAGCTTAGCTCAAAGAATTCAGGTAAGTAATAGTAGCTACGAGTATAATTTGGTATGGTGTCCATAAAAATCACGCCGATAAAACGGTAGAACTTTCAAGTAAGTACTTTAAAAAAATTGTTGGTTTCCAAAATGGTTTATGATTCCACCTAAGAGCGGCCTTCATCGAACTGATAACCGGATAAAAATTATTTCATTCAAAGATAATGTGCCTTAATATATTGCAAATACAACGTGGTCTAGGCCGTAATCAACATCAAACTTTTTTAGGTATTTCGCTGATTTGCTTTCCAAACGAATTTGTTTCCATTTGAAAGCAATATCAATGTAGAAAACGAAACAGTTGGGTTCTACTTTCCCTGGATCTTAAGAACAGGAGTGACGCATTTGTTTAACGGGAAAGATCATACCTACAAACCACTAAAGAATTGGCAATTTAATTGGTTTATGTTTTAACCTTACACCTTTCTTATCAGTATTATAAATAAGTACGAAATTGACTCTGTCTCTGTCTCTCTGTCCGTATGTACGGAATTCGTACGGAATTCTCGGTGCGTGAGTTCGATTCGCTCTTGTATAAATAGCCACTACGCAATCCTGACAAGGGAATTGTGAACTTCCCGCAGGATGCAGATGAAGTAACGTGCAACAGCTACGAGTATATAATATTACTAGCTTTTGCCCGCGACTTCGTCCGTGCAGGTAACGCCAAGGTGACATACCACCTTCATCCAATAATTTCTTCAAATATTAAGTCATTATTTCCAATCCCGTCCTTTTATTTCGTGAGAAATTTGTAAAGTCCCTTCTATATGCTCTTTTTTGATCCTCAAAGAACAAGTTGGCCAATTACCAAGGATCTAACTCATATAATGATCCTTTTTATTTCTTTTCCCATGGGAATTTCGCAAACAGCGGAAAGCGATAGTATAATTAATTATTTATAGATTTTAGCCCTACCCGACCTTTTTAATTGAATTCATGAATCTGTCACGCTGTGGGAAGGGCGCAGACTGAAAACCAGCGCTGCTATTTTTTTTTAAATCTAAACTGGCAGCTCATGCTCAGCCTGAGCCTAGTGCCACCTGCTGTTGTGTATTGTTTTGTGTTCTTGTTGTTTTATTTTGATTTTTTGATTTTTTATTATTATTATTATATTGTCTTCGGTGTGATTGTTTTATGATATGTACCTATATTGTTGTTGTTTTTTTTTCTTTTAAAATTATTATTGTGTGCATCTTTTGGATAACTGTGTATCATGTCTTTTTAGTTTTGTGGCAAAAACATATTTTTATTATTATTAAAATACAGAAATCCGTTTTCAAATATCATAAATATAGATAAATACCTCTTGGTATGCCAAGTTTAAAGACAACCTAGTAATTAAAGTTACAGACTTATAAACTCCATTTATTCCCTATCCCGAGCGAATTCCTAAAACTCGCATTGACCTCTTTAAAGTTTAGAATCCTTCAAAATGTGGTACTAATATAAAACGGAGACATTTCAAATTTTAAAGATAATTTGTCTTGTACCAACCTTTTTTAAACAAAATCGGATTAGGGGGTGCGAGTCGAGTTACCTCCGCGTGTTGTCAAGAACTGCGGTTCGTTTTTGGATCCGACCGAGGGGAAAAGCAATGCTTTGTCCGGTGCACCCTGGGCATCGGTTAATGATTTCCTGGCAGATTCTGAGGGATATCATTATCCGTTGGCTAAGAGCCCGACAGGGGGGAGGGGTCTTTTGACCGTGTTCTACCGTACAACGTTGCTGACATTTTTGTCACAAGATTTTTGATTACTGTATTTATTACTTTGACATTGGCGAAATCATCGCATCGAAGAAGAAAGAAAAAAAAATGAAGAAGAAGAAATCGGATTAGGTTTTCAAACATGACTGTGTCAAACTCAGATCAAATAAAAAGTAAAGATAGAGCGCGGTGAACAGCCGAGTGAAGCCGGTTTTATAAACATGTGTGCGTAGGCCGGTGTTGCCATAATAATTATTAATACCCCGATACTGCAAAAATATATAATGGAATGCGTTTTGGAAATCTGAAAAAATACATAAAGTAGTATGTATTTTAGGTTGCGTGTCACTTTCTCACGTTTTAAGCCGTGCTAATAAAGAATAGAATTTAAAATGAAAAAGAAAAGGTTGTATTACAGAGGCGGCATTCACCATTGGGTGAATAATAGGGTAATTAAAATATTACAATGGCAACACTATTGTTGACGTTTTGTCAGAAGCAAAATTATTTCGATTTTTATTGAAAATATTGGTTTACGAGTTTACTAACGTGTGATAAGTGATTACATCCTGCTTTTTATTTTTGGACGAATAGTTTTTATACCCTTTCACTACGCAATTTGGCATTATTACTGTATTTGTCCAATTTCAAAATACGTTGTGCTCCACGGGAATGCGTAGCTCAAATAATAAGGTTTTGGTATAGTTTGGTTGCAAGTGTGTGCGTGTCACTGTGTAAGCACACGGATTGGTGCAGTTTGACCGGCTTCACTCGGCTGTTCACCGCGCTCTATCTTTACTTTTTATTTGATCTGAGGTGTCAAAATAAAACGTAGGTAATTTAAATCAAAAGCACTAAGGAGTATTGATATAAACTTCGAAACTAATCACCCCCAAAACAACTTCCTATCCCTTTAAAATCCCGTTAATATGAATTTCAAGAAAATACAAAACACGTGTTCCATCAATACTGTTAAAGTATGTTTATGCAAAATTTGAAGTAGATCAGGAATTAGATACGTTGTCCCATACAAACTTGGCCCCCCTTTTTCTCCCCCTTAGATGTAGAATTTCGAAAAATCCTTTCTTATCGGATGCCTACGACATACAAAGAACACACCTTCCAAGTTTCAGGTTTCTACGATCGGCGGTTAAGGCTGTGCGTTGATCCGTCAGTCAGACAGTCATTCAGGACAAAGCATTACATATTATGTATATAGAGATAGAGATAGATAGAATATAGAAGATTTTGGTTACACACATTGGGGCCTCTTTTACCACCCGGTGGCAATGACAGCTGATAATATATGACACCGCGGTAGCCTAGATATGCACCTACCTAATAATAAGTTATAACTGGAGCCACTACATGCTTATGACACATGTATGTGGTTAGAAGTTTGTCCATGGTTTGTTCGAATTACTACCGATGACTTACTCGCTAATCCTGCCACCAAGCAGCAGTGACTAGGTACGTTGTTTTGTTCCAGCGTGGACAGTAAGGCAGCCGGTCAAATTAACTTCTGGTACATGAGGTATTCCATCTCAGCCCTCTGGTCCTACTAATCATCAAGTGACTAACTAACGCTTCTCTCCTATTTCTATTTAAGACAGAACTTCTGTGTAGCGAACATGGCGGTGGAAAAACCTTTTTTTAATCTAACGAAACTGTATAAAGAGCGTCTTTTAAGTAGACAATCATTCATAAATTGTTTACTAATAACAAACAAAGTATAAAATACAGTGAATGCTAAGTGAAAATAAACTTACTAAAATAACGTGAAAGTTCGTCTCGAACCATAGAATATTTCAGTACCGAACACCCGCTTAAGCCGCGTCAAGCGGGGCGGGCAGGCGCGACCGCGTCCCCTTTCATACTGAAACTAAACTACATAATACAGCCAGCTTTCACCAGCGGCGTGGGGCGCGCTCATGGTGGAAACAGGGTAGCTTACACGCTAATAGTACTAATGACAACGTTTCTTTTCATAACCCATCGTTTTAAAATTATATGCTACTAATCAAGTCCATGTTGTGCAAAACGACAACAGCAGCCTTAAACGAAAGTATTGGTTTTCAAAAAAGGCGAACGACGGCCTAATAATTTCCTCTTGATATTGCACAACTAACTAACAGTCTCTAACAACGTTACAAAATTTTAGAAGTCGAATTTTATGAACTTAGCTACTTCTAGTAATTGTCATGTTGCAATAGAAAACATTATCCTAGCTTTTAGTATACGTTTTAGACACGAAAAGCGTTAACGTCTTAAAATTCTACGGGCAAATTAGCAAAGCTACTTGCGGTACACACCTGCAAATAATTCTCATAGTATTTGACATTTTAACATTGAGAGGGGTATTTTGTGACCGAAAACTTACACTAAACATAATACGAATCCTTACGAAATACGTTGACGAACCAAGTAAACGGATCAGTTTCCGTACAACTTTTTGGTCGTCATATTTGCCCTGCGGCATATACGTAATTACCGGTAAGATATACGACTACGATATACGACTTTTATGGGACTAACGACACTACATACCTATTACCTACAACACTGTTAGTGGCACTAGTAAACAATAAGCCCCGGCTCCGGATGTAGGTAGTACCTACTTAGCCGCGGCTAGAGCAGAAGTTGAGCGCAATCCAAATCTAGGCCAAGGTCTAGTAACCTAGTTTTACGATAACACTAAAATAATTTGAATATTTTTTGTACCCTTACAGAATCAACGAACTATTGCCGCAAAGATTGAACGAAATATATAATTTATTATACAAGAAGCAATAGTAATAATACTCGTACATTACTAGTACTTATATGTACGTTTAATCGGTTTTGTGCTGTCTCGTATCCATAACCAAAGACGATTTTAACGGCCATGCTCCATAATTTACATAATAAGAAGTTTAAATAGATTTCAATGCTATTCTGATACCCTGGAGTTAGTTAGGCTTTTGCGTGGGTGTGACCGTAACTACATTATGCCTCTCAAATACGAGTACTTTTCAAATGTTTTTCTACTGTAAGAACACTCAATAATAAGACCTTAGATAAGTCTATATTCTCTATTCCCTCTAAAAGCGTTTGTTGGCTTATGTCGCTCTAAAAGTGCTCCATCGTTACTCTGCCAGCCATAGACTGCCAGACCTAGGTAAAACTTTTACACGATCAACATTAAATTTACGATGAAAACGCATGACTACCAACTTAACAAATGATTTTCATTCATATGGTTTTTTTATAGAACTTAAACTTTCTGAACTAAATTCATAGCTGCCAACATAACAAACAAATTTTTTTCAATAATTTCACTGGCAAATTGATAAACGTTTTGGCTAAATACGCCAAGAAGGCTATAAAAATGTAAACTTTAATTAAAAAGTTTACCTGCCTACTATAAACAAACTTCCAATTTTTTCGTTTGTCGTTTTCATGTTTCGCGCTCATGTCTTGTTTGGCTTGTTTGTTGTTTCATTGCAATAGTGTTAACAAACTTTTGTGACGTATCATAAAAAAGTATGGATTAAACCTAAATTAAATCAAAACCGGAAAAAATATCCGCGGCGGCCCAGGAAGTGATGGAAAATTTGTTGCCTAGCAAATCTCAGCAATGATAAAGCCTACGAAAATTTCATGGCGAGGAGACTGGAACTCCGGACTTCTTCATTTTCGGAGAACGCATTACTTTCATTTTTAAGTACCTACTTAGTCGTAGAAATTGTTTTGTTGTATAAGCAAGTCAAAAAAAGCTCGTGGCGTATTTCTTACGATGTTCGGTTCGCCCACATTGTAACCCCCACCACTCGCCTTTTTTGACCCCTCTAATACAACTGTTGCATAAAATACTGTTGTAATACGAACCTCAGAAAAGTACCCAACGACCGATGTATGTTAACTCTACATGATACATACTTAACTTGATGGCTGAAAACAATGTTAGTAAACAGTTCCGCCTAAATAATAGTTATTTGTTATGCAAGGCTGCAAAGTGTTTGTTTGGCGCGAGTGCCTGAGTTGAAACCCGAGCAAGCGAAGGATTCTATGATTGAACCACGAGCGAAGCGAGTGGTTCAAAAGAAGAATCCTGAGCGTCGCGAGGGTTTCAAGGCACGAGATACTAAACAACTTTGCTGCCGAGCGAAACACACAATTTTTCACCTCACTACAGCGAGAAAAATGGTGGACGAAAGAAATACAGTCTAATAGTAAATCAGTTTTTTTATTCTTTTTCTTCTAAATAAGAAAGGTAAAAGGATCTAAGCCCATACAGCCTAGTCTAATAATCTAATAAGTAAAACATTTTTTTCTGATTGTTCTATCATATTAATTTCTTGTGTATTATACTGTTTTATCAAAAACCAAACAACAATTTTGGTCAACTTTTTGGTTTCCCGACGAGAAATCTCTAAAAACTTTTATTATTTTTTTCTGATCATAGATATATTTTTAAAAAGAAAGTTAAAAAATCGCACTAACTAGACTGAATTAAAAAAATGGGGCACGTTCTGAATTTGCATCATAATATCTGTTTTTTCCTGCTTGGTTGCTATTTTTGTGGTTAACCACAAATTAAATTCATTAATAAAAACCAATATCGTTTTTTCTTTTAGCAACGAAAGTTAGCAAATCTTGAAAATTACTTACGAAGTAACGGATTTTAAAATAAATTAATAATGGATACCGGATCGCGTTTCTGAACGTGACATTATGTTTTTTTTTATACGATGAAAAAGTTAGGGGTCTGATAACAAGTTCGACATTTGAAGTTCGCATTATATTCCGTCCTTCTCATTCACCTAATTAAGTACTATTCGTATAAGCGAGACGACAACATACGAAGTTCAAAGTTCTAATTTCTGAGTTTATGAGTAGGTGGGCAATGGTGGTCATCGTCACGTTCGAATTTCAAAAACCTTTTCCACGCAAGCGTGGAAAAAGCAATTTTCCACGCAGATTTTGAAGGAGAAAGACAGCCTTTTCGAGCAAGTGAGGTGAAAAATACTTTTTAACATATATAAAATTTAATTTGAATTTTACTTGATTGACATTCGGTTCAAATTGTCTCAAGAGGATAATATAGGTACTTATTATGTACCTATACCTATACCTACTTGAATGAATTGATTGAATTCCGATACCTAATTATTTTATTATTTCTCTACCTCCTTCTCGTTGGTGGGAATACGTAACTTAATTAATATTAACTAACCGATAGAGCTTCAAACAAGTAATCATTACAATCAATGACATTTCCTAATAACAAGTCTGCACCGTTAGCTAATAAATACAGCTAAGAAATAGGGGTATATTAGTTTCATATGTGAATAACTGACAAGATGACTGTGCCGTTATCCCAGTTTTAGAATAGCACAGACCCATCTCTTCCCGTGGGTGTTGTACTAAGGTGACTGATATTCTGGACCTGTGCAATACAAGAGTGGGCAGAAGAGCTTTCTAGTGCCACCTACCAACTCAGGACTTCAGTTCTGCAGTGAAGGAGAAACTAACACACTATTTTTGCAATAAATGTATCTTTAATTTAATTGATATTATAAAGTTTCTAAGATAATACAATAATCGACAAAGAGTATATCAAAAATGCACGATCCGCTTGAAGTAATCGATTCATATAGCTGCACTGCGTTTGTAACTGTTGTTAGTGACATAAAATTAACTAGGTACGCCCTTTTTCATAGATTACTCGCCAACCCGCCTTTGCATAAACACGGAGTATCTAGACACGTGGCAGCGTGTCAAGCCAAGTTCAAACAAAGGAACTGGCTAGCCAGCGCCGAGTGTAATATTACACGAACCACTTGCCACTTTTATAACTCAAAACCTCTTTAACGTAAACACAGAAAACTACGTGTGCTTAATTATATCCATAAGGACATCTAGAAGCCCATATTTCATGAAGCTAGTTCAAACAGTTATAAGTTATAAAGATATGAAGGTCAAAAAGTCGTAAATTTTAGCACTGACTGACTGACTGACATATTTATAGTACCTAAATCTAACCTACTTCCAGATGACCTAGAACGATGAAATTTGGAATCCAGCTCGGTAATTATGTGTAAGCGTAGGAAAAAATCTAAAAATAAAAAAAAAAGTTAAAAAACGGGGAACAGGTGGGTATGGGAACAAAAAAAATTAACTGTAGCATTGGAACCGTTACAAGCAGATATTTGAAACTATCCCAATATATGCATTATTAAAGTAGGTTTGATTTGACTTGGCCAGTTTTCATTACATCAGTCATATAGTCAGTCATAAATATATTTTTTAATTCTGATAAAAACTGGCCAAGTCAAATCTAACCTACTTTAAGTTCTCACATTTTTTAATAATAGCAATTGTTATAGGTATCCAATAGAGCAAAGAAATAGAGTTTAATACTTGTTCATAATGTTATTTTGTTCCTATAAATACATACATATTTGGATTTTGCGTAGAACTTGGCACTCATTTAGATCTCCATTCTTTTTGCGGCGAAGCCCACAGCCAAGCATAAGTATTTTTTTTAATTAACTTGGCTCTCCTTTTTTACATTTATGTTTTTGGCGGGTACTCAATACTCATGCATGTCACGTGTACAAAGACCGCAACACCTTCTGCCTGACACACAATATCCAACTCCACATCACGTGTAGGTACAATGTGTGATTCATATAATATGGACCCGCGTGACTTCTTGATCTTTAATTACCTTTACAAACAATCATATTCAGCATGCGAGTCTAAGATAGATTATCCTTGTCTTACCACTTAAAAAAAATAAAGCCATGCTCCACGGAATCAAACCAAAGATTGTCACAACTACTGACCTAAAGGTACTTTTAGAAAATTTTGCCTACACTATAGACCGACCGCTTAAATGAATCCTCGTCCGCGCGGTGCAGGGGCGCGGGGTGGGACGACAAAGGGGGCCAAGAGAGGTGCGGGCGGCAGGCACTGTGCCGCGCGGGCGAGGACTCATTTAAGCGGTCGGTCTATTGTAATGTCATATGACACACATGTACAGAGAATCGGAAACTAAACAACGCAGAGGCCAATGCGGGCCGGAAAGGACGTCACAGCACTCATCAGAAGAACACAGTAATTTCCTGAAGTACTCTAATTTGTTACTACGACACACACAGGGCGAGCAAATTGGCAGCTACATCCCGCGCAGAATCAGTTAACTGTAGCTATTTACATAACTACACATAAGCAGAAATTTTAATTCATTACAAAACAGAAAGATTGTGCTAATTTTCTATAGCGTGGTGTTCTTTCCCTGATTTCAATGTTGTATACATTCAACGGGCAACGAACAGTTTCATGGCCACAGGTCTACAAGTTGGAGGTAAAACAAACAAACACACCAGTATGCGTGTTTACTGTTTACATATATTGAGATTATGCATGCAAGTTAAGAATACGTTTTGAAACATAAATAAGTACCTAATGTATCATTGTATAAATTTCGTCTGATGAAAATAAATTTAGGTATTCATGAATTCCATACATAATTTTGCATCTACTTAGACTAAATTCTAGTTAGACGGACAGATACACAGTAAAATGTGTGCAATACCTAGTCACTTTGGCACCCCTTAGTATACAAGTAGCTCTAAAAACCGTGTGCTGTATGTACTGTCGTATTATAATGTTGTCGCAATGAACCCAAATATAGAATGTCAAACTGTCCGATTATCCTTACCTACACAAGCCTAAAATAGAACATTATTATGAAGCACAGTTGTACCAAGTACCAGCTACCGGGACAGGAACTCCGCAATTTAGCGCGCGCCTGCGCAGATATTCTTGATCTCCCGCTGACACACGCAATTATCCAATTTTTCTTCTCTACCAGATAAATTATGGTACCTACTCGTTAATCATACATTTAATTTAATTGAGACACATAGATAGGTATACGTTTTGCCTACTAGAGAGAACCACGTTTGGAATAATAAATCCTTCGATAACAGCAGAGTGGCACAAAATTACCGACCCAATTAGTTTTGTCAACGTTTCAAAAAATAAACCCAGCGGTAAATTGTTTTATTTCGAATGGTATTTCCGTAGATATACCATTCGGAATAAAATTTGTAAAATCAGCATCATACTTAATCGGTAAAGATAACAAAACATTTCATCGCCCATTGTAGACAGGTATTTCATTTCACTTACCTCAGGTGTGTGTGTTAACCCCACGAACGAATTTCTAGATCGACTGATAGTTAAGATTAATTTTAATTTTACAATTATAACGTAGCTATTGTTATTATACAATAAAAGCTTTTTAAGGCTCGTGATTTTTCTTAAATTTATAACGTTGCACCAAATTTAGAGGTGGAATTCGTTTGTCGTATACTCACCTTCAAAATCAGTTGAGTTCATGAGTGGTCAAACGATTTATAACGTGTCCTGAATGCCCTTTATTCATTTTGGCTTCGCTCAAGTTCCTATTGAGCCATGAGCGCCATCTATCGGCATCATGGGACCATCTAATTATTGTATTTGTCTAATACTGGTTTATGTTATGTGCGATCACTTTTCACTATCACTATTTATGTGGGCACGTAGGTATTGTTAATTAATACATTTCTGGAGCGAGGGGCCCGATATACTGAGTTGGCGGGACGGGTTTGAGCGACAAAGCGTTTCCTGTGTTTATTACGCAGCGCAACGTTGTTCTGACAGCTCTTTAGTTGTAGTATGTTATACATACCTTTACTACTAGATATAATACACGTATTGTACGACCGTGTACATTTAATAATTTGCTAATCGGAACATATCAGAATAGAGCCTAAAGAAGGAATAAGGCGGTAGCCTCTACGAGTATGTGTTAAAATTCAGGGTCCTCCAAATCCGTGTAGCTGTTTTAGGATTACATACAAATGTCTGTCAATATTGTTAAAATATCAACACCCAGGGCTATTCCATTTCATACAAACAAACATATCTACACATTTATAACGTTAATAGTTAAGATGATAGCGATAAATTAACTTGTATGTTACTTATACTCGTATTATATTAACGCGTCGTGTCGGGTGGGCCACGTAGCGTTAAGGCTTTTCGATCTCTATCTCTTCCACTCTTCATAAACATAACCTAAGAAAAGCCTAGCTAGCTTCGTAAAAGTTGATTAATTATGTTAGGTTGGTAAGGCGGACCCTGTGTTCCGCAGGATTAGGGTAGAGCATACGGGAACGTCCATCGCCCAAAAAAGTATAAGATCCTCGAGGAGTTTGGCGTGCTGAACGGAAACGGATAACTATCCCCTTGCGAAGTAACGGGCTATTATACCTAGCGCTAAACGTTTCCATCTCCAGTAAGGCGACGAGAAACGAATACCCGGGGGATTTAGTTTTTTTTTTTTTATATGAATAGGAAGGAAAACGAGCAAGTGGGTCACCTGATGGTAAGTGATCACCACTGTCCATAGACACCCGCAACCCCGGAGGGATTGCAGATGCGTTGCCAACCTAGAGAACTAAGATGAAATGCCTCTTGTGCCCGTAATTTCCCCGGCTGTCTTACTCTCCACACCGGAACACAGCAGTGCAAGCACTGCTACTTAGCGGCAGGATTAGCGAGTAAGATGGTGGTAGCGATCCGGACAGACCTGCGTAAAGAACGCCACGTAACCCCATCGCCGCCAAATGTTTATATACGAGTATATAAAAATAGATTTATAACATATTTATAGCTTTTTCCTTAAGCGTTCCGTTTAGTTTACAAATTATCAAACATCATTTTATTCGTTACTAAAATTACCGCTTGAGTTATTTTATTATAATAATAATATTCGACTAGAACAGAAAATTAATTAATTATTAATTTATTAATATTTGCCGGCTTTCGATTATGAATAGGTACGTATGAACTCGCATGCATACATTCTATCTTCTCAGGGTAGATTAATAGCAAAATGTAAAAAAAGTACGTTACATGTGTACCACTTAACATTTTGCTGCTCACGAATGGAAGTGATACAGTTATAGTCACTGTAATGGAATCAGCCAGCTAAAGGTGCCAGTAGGTCGGTGACAGTTTTACGGAAGAAGTAGGAAGTAGGAAGTACGGGGAACCGTCGACCGAAAGGCGGCGATGGACAATCCCGCCGGTGCTGACTATTAGATGAACATGTGTTTATCTAATGGCCACCAGATTTTTTTGTTTTGACAACTTTGTTGAAATATTGATAAAAAAAACAGCAATATTTAAACCTAAGTCATTTAAACTGACTAGGTAGTCAATGGAAATTTTTCACACATGTAACAAGTGGCGAAAAGTAAACAAAATATTGTTGCAAATAAAATACCCGTAATAAAATTACGAAATTGCCTAGCTTAGCTACTTATTCAGCGACCTTGCATGTGACAAGCTTGTATCGTATATCATCGTGATGACTATCCAATTACAGTTTATGTAGTTTCATATTATATACTTGTTTAACAATAGGTATTATTGTTATTGCACTTTAACGCTGAAGGGATTTTTTCTAATTCCGTTGCATGCGTTCGTAGCGAGGTAATACAAAACTTCATATTTTGAGCACGACATATAGGACCGACCGCGATCACACGGCTATTTTGCTGGCTAGTCGATCAGCGCTGAAGAATCGCAAGTAAACCTCGGTATAATAACTCGTACTTCGATCACCCGCTTAATATAGATATAGAGTAAAGCGTAGAGTCATAATACAATCAGGACCAGTGTCCCATAACTGTGGTCGTGTATTTAAACCAATGTGTTTTGTGGCAGAGTTTGGTGCGAAAGTGCGATAAATAGAGCGAGTCCGAACCTACCGAAGCGTGCTCTATAACTCGCCAGCCAGGCTGTAATCACTCTCAGAAAGAGTTAATCTTAGAACTATTTCAAGGGAAACAGTTATGTTTCTGTCATTTACTTTGGTATATGTACAGTGACGAAATCCATATATATGCCCGCATGATGTTAAGTATTGAAAATAGATATTGACAAAAACAGAATTTCCCTATGGTTGAAATTGCATAAGTACACGACAGATACAAGAGATGAACTAGAAATAGAATAAAATATGCCTTATTCGGGCCAACAGCAGAAAAGTAAGAAAAACAATTTACAATCACAACAGTACTGCACCTAAAAGTTTAAAACGTTTAAAAGTACATACCTACACAAAGTCATTTTTGACGTTTTGGAGTCACCACTCTAACCCAGGCAGTCGCAACATTTATAAGTTTTATAACTGCCTTATAGTATATCCATGGACCACCTTGGAACAAAATAAACTGACAAGTAGCTTTTAACTGGGTATAAATAAATCAACTTAAAACAGGAAAACGATCGATTATAATTATCCTGACTTTTTCAACTGCTCGCCACTAGGTAGGTACCTATATGGTGCTGAAAGTATATTTGAATAGGTATCTAAGTAGGTACATCAGCATTCATTTTCTTCGCCCACATACTCACTAGTACAAAAATTCGTTCCCATAGGTATACCGAATGTTCCACGGCCACGGACGGACACAGAGCGAAAGCATCCACCATAAAAATAATGTAGCTAGGATATTTTGCTTCATAATGACACTATTTTATATTTGGAATTTCATTAGTAAGTACCTATTTGCGCGGGAAGAGAAGCTACTGGTACATTCTATGTTTTTTCTTTGCTCCCAGACCAGCATGGAAGTACTATGTGGCTATTTACTTTGAAAAAATCCCTTTTTGGAAGTCGAATACTCGTAAAAATATCCAAAACAAAATTATATTAACTATAAAATGAAAATGAGTCAATTCGTAAAACTCCATACCTAATTAATTAGGGCTGACAATTCAGTGTCATCGCAAACCTTCTAGATTCTACAAAGTCTCTTAAAATTATTGCGGAATACTTCAGCTGCTGGCTGGATTAGTTTAACTGAACACTCCTCTAAATGTTTTACATGATTATTTTATTGTGCTTAACAAATGCTTCCAAGACATTGGTTTATCTTCAAAGAGTAGGTACGATGTCAAAGTGATGGCTTAATTAAATTACCGAATTACAATGAAACTAACCCAACCTCCTGCTGGACTATTCCGGAATAATTTTAAGAGACCTTGTATACTCACATCCAGGATCAAGATTATACTTTTCAAGCACAAGGCACAAATAATGATGCTATCCATAATCATGACGACTGCTTCTGCGTCCAAATCAATGAAACTCTGATGACATGCTCTAATTTTATAACATTGGCTCATTTGGTGGATCACGGCTTCACGGCAGTATCAACAAATAAATAATAACCGTTTAGTCGCGATCAATATGGTATAGAACTGGGTATCCATGTCATGGCTGTTGTCCCATTTCACACAACGGTGACACAGAACGAAGCATTGGCTATAGTACCCACTTAGTGGTATTTGTGATGCCTAAAACAATACTGATCGGATCGCTACGGCCCGATTGGAAGAACCTACTCTTCGTTTATAAAATTATGGGAAACATTCGCATGGCACAAAGCAAAATTGTATGTACTAGCCTATATAGAATTCATCTATTCTAATTACTACAAGAAGTTTTTATGTGGGCTATTTGTTAATTCAGTCTGCAGAATTTCATCTAAAGCTTTCCAGCAATTTTAGCGTGAGTGTAATTAAGTGACCTTAACTAATATTATTAACATCATTGAACATTTTATGTAATGTCGCTCTATTTTTCGCAAAAGAATTCTGGTTAGAAGAAGCACTTTTGATCGCCTTTATTTCAATGCAAGGCGAGAATGAAATCGTGAATATCTCGTTACAATTAAGCTACAATGCAATGTAATATAATTAAATTATATAGTTACCTATCTATCAATTTTGTCAACAACGTTAGTGCCAGTAATAATAATCTTACAGTTGCGAAGCGGATTCCCCAGTGGAACGGTTTATTTAAGGCCGGGTATTCCTGCGAAAGTAGGCATTTGGCGCTGTCAAGACCGCGCGTCAAATACATCGCGCGGGCTCAGCGGCTGTGAACTCTCATGACCCGGCAGCGTCACAGTAAAGAAATAAAACTTTATTTTGACTTTAGTAACGCATTTATTATGATCAATTTTTAGTAACTACCTAATTAATATGAATTTGAATAAATAGGTAATAAAAGAATAATTAATAGTCAAACTTACAGTAGAATGCATTATAATTAAAACCGCAGAATTACAAAAACCCTGAAAAATCCTTATTTAATTAGATATTTTGTTACTATGGGCCTCAAATGCCTGAAATAATTGGTAGGTACATTATTATTTATCTATGAAACAACCAATATTGAACTAAAGAAACATGTGTCTCAATACATACCTAGGGTGCTTTGGGGTAATTGCGAAATTGGGTATATTCCGAAAGTTTATAATAAATACCAAACGCCGCGATATTCTCTTACTGGCTACATTGCTTTAGACACCATTGTTATCGGTTTTGATGCTCCAATCGCCGTTCGTCGCTGCTAGCGTGAGTGTGAGCAACGTGCCATCTCGACAGACAAGTGGTTTTCGCGCCTTTTTGGGTGATTCGCAATAACCCCAACACTCTTTTCTCGGAACCCAGGTAAGTTACTAAAATAATTGTTTTTTAGTATTATAGATTGTCGTTTTTTACTAATGATTGCAGGGAACACGAAGTCCGAGTGATGTTTTTATTTAGTTTCGGAAATACCCCTCTGGGGTTATTACGATATACATATAACCCAATCTAATATTTTCATAGAAATGGCCAGTGGTTCTCAAACTAGGTATTTAGGACAAAGAAATATTAAAATATGTCAGGTCCATATTTTCTTGCAATATTCATTCTTAAGGTGTTATAATGACAATTCAAATTTTCTTCTATGCACTGTGTTAAAATCGTCGGTATTCTCATTCATTCTTTCAACTTAATCCATCCATCCATACGTAATAGTAGGGCATTTCACATTAAGGTCACTTAGGCGAATGCTAAATTTAGTGTATAATATTGTACCAAATTAATCACCAGCGGCTTCTTTTTCAGAGTCATTGTGCCTCGAATGTATGTCAGAAAAAGAATAAAAATATAAACGTCTCAAGATTTGGCTACAGCCGTGGTTCTATTACGTTTAAGTTTTTTGTAAAACATTAAAGTTATTTCTCAGTTAAATGAGATTTTTTACAACTTTAAATAATACATATCTGTATGAAATGTTGAGAATCACTTCCTTGTACCGGGGTAAATCCGAAGTAATCTATCCGAAATGACCATAAAAGCGAAACTATTACAAAGTTACAAATATTACAGTAAGGGGCAATTACAAATGAAAAATAATTATAAACCATCAGTTTATAAGTAGTAAGGTCTACTTTTCAACTATTTCGGAATTACCCGGCCATATCTCGTATTTCCCCCAAATGTTCGAAAACGGGACACATTACAATAAATATGCATAAACAACACACAACAGCGTATTTCTGTGTGTAATGTCTACTAACCATAAGTATTTTCAAGAGTTACGAAAATAAAGGCAGCAAAATTGATGTCGTATACTCAACTTGTAAAAATTTCTATCGTAATTACCCCAATGCACCTTATTTAGTTCATTACGGTGAAACTAAAGCACACACGTACGCGTAACAATAATTCGAATAAGAAACTTAAGAGTACCTACATAAGTTGCGCGCAAAACTAGATCTAGGGTTTGTCTTCGTCATCTACACCCTGTATAAATATAACACAAATAGATAGAAATTAGCATGATCTCTTAAACAAATCGAGTGAGGTGCATTGGGGTAATTACGATAGAAATTTTGACGAGTTTAGTACACGACATCATTTCAGTGAAAAAATCATTCTATTTTTAAATTTTCTGCCTTTATTTTCGTAACTCTTGAAAATTGGTGAACAAAAAAAATACGCTCTTGTTTCTTTTTTATGCATATTTATTGTCATGTCTCCCGTTTTTGGACATTTGGGGGAAATACGAAATATGGCCGGGTAATTCCGAAATAGTTGAAAAGTAGACATTACTACTTATAAACTGATGGTTTATTTATTTTTCATTTTGTAATTACCCCTTACTTGTAATATTTGTAACTTTGTTAATAGTTTCGCTTTTACGGTTATTTCGAATAGATTACTTCGGATTTACCCCGGTAAAAGGAAGTGGTTCTCAACATTTCGTACAGATACGTATTATTTTAAGTAATAAAAAAACTCATTTAACTGAGAAATAGCTTTATTGTTTTACAAAAAACTTAAACGTAATAGAACCACGGCCGTAGCCAAATCTTGAGACGTATATATAATAATAATAATAATAATATAGCCTTTTTATTCCGAATTCGCTACAGTTTCATTTTTTTTTTGTTGTTGTTTTATTATTAAATTGTCGCGTAATTCGGCGTGCCTCATGGCATAGGCCTCCTCCGTGTATTGGAGGGTTTGGGCTATAGTTCCCACGCGCGCCCAGTGCGGATTGGGAACTTAACACACACCATTGAATTTCTTCGCTGATGTGTGCAAGGTTTCCTCACGATGTTTTCCTTCACCGAAAAGCTCATAGCAAATTTCAAATGTAATTTTCGCACATAAATTCCGAAAAACTCAGAGGTGCGCGCCCGGGATTTGAACCCACGACACTCTGCTTGAGAGGCCACAGATTAAACCACTAGGCTACCACGACGTATATATATTGTTATTCTATTTGTGACATACATTCGAGGCATAATGACCCTGAAAAAGAAGCCGCTGGTGATTAATTTGGTACAATATTATACACTAAATTTAGCCCGCGCATTCGCCTATGTGACTTTATGTGAAATATCCTACTATTATGTATGGATGGATGGATTAAGTTGAAAGAATGAATGAGAATAACGACGATTTTAATACAGTACTATGTACATAGAAGAAAATTTAGATTGTCATTATAATACCTTAAGGTATAGTATAGGACAATATAAGGTATACCTTATATAATAATACCTTGAAATATTTCTTTATCCTAAATACCTAGTTCGAGAACCACTGGCCATTTCTATGAAAATATTAGGTTGGGTTATATGTGTATCGTAATAACCCCAGAGGGGTATTTCCGAAACTAAATAAAAAACATCACTCGGACTTCGTGTTCCCTGCAATCAATAGTAAAAAACGATAATCTATAATACCTACCAAAAAACTATTATTTTTATAACTTACCTGGGTTCCAAGAAAAGAGTGTTGGGGTTATTGCGAATCACCCAAAAAGGCGCGAAAATCACTTGTCTATCGAGATGGCATGTCGCTCACACACGCTAGCAGCGACGAACGGCGATTGGAGCATCAAAGCCAATCGGCGACAATGGCGTTTAAAGCAATGTAGCCAGTAAGAGAATATCGCGGCGTTTGGTATTTATTATTATAAACTTTCGGAATATATACCCAATTTCGCAATTACCCCAAAGCACCCTATATCGTTTCAGTCTTCGTCATCGCGTTAAATATACCTACCCGGTATATTTGGGTTGTTTATTACAGCGGCAATGTCCGTGTCTGTTTCTTGAGGTTGCCCCAGTGACCTACACTAAAAAGTAAATGGAGTAATTGTATTTACTTACATAGTTACTTTACGTTTTCAAACGGCAGGCAGAGGTACCGATAGAGACAAAATATGCATTATCAAAAATCGTAGCGATCTTCAGTTGTTATACTGATATTTTTATACTATGGCACTATGACCGTAATTTTAAGCATAATATTTTTATAAATTATCTACCAATCAGAAATGGAGATAAAATGAAATATAATTTAACTTATTCAATTTCGATATGTTGTCGACAAAATTATATTAATATTTACTTCGTCACATAATCTTTGGAGTGCATTCTTTTCATTTGTTATTTTTATAGCTTTGCACGACTTTTTTCGTTTGCGTTGTTTATTGCCCATCATAAATAACTTTCAACAATTATATAAATTCGTCAAAAACTGCGTCTTTGGTGCACGAAACTGTCGCGGATAAAACTGACACAGGTCCGTCGTCCGCAAGCGCCAGCGCGCGACTGATCGGGCTTGCCGAGCCTCCGCGCTCGCACATTTTGTAGGTATTTGGACATAGTAATTAAGATAATCATTTTATCTGTTCAAACTCTGCGAATTTGTCTACAAATATGTAATGGCTTTAGTTTAGTACAAAATTTTAATTAAAAATGTCAATAGTTTAGTCATAATATTGAAAATGCTTTACGAAAAGAGGTAACTTTGGATTTTTTTTCTATCGAGTCAAGTTCATTAGATCGTGTAACTGAATGCGACTTTGTCTATACTATATCCTTAAGTAATACATATATTTTTTTCAGATTTTTAAACCCTATTTTCTACGTCTGAGATGGTTTTTAAAAACTCTAAAACGCGGCCTCTGTTGGACTACCTAGCCTTAATGTCGCCAGCTGATGAAGTGAAATATTTTAATTAAAATATTTTAATGAAGTGCGCCAGATAATCCCAACAACGTAGAGCGTCAAGCATGAAGAGAAGCGGAGATCAGTGGAGGGAGACTTAGACTTACATGCCGTGTTTGGTGGAGTAGATACCTACATATTAATGCAACGTTTCCTTTGTATGAAAAACTGTAAGGCGCAGGCGTAGATACATAGAAGCCTACAACACCGATTAATCTAGTTGTTAGTAGGTAAATATTTGTGTATACCTATGTAGTTCTTATCTAACCTAACTAGCTGTATTTAGCAAAAAATATGATGAATAAATGTAGAAGTTATAGATATTTGATGGCGATTCTACTAATTTGGAGTGCAAATAGGTATGTGCAAAGAGCAACGCTTTTCAAGTTCGATATGTGTAAGTAAAGTTGTATTGTAAGATTGCATTTTAATGTATACATATCACTACATGTTATAAAACATAGTCGCTATCCGCTGTCTGTCTGTCCCTATGTATGCTTAGATCTCTAAGCCTACGCAACGGATTTTGATGCGGTTTTTTTAATAGATAGAGTGATTCAAGAGGAAGGTTTACATGTATAATACATGCATAATATACCGTACCAAGCCGGGGCGGGTTGCTAGTAGTATTATATTTAATGGGTATATCTGTATTAGGTATTGGGCAGTTTAGTTATATCACTTACAGTCCGTGGCATGGCATCTTAAAAATACTCTCTACTTCTATGGGAAAACTTTGACTTCTGACGTAAGATTGCCCAAAACTAAAATATTTTTTAGGATCTCATGAACTAAATTATGCCAAACGGGGCTTTAAGGTCTTGTTACCTTAGGCTCTGTCTACCCCGTAAGGGATAAAGAGGAATTTTATGTATGTATATATGTATGAACTGAAAGGTGGTCTTTACATTATATAACACAAGGCAACTAGGTCACCTGATGGTAAGTGAGCACTAAGCACCTACCTACGGACACTCGCAACAATAGAGGATTGCCTAGCTAGAGGGCTTATATACAATACATTATATTATGACTTACCAGAGAACGCCTGACATAAAGTTCTTCGCAAAGTCATTGTAATATAATGCACATTCGTAGCTACAATTTTGCCAGACACGATCCTATGGCAGTATAACTGCGCCAATGGGACTAATAAACATTGACATATCGTGTCCCCTCCATAATTACTAAAATATGGCGTAGATAGATTAAAACCGAGAGCGAAGAGAAAAGAGCGTGTCGGGTCACGCATAGTGTAGGGTTCCGTAGTTGCCTGTCACAATAATGTGGATATACATACATACATACATACCGTCACGCCTCTTTCCCACAGGGGTAGGCAGAGACTACTTTATTCCACTTGCTACGATCCTGACATATTTCTTTCGCTTCATCCACAGTCATCAATCTCTTCATACATGCTCGTCGGTTTCGGGTACTCCTGACCTGACCTTTTTCCAAAACGTCTCCTATTTGGTCTCGGAACGTCCGTCTAGGTCTTCCCCTCTCAACGCAACCATTCGCACTCCCCATATAGATCTGTTTAGTTAGTCTACTTTCATCCATCCGCTCTACATGCCCAAACCAACTAAGCATACTTTTTTCTATCCTAGTCACTATATCCTCTTTCACACCAGCACGTTCCCTTATCAGACTGTTCCTTATTCTATCTTTCAGTGATACACCTTCCATACTTCTTAACGCTCTCATTTCTACTGCATTTATTCTGCTTTCGTGCTTCTTTTGCCATACCCAAGTCTCGCTACCGTACATTAATGTTGGAACAAGCACCCCTCTGTGAACAGCCAGACGCGCCTTCTTCGACACCTTCTCACTGCTCACAAAGGCGCGCAGCGCCCCATTTACCATGTTTCCTGCATTCACTCTTCTTTCAATATCACTTTCACACTTCCCATCTTTCGTAAACGCCGAACCCAGATATACAAACTCTTTTACCTGTTCGACTTTCTTACCCGCAATCACAATCTCACATTCAGTCATACTATCGTCTTTTTCAAACACCATAACTTTCGTCTTGCTTACATTAACATTCATACCTTTCGTTTCCAATGCACCACATAAAATGTTAGTCATCATCTGCAACTCCTCCTCCGACGATGCCAACAACACTTGGTCGTCGGCGTATAGGAGGCATTTGATGGTTAACCCACTCATTCTTAGTCCACAGTCATTCCCTTTCAAATCACTCAGGCATGTATCCATGAATAGGTTGAACAGCCACGGTGACGCAACACATCCTTGTCTAACACCTTTCTCAATGCTAAACCATTCAGTGTACGCCCCGTTTATCCTCACACAAGCACTAGAATCCTCATAGAGAGATTTTAGTGCTCGTATCAGATTACTGTTCACCCCATGCATAGATAATGCTGACCACAACTCATTCCTCATCACTCTGTCATAAGCCTTCTCCAAGTCCACGAATAAACAGTATATTTTCTGGCCCTTGTGGATATTATGAGGCCAATGTGGATATTATGAGCATAAAATAATTATTCGATACTAGCTACATTTTAGCTATATTTTATATGTTTTATTATGTTTATATGTTGGTCGTTATGCTCGTTAAATTGTAAAGCCAACCTAGCTGTCTTAGTTACCGTAAATTTTTTCACCTATCCAAATACACTAACGTTAATGCGAGACTAAACCACCATAATGACACTCTTAGCTTTTGTTTCGAACTCAAATAGTAGGGTTGTTGTGAGTTGTTGCTTTGAAGTGTCATGAACCATCGTACCTATACAATTTGCACACACACACACAGCTACAGTTTCATTACACTAAACTCTAATGATTTTTGCAGTTTGCTTTATTTTGGAACTTATAATATTTGCAGATTAATTTAATTCGTTTTCGGTCCTTGGGTTGTGGCAGAATATCAGTGTTTTGCTCCCACGAGCAATGTTGACCACTGAGCCATAGCCCTTTTGCACTGCTGCAACGCACACAACAAAATACTTGTAAGTTAAGTCTAATGTGTAATTTCTTGTTTTTCTTTTTTTTTATGTTATTTTTATCTTGATTGTGTGTATTGCAGTATCAAATAAACGATTTATCTATCTATCTATTTATCTATCTATCTTAACTAAAGCCACCCTCGCTCGCTCGGGTGGCTAAACATCTCTTGTCATTATGGCTTGTTTTAGCCCCTTGTTGAACAATCTACTATTTTAGTTTACTCCGGAAATTGCAGTGATAAATTAATTCTTCGCAGAAGTCACTCGAGTATAAGTGATTTCCACACGAAACTGATTGCGAACACCACCTATTAAGCAGGTAATTAAAATGATTGAAAGACTGCATTTAACCTTTATCCAGGCCGTACGTCGATACCCTACCTAAACCTGGCTACCTACCTACCTGAAATTCGATATTCCTACCGTTCCTCTCACACTAGTAGTCATTAATATGAGAGTGAAAGGGACGGGTTGATCATTATTTCGTATTTTCAGAGTTAGTAGCAAGTACTTTTTCGGGATTTTTAAAATGTCACTCGAATAAATTGAAAAATTACTTCCAGAAAAATATCTACCAGTAATGAAGTTAAACAAAGTTTAGGTACGAGTAAGTATAGCAAAATACAAGGTTTGGCGGTTAATGAAACATTTTTATATATGTATTTTGTTAATTTAAATAGTTTTAGTCGTATAAAAATATGCCGAGTATGTATTATTGCAGAATTTTACTTTAAGAACCACTTCTATTTTCCATTTTGTTATATTTTCCAAAACATCAATAATTTAAAACCTTTTGAATTCTGTGAATAGACTCAGCACTGCACTAACCTCGGAATTAAAAAAAATATTAAAAAATTACTTTGTGTCACGTTCGAACTCGAAGCAAAATCGAGTTTTGCTCACTCTCTGGAATGAGCAAAACCCACCTGTTTGAACTGCTGAGGTGAAAATTATTTTATTCTGCTACTTACCTTACATAAAGGCAGCTCTTTGTTGAATTGAAATAAGCGTTACGTCACTAAATTTGCAATTTACACTCAACTAGGCAAAGCCGTAGTATTATTAAAAGTAAAGCGCACATAGTCCGAACACTGAGAGCACTCAATAGGGAATCGAGTATAGATATAACGCAAAAATCGTAAAAATCCGATCACGACCGCTCGACGGTCTGCCTCTTTGGGGAAACTCGGTGAAGATCACTGAAGATTATACGAATTACTCGTAACGTAAGCACCTACCTGCGTTTATTCTGGGTGCATACAATTGTTGCACAGAAAGTGTGGCCACGAGTGTTGTATTTAGGTAGAAAGTTACTGTTTTACCTACCCAGATTCCTAATTATTTATAATTCACGTTGTAGTAAATTTCGTTTTGAAATATAAGAAAGCTGTAAAACTTTATAAATATTGTCTGATAGTGACTGCATTGTGATTGTGAGCTGGTATAAAATGACGTCGTTAACACTAACTTCGTGTAAAGAAAGCAATAAATAGAAAATGACTAATGAACTATACATAAGTACTTAATAATTAATAAGTAGAATACTTCCAAAATCCCAATTTAAAACTTGTTTCTTTTTACAAATCAATTAAATATAGGTGAAAAACTCGATTGTTGTATGGAATGTACAGAACTGATTTGGGACTCAAGTCATTTTTCTAATTTTGTACGTCAATTTGTCTATTCGCACACATTACTCACACCATACAACAGGTCATTTACTTTACTTAACGCATTCGCTGCCACCTGCCAAACCCGAGACTTCTTTTGGTGCCACTGAAGCACATGTGCGTTCAATTGCCTGTAAAATAATGACAGCGGCACCGAGGGAGTCACAAAAACGCATATATGCGTCGGTGGCAGTGAATGCGTTAAGTTTTTCACCTAAACTGCCTTTTGAAAGTTTTTACCTACGTGTTTGTCACGATTTTGAGTTTTTAATCACGAGACGAAAATGTGTCGATATGAACTGTTTTACTTATTTTAAATTACAAGTTAATATAACCGTTCATAACAACCGCGTTCATCGAAAAAAACCTAACGGATGTAGGTACTCGTATGATGGTCACCCTTGTCAAGCGTTGCGTTGCGTTGGCCAAGCGCAGTTTTGTTCCGCACTGCTGCGCGCGCACAGAATGCCGCGGCCGAACGCAATCGCCGTCGCTCTACGTCGCTCAATAACCCAAATTACTAATTAATAGATTTTTCAGATTGAGAACCTATACTGTGATTTTAAATAAATCCTACAGACTAGGTATAGAAGTATAGACAGTGCAACCTTACAACTCGACCAAGCTCAGTTTCTACATCGCGTCTTAATAAGAATACCTAGTTAAAAATGTAAAATTCAACAAATAGGAGACGAAAATTCGTAACACTCGTATCGGCGACGAATATGCTAACCTTACAGACGCGACAGGGCGATCCCGGAAAGGCAAGCGGGGAAGCAGGCGGTACACCGCATTCCTGCGAGGTGCAAACTTTGCGCTCGGTCGATTTTTTCCCCTTTTTACTGTGGTCCTACAATGGATCCACGGATAATTTTTTCCCCGTAGACCCATTTTAATTTTCTTTAATTTGTTTTGCTTTACTTAGTTTTGATTGTTTAAATTTGCCTCTAGTTGTGAGAGCCTATAATTGGCTTTAATGTTACTACTATAATTAACTCACTCTGTAATTTATAGCTGTTGGAACTCCGCAAATAAATAATTCTTTGGTTGAGTTCCCTGACACAAACATGGCTTTAAGAGATCCTGTTATAGGACAAAAACATGCTTAAGGTTCTGATTTAGTTTCAATCCTAGCAGAGAATGAACAGTGTTAGAAGAGGTTTCAGCTAACTCCATACACTACTGGCTGTATTTTATTTATCAAGTTTGGTTGTCATGTTTGTTTATTGTCAAATATAAAATTTACCTCAACATGGTAGCAGAAGCGTATCGAAATATATTTTTAAATAATATATTTGTAATGTTATAAATATTCAGTGAGTGAAATCTAAAGATTTTTCAAGAATAAGTAATTAGCAACAATTTTTATTACTATTCTAACAAGGCCTGTCAAAATGTCAACTTCGTCAACGAGTTGCAGAATTGATATCGGTCGTTTAGAAGGAAAAGAAAATTGGTCAACATGGCGATGCAAGGTACTGTTATTGCTAAGAGGAACGTCGGGAGGATTAGATGCTATCAACGGCAATCTAAAGCCACCTACGCAACCAGAGGCAGGAGCGGACCCGGTAACCATGGCTACTTATCGAAAAGCTCTACAAGAATATAACGAAAAAGATAGCGCTGCAATGCTTATTTTAATGGCTAATATGTCAGATGTTACTCTACAAAAAGTAATGAGGCTAACAAGTGCGAAACAGATTTGGGATGAATTACATACTCTGTTCGACGGCACATCTGAGGATAAAAGCTATAACCTTTGCTACAGCTTCTTCAGTTATCGCAAAGATCCCCTAGATGACATGTCCATGCACATATCCAAATTGAAGAATATATGGCACGAATTAAAGGTTGAGCTACAAAAGGGAGAAGCTAAATGTGATCTTCCAGAGATTTTAATCATATGCAAGATTTTAGAAACGCTACCCGATGATAGTTACTTCCCGTTCAAATCAAGTTGGATGCTCATGTCTAAAAAGGACCGTAACATAGAGAATTTGACTGCTCAAATTTGCAGTTACGAAAGATCATTGGCGACTAAAGAAGATGAACCTGAGGCTCAAGCGCTAGTAGTACAGAACTTCAGTAAATCAAAGAAAAAGTGCGGATATTGCAAGCTTTTCGGCCATAAAGTCAAGAATTGTCGTAAATGGATCTCGGATGGGAAACCTCCTAAAGAACCAAAACCATCTACAAGCCAAGCTAACAATAAAAACTTAAACCTGACACTAATGCAAGTTGAGACTAATGAAGCAGTGACAACCTTTGAAGATCCTGACAACTGGTATGTCGATAACGGTGCCACAAGTCACGTCACCGGTCAATCTGACGTATTCTCCAGTTTTGAACACTTTACCAAGAATCAAACGGTCACTACAGCAAATGGGTCTACAACAGAAGCTATTGGAAAAGGCACAGTTGAATTGATAGCAAATGTTCATGGTCGACAAGAACGCATCACCCTATGCGATGTATGGTACGTTCCCGCAATTAGAAGAAACTTATTTTCTGTTCTTGCTGCACAAGATAAACTTGAAAACAGTGTCTTCAAATCTAAAAGAGAATCTTGTCAACTGATAAACAATGGAAAGGTTAACTTGATTGGCACACGAGTCAAAAACGGAGGTCTCTACAAGCTGGAAGTGCAGATGCTTAAAAATCAAACTCCAGAATTGAGCACCCTGTCAACAGAAAACACCTTGCAACTTTATCATGAAAGATTTGCTCATCAGAGTAAAAGACATGTTAAACAAGTCATTGAAAACGAACTTGGGATCAAAGTTAATCTCGACTCTGAATTATGCACTGGATGTGTATATGGAAAAACACACCGCCATAAATTTGGAACAAGAGAAAGAGCTAAAAAACAAGGAGAGATAATACACACAGATGTGTGTGGTCCATTTCCAAATTCATTCTCGAAACTTAGATACTTTGTACTGTTTAAAGATGACTACAGCAACTTCCGTCATGTTTACTTTATCAAGCACAAGTCTAAAGTGAAAGATAAGCTCGTGCAAATTGTCATGTATTTACTGTCTATGGTTTGGCGCCATAGTTCTCAGAATAAAAGATGTCGGCCCCCGCCTTGTACGTGAATCGTGTTTTATTTAATAGTCCTAGTTAAAACATGAAAGTGGCTACGAGGAAGGGATAATTTCATTCAGTAGTCGTAAAGTCTTAAAATTAAAGAAGTGAACGTCAAATTATTGAGTCAAACTCCAACAGGAAAATATTGTCGGTGTCGGTCTTGTCTCGGTTGGTTGTTAGTCATGGCGTCCTCATATATTGGTAATATAGCTCCCTTTGACGAAGAGACACAATCATTCAACTCGTGGTACGAGCTATTCGAGGAATATTGTGAATTGAATGGGGTGCTGGAGGAAATGGTTGAGGGCTCAAAGAGAAAGGCTTTGTTTTTGACACTAATTGGGAGTAAGCACTACGATGTGCTGCACACGTCGTGTCTTCCGTCTAAACCAAAAGAAAAGACCTTATCGGAGCTGGGCTCCATATTGGTGGACAGATACAGCCCTCCGGCGCTGAAATCAACATACGCATTCATGTTTAACAAATGTGTGCAAGGTGACCGCACAGTGGGACAATTTATACTGTCCTTACAAGAATTAGCGTCAAAATGTGATTTTGGCCAGTACGCTGATCAAGCGTGTGTAAATCAGTTGATTGTAGGAATTAAAAGTCAAGCAACAAGGACAAAGTTGCTCGGAACCCCCGATCTAAATTTTGCTCAAGCCAAGGCAAAGGCTTTGCAGGATGAAGTGGTGACCAAGCAGGCAAATGAGATGTGCCAGGAAGAAGCGATGACTGTCCAACGGGTCCAAAGTAGTGAAATACCTAAAAATCAAGCACAAAGAGTCCGGCCAAAACCTGTACAGTTTAATAACAGGCGCAGTCATCAGTCATCAGTCTCTCAAACTCCATGTCATAGATGTGGACGGTACCACAATCCCCTTACATGTCCAGCAAAGAACTGGCAATGTTATACCTGCCAAAGAATTGGCCACACTTCAAGAGTATGTCGTCTAAACAGGTCATCGAACCAAAGAGTACACTTCAATGAATTGCAGGATGAAGAAAATAATGAAGTGGATTGTATTGTAGATCAACTATGTGACATGAACATTAACACTGTAAATTTCAGGTATGGGTTGAGTCCATGTATTTGCTTATCTTGTGATATTCCATGTGAACCAAACTGTAAGGTGTGTTCTGATATACATTTGTTAGAGGGAAAGTCCAACCACAAACCCCAAAAAGTATTATTGAAAATAAATAACAAAGATTTAGAATTTGAAGTTGATACTGGAGCAGCAATAAGTTTAATTTCATATCCATATTTCCAAAAGCATTTTAGTAATATTCATTTAGAGGCAACAAACATTAAACTTAATTCTGTTTCAGGTCCAATACTAACTAAAGGACAAATATCAGTTAATGTACAGTCAGGCAAGAATGTCAGCAAGAATTTGGTCCTCATTGTATGTGAAAGTAAAAGTCAAAATTTCACACCATTATTGGGCAGGAACTGGCTTGATGTATTATTTCCAGAGTGGAGAAGTACATTAATAAATAATAAAAAAAATGAAAGCCAGAAAAGAGTCCTAAATAATTGTAAGTCAAATTTGTTAACAGCTGATTCACAATCATTAAATGATAGACAATGTTTTTCTTACTCAATAAATAGAAACAAGTCACAGTCAGTAAATGAAAGACAAAACAGGAAATTGCAATTGGGTAACCTGTCACATTGTCCTGAGGTTGTAGACAAGTTAAAAGGAAAATATGCAAATGTGATGAAAAATCATCCAGTATTAAAGGTTTTGAAGCAAAGTTAAGTCTAAAAGAGAATTCAATTCCGGTGTTTCAAAAACCATATTCATTGCCTTATAATATTGTAGAGACTATATCAGAGTCAATTGATAAATTAGAACAAAATGGAACAATATTTAAAGTCAAACATTCAGAATGGGCTTCACCCTTAGTGCCAGTAAAGAAGAGTAATGGGTCTTACAGACTTTGTGTAGATTTTAAAAAGACTGTCAATCCGAACCTAAAGGTTGATTATTATCCTTTACCAAAAGCTGAGGATGTTTTTGCTACACTATCGGGTGGCAAAGTCTTTACTGTTTTAGATTTGTCAGATGCATACACTCAATTGGTGGCAAGTAAAGAGACTCAGGAATTATTAACTGTTAATACACACAAGGGCTTATATAGATATAAGAGATTAATTTATGGTGTGGCATCAGCACCGGCTATTTTCCAAAATGTCATGGATCAAATATTAGTCTGGTTAACATGTACGTTTTTAGGTTAAATTTTTGTATAGTCTCCGAAAATTACGATCAAGGTGTCATTCGATTCGGAATATTATGTAGAAAGTTTAAGAAAAAGATCCAAAAGGGGCCGATAAAAATTGCAAAAGTTATAAACAATTAAAAAAAAAAAAAAATAGGGCTTTGGTTTTTTTTAATATCTCAAAAACTATCAAATATATTCAAAATTTGAAAAAAGATCTGAAAATAAGAGGACATTTCCTAAAAAAAAGTCCTACCTTTCGGAACTGTATCTTTAATATTTATAATTTTTACGGAGCCCTGAAAATAGCGCTAAAAGGCTTCCGCTCGTGATTTGTCACCCGGACACGGTAACAATAAAAATGATTTTAACACATTAAATATGAATATTAAAGAATAAAAAAAATTGAGTACTATTGGGATATATAAATAAACAATAATCCGTCGGCGAAAAATTTTTATCCCCATTTTGCCATTAGTCATGCATTAGTTAATGAAAAACTTTTTCTGAATAGAATGTTAACAGAAAAAACCTGATTATTGTTAAACTACAACCCTAGAATTTTTTTCACTTCGTGGAGTTATTCTTAAAAGGCATAACAATAGATCCCCGTTGGAAAAATTCAAAAATGTTAATTTTCCACTTTTTTATTAACAATCGAAAACATAAAAAAAATAAAAACTGCATAAAAGTAATTAAAAATTATTTTTTTTCAAATATTTTAAATTTTATGATTTCTAACGGTTAAAAGCTACATGAAAATATATTTTTTTAATTTTTTACCGCGATTGTTTAAATAATTGTTATAAACAAATGCATTGTTTATAAGATAATCAACCATTTTTTTTCCTTATCTACTTGTCGATATAAATCATGATTTTTAAAAAAAATATCATTCCTAAAAAAAAATTATTTCTTGCTATAAAATGAAACAATCGTTTTTTATCACAAAATATAAATATTAAGGAAGCATTTTTTCTCTAAAAATCATAAATTATATTGTTCTTAAAGATTCTGGAAAAAAAAAATTTTTTTTTCATTTTTTATTTGTTTATTTAATAAATAATTTGTTATAAACAAATGGATTTTCTTAGTTTATTTTTTAATCAATTCTTAATTTTATTTTTAAAACAGCTGTGTATTATTTTTTATGAAAAAAAAATGTTATCTATTTTTTATATAACTAAATATTTTTATGTCCTAAAATTCATAAAAAATAATACATAGCTGTTTTTAAAATAAAATTAAGAATTAATAAAAAATAAACTAAGATAATCCATTTGTTTATAACAAATTATTTATTAAATAAACAAATAAAAAATGAAAAAAAAATATATTTTTTTTCCAGAATCTTTAAGAACAATATAATTTATGATTTTTAGAGAAAAAATGCTTCCTTAATATTTATATTTTGTGGTAAAAAACGATTGTTTCATTTTATAGCAAGAAATAATTTTTTTTTAGGAATGATATTTTTTTTTAAAATCATGATTTATATCGACAAGTAGATAAGGAAAAAAAAATGGTTGATTATCTTATAAACAATGCATTTGTTTATAACAATTATTTAAACAATCGCGGTAAAAAATTAAAAAAATATATTTTCATGTAGCTTTTAACCGTTAGAAATCATAACATTTAAAATATTTGAAAAAAAATAATTTTTAATTACTTTTATGCAGTTTTTAATTTTTTTATGTTTTCGATTGTTAATAAAAAAGTGGAAAATTAACATTTTTGAATTTTTCCAACGGGGATCTATTGTTATGCCTTTTAAGAATAACTCCACGAAGTGAAAAAAATTCTAGGGTTGTAGTTTAATAATAATCAGGTTTTTTCTGTTAATATTCTATTCAGAAAAAGTTTTTCATTAACTAATGCATAACTAATGGCAAAATGAGGACAAAAATTTTTCGCCGACGGATTATTGTTTATTTATATATCCCAATAGTACTAAATTTTTTTTATTCTTTAATATTCATATTTAATGTGTTAAAATCATTTTTATTGTTACCGTGTCCGGGTGACAAATCACGAGCGGAAGCCTTTTAGCGCTATTTTCAGGGCTCCGTAAAAATTATAAATATTAAAGATACAGTTCCGGAAGGTGTGACTTTTTTTTAGGAAATGTCCTCTTATTTTCAGATCTTCTTTTAAAATTTGAATATCTTTGATAGTTTTTGAGATATTCAAAAAAAACCAAAGCCCTATTTTATTTTTTTTTAAATTGTTTATAACTTTTGCAATTTCTATCGGCCCCTTTTGGATCTTTTTCTTAAACTTTCTACATAATATTCCGAATCGAATGACACCTCGATCGTAATTTTCGGAGACTATACAAAAATTTAACCTAAAAACGTACATGTTAACCAGACTATATTAGCAGGAATTAAAAACACCTGTTGTTATATTGATGATATTTTAATAAAAGGGAATAATTTTGAAGATTGTCATGCAACTGTAGTCAAAGTCTTAGAAAAATTGAGTAAACACAATGTCCGTGTGAACTTTAATAAATGTGTCTGGTTTTCACCATCTGTAGAATACTTAGGTCATGTAATCTGTGCTGAAGGTAGGAAGCCTAGTCCATCTCTGGTTGAGGCCATTAAAAATGCAAAGACACCTGAAAATGTTAAAGAATTAAGGTCATATTTAGGATTGTTGAATTACTACATTAATTACATTGATAACTTGAGTACATTAGTAAAGCCCTTAAGAGAATTGACTGAAAATAAAACTAAATGGTCTTGGAATCAAGTTCATCAAAATGCATTTGAATTGTCAAAGCAAAGGCTATCAGAAAGTAATGTGCTTGTCCATTATGACCCAACATTGCCAATTGTTGTTTACAGTGATGCTAGCCCAGTAGGTCTTGGTGCAGTGTTGTGTCATATTGTGAAGGATAATTTAACCTCAAAAGTGGTAGAAAGACCTGTAGCCTTTGCATCATGTTCTTTAACCAAGGTTCAACAAGGTTATTCACAACTAGATAGAGAGGCACTTGGGATAGTCTATGCAGTCACAAAGTTTCATAAATATTTATGGGGAAGACATTTTGTTTTAGTAACAGATAATGCTCCCATAAAACACATTTTGCATCCATCAAAAAATGTACCTACCTTAGCAGCTCATAGGTTACAACATTGGGCGTTAATATTAGAAAATTATAACTACAGCCTTGAACACAAAAAAAGTCAACATTTATGTCATGCAGATGCTCTGTCAAGATTGCCTATAAAAAAAATTGTTGTAGATATTAATTACAGTGATGTGCTAGGCGAAATACCAATTGATCATGTTTATATTGCTGAAAAGAGTAAGAGTGACCCAGTATTGTCAAAAGTATATAACCTTGTTCAACAAGGTTGGCCAAATTATATCAATGATCAAGCAATCAAACCTTTCTTTAAAATTAGGCATTATTTAACTATATTAGATGGGTGTTTATTGTTTGGATCTCGTTTAATAATACCTCAAGCTTGTCAAAGTCAAGTCTTAAATTTATTGCATGAAGGACATCCTGGGATTGTAAGAACTAAAATGTTAGCTAGATCATTGTTTTGGTGGCCAACAATGTCCAATGATATAGAGTTGAGGTGTCAATCATGTGAACCATGTGCAGTTGTTAATTTCAAACCAAGTAATGTAAAAGTTCCATGGCCACAGAGTAGTGTACCATTTGAGAGAGTACATATAGATTTCTTTGAATTTAAGAAACAACACTTCCTTATTTTCTGTGATTCTTACTCAAAATGGCTTGATGTAAGAATTATGAAACAATGCAATGCAATCAATGTTATAAGAGAATTATATTCCATTTTTGCAATTGTTGGACTGCCAAGTGAACTGGTGTCAGACAATGGACCCCCTTTTGATTCCCATCTTTTTGTGGAATTTTGTGCTAAATTAAATATTAAGTTAACAAAATCCCCTGCTTATCATCCAGAAAGCAATGGATTAGCAGAAAGAAATGTACAGATAGCAAAAAAGGCTTTAAAAAAAATAATTTTCAACAATGAGTTGAATAATGATTTAGGAACTGATTTTAGTTTGCAACTATCAACATTTTTACTAAATTATAGGAATACACAAACTACAGTAAATTTTAAAACGCCTAACTCTATGTTGATGTCATATTTGCCAAGAACTATGTTGTCAATGTTAAATCCAGTCCATACACCTAAGTCAGTTAAGAGGATACCTACTTATCCCCACTTTTTAGTAAATGACCCTGTATTGGTGAGAAGTGGAACAAATTATCCTGTAAGAGGAAAAGTTGTAAAAGTATTAAGTGCAACACTGTATTTAGTCACAGTTAATGATGTCCTTAAGAAGGTTCATTTAAATCAGTTATGTCATGCTCCACTTCCCAAACATACAGATTCAGTGTCTGGTAATAACCTGACCTCAGCAAATTCCAAGATGTCTATTGGTTTGCAAACTGTACCAACATACAAACCTCTGACAGTTCCAATGAATCCTATTGTTAATCCTGTTAATCCCAACATTAATTGTACCCCTCCTAGGTTTCATAATACTTATACTCTTAGTCCTCCTCGCGCTCCTGTTGTCAGGCATCAATCACCGGTATCTGTACCTGCTCCAAAACCTTGTACTGAATATGTTCTATCACAAACATCCTCTCCAACATCGCCTGTACTATCTCATACTAACACAGGTGAAGATCATTCTCTAACACCTATGCTAAGAAGATCTAAACGAATTGTAAAACAACCTGTTAAACTTAATTTGTAAGGGAAGAGTGTCATGTATTTACTGTCTATGGTTTGGCGCCATAGTTCTCAGAATAAAAGATGTCGGCCCCCGCCTTGTACGTGAATCGTGTTTTATTTAATAGTCCTAGTTAAAACATGAAACAAATGATCAAAGAAGCACAGACAGCTGGTCATGTTATAAAAACAATACTCAGCGACAATGGTGGAGAATTCAAAAACGAAGTCATCGAGAAGATACTCCAATCTTATGGTATACAGCACCGGTTTACAATGCCCTACACCCCTGAGCAAAATGGATCTTCTGAAAGAGAAAATCGAACTCTTGTAGAAGCTGCTCGAACCATGATGCATGCTCACGAAGAACTCCCAATTGCCTGCTGGCCAGAGCTTGTTAACACTGCTGCATACATCCTAAACAGGACTGGGCCTACTTCTAAAAAAGACAAGTCACCATTTGAACTTTGGTTTGATAAAAAACCCTCCATAAAGCATTTAAGGATTATTGGCACAGAATGTTATGCACATGTCCCAAAACAAAAGCGAACAAAAATGTCCAAGAAAGCTCAAAAATGTATTTTGATTGGGTATGATGGTGATGATGGCTATCGGTTACTGGGCCTTGATAAGAACAACCAACCGACATTGATCCGTTCAAGAGATGTAACATTCAAAGAATCATTGATTAAATCGGTAGGATTAGATTCTGACATATCTGTAGAGGATGAACGAACTACGACTGAAATCGAACTTAACTTCCGAAAAAATGGACAAAATCATCCAATGTCTGATGCAAGGGAGGATATATCACAACGTGATGAAGTATTGCCCCAAACATCAAATGATTTATGTCATGAAGAAGAAGAAGATCAGTTATGATGAAACATTCAGTCCCGTTGCTAAAATGGCGACAATAAGATCAATCCTAAGTGTAGCAGCTAACGAAGGACTTTCTCTCATGCAATTTGATGTAGCTACTGCATTCCTTAATGGTTCAATAAACGAAGACGTCTACATGAGTCAACCAGAAGGGTTCAGTGACGGCACAAACAAAGTCTGCAAATTGAAGAGGAGTCTTTATGGTCTCAAACAAGCGCCACGATGCTGGAATATATGTATTGTTAACTATTTAAAATTGATCGGATTTAAACAATGTGACACAGATCCATGTTTATTTATTCGACAAATGAATGGAAACAAAATCATACTAGGACTTTACGTTGATGATGGTTTAATAGCCTCAACGAATCCAAAGGAATCTGAAAAGTTTTTGGCTGAATTGAAAAAAAGGTTTAAGATAACCACAAAACCAGCGTCCTACTTTCTTGGGCTAGAAATCCTCAACAACAAAGATGGTTCTATAAAAGTATCTCAAAGGCACTACACAATCAAGCTTCTAGAAAAGTTTGGAATGAGGGACTGCAAGACTATTAGTACGCCAATAACTAAAGAAGCTCAATCAGATACGGAAATGGAGAAGGAAGTAAAGTTCCCCTATCGCGAAGCTGTTGGTGCACTGTCATACTTGCAAACAGGAACCAGACCAGACATATCGTATGCTATAAGCGTAGTATCTAGAACATTAGACAGTCCATCTATTGAAGACGTTCTTAAGGTCAAACGAATCTTTCGTTACCTGAAAGGAACTATCGATTCTGGGATTGTTTACAAAAAAGGACACAAAACCGGAGTGTTGGAATGTTATAGTGACTCTGATCACGGCGGAGACACAAGTACAGGACGTTCTACGTCTGGAATTTTATGCATCTATGCAGGAGGAGTAATCTCTTGGGCAAGTCGCAGACAAACATCTGTAGCGATCTCTAGCACAGAAGCTGAATTAGTTGCGGCTAGTGAAGCAGGACGTGAAATAGTTTGGCTGAAAAGACTTTTCAATGAGATAACCACACTGAAAGATATCCCAATTTTACAAATTGACAATGATGCAGTTATAAAGCTGGCACAAAACCCAGAATTGCACAGGAGAACGAAGCACATTATGATAAGGCATTTTTATGTCAGAGAACTTGTGACTGACAAAGAGCTGCAAGTTAAATATGTTCCTACAGAATACCAATGTGCAGATATTCTCACAAAAGCTGTTTTTAAGCCTAGATTGGTATTTATTTGTGGGTTAATTGGCCTAATGCTGTAAGAAGATAGAGTTTGCCAAAAAGGGAGGATGTTAGAAGAGGTTTCAGCTAACTCCATACACTACTGGCTGTATTTTATTTATCAAGTTTGGTTGTCATGTTTGTTTATTGTCAAATATAAAATTTACCTCAACAAACAGAACAATGCAATGATTTTGATCCTTTGGGTCTTTAAGTTCCCTTCAAAATTTAAAAATCATTTGTATACACGATGTAGACTGGACAAGGCATGTAGTCAGCAAAAAAAACGTTTAAAAATAGCAATTTAACATACTAACCTACATATGCATCTATAGATCACGTATTGATCTCTTAAGGTGTAACAAAAACTTATTCAAGGTTAGTATGGCTTTCAATTTTTGATGGTTATTTATGGTGGCACTACACTGCACTATTCATGAGACCATCACCAGACAGCCAGACACCATCACAGTGCAAGTTTCACCACCTACATTTTAGGTTTTCTCTTGGGTGTGGTGCATTAAAAAAACATTTAGAGCTGAGAAATAAAACTAAGGAATGTCTTTTTTTGGATTTTATTACGCTTACAATAACAGGAGGTTCTTAGATCCTGGAAGGATACAGCATCTGAAAAAAGAAAAAAATATATTGTTGTAATATATTCCCATATTACAAGCTTTCTTTAGTTTGGGACTAGGCCAATCGGTGTAATTTGTCCCATGATATTAATTATTTATTTACAAGTAATATTATTTTGGCCAAATGGACTATCTGATGGGCCAAGTTTACCATCAACAAGATTGTAGTCTGCTCTGCAAGTGATGTTCACTCATTTGGTCAGCTGTCATGTGCAGCTTTATGAAATAACTGGACGAGTTAGGTTTAGCAATGTGGCTAATCAATGTGTAATCATTAAACCACTTTTACTCCCCACCTTCTGGGCAAACCCCATCTCAGATTGACAGAAATAGGGGTCACAGGTCAAATGTGAATAAATAAAATACATACATCAATCACTCTTTATACCTTACAGGGCAGACAGAGCCCAGGGTAGAAATAACTATAAACCACGCTTATGTGGAATAGTGAATCAAAATAGTGATGAGTTGCTAGCCCCCCATTGCCTACAACATGATTCTTAAGATTTTCGCCCATTCCCTCAATGGGCTTTTACCATCTGCACAGAAAGAGAAGCAATACACTATGTTTTTTCTTCACTCCCAGACCAGCATGGAAGAATATCTATTCTTAAGCAGATTATATTATTATGTTGTGTTGATATGTTAAGCAGATTTCCTGACCCCATCATAAGCTCATTCTAAAGATCAAGCAAATTTTTTCTAAGAAGATAGGTACATAAACTAGCCATTTAACAGAAACAGTGTAGCTTGGAAAGAATAATTAGAACAAATCCTGTAGTTCCAAAGAGTTTTTCAAGACTTTTGCCCCATAAACAAACAAGAGTTTACATCTTAATTATATTGTTTGACTAGGTGAATACCCTACTTCAGTTTAGTTATGGGAGGAAAAATGTTTGCACATTTAGGCACCTTAAGTGCTGCATAATCGGTGCAATGCAGATCACAATAGAAAAGAGAATGTTATCATGTTAACCTTTTCAACGCCAACAACACATATTTCAGCACCGCAGGTTCAACGCCAACAACCAATATATATATACGTCCATTACTTCAATGCAAAAGCAACCTTCATTCAATTGGGTTTAGGTTCAACTTAAAGCATTGCAATAGTGAAGTCTGGTGTATGGGTGACATCTCTTGTATTTGATGTGGCGGTGAAAAGGTTAAAGACTGAAATATTTAATCACCGCCTTCTTCAATCATTGTATGGCAATGCTTTCTGTTAGACATAGTTACTGTTAGGTGCTTTGTATTCAGAACTAGTTTATTTTTCAAACCAAAAACAATATTTCTATATTATACTTCAACATATACAACTAACAGGTTACTGTATTGCTGATAATGCTTACCACTCTTATCCTATGTCCCATGGCGTGGGCTGGGAGGTTGGACTTGAAGCGTGCACGCACTCCACCGGAGTTACCATGGGGACGGGTCACCTTGCCCCAGATCGCACGCAGCTTGGTCTTCTTGCCACGGGGACCTCCAGCAATGGGCGTCCTCTTCTTGGCCCGGTACACGTAGACACAACGTTTACCAGCATAGAACATGGCGTCTTCCCGACCACGGGCACCTTCAATCTGAAAACAATTAACTGTGTCAATAGCAAGGCCAGTACATTATTAAAACATTTAATAAACAATCATGTTGATCAGTTTAAGTAAAACCACATGTATTGTTCAGGTTTCAAATGTCTGAAGGCATCATTTAGAAATCCTACTCTTAGACAAAAACAATGATATCAATGCTTGGAACATCTCTGAATAATCTAACCTAAAAGTTTAATTTCAAAGCTGCCTGCTTATAAACTCCTAAATCTCATTCGCTTCGCTCTTAAATCACTTAATACTAACATTTCGTTTTGAAAGTTCAGTATAGGTAGACTACATTGTAAAACTGCTAACCTTATTTAAAAACTCGCATAAGCACTAGAATCGATAACGTACCTTTAACAATGCTGTGTTCTCGTGTTGATTTCTCAGACCACGTTTGTAGCCAGTAAATACGGCCTTAGCGTAGAGCCGGCCATGTCGTGCTTTTGACGACACTTTGCGGATCGCCTTCGGGGGTTCAGCGGGTGCCACAGGCGCCGCCTTGACGGCCTTCTCCTTGGGAGCCTTGGTTTTAGGCGCTTTCGCCTTCGGCGCAGGTGCCGGCGTGTCAGCCATTCCTAGAACACCACCGTACTGTTATTCTAGTTACGACCACACTTCTACTCACGTCTGGATTATGCTAGTAGGGTTATGTTGACTGACACTCAAGTCTAAAATAATCACTAAATATCTTCATAAAAATTGGTGATCCGATGCAACCAATAATACTAAACGATTAAAGATAAGATTTAACTAGACAACAGGGATTTATTTCTTGTCCGAACCTTATTTAATTTAAAATATCTTTAGAAGTAATGGCGCACTAACCGGAAATTATTTGTGGAAAGAAAGAGAGCCGGTGTTGCCAAGTTTGATCAAACACTACAACAGAAAAGGGTGCCAAGTTACAATAATAGATCACCCTGTTTTGGCGGCGAATTATCACAAAGGATTTAATAATTAAAAAAAGACGTAAATTTTATACCTGAAAATTAAAACTTTTACTTAAAACTAAAATCTATTTGTGACATTCGAAATAGTTATCAATTTATTAAATGTGGCAAATGCCAGGTAGGTTTATGAAAATTTAACTGACATAGTCATGTTAACTTATACTGAAATACACCTGCGAGGCAATTCAATGGTGTGTTTAAAGTTTTCAATCCGCACTTCGCCCGCGTGGCAACTGTGGCTTAAATCCGCTCATAAAGAAAGGAACCCTGTGCCCAGCAGTGGCACGTACACAACACAGGCTGAACAAAGTAAATAAATTATACTGAAACTGAAATGAAACGCAAACAGATGAATGTGGTGTCCAAGAAAATAATTATCTTTATTTTACCCATTGTTGTAAAAATAATTAGCCTTGGCAACACTGTATTTGTGTTTCGTTTCACGCGCAATATTAAAATTAGCACGGTGCGGGTAAATTAGTTTTATTAAAAGAAATGTACTTGTGGATTGAAAATCTTACACCCAAAAATGTCACAGTGCAATTATTTGTATATCGTCTGTTAATTAAATAAAATCTTTGGCTACTACAACAAGTACTTCACATCATTTTTGAGAGGATCCTCTTTCATTTTAACTTATATTAAAAACGAGCCAAGTAGGTGCCTGCTTATACCCCCTTGCAAAAAAATCATTGCATCAATAGAAATTGATGCACGTGTCGTGGATAAAGCGAAAGAGGTATGCCAGGATCGTAGCAAGTGGAAGAAAGTAGTCTCTGCCTACCCCCATGGTAAATTAAGCGTCCCGTAAACGATCAAATTTGTTTGACAAACTTGCTTGTCAAACTTCACGTTTTCATCAAACATAAGCGTAAACGATCAAACAAATTTGTTACAGTGCCCCGCGCAAACGGTCAAACTGGCTTGACAAACTTGTTTGTCAAACTTCTTCTACCGAGATCTTGTTTGACAAACACCGTCGTACACGCTCAAACCTGTTTGTCAAACTCGACATCAATCCAGATTTTCATCAAACGCATCAAGCACGTAGATTGTTTGACAAACGCCTCAAACACAGCCGTACACGATCAAATTGTTTGACAAACACGTAAAGTTTGACAAACAATTTGATCGTTTACCGGGCGCTTTATAAGTTTGACGTTGATATATATATATATATCTCTCTCTCTCTCTCTTTCTCTCTCTGTGTGTTTGTGTGTATGTGTGTATCTGTCTGTAGTATCGTAGCTCTTAAGCGCCCTGTAAACGATCAAATTTTACGTGTTTGTCAAATTATTTGTTAGTGTACGGCTGTGTTTGAGGCGTTTGTCAAACAATCTACGTGTTTGATGCGTTTGATGAAAATCGGGATTGATGGCGAGTTTGACAAACAGGTTTGAACGTGTACGACGGTGTTTGTCAAACAAGATCTCGGTAGAAGTAGTTTGACAAACAAATTTGTCAAGCAAGTTTGACCGCTTGCGCAGGGCGCTTTAACAAATTTGTTTGATATTTGGTTTGATCGTTTAAGCTTATGTTTGATGAAAACGTGAAGTTTGACAAACAAGTTTGTCAAAAAAATTTGATCGTTTACAGGGCGCTTTAAGCGGGTGGACTGTCTTGAATGTTTTTTTTTCATTCGAAATCCAGTTTCCTTACGGCAGTTCTTAGCAACGTTTGGTAAAAATCGGTCCAGCAGTTTGAAGAGCATCAGTACTTTTTCAAAATGATGTATGGCATTTTTGAGATAAAATTGTTTTTTATTTTATTTAATTATAATTTACTCGATTAATGCGTGGGAGGTTTTCAAACTTTATTAGGTTAGGTTACTATAGTTCTGTTTCATTTATTTTCTATCCTTTTCTTGTCTTGACTTTCTAACTCTGATTGTCGTTTTGTACTCATGTCTTATTACCGTTTTCAAACTTGGCTGGATTGATACTGTGCATACGTTTTGAAATGTCTGATTTGGACCAATCAGGACAGACCACGAAAAGTGCCGAAGGAAAGATGGATTGTGGCTCTGTCAACTAATTAGTTTGTATTGAAATTACATGTAGTTCACTATAAAATCAGCGACATTCAGAATTAAAACTAATAATGGACTACCTTGTGAATATAAATTGGAACAAAATAACACCATGCCTTGTTTTATTAGTTCTAGAAATAGTGTTAGAATGTGAGTTTACCAGTGACCGCTATTGGCCTGATTTTTGCTGCAGGTCTTTCTTAGGGGTTTTATTAATTTTTGGGCGTCCAACAGTTTCAGATTGTGCGACTCCTGCGGAGGTGAACAAGCACCTGGAGCTGGGACGAGACTTCTTGGCCCGCGGGCAGCTGTCTGACGCGCTCACTCACTACCATGCAGCAGTCGGTTAGTCTCAGCATAGCATATTTCTCGTCTCTGTTCTTATATTACGTTATGACATGTATGGTACTGACAACTACGTTGATATTTTCGTGTAATTAAAAGAAACGCATAAATGTTTTTTTTTTTGCTAAGTCAGAATAAATCCGTTTCATCCTGTCAAATTCTTTCTGCTATAAGTGTAGTAAAAATTAAACTTGTTTGTTTGTTAGAGGGGGACCCACACAACTACCTCACGTATTTCAAGCGCGGTACTGTCTACTATGCACTTGGAAAAGCCAAATTTGCCCTGCAAGATTTTACCAAGGTATGATTTGCTTAATTTTAAAATAATTTATTTCATTATTCACATACATATATACATACAGAAATCACGTCTTTATCTCTTAAGGGGCAGACAGAGTCTAAGGTAAGACCTAGGCCACGTTTAGCAAGATTGTGGGTGTATAGGTGGAAAATGGAATCAAAATAGTGATGGGTTGCTAGCCGCATCTCCTATAACATGATTCCTATGATTTTCGCCCATTGCCTCAATTATTAGCTTATTTGGATCTGCATCGGAATAGAAGTGACATACATTCTGTTTTTTCTTTTCTCCCAGACCAGCACGGAAGTTCAAAGTATCAAAAATCATAAGTATTAATCTAGATAATTTTTGTGAGCCAATGCACTAACTAAAAGATATCATGGGTAAAGTACATTTTTCCTTTAAAACAATATTTACCCGAGGAAAGGCCACTGGGTTATATGACAAAGTTTTCTGTTATTAATACCTACTTGATTTGTTTCTAACGACAAAACATGGCGCATTTGTTTATAATCTTCAGTGTGTAGCCTGATTCAACTATTTAAATAAAGGGAGCCAGGTGCTGCTCGCGTTGCCTCCTAAAAGTCTACTAGAGGGTGCTAGGGTATCGATTACATGGGGTGGAGGTGAGCCGATTTTACTACAATCCAGCCAAAGCCAATGTCTGGCTACTTGTCATCTTTTATTGTCTTGACATCTTGGTATTGTTTTTATTAGGTATTAGAGTTGAAATCAGACTTTACATCAGCGCAGCTGCAACGAGCCAATGTCTACCTCAAACTAGCACAATACAGAGATGCCAAGGAAGATTTCTTACAAGTTGTAAGTACTTTTCTCATATCTTTGCTTTTAGCGTCATAAGATTAAAACTTTCGCGATTTAAGTGTTAACTGGTACCTATAGGGAAATATGTGACTTACGGGGTAAAAGTCCCGAAAACACATATATTTATGTGTGAAGTTGTAAATATTAAAAGGTTTTCTGTAACACATTGCTGTCATCGCCACTATGAGTTCAATCTTAGTAATTATAATAAATTAATCTGTGATTTTGACTTAAATTGCAGTTTGTTTTAAATGCAGGGTTATCACATTGACAAGTAGTGAACTTGCTTTCTATGATGCAGAAAAATAATAATAGTGAAATATTCATTATATTGAGAAAAATATTTTGGAATTAATGTTCTGATAAGTAAATTGTACTTAAAAATATTACCCAGACCCCTGTATGAAAATCACATATTTTGTTACCTTTTTTTTAAAACCTCTGAACATTTATTAATTGCTTCATGCATTAATTTTTTTGTGGTGTTTCGTACTATAACCAGATATTTACATGCTTTTGAAATATTTAAAAAATGATTTTATTTGTATGCGCAATGCTTGGGTAATTTCACGCTGATAACCAATGAATATTTCTCAACATGTTTTATTATTCTATTACGTGCCCAGCCATCGCTTAGCTACGCAACTAAGCTAGACTGTATGCAGTTCTGCTGCATAGTTGCCAAAAATATAATTTTGAATATGGTACATTATGAATTAAGATTTATAAATTTATAATGAATGGTATGTATGAGCTATGGATACTAAACTTGTACACTATTCAAAAATACACAACCTTGTTAGGGCGAAACTGTTATTCATTGCTGTTGTCTTTTAAATCCATAAAGTAAATTATTTTCTATATTCACTGTATATAATGGGCCATGTACTGAAGGATTTAAGACGATTCGGCCATTAAATAGTATTTATGTATACCTACACAAGGTTTAACTCTTTGTAGGACATAAACGCATGAAAATAACGATTAGAAAACAAAACAGATGTATAACTAATACTGATGATAATAGATGTGTAATACTATGGCGAACTTGTCTCTAAATGGGATTTCTTTCAGTTACCTTTCAAATGATTGGCAGGAAATAATTATTGGGCAACAGCACTTATTACAAGCATATTGGTACAATGCACAAATAAAGATTACTGGCCAGAGCGGATAATCTCATTGGTTACGCGCTACGCCAGGAAGCATGTTGATATGATAACATTGTTCTCAATTTGTAGCTGAGCAAGAAGAATCCATATTTTTTGCAATTTACTACTAGTGGGTAGATATGGATCTGACACTTCTGATTTTCCTAATTTAATTTATTAAGGCAAACTCCACTGGGGCCCCGTGTTTGCTACATTGTCTATTTATTACCTATTGAATTATTATACCTATTATGTAATTTCTATGTTACAGTTTCATTGTCAAAGCCAATATTAGGTACATATTATGTATGTATGTTGCACTGGTGACTTACTTACTGACTGACTGACTGTCTTAGTATGGGCGTGTATTAAATGTGATATACTGACGGCCTTTCATTATACATATTATATATTAACTGTGAAATTACATACAAAAAAATAACTAAATAAAATAACTAAAGCTAAAGAACAGAAAATATCAAAGTGGGGACACCGGTATTACAATCTCTCGTGTTTTGTACCAGACACACGCGGATCCATACAACGAAGAGGCTATAGCGCAGTACCACAAGATCGACGAGTACATAGAGGAGATGCGGCTAGTGGAGGCGTATTACCGAGGAGGTGACCACCGCGCGGCCGCAGAGCTCGCCACACACCTGCTCGAGGTCTCGCCCTGGTCCGCGCAGCTGAGGCAGCTCCGAGCCGAATGCTACATTGCAATGGTAATAACACCTTTTCATAAATCCACATGCTGGTTTTATAAAGATCAGTGGGGAAGAGAAATTATTTGACCATTGGATTCTATTATACATGTGCGCTGTACACAGCGGTTTTGAAGAAGCCTTACTGAAAACATTTAGACTATCGCCAATTCATTCTGAGCTTCATTAATGTGTTCTTTTTAGAATGACCTGTTCTCAGCGGTGTCTGACATCCGGTCCGTGAATCGACTACAGCAAGATTCTACTGATGGCTACTTTAGGCTAGCCACTTTACTGTATCAGCTGGGCCATGTCAGTGATGCTCTCAAGGTAAATAGCATGAACATGAACTTCGTAAGTTAAACAAATAGCCGATTGTTTTTAAAGAAAAAATATTTTTACATGACAGGAGGTCCGCGAGTGCCTTAAACTAGACCCTGAACACAAGAAGTGTTTCCCTTTTTACAAGAAAATAAAGAAAGTTGACAAGTTACTGCTGGACTGTGAGGAGCTAAGTGAAGCTAGAGACTATACTAAGTGTATGAGCAATGCAGAGAAAGTCCTTAAGATTGAAGACGAAGTCTCTTTGGTTGTGTTCGAGGCGAAACGATGGCTTTGCAGCTGTGCAACAAAGGTAAGCGTTTGCGTTCAGACAACTAACGACTCAAACTTTGTAACATATTTCGATAATTAATTATTGGTGTCCCACAGATATGCACTGGCATATTATTATTGAGCAGGTCACCATCAGCCAAATATGTGGTCTGCCATCCTGAGGTTGAAATTTTTTTGCACGTCATAAAATATAATTTTGATAAGAGGTGTCAACTTGAAAGTTCGTCTTTAGCGACATTTAGGAAATTGGATGAAAATTGATAGACCATTTATTTGGCCGACCATACGATTATCAAGCTTATAACTTTATGTATATAATGTGTGTATAACTCTTAATTATACAAAAAACACGATAGATAATTTTACAGGTAACAAAATAAGCACCAGCAGAAAAAATCGTCTGCCGAAGTATAAATTATAAGTTGTTTCAATTATGTCGTGCGAATTTTTCGTAGGACGAGCAGTACACCGAAGCGCTGGGGTACTGCGCAGGCGCGCTGGCGATAAAACCCGACGCAGGCGTGCTCTGCGACCGCGCCGACGCTTTGGTCGGACTTGAAATGTTTGATGATGGTAAGCTATTAGATTAGAAACGACCTATAAGAAGTGCAGATTTTTGCGGCATCATCTGAAGAAGTTTCGAGCCTCACACGGCCAAAAACTAATACGTACCTACACTCACAGATAGTAAATGTTAATATGGACATTCTTCCAAAGCACGTCGTCGGTATTCTCACTATCTTTGAATGTCTTATCTTTGTAATAAAGTAAAAAGTATATACAATAAATTATGTGATAATGATAATTGTTTATAACGCATTGTTTATTTCAGCCATACATATGTACAAAGACGCTTTAGAATTAGATGAGGGCTTCCAGAGAGCTAAAGATGGACTCAGTCGTGCGCAAAAACTGCAGAAACAATCGGAACAAAGGGATTACTATAAGATTTTAGGAGTTAAGAGGTGAGTTATGCGCGATGTCGGCTCGGTTTTAATACAGTACCTACGCGTTGCTTACTTTTTTAACATGTGCTTGTTTCTGAACCAGGACTGCTAATAAGCAGGAGATTACTAAGGCGTATCGTAAGGCCGCGCAGAAGTGGCATCCTGACAATTTCCAAGGCGATGAGAAGAAGGTCGCTGAGAAGAAATTCATAGACATAGCTGCAGCCAAAGAGGTACGGATTCAGATTTACGTATTAGATTTGATTATGATTATTAATTTTGTTTAAATAGTAGGTGTTTATAAATTATTTTGTTGCAACAACCGATGTCATTAAAATTAAACACATTCAGAAGTGCTTTAGATCAGTGCAGTGCATTTTATATAAAAAAAAAAAGATCAGTGCACTAAACCGGATTAGTACTCGCGTATTAAAAATCCGTGTCCGCGACACTGCGCCCCGTGCCGCATGATCCCAACATTATGAATTTCGAATAAGTTCGAAACTGTCGGGCGACTATGGACCGACCGCTTAAATAAGTCCTCGCCCACGCGGCTGCGGGGCGCGGGACAGGACGACAAAGGGGACTTCTCTCAGTGCGGGCGGGTAGTGCGCCTGCCGCCCGTACCTCTCTCGGCCCCCGCGGTCGACCCACCCTACGTCCCTGCACCGCGCGGGCCAGGACTCATTTAAGCGGTCGGTCTGTAACCAATATTTTTATTAAGAGAATAATTCTGTTTAGCGTATTAATTATGTGTGAGTAGTAGTAGTTATTTATTACGAACTAAATTATCAGCTTCATATGTTAAATTATAGCAGTCTAAAATGAAGATAAGAGAGGGTCTTCTTCCATTCCATCGCATATGCTATGGACTAAGTGTTATGGTGTTTGCGCAGGTTCTGACGGACCCCGAGAAGCGTGCGCAGTTCGACGCAGGCGTCGACCCCCTCGACCCCGAGGCGCAGCGCGGCGGCGGCGGCGGCCCCTTCGGCAATAACCCCTTCCACCACTTCCAGCAGGGCGGTTCGCCCTTCCAGTTCAAGTTCCACTTCAACTAACATATCAAAATAATAATTATGGTGTAGTAACGCCCAGAGACCCAGTACCCACCGAGCGAGCGAAGCCATCTGCTACGGTTTCGTGTGCTCTCTGCCGATACTCGTTACAAGTGTTACATTAATTTGGCGCTTCTCTGTTAAATTAATCTTACAAAATTACGAGCTACGTTCAATGCGTTATTGTTCCTATGTATCTAACTCCCTACGATAGAATTTCAAAAGTTACACGGGCAAAATCCACGTAACGTTTTACATGCGAAATTGCAAGCTTGGTGCACAATATGACTGAAGTAATTTTTGAAGCATTCATGCTTCCTAGAATGCAGAGTTTTATTTTTTTTGCCATTTATAACTTGTGAAGGTTAAGTCAAGTTATGTTTTATTTTATTACTGTTTAGTACAATTAAATTTTACAAGCGATTATTTTTAAACGCGGAACAATCGCTTTCGACCTTGTGAGGAAATGCATATGCTTCTTAATTTAGAGAACTATTTTAACCCGATACCTACCGCCGCTGTCTTGCATTTTTAACTTAATGCCAACCGTCTGTAATTTCAGTTAAATGTCAACATTATCTGCAGATTTTCCCCTGAGCATTTTCAGATGAATATGCTATGCTGATGTACACCAGCCAGGTTACATCTTGCCTGCAGCCTATTTTAAATTGACCCATAGAGGTGGATTGATGGCCCGTAATGCAATAATAAAGCCACTCATTGTGCAAAACTAGTCCTTGATATTAAAATAATTATTGCAGACCCCAAATATACATATAATGTTAATAGATATTAAAGGCACTCGTTATTTAATTGAAACAAGAAACAATAATTCACTTGTACTCCTATGAATAAGGTTTTAGTACTCAACAACGCTGCGCTTGTTCTCTTTTGAAGCACAGTGCTATCGCAGAGCAACGGCTGGCGGCCTTTCGAGCCTAGGTCATCGAGATGCATATGATATTTATCCTTACTCTTGTCTTGGTCAGTCATATCATGCCTGTTATTTATAGTTATTAATAGCTTACTGTCCCATTTATCACTTTAGAATCATACCATACCGTCAAAATAAAGCTACCACGTGATAATCTACTGCTCGTCATGGGTAAAACTAATGGACTGTAGATTAATACTTTTAAGTTTGGTATGAACAGGGCGTCAGTGTTGAACCTAGTATGTCACTTATTATACTAATAAAGAGGCCAAGTGCGAGACTGACTCACACGATGTTTTCCGTACTATTAATGTACTACACCGTATGGCGGGGTCCATTCATTTAAATTTTTTGTTTTTATTTTATTTTTCGTATTAACAACGGTCAATACACGCTTGTGAGATTGCCCATTATACTTAATCGGCGTACCTATACCGTAGACGATCTAAATCACGATTGACCGGTCATAGTACAGTCAAGGTCAAAAATATGGATACGCACAAAGTTGCAAAAATATGTAAACATAATTTTTGTCACTGGGGTGTATAACTGGTGACCTTGACTGTACGAAGTAACTGTGTTATGTTAGATCTACTGATTATATAGATCCAAAGATAAGAAGGCAAAGACACTGGAGTAGTTTAAATCCTACTTACCTACCCACTTATATTAAGATTTCAGCTTTCATAAAATTCCAGACTCGTACTTCTTCGAACGGTGTTCCACATTCGGGCACTCACTTCATAACACATAAAAAAGAGACATTCAAGACACTAGGTATATTAAAAATTGCTGCCGTATAATCCGTCAACTTGGCGGGTGAAAAATAATTGTTATGAAATGTGCATAAAAGTTGTTTGAAACACAAAGTGATCGGAATATCCTATCTAAAAACCGCAATGACACTGGATACTATTTAAGTACTCATTGTTATTAGGCAAATCACCATTTCGGCTGATTATTGGTCTGATGACGATTTAGCTTTAAGACGAACTAAGCAATCTTGTAAATAGTAAAGCAAACGTAATATGAAGTTAAGTCATAACGTAATTTAGCCCCTCTACAAGGAGACCGACCCCTGGTCCCCACCTACCTGCAGTTTGTCCGCCTGGTTGTTGACGGAGCTCGAATCCGCTCTCGGGTGGAGCTCCTTTTTATGGGTATTTTGCCTCTCGGGCAACAGAAAATACCTAACTAACCTAACCTATCTATTTTTGTATTAAAATATTATTGATTGATTCAAAATAATGACAGCATTTTTTCGGGTAAACAAATAAGGTGGACCACGGGTAAGTCCCTCTCTACGCATTAGGTGCACCAATTTTAAAGGGTAATGAACCCTAATAACAATTTGTCCAGCTGCATAGAGGCCCTATTTGTGTAGTAAAAGTTTTCGATCTTTTATAGCAGGATATATCGTATTATATGACTACATACTGATTTCAACTATGAAGTACAAAAACGCATTTGAAGTCAGCTATATATAAATATAAATAAATACAGTTATTTACAAGTATACAATAATGAAAACTAAAACAGCAATAGTCGATGTGGTCAATAGGAAATACAATGCCTTATTCATATATTACTATCATAGTCAGCTAGCGCCCGGCGTATAAATAATATAAATACTATAACCCCTTATTCATAAAAGGTACTCGTAGCAACCTGGAAAAAAGAAAAATTAGGTAGGTGATTTTTCTGTGTCTGGTAAAAGCAAATTTTAAAGTGACAGATGGAGCCAAACGAATGTTAAGAGTAAATAAACTTAACAAGCGTATATGAATAAGGCTATTTATCAATAGCAACGCAATTCAACCTTAATGACAGCGTGTGTTAATACTCTTTAGGTACATTCCCGATTCTTCCGAAGGACTTGGCTCATCAGTTGATAATATTAAACGTTTGAGATCTCTTACTTTAATCCAGCCAGGTGTACATTAATCAGAATTGTAATGCTATACGTTACAGACTTACTCGGTTTAATTATGCGAGTAAATGAGCTTGTTCGATTTTGATAGATGTAATGACTGCGAGTTTAGTCGGACGTTAGGGCCGCATGATAATATTGATTATTTTCCTGAGCATTATAACATGTGGGATGTGTGACACTCATGTGAAATTAGAGCCTGCAGTGCCTTGCCAAGTTGCCAACTGCGCTATCAAAAAATATGCTGTCGCTATGCATGTGAAAATGAGATGCGGTCCTAGCATTCATTAACAGTGTAATAATTTATTTTACATAAGTTATTTTGTTGTGATTCTTGTATCTTTGTAAATATTCTAGAATAATAAGTCATTACGATACAATAATTGTGTTTTTATTATATTTATTTATAGTAATAAAACGATACACATTAAATATGCATGTATTCTTTATTACAATTTTAAATTAAACTCAGTCTTTTATAATTAAGAATATTACTTACGTATAATAATGCATAATTACGGGGATGAGAGATATTTGGTTATAGACTCATTTCCATTTCTCAATTTTTTGGCGATCCTTTCTATTTCGTTGCTCAGTTTGGCCTTGTCTTCTGCTTTTTCGCAGAGGTATCTATGTTTAAGGCCGCAGTCCTGTCCTCTGTAGACGTAGGCGCGGGAGGCGGGGTCGTAGACGAGCGCGAGGCAGCGGCCCTCACCAACGATGGTGATGGCGGTGGTGGCGGCGGTAGAATTGCCGGTGTTTTCAGCAGTGGCGTTGCCTGCCACTGGCCGCGCTGAGTTGGACCAGATCCAGAGAAGCCCGGGGTTAAGGCCGCCGGTCCACCAGTCCAGCGCTGTTTTCAATAGAGTGTCAAGTTAATGATACGAATGAAACTTTTAGATCAGATTTAACTCGAAAGTGTAATGTAGATAGACAGGCTGGTAGAAAATTGTGCGCTACATTGAAATAGCTCTATTGACAAGCAATACTAACGAGTTTCCTTAATTATTGAGTTTTTTAACTACTTTTTATAATTGCATTGTCACAAATAAGCTTTTTCTTTCCTTTCTTTTTTTTTGCTCGTCAGTGTATCTAAAAGTAGCAGTGAAGTGAGGGATATTCGGCCTAACTGCATTTTTAAAGCTAAATTGGGCATTGGAGAAGATCCCACTTTTGAAGATAGAAAGTGCTATAATGTATGTGTCACGACATATTATCGTGTAAATAATACGAGTATGTACATCTTCATAATATGTTTACGAACCTTTTAGCTTCTTGTCAGAAAGCAGGTGAGCGAGCACTTTCCGGCGTTCCTTCTCTCCTTCTAGTTCGACTAAGTTGCTGCGCAGGCGGCGGCACGCCAGGTTCGCAGTCTTCCAGTCCGCAGGCTCCGGCGACAAGTGGTAACACATGTCGCCCACGCGGCTAAAGTTAGTTACGCAGGGCTCTGCGAAATTACTTATAATATAATTTTAACACCAGCCCGGCTAGCACGTGAGCGCACAATAGACTACCCGTCTCTTTCTAGAAAGAATAGTAAGAAAAAGACGGGCAATTGTGCGCTCTCGTGCTAGACGTGCTAGTGAGTCCCGTAGTAACGAGTACTCAAGTACAGTTGGCGGCTTCTGTTGACCTAACGCAATGGGTTCTTATGATTAAGATTCGACGATTTAATCACACAAAATGTGTTTACTTTACCTGCTTGATGAGTATTTCCTGCAACTAATATATGCATGGACTCTTCCAATTTTCGTAACCGTTTCTCCATTAGATCGGCACGATATACCAGCTTTTCAATGGCCGAAAGTAAATATAAATCGGTCTCTGTGACCTGCTTGCGCGGCGGATCGTCTACTCGGTCTATCGAATTAGGTCTCTGCGGTTGTTGTTGTGGGTAGGAAGCCACTGGTTTATTTTGCTGGGGTGGCGGCTGTTGAATATATATATGACAATGTTGATCAACCAAGGTTAAAAGCTAACATCTATCTTCACGAAGCGGAAAGCTAAAGAAAAGATAAACGACTCACTTAGCCCAGTAAACAACTGAACGAGTGGTGCTACAAAGCCAAACGTAATATTGCCTTCATAATAAGGAATTATATGGTCGTAATTCAGCAGCAGGTCGTAATTGCATGCACTTGCTGGATGCCTTACTTACATAACTGGGTTTGAACTTATCCTTATAAGGGTTTGGTGGTCGATTGACAATCTTTCCGGGGCCGGGCGGCACGGGCGGCGCTGGGGCCCACTCCTCGTAGGGCCGCGGCTGCGCGGGCGGCAGCGGCGGTGGCATTAAAGGACCGTCTATACGGTCCGTGATGTAGTAGCCGGATGACGGCGGGAGCGCCATTATTCTTCCTGTTCAAAAAAAGATAAAATAAAAGACTTCAGTCAGAACAGAAACTAATTGAACGGTCGAGCTTGTATAAATATAGTCAGCCAAGAAATTTTACCTTGTCTGCCAGAGCGCTCCATACTGGCAGAGGTCGCCCAATCTTCCAACAACATGCTCCATGGCCCTGTGTCGTGGACTTCGCAAGTGTCGTGCGAGTCGGTCGAGTTCGATGAACTCGCGTAGTTTATGAGGAGTACGGCGACTATTACTACTAAAAGGTTTTCCATGATGTCTGTAAATAGAAAAACATTAGCTAGGTATCTATAGTACGCTTTGCACAGGTTTAGATTGGTAGACAAAGTGTCAAATTATCATAACTTTGGGGAGAAAGCCGTGGGTTTTACCTATCTTTCGATGTAAGTAATAATATAAGGTGGATGTTTATTTGTGCGAGTTTTGCACATTTGTTTAGATTTTTAGGAACGTACAACCTACAGTCGAGTTCTCCGACATCTATACAGCCAACTGTTCAAAACTATCTAAACACGGTTCTTATATGTACTGAAAATAAGGTCTATGTGTAGATATCTTTGAACGATCGGCTGTAAAGATATTGGAGAACTCGAATCTACCTAACAAATTTTGACATGCATGGGTTCACCAATCCAGACTTTTTTAAACGATGAGGCACGAGGTCGAAGTGTAAGTTTTTTTGGTCGCAATCATGTCGCAACGAACTTTTTGAACGGGTTAGCTGTGAGTGTTAATTTTTCCACTTGCGTAGGTAGGTAATTAAGACGTATACGCGATATAGATAGATATACTCGTAGTCGTAGTATATACTAACTACCGTTAGATTAAGATCTGCGCTCAAATATCTGAAACGAGACCAGAAAATTAGACAGCGTGTCAATGGAAAATAAACTTTACTCCTTTCATTTACGAGTGTCAGCAGGGCCACCTCAGCCTTGTTAGAAAACATGTATCGTCTATCTCACCCTGACATGACTAGGTTAGGTATATTAAATATATCGCTTTGTCTCTCGCATTACCGATATAATACGCGTATCTCACGCGTAATTATGCGTTAGAGTGTAAAAATATGGGTAGGGGCACTACAGGCTATTCTCGACCTATTTTCTACCACGAAATTGTGGAATGTTAGCGTTAAAATGAGAATCTTAAATACTAAAGTATTGCTGCCGTTTCGTTCCGATTGTGGTGCTAAGTTACTCGCTACCAATATGCGCGAATGAGTTTAAGACGTTTGTCATCGTCGTGTCAAAAATTTACATTAGAGACTCCGTACACTTTCGACACCTTTTTTCCCTTTATTGTTATTGATTAGTAATATGATGAGACGTTGTTATTGTTGCCTCATTGATGCGGTAGCGTCACGTCGGGGTCACGCCGCACGGTCACGTCCGTGCGGCGTAACGTTGCGCAACGCCGGTGAAAGCGGCCGGGGCGGCATCCGCCAGCGCCGGTGTAAACAAGGCGACTGCGGGCGGTTTCACGATATCCGTTTCGTGGTAATCCGTGTTACTTATTGGTAGGTATTTCCCCAGCCGGTGGGACATTGAGTAAGCGCGATGAGCTAATGATGCAGGAAAATGAACTGAACGCATCCTGTTTATCATATCAGTAGGTACAAGTGGGTGCAATATTGCATAAATATTATAAATTATCTTTGTTCTGAAATTTTAAATGCGCAGAGGTTACAAAAGTAATTTTATTTTATTTTATATGAATAGGAAGGCAAACGAGCACGTGGTAATGGTGGTTTTCAACCTTAGCCAGGCCTTATATGTAGTAGGTACACACAGCGACAACTGCACAAAAATAATAATGAAAAAAAAAGTTTTTTTAATCAATCATAGTCAGTATTCTAAAGTATGTCAGATAAATCGCTGGGCCTGGCTATGGGTAAAATTTTGTGGGGGGTTAAAAAATGCAACCGAAATAATGAGCCTCTTCTTTTTTTGAAGTCAATTATATATTACAAAATAATAAATATCCATAAATATGTCAATTTTAAATCTTAAAGCAGGTAGGTAGCACCTACCTAACGCTATAAATTCGCGTCGCCTCAAGATGAAGTAAATTTATATGAGCCCATAACATTTATGTTATAGGAAGGTATTGTTTAGGTACCTACGCACACTATCTGTTTCGTGATTCGTAGGTATAATAGAGTATGTAACAGCAACATCCATTAAATAGGTTCTTAGGAACGCGGTTTTTTCGGAATGCTATAATCTGGACATCTTTAACGCCAGAGTGAACAGACACCTTCTAGGCAAACGTGTATTACCATCTTAGGCGTCATCTTCGCCTTTCATCAAGCGAGACCTTTAGGGAGAGATCTTTAGGGAATCTACAGTTAAATCGATTGGAAGGAGTAAAGCACGAACGCAAAGGTGCATGTTCGAGTCCTGCGGAAGGTTTTTTTTTGTAGCTAGCTACCTAAGTCTGTCACTACTCGACCAGTCAACCACTTAATTAAATATAACTTACGTAAACTATTCGCTAATAATTGAGAGTTATTGTTACAAAATCTTACATTAGAAAGTATTACTTACCTATAATTTATTCCAATAAACGGATCTCTCCTCAGACCACAGGCGAGCGTGCGATCACAAGCCACTTTTACTGTGAATTGAAGGAAAGTCAGCACGTGGGTAACCGTGAGGCGCGCACCACTCTCTCGTTATATTTGAAGACATATCATAGCGTGGGGCCCTGGCATTGCTCGAGGTGGGGGCTGGCACTTAATAAAATATTTTGAAAGTTGAATGTTAGTCGTATGAGGTCAGGAGTCAACAGTTCCCGGAATTATGTCCTCACCATACAAATAATTGTGAGAGTGCACACTTGTGCATGCCCCGCGTGCCCGCCATCTTTTTTTTAACGGAGGAATTTTTTATGGATGCCCTATGGATGCCTAGGGTTATGTGGGACTCCCCGAAGGGGTATACCCGAACTAAAAACTCTCCGGCGTTGCCTCATTCCGGTGTGATGGGGACGCTGTGGGATGCCACTAGGGTTTTACCACAAACGCCCCCCTCGGCTGCCGGTTGCCCGGCTGCCCCGGCTGCCGCCAGGACCGCGCCAAGAAGGGGAGGGCCCGTACGTTGGGCCCGTCTTCCCTTAGACTTAGACAATGAGACCGTGCAATGCAGGTAGGTAATGCCCCGTTACCGTTCCCGCTGGCCTCAAGGGATCGGGCGAGCGGTGCAAGCACCGAGTTCGCCTTTTTGCAAGCATCGAGTTCGCCTTTTCGTGCCTGCCACTTAGGCTCTAAAGCCTTTGCTACTTGTACGTGTAACGCCTAGGTCTCGAACTATGAAAATGATACATCAGGTAGAGGTAGCTACCTATACGTATTAAGTAGAGCAGAATGTTCGCCCAGGTGTATTCACTCTCGATCATTTAATAAAACACGAAAAGCTTCAGCACGAAATTAAATATCGCCAGTTAATATACCAGCTTAGTACTTGCCGCTGAGCTTCACCTTAAATGTAAATATACTTACCTCGTAGCCTACTCATGATTGTTCACGATTAACGTTAGTGTGCGCTAGAGGGATATAGAGGCGGGAAGAATGGTCCCCGACAGTAACTGCTGAGTCACTACGGAGTACTCCCTAGCTGAGATTTCTGGCAACGTGTTTGTAAACACTAACAAGCAATCAGCACAATAAGACAACGTTTTATGTATGGTATGCTCACCTGTTGTCATAGTCGCCATCAGTCAGATACATGGCTGTCTCTAGGTGTTCAAAAATACAAAATGTACTGTGACAGGGCACAGCTCTAATGTATCTGGTGTGATGATTACTGAACTACAGGCATATGTTCGTACCTAATACGACTTGAAAGTGAAATCTTCACTAACAGGTACCCGCAAGATTGAACATATTTTTACCGGTTTTTCTGTACTACACGCCCGGCCACTCGGCCAGGTTTACCAACAAACTTTCGCTTTAAGGTCAAGTTTCTGTTCTGATACCATCAAAGTCAGTGCTCACTTACATATTGCCGCCAAAAGTTGTTCTGTTATACAGTCAGCGTCATATAGTTTGAAGCAATAGTATGGTGTTCCGGACTTTTTGATCACCTGGGATGTTTTATACTACGATATGACGCTGGCTGTACCCATCATATATATACTGGTTCAGTTAGCGCTGTCCGGCAAAGATTGCTCTAAGGACGTTTTTAATACACTTAGGGCCGATTTTTCAATCGTCAGATAAGCCCTATTCTACGAATAACTCTATGGGTATCTGTCAGTTAAATGCTTATCTGAGGATTGAAAAATCGGCCCTTAAATAAATATCACGGGACAATTTACACGAATTGATCTGGTCCCAAACTAAGCAAAGCTTATACTATGGGTATTAGCAAACGAGTATATGTAAATAAATAGATAAATACATATAAAATCCATGACTCGGGTATAAACATTCACATTTGTCATACGAACGTACGCACCTACCGGGTTTTGAAACCGGGACCTCTAGCTTCATAGTCAGGGTCACTAACTACTAGGCTATCTGGTCGTCAAACACGTAAAGTGACTCTTGTCGCACCGCATTTAACTTTATAATCCAGGTCAGTACATACACTACCGCATTAGTGTTTTCTCTTCAAAAACACTCATCTAAACCACGAATGAAACGCGTGCTTTGGTCAAAATGTCAAAATACCTACTTCCCGTTCGTATCAAAACACTTCGTTTAACCCTCTCATTTCAATGTCCAATTAAGCTTACTTGGAACATAATGTACTATTATAGTAGATTTACAAATAACCTAAACATCATACCGAATTCGAACTTAATTATAATGGTCTAATGGTCAACCATAATTGATGATATTTCAAAACATCTTTTATTTCATCTCACTTACCACTACTAAGGTAATTAATAGGTAAACAACTGAGTATAACGAAATACTTTAATAACAATTACAAACATTTCTAATCTAATAGTTATTTATGCACAATTTAGATATACCTACGTCAACATAAGGATTCTTTGATAAGTTCACTATAACCACAACGATGATTAAAATTACAGTAATACCACAATGTGTTTGCCTATCGATGTAGCTAACTACATATTATAATATACTAGCTGTTGCCCGCGACTCCGTCCGCGTCGAATTAGCTTATCGCTAGAACGCGAAAACTATGCGGGATAAAAAATATCCTATGACCTTACCCGGAACTAAAACTATCTGTATACCAAATTTTTGCGGTTTAAGCGTGAAAAAGTGACAGACAGACAGAGAGTTACTTTCGCGATTATAATATTAGTAGGAATACTTCTAGAATTCTGTCAGAAGCAGCTGAGGTTTCAGTTAATACCATAGAATTAGCATTCTGCATTAATACATCGGACGATTCAGGACAGTTTTGTATTTAAAATAAGAATCCACTTTATATATTTATGTGGTCTGGCTGAAAAAAAAAAATTGATTTAGTGGTGCGCCCATTTTTTTTCCAACAAGTGGCCATTAGACTTTTGACGTTATTTTATGGTGCAAGTATGAGATTAGCGAAAGCTGCTTTTATGCTTGTTCATCCGACATCACGTGACATTGCATTATAAGATTAACACACATAGAAAGTTTTATTGTTTTGGGTGGCATCTCGATTGTCTTCTTATGTTCGTGACCGAAGACATCACGTGCCTTTATCACGTGGTTCTACTGTAATAATTGATAAAATAATGAAAGAAGTCTAATAGTAGTCGATACTTACTTCTAATTAAAATCCTATGGTACCTCTATACTAGTTTAGCTAAATCGGTCTCACTCATAGACGGGTGTGTACTATTTTTTATTTAATGATTGATATGACTATGCTATAACATTGATTACATTAATACATGTAGTCTTACTCACAGAGGAGTCCCATTTTGGATTAACCTATTAAGTACAAGTTTTACTATACTTTTTTAATTCAATTATTAAGGCCACAGTAACAGGCATTGGAACAAAACCCGTCATAATAGAGACATCTCTCTCACATTGAGATGAGAAAAGAAACACAGAAATCTAAAATAACAATAATAAACAGTCTTCATAATCGATGTATTTGTTCAAATACCTTATAGCAGCCAGGTTGTTCTAAAAAAATATTCCAAATCAAATGTGTTGTTGACACATGAATATGGTTATCATGTCATAAAAGATTTTTTTTATTACGTAGGTATGAAGAGTTATTTTACTGATAATAGAAGGTGCAACATTTTGAAATTAAGTTTCCTGTTGTGCCAAATGAGTATAACTAGTAAATAAAGCTGATAAATTAGCTAAATGATCAGATGTAAGTTTAGTTCAATAAATTTAAATAAGTTAATGTCATAGGCTCAGTAGGTGTTAGCGCAATATTAAGTATTTACTACTCTAGCTCTATTGGTCTATTCAACAGCGTCTGCAGAATTTAGCCATAAAAAACCTTAGAAATTAAGTAACATTCAAAACTCACTTAAGTAACTCTGCAAGTAAAAATATAACATGAACTAATAGTTATTTCAAAATGTACTTACAACAACATAAATTATATTAATGGTATCTGCCTCTGTTGCTTACGAGTAAATCACCTTTATACACTCACAAAATTGAATCTTACGTTATGGTTTGGTTAAAGGTAATCCGCAGGTACTCCTAGATTTATCATTATAAAATACTTACAAGTCGCCAAAAAGCCTACCTATCTCTACAATACTTTCTACACCTCCCGTAAAGTTCAAATGACAATGACAAAATCTTTTGCAAAATGCTATAAACGGTAGAATTGATTTCTTTTTTTTATTTACAAGTATTTGTATAAGTAAAGCGTGAACTTACAAATGGACTTTTGATTTTTATAATAATCGAAGTATGCATAACAGTTTGTTAGTAGTTGCGGACCGTTCTGTCTGTTTCCCAAATCATTCGTTCCAAAATAAGTTTCTTTATTTGAGTGTAGACCAAAAGACCCATTTCAGTAACAAATACCTGGATTTCATTGTATTCGTGTGCCAAAAGATCCGTATCTAATGAAAAATTTATTTAGGAAAAGGTAGCGACGGGAACGGATGTTTTGGGAACGAAATATGGACAACATTACTACTATTACCAAGTGATATTTTGTAGGTAAAGAGCGTAGCCGATTTAAAATACATCGATGAAAGTCTCAAAAACATAATCGACAAGCGACTCTACTGTCAAAAGATCTTATTTAAATCTATTACCGCTCTTCTTTTGTTTATAAAAATGCTCACTGTACAGGCTGGCATTTGTATAACATGGAAGACAGTGTTATCTTATCAACAATACCAGACTTGCTTTTTTTTGTTTTAACTAAAACACAGTTTCAATTATAAAAGATCTCGGACATTTAACATTGATATTTTAAGAACACGTTCAGTGTCATTTTTAACACCAACCTCGAACATTGATTTTACGATTGAGTTACATTACAACTAGGATGGTTAACCTTAAATAGATTTAATAAGAATAGACAGATGATAAAAAGCATGTTTGGAAGGCTGTTGACATTGACGCGTGTGATTCGACTATCGACATTGTTCTAAAATTTACAATAGTGTTAACTATTCAAAGTACCGTCATCTTACAAAATTGAAAACGATGATTATTTACCTTACTAATTAATTCTAACTCGTAACAAATATAAGTTAGAAGAGATCAACCTGATTCTGTTGCTTCTTTTATGATCCGCCTATTCTTGTCTCTTGCTTGTCTGAGGTTAAATATGACAAACTATAAAAAAAATATCCGAGTAATGGAACAAATTACAAAAGCAACCAAGTCCGATTTGTGAATTGCTTGAGTTGCAATGTTTTTTAAATCATCTAAAATTGTATGGATCATTTTTGGAGCGATCGGGTCAGAAGTAGACGGTGAGATTCATATGTTCCGCCACGGTTGGATTCGTTGCTTCGTTCACCTCGCCTTCACCGCCTCCCTGTCAATAGAATATTGATAGTTTAAATTAACAATTTATATGTCCAGTAAGTAGTACGATAAATATGTCTCATCATTTTCGATTTATAATTTTAATTTTTCATCTTCCATTTGACTCTGTTCAAGCTTCGACCTCTCTTGGGGAATAAAATTTGGTGACTCTTTTACCAAAGTAATTTTTCTATATTTGGTAGATGACTTGCGTACCCCGACCATAAGTTTGTAGTAATACATACAGGACACCCTGTATTAATATATTCTAATTAAAATTTATTTAGACATAAAACCGTGGCTAATTCGGTATATAAACGGGCCTTGCGTCATTCCACTTATTGCCATTGAATAAACTAGATTTTCTTTGATACTTATAACTGTTCTTGTACCTAACTTAAATATTAAATCCTGCACCAAAGTGTTCCTTAGCTGTTTCTGTTGTAGGTATCGTACCGACCTAACATTTGACAATGTTGTGACAGGTTGTGACGAGTAAATGCCATTTTGACAGCCATCAATTGTAGCTCTCACCTGTGCCCCATCGAACAGAAGCAATGTACTTAAATAAAAAACCGATCAAGTTTCTAGGGTTCCGTATTTGCCTGTCACAATAGGCGTATACTATGAACGTCAGTACATTTTACAAGTTCCATCTCTTTCTAGTCTCATTCTTTACTGTTCGACAAATAGGAATGTCCTAGTGCATTAGACCTCTGGTATAACAATTTATACCTGATCGCCGTCATCCCAGCTGAGTTTTTTGACGCGCGCGGGAATGGTGGCGCTGGGCCAGGCCACGCCGGAGCGCCCGCCCGCGCGCTGCAGGTGGTCGCTCATCAGCGCCACGGGCGGCGGCTCCGGCGGCGCGGGCGCCACCTTGCCCTTCGGCGGCCGCTGCGACTGCCGCCCCACTGTTGCGTCTACACATACAACACCCCATTAGCTATTTTATTTCGTATTTTATGTTATTTAAATAAGATTCTCAGATTTACATGGCTTCAGCTATGAAAAAGACACTATCGAATAAAAATAGAATAGTCAGAATCGATTTGCATGGGCGAAGTTATAGACGACAACAAATTGAGACGAGTTAAAAACCATTGGTAAAAATAACGAGGTCGTTTCGATGCTTTGCAGGTTTTCTTAATATGATTTAATTCTTATCTAAAAAAAAGTCACCCTTCTCTAAAAAGTCTCCTGTGTGTTAATGGTTGATCTAAAATATCTCCGTGACTAAAATCTTCCAAATCCGTCCAGCTATTTCACAAATTTCTGCTATGGGTTGTGAAAAATACTTAGTAAGCGAGTATACTGACTCCTAGTAGGCGTAGTATGCGCGTCGCGCAGGTCGAGACTGCTGGTGGAGTTGGCGAGAATGGTGCTGGCGCCCGCGCTCACGCTGAGCAGCGAGCCGGAGCTGGCCGCGCCGAGCGCCGCGCTCGGCTTCTCCGGCGGCAACGTCAGCTTCGCTGGCGCAGCGGTGGGAGATGATTTAGAACGTTTCCTATAATCACAATTCAAATATACATAAGGTTAAGGTGAACAATGTATGTACTGTACGCAAACTTTATTGATGAAATATCCAGTTGTTATTTATATTTAGCTGTCATTGTACATAAAATGTGGTTTGACAACAAATCAATAAATATAATAATGTATTTAGCAATGTTTGAAGAGTCAAATGATTCAATAAAATATCAGTCAATTACAAAAAGGTTTTTATAGCTTAGGTTTACATATTTTCCATAGAATTTCAACTTGTAAGGACTTTATACTACAACTAGCTGTTGCCCGGGTCTTCGCCACCGTTGCAATTTCTTTTTTTCAAAATTTTATTTTATACAAATCTTGTCTAAACAGTAACAAACACAACTAAAAACGAATTATCCAATTCGGTGCAGTCGTTTGGAAGTTATGCGCGTACGTTCATTTCGACGATTAATTTTTAACTATATAGTTGACTAGAAAACTCCAGTATCTCAAAAACGCCAGCACCTTTTTTTTAATTTAGCATGATACGATCTTGGTTAAACTAGCTTTAAGTTTATTTAAAAAAGTGTATGAATGGGGTAATCCGCTTGGGAACCAGGATACCACACGTTCATATTTTAGAAATCACCGTTTTCATGCTGTTTTTTTTTAAATTTCAAAATAAATAATGTCACATAATTAGCCGGCCACTCACGTCCGGTACATGTAGGCGAGCGCGAGCGCGATCAGCGCCAGCACGACGAGCGCGACCAGCGAGAGTGCGCCCGCGAACACGAACACCCCGCCAGCGCGCGGCTCGCGCGCCGACAGCAGACGCGAGCTCACGTGCACGATCACCGGTACCGACGTCTGCCAACAGAAAAACATTGACGTCACTCACAGATTTTATGTGATTTTAAGATTGATTATTATTATTATAGTACACCAGAGCAGGGCTAGGACAGTGAGAACATTAGTAATATATCTACTTACATTTGTTCAAAGTAATTCATACTTGATTGAAATTACATTTGAAATTTACCACGAGCTTTTTGGTGAAGGAAAACATCGTGAGGAAACTTGCACACAACTGGGCAGCAGTTCCACGGAGTTTCTGAAGTTCCCAATCCGCGCTGGGCCCGCGTTGAAACTTTACCCCAAGCCCATTCTGAGAGGTGGCCAGCAGTGGGACATGTAGGTACACTGTACAGGCTGGAGATGTAGTAAGCCAATAGATAGTCACCTGTCTCGGTGGCGAGCCCGAGTCTACAGCTGTGGCCACGACGTGTAATACCGAGGAGTTGAGCGCAGCGAGAGCGTTCTGCCGCATAAACATTTCGCCGGCGTCGTTTATGTAGAACATACTGCAAAGGTGAACCAAAATTATGTAATGGATACATACATAAACCACGACTTTATCCCTTACGGGGTAGATACAGCCGAATGCAAAAAGACCCAAAGGCCACGCTTAGCATGATTGTGGGCGTAAAGATGGAAAGGGGAATAAGCAGTTTCTTAAATTGAGGTCCACTGTTAGGGTCCGCAACAACTCAGTGACCCTTCACATAACTTGCTTTTGTGTTTTCTAATTATTAGGCTTTGTTTTCTTTTCCTATAATAAGGTTAGACAGGGGTCCATGGACACTTTAAAATTCTGAAAGTGGTCCGTGACCTCCAAAAGTTTAAGAAACACCGCAGTGGTAGGTGAGGTAGATGCAGAGGTAGCTGTTGCATGGGTTTTGTGTTCATAGATTCGACAAATTGATAGTTTATTAGCTATTCTATTTGATGTTGTAAGAAGAACTATAATGCAGAAGTACATGATGCTAATTGTTCTTGAACGCCATACATATATCACGTCTTTATCCCTTACGGGGTAGACAGAGCCTAAGATAACAAAACCTTAAGGCCACGTTTAGCATGAACGCCGTAAGGAATCCCATTAATGTAATTTCGACCTCCACGTTCCTAGTTTAGTTAGAACCGGATCTACGCCGGAACGGAAACTGAAACGAAAGTACAATTTAATGCTCAAACTCGCCGGAACCGAAAATAAAATCAGACAGTACAATGTCAATTATTATTGTTAAATGAATTCTTGATAACGACCCAAAACGTCGCACCAACACTAAATACTCCATATTCATGCTTATAGGTTAGGTTAGGTTAGATAGAGCTTAAGGTCCTGGAGAAGAATGGCGTGTCAAGTATTCCTGACACGGCATTGCTGGGAAAAGGAGACCAAGAATGGCCTTCCAGAATATGAATCCAGACACGGATAACCGCCTTCTGGTGATGTAACGGGTTATACCATTGAACCGTTGTGTCGCTAGAATGGGGCGAGGAAGGTACACCCCGGGGTTTTAGTAGGTAAAAACCCCACATAATCCCCTTGCCTCCCCGTGGTAATGGGGTATCTGGCTACAGCAGATTTTCCCCGAGCTATACAAGGGGGTAGAAAACATAGGGTAACCCCATCTTTAATTTTTATTTCGTTGTAGCTGAAGAATAACATAACTTCAGAGAAGTAAGAATGTATACTCGACCAAGAAAGTGCTTTACCATCTTTTTAATGACAGTTCCTACATCACAAAAAAACCAATAAGGCCGAATGTCACATTGACTTGTAAGTGAAAATAATCTTCGAGATTCCAAGCTTAGAAATGACATTGAACCTGGATTGCGAGTCGGGTTACCTCCTCGTGTGATCAAGAGCTGCGGTTCGTTTTTGGATCGGCCTAAGTGGAAGAGCAGTGCTTGATCCGGTGCACCCTGGGCATCGGTTAATTATTTCCTAATTGATTGTGAGGGATATCATTATCTGTCGGCTAAGAGCCCGACAGGGGGGAGGGGTCTTTTGACCGTGTTCTACCGTACAACGTTTCCGATATTTTTATCACAAGATTTTTGAATACTGTATTTATTCTTTGACATTGGCGAAATCATCGCATCGATCGATGGAGCCATATTAAAAAAAAGAAGAAGAAGACATTGAACGTAAGGGTAAGGAAAGGATTTTCTTGGCAGACTATACAGACTGATTCAAAATCCAACAATTCATACCTGGCATCAGAGCCCCTTAGCGTGAGGGTAACATTGTCCCCCGCATCTCCATCATACACGTCCAGCCGGCCGACGGGCAGCAGCCCCCCACCCCCTCCCCCACCCCCGCCGTCGTCATCCGCCTCCACCCGGAACTCGTACTGCGGATACTTGAAGCGCGGCTCCCACTCGTTCACGTTCAAAACGGTTATGTTTATCGAGGCGGTGTCGTTCTGAAATTAAACACATCAAAGGTCAGATCAAATAAAAAAAATAAAGACTGATGTGAAGTAAATATAGATCTGGGAAGTGAGGCCAGTTTAAACTACGCCTAGCCCTATATTATACAGATGCACGGACACGTGTGCAACCAAACTTCGACAAACAAACTAGTCAGAATCAGCATATATGGTAGATTGAAACGCCAAATTTTAAGGCGACTGATCAAGCTTATCATCATATAAACCTTCTTATACTTACATAAACACCATCCGTAACCATAACTTGGTAATTGTACTCTGGGGTAACCTCATAGTCCAATGCTCGGCGAAGCAACACTTCACCCGCACTGTTAATGGCAAACTTATCCAAGAAACTACGGTCTGATACGTAGAACTGAAGAGGGGGCTGTCGACAAAAAAAACATTCATAAATACAGATAAAATATAGATATCATGTTGAAGTTTTATGATACCATGCACATCTCTGTCATTTCTTATATGGAAAGGCTTATAGGTCTGATGAAAAGGTAACAATAAAATAATACCGAGAGCACTACCAGCAAATAAAGACCATGTAAATTTGCTTTACATTTCTTAATTAGGATATCACACTTAGAAGGTAACACCATTAGGCAAAGTCCAACACAACACCTGAGAAACAGTTCAACGGTGTGTGTGAACTTTCCAATGCGCACTGGACCCGAGTATGCTACAGCCCACTTATTGTGAGAGGTCTGGGGGGTTAGTATTGTACCGTTCCTCTCGCTATACTATTAACGACTGCTTGTGTGGGCGGAATGGTACGAAACGAACTTCGAATTTTTAATAGCAGGGGCATATAGGCTGGAGAAGAGACGAGACGTTACTCACAGTATCTCGCGATGCATGGGGCTCTGTGTTGAGTGTGATGAGCACAGTTCCAGGCGGCGCGTGCTCGGGGACGCGCGTCGCAAAGGCGCGTCGCGTGAACCGAACCGCGCGGCGGCTCAGCGCTCCCGACCGCTTGCTGATTGACAAAGTCGTAAGCGCGTAACGGTCCGAATTGTCCACCTGGGTCGCCTTGGAAATAAAACAGATGGTTAGTTAGTGCTCAAGTCACTGTAATCCGCTGCCAACTGGCTGATTGACTGTGGAAGTACATAGATACACAGTTTTATTCCAGAAAAAAAAGTTTCTACAGGATAGTGATAAGATAATTCTATGCACACAAAGTCACTAGCAACATCTTGTATTCAAATGTGTAGAAATAATGTCTCGATTCAAACCTATCCCATTCTCAAGGTATTTAAATAAACCACTTGGTCATTTTGTAATAATGATAATGAACTAGGTATTTAATAATTGAGTATTTAATAAGTGCGTAAAATACTTAGTGTATTTTACGCACTTCCATGCTGGTCTGGGAGCAAGGAAAAACATAGAATGTACCAGTTGCTTCTCTATCCACGCAGATGGTAATGCCCATTGTGGAAATGGGCGAAAATCTTAGGAAGCATGTCATAGGAGATGTGGCTAGCAACCCATCACTATTTTGATTCCTTTTTCCACCTGTAGGTACGCCCAGTCTTGCTAAACATGGCCTTTAGGTCTTGTTACCTTGGGCTCTGTCTACCCATAAGGGATAAAGACGTGATTTTCGTGTGTATGTGTGTGTGTGTGTGTAAATATTTTGTCTTTTTTTAATCTACTGTGCTAACTACTACTAATAGAGGCAACTATAAACAGCACTTTACGTTCAATTTATTGTATCATCCATTTTTATACTCACTCTTATAACGACTGTGACAGGAGCATTGGCTAGCAGTAATTGCTTAGTAGCAGCAACTCTGCCTGTTTCTCTGTCAACAATCACCATTTCTCGCTTGTCACCAGTGACAGTATAGTACAGAGGGGCATTAATACCAATGTCTTGGTCCACAGCTGCAATGGGCCCGGGTGCCGTTTCAAGGATTGTCCCCTGAAATATTAATTGCTACAAAAGTTTTTGCTTCAACTACAATTCTTTATTATACCGATTAAAGTTTAATAGCTTTACCTCAACAGCATCATCAGGTAGCAGTGCAGTATAATGGTCATGACTAAATTTTGGATTTTGATCATCTGCATCCAGCACTTCTACATATAGACTGGTGTCATTGTGCAAGGGAGGACGACCCTGGTCCTGAGCTCTTAATATCACTGTGAAGTTGCTGAGAGTCTCATAGTCTAATGGTTGCTTTACCACTAGTATGCTGTCAAGCTCATTTGCAAAGCCAAAGTATTCCTGTAGATGAAAGATGTGTCACAAAAAAGGAAAACTGAAGAAAGTTGTAATCAAATTAAATATTAACACTAAACATTCGCTTTTGAACAATCTAACACTAACATAAAATTAACAATGTCGCTTGTGCAATCGATTCATAAAGCATGGCAAGGCATTCATATGAAAATTGAGACGGAAAAAAAATACACACCATAACCAAAAAAACAAGAGATGAATTTTGCTTCTACATATACACACAAGCTATCCACTACCTTATCTGGTATAAGTTGTATAGTCAACCACAAAAGTTCTTTACAAGTTTTAATGACAGTTCCTATATCACAAAAAAACAATAGGGCTGATTATCATATTGACTTATAAGTGAAAATAGTCTTGACATTCTAAGCTGTGCAAATGACATTGAACCTTAGGGTGAGACAGGACTTTCTTGACTGACTATTATATGTATTGTGGAATATTAACAAATATAAAAATAGCAAACTAAAGTTACTAGTATTGATAAAATACAAACTGAATTAGGGCCAGGCATCACAGAATAATGAATAGTAGCATGAGGCCCAGCCTGGTCTGCATCTGTGGCTCTGAGAGCAGGCAGCACTCGGGAGCCCACTGCCGTCAGCTCTGATAGTCTCACTTGGTATGGGGAGCCTACCCACACAGGAGCATTGTCATTGACATCCCAAACACGCACTGATACTGGGATGATGAAACTCTGAAAATTGATTTAGTCATCAAGAGGTTATTGTACAAGATCACATAAATTCATAAATAATAATAATAGTAGCCTTTTATTTCCGACATTAATTAGGTAGTATACTTAGTTATTTATATTATGTCTGATATTGGTGTGCCATAAATTATCATTAATATAAATTTCTCACAGGGTCTGTGGTTCGGCGACGGTCACAGCGCACATTCACGTAAACATTTGAGGGCCCCCGTTTTTCCTCTCGATCTAGGGCTCTCAACAGGGTTAAGTTTTTGGTGCCTGGTGCGATTCCCAATGCTGCATCTTTCTCTTGTAATTTAAGTGATATATTTCCATCCTCTTCACTTGGATCTCCATTAACACTAAGGGTACCTACAATATTAAAAAAAGAATATGAAGGTTCAGGAAGACACGATCATGGAGTTAAAGTTGAGTTTAGTTAAAAGATGTCATATTATAACATTTGGTAACTGTTCAGGTAGCAGTAACAAAATGTACTTCACATGTCTCATACCTATAACGCTGCCAACCGGCGTATCTTCGCTGATAAAGAAGCTCTCCACAGCACCGCCGTTCATTAAGTAACAACGACTGTCTTGAATAGCTGCAAAAATGTCCACACATGTTTACAAATCTCACTTGATGAAATTTAATTATTATAGGTAGCCCGCCGCATTAGGAGTTGTTAGACCCATGTGAGAAAAACCGACCGTGGAGTGGAGTAGACAGAATGGAAACTGGAAATGAAATGCATTAGAAAAATAAACAAACACTTTTTTTTGTTTTCTTTTTTCGTGCAAGGAAAGGCAGAGGGAATTATGCCCTTACAGTCAAGTCTAAATATTATATTATTAATTAATAAATTTATGATAAAATCCATCGCAGTCGGAGTCGCCTTCGTCAATCCTATATCCTATATATACTTCGGTTTTTGATCATAAGAAAGAAGGAAAACAATTTGACATGTCTTTTTATTGAAAAACACTTTATAAATCGGTAACTGGAAAATATAAAGCTATAACCAAAAAACCACAAAATTCCAGCGATTCTAAATTGTAACTTTTATTTATTTCTTTAAACTGTTTTTCAATGAAAACGCATGTCTAGATGATTTACCTCCTTTTGTCATGCTAAAAACCGAAGTTACTTACTTACCGTAAAAAAAGCGCACTTTACGGCGAGCTACTTACTGCACAGAGAAGTAGGCGGCTACCTACTCTGGAATAACAATGCAGAGGCGGGAATACGCATTTTCACTCATTTGCTTAGACACTATTACTTTTTATTGTTTAATAATACACAATCTTTACTATTCACCGAACAATATATAGCGCAGAAAATAAATGTTTAATTAAAACAATCGAATCACTGCTGTTTCCCGCCAACCACCTTCTATCTGTCACTTCTGTGGCCTATTTCTCGAAGCTATCTAGCTAGATCTAGATACGTGCGGAAAAGTAGCTGTAAGCTGTAAATGTTGTAAAGTTGTGTCCAACCCTTGTCTAATCAAACTAAAGTGTTTAAAACAATGAGACAAAAAAGGCGTGTCTTTGTGATTCTGTTTTGCACAAAAATACCTAAACCATTTGACGCAACAAAGTGAATAATATTTATTTTAATGTATATGTAGAACAGATTTTATTTTGATAGGTACATATAATGTTTTAAGATAAACGTTTAGTTACTCATAATTAAGCAAATCTAATTCGGACCTTTTGGACTAAATACGTGAAAGTGCAAAGTGATAATAAATAGGACTCAATTTTACGATTACCTATTTTGTTTCGTAGTTCCTAATAAAGAGTGTATTTACATGGTAAGTGTTGAAGCTACACCAATTATTTGTAAGATCTATGTCACAACATTTAACGAAAAAAGCCTACCTACTTCGTTTTTTTTTCACATAACATACATACATAAATCACGTCTTTACGTGATAGACAGCGCGATACGGGATAGCTTACGTTACGCTAACAAGACCTAAAGGCCACGTTTAGTATGATTGTGGAAAGATAGGTGGAAAGGGGAATCAAAATAGTGATGGGTTGCTAGCCGCATCGCCTATATCTAAATAATAATGATTCCTAAGGTTTTCGCCCATTCCCTCGATTCTCACATAATGCATTGAAAACGTTGTGGGACAATGTGTCCGGAAAGTACTTTATCCCCCACTGGTGTCGCTGCTTTCGCACGTATTTTAAGATCTCCGGCACGCGTTCGGATTTCCTACTTTCCGCACTTAAATAACTAAGTATTTTGAGACTGATTGTAATAGCTAGAAATAAAAAGATATTTCAATCAAATTATGAATCATGACTCACACAAAAATTAGAATACCCATTAGGAATGGAGCTTTTGGTAGGTATACATGTAGGAAGTTCGATGTCATCAATATGTTTAATAGCGTGGTAAAGAGGTCGCGGGCCTGCTATTAGTATAAGTCCAGCACTTATCTATCCAGGACGCGGGGTGGTGGGCGCGTAGTACTGGCTGGGGTCATTTCCTCGCCGCTTGCCATAGGAAATGAAACATTTTCCGCTTTGTTTGTGACTGAGTTTTTACGTTTTTACCCCACGGGTGGAGTTAAAAATGGTGGCGGAGATTGCTTGTTAAGCTTCATTTTGTATTTTGTTTATGGTACTTCATCACGACACGCGCTCGTTTCTCTTATTAGGATAACACATAAGTTTTCTGATAGGTATAGTAAGACCAAAAGGATTTTACATAATGGTGGGAAAAAGTCATAGGTACTTAGATACACTGTGCCATGGTGCCTTATACATATGTACTCGAATCGAATCAGGGTTTGTGGTTTCTTTAGTCTTTTGTAAGTTGGTACCAACCTTTACCGATTTAAGATTATCTTTGTTTCTTCACGATAGCTTACCTACTTGAACTAAGTAAACTCATTTTGTTGTGGTCAAATTCCAATAAGATGACCCATAAGTCTCCGCTTCGCTGATTACACTTTCTATATAATTTGCGTTCTTTATTAGGTAGGTAGGTACGTACGTATAGCTGAATAAGATTAAAATTACCATAAATTACACGGTCAGCGTAGGCAGGTACACTTTGGCCGACTGAGCCATGGGTCCGCCGTACCGTGTTCATCCATGCCATGGTTAGTAATTCACCATATACTAATAAGCAATACTTAACTTATACCTACCGTAGAATTTGAATGTGCAGAAATATAGAGTGAATGCTGACAGACTACGGTATAATTGTGGTATACAAATGCAGTGTGCTGTGCAAATAAGTATACGCAAGTATATTTATTTGTTGCCTAAATATGAGGCCTATTTGGTTCAAACTTTATTCTTTTAGGTAACAATATGAAAACCGGTCACGAGTTAGGAAACCAGTACTTAATTCAAAGGTTGATACATATTTTGTATCTGCCGTATATGGACTAGGTAGTAGCTACCTTACTTAAATACTGACACCACCGCCGCGTGTAGGTACGTATTGAGTCTAAAAATCTAAAAGAATAAAGTAAGTATGTTTTAACTATGTTATTTAATCAGTAAATGTATAATAAATGTTCAATATTCAGCGTATTACTTATCAAAAGACATAAGTAGCATCTAACTTTAAACTACGCCTAACTACGTCAGATTAAAATAATGTTAATTATAAAAAATTGTGCCTACAGAGAAACGTATGACAATGCCAAGCGCTCTAAGATTTTATTTTAATAACTAACCGTGCAATAGTTCAATAAATACACAGGAAGTTATTTGCAGGGGTAACTCACCCCGCGACTTGATAGAGAGCGCTATGGCTGCGATGGTGGCTGGCCGCGCCGGGGTCACAGGTTGGGTATCCGCGCGGGCGACGCTCTCTGGACACCACAAAACAATACAGACCTTCTATCTGAAGCGCGGCCAAGAGATCGAAGAGATCATAATTATCGCAGAGCACAACATGGCAGGAAGCCGGGCATTTAGCCTGCGGAAGACCCCAAAAACTTGGGCTGTCACCGCGCAATGAACTTCACAATATCATCCTCCCAGCTTTCTCCCCTAAAATAAATAGCTAGGTACCTAATAACCTTATTCTGCTTGGATAGTAAATCTAGTAGAATACATCTGCTCTGACGAGGCATTGGTATTTCAGGGTTGGATTTCCACGAAACTCGTAGCAATTAAGTTGAAACAGAACGTTTTCAATATTTTGTTTCTATGTTTTTACGGCAGGTGCGCAGAGACAAGTGGAGCACCGGAAGGCGGACTCGCAATAAATCCCCCTCGCCACTTCCGGCGCATTTGAAATTCAATATGGCGTCGGCTTCGTATTCACTGATGTGGGGCGGATACTCCGTCAGCACCAGAAAAATACTTTCATTTTCAATTAAAGTTACGATTTTGTGAAGTTTAATGAAGGTGTTATATATTTAATTAATTTTAGGGTCCTGCTGTACCTACTCTACGTATCCTCAGTTCTCACGACTCGCACGGAACTCATCAGGCGCAGGACGTTAACCTTTTAATAGAATTAATTAAAAATGGACCACCTCTCAAACGACTGTCTAAGTGTCGAGAGTAATCAAGTTTGATGTCTAATACAAAACGTGGTTTCTAAGCGAGAAATGATCGAAATTATTTTAGCTTTTTATTACGCACCATACTGTAATGTTGTAACTGACACTTATTTTAGCGATGGACGCAGGTCAGTGAAAGTTTGACTTTCTGCAAATTGAGCTAGTATCGTGACGGGAACTTTACCGGGGCAAAGTTAGGGGAGTCAATGATCTTTATCAGAAACAAGTGTTAAAATTGCGTATACAAATTTAAAACCAATAATCATCCTTTTCAGTGGATAGACATATACGATAGAGCGCCAATTGCGGGCGTCATGATTTACAATCTCGTTTGTGGGTAGATGTAACTACCTATTGCCATCACATTAAATACTAATAGAAAATTACACATTAGTCGACAGTCATTTCCGATCTAATTTATCAGCATAAAGTATAATATATACCTAACGTACCTATATGATTGTTATAGTGACTTTCATTTTAAGTAAGGCAGAACATAATTGGCTTACTTTTATTATTTTTATTGGTTAAAGTTAATATTGCCAGGTCGTCACGTCGTTGCTTTCGATATTTTACACACACAGGACCATAAATTATGTAAGAGTAAACCAAATATGGATGTAATAAATCTACGCAAATAGAAACCTTCTCTGCACAGTTACTTACATAGATACATAGGTAAATAAGTCAGTCTTATAATAATATATTTGTAATAGCTTCAACATTTTGTTTGACGACTCGTGATTTAGGTTAAAAAGGGTTAAAACTACAATGAACAAGTGTAGAATTATAGTCCCGTAAAATGCTGTAACTTTGCACGGAATATCATGTTTTTATGGCCCTATTTGCTTTGTAAGCTAATTGAAACCATGAGCCGCAGTATTTATGGTTCAAAATGCCTAAAATGCTCTTACTTTCTACAGTAAAACTATTTAAAGTTGTAAGCAAAATTTGGAACCAAAAGGTGCAACATTGCCTAGAAGATTATCAGAGATAAAATTTGCGGTATCATTTAAAAGGATTCGAATACCTAATTAGGACGAATTAAAAACAATAGCATATTTTTTTTCTGCCAGGTAGGCAAAGTTGAGACGTCTGCAATAGTATTGCCATACAAAATTTTAAACGTGATCAGGGTTGTACCAAATAGATAATCGCTAAGGACTAACAATCGTGACAAATGATTCATTGCGTGTGATAGATTAAATGCCAAATTATAAGCAACTACTTAATAGATTACACTCGACATATTTACATTTTTTATTTTTTATTATTTATTCAAATCAATTACAAAGAGAAAACATTATGTGTGAACAGCGAGCGAAAACCGCGATCGGTTTATCTACTACTGTTGTCCATGAACAGTCCATGAACATGCTGTACATGAACAGTACATGAACAGCCCGACAAAAATATTCGTTTAAGCAAAAACTTAATAAATATTTGAAGATTGAAATGAACAAAAGACTCGATTAAAAATAAGTAGCTATCAACCAAAATGAATTTAAGTAAAATAAAATAGAAACTGAAATGCATTAAGTAGACCAATAAAATGTATAATTTATTTATTTACTAAATAAATGGTGACCACCCTAGCATCAGGCAAAAGGATGAAATGATCAAAAAACTCTTCGCAACATTGCTTACCATCGTTTAAGTCTTATACATGTTTTATAGTAGCACATTTATATTACAAAAACCACTTAAAACAAAAAAGAAAAGAACATACCTACCTATTTACTTATCATATAGGTAAATATTCAACGGGCCATATCTAGTCTTTGATATTTAACCCACAAAAACAAAAGTTGCTAGGCCTCCAAAAAACTTGCACTTTCTTCGTTGACTTTGATGTGGACTAATTTAAAAGTTGTCAGTAACGCCGCAAAAAAAAAACAGATTGCCAGATAAATTACGTCATTTCTCCTTTAATACGATGAAAAAAATAAGATAGCCGTTTGGTAAATAATTGTAGTTTTTCAAAACGGGCAAAGTTGCATCGTATTGGCAATGTTGTAGCATTTGACTGTACCTTTGTAGACTTACATACAAGTAATTAGTTAACTGTAGTAGAAAAGCTAGAAAGCAATTTTATTACGCTTGTAAAAATTTCAAACTAACGTCCACTGATTTTTCGAGATAGGTACCAGGCAATTTAAAAAAAACAGATTTGGTAAGTAATACCTAGGTATATGATAAATAGTGTTATGAGTTTTTTTTTGACATTTTAGGATAAAGTCAGTTCGTAAAAACTATCATTTTGTATACCTACGGTCAATTTGAATCGAATTGATAGTTTGTACCGAATGAATCAGAATACTTATGACTAAGCGCATATTAAGTTTGATACTTGAAGTGTGAAGTAAGAAGTGGCAAGTGCTGGCCGAGCGATGGGGTCCGCAGGTCGGGGGCTGCCATGCGTGCTTCCGGCGGCTGCCGCGCCTCACCTCACTTCCCGCGCGCTCGACCCAAGACTCGACAATTTTTGAACCATCATGCAAATCTAAAGCAAGGTATAATGATTGATCAACTTCCAAAGATCAACAGTATTGGCATACCAAGTACCTACCATCCTACCAAGTAGGCAAGATAACGTAACCTTACCATACGCTTTAAATTCGCTGCGAACGTAACGCATCATTCGTCTTTAATACTTAATTTGAAGTAAACGACAGCTCCAATGTTATGTAATTAAAATAAACTATCTCTAGCATATTATGGAGCGAGCATATAATTTCCGGCTGTAATCAACTGGATCGCTTCAACATAGCGAATAGTTAATCCGTAAATTGACGTGACAGTCGGGGCGTGGCGGGCCCTTTCGCTTCCATCAGCTAAGTCCCGGCTTGCAATACGATAAAAAACGAAAGATGCATAAGTTACATAGGTACCTACTACTAAAATAGATTATGTGAAGAACAATGACTGAATAAAGACAAGGCGTTAGTTATTATTACCTACCGTATTACAAAATGTTTCTGCTCTACATACCAGAATAGCAATTAGTGTCAACAATGAGGCGTGACTTCGCTATGGAGCCAGGCTGTCTTCAATTACACTTTCCGTATAAATCGTCTTGAACCGTAGCATCTTCAGATACGGAGAGAGTGTGACCGACGGCATAACAAATAATATAATTAATCTGAACTTATGAAAGATAATCTTAATGTCCGCAAAATTAGATACGATTGCGTCAATAAATATAAAACGTTAATAGTTTCAATTCAAACTGAGACCACGCTGCTTCCAAAGCAATTGCAATTGCATAGGCTCAAGTGATCTCATATATGATAACCTATCGAATCTCTCCACTCAACGTCGATCAAATACCTATCTACGCAGACGTCGCGGAGGTATAAGACTCAAACGTACATCAGGTTCACTAATGTAATCCCGATCGATAGATTTGCATCTCAACATCAGTTGCAGTTATTAATGTCAAATGATTAGGTACTTAAGTAAAAAAAATAAAAAATAGAAATGCTCTATCTATCGTAACTCGTAACATAATATTTCTAACGTAAAACCAAAGAAAATTATAAAACGACACGTATCCCTTATTTTTAAATATACATATATACCTACATGGAAAATATTTTAGAAATTATCTAGTGAATTTTTGTCTGTTTGTAGATGTGTCTTATGTACCCACAATTGTTCGCGCAAATCTCTCTGGATGTGGTGTTCATTGATGTGTTCTGGTTTTCTTGGGGCAAGATTAGAAGCTTTGCTTGCACTTAGTTACTTGCATGCTTGTTTACATGAATGCTTATATACACGCATGCTTGCATGTTTGGTCGCTTCGCTTGCGTGTTCGATTGCTTTGCTTATTTAATAGTACATTATGATACAAGTGTGCTACGTTGGTAATTACACACGAGGCGTATTGTACGCGCGAGCGCGGGTAAGAGAGCCGAGTTGTGTAATTACCAAAGCACACGCGTCGCATACGACGTTTTTCAACACATTTGCGAGGAAAAATAAATAAAATTTAGTTAATAAAAGGACTTTAAGAACTTTAGTTTACCTTTGTTACCAGACATTGCTTACCTGGAGCTGCTTTAGAACTTTACTTTATCATTTGGTAATTAACACCTTGGATTTCTTACTGATATAACTGTCCGAACATATTTTAGTATTTCCAGCGACGGACACTACATTTCTTTATTAATTGAACTAGTAATTTTTAAAGTAATAAAATAACAAAGTCTGAATCAACAATATCAGTGAAAAATGGCGGCAGATATTATTTCTCTGCGCCAATCCGCACGCAGCACTCGCGCATGCGCGCTGTGCACTTAGCACGCGCGTGGCGAAGACACTGACAACAGACTGCTAAACAGCCTAATATTAAAATTATAATAAAATAATTAATCAATGTCTTAAATATGCAAATTATGGTCCCTTTTAGATAAAAATGAATAATTTGTCGAAATTAAATGTTTATTTATCATCTTTAAACTAAAATAGTTTAATATTCACGAAAATATTCCTTGTTCCTATTGATACTGAACCGTTTGCTGAGATTTAAAAAAGTTTATATTACCGCACTCGTGTGGTAATATTATTACAGCACTTGTGCGTAATAAGCTGTATTATGAGTTTAAATGCGGTGCAATAAGACTCAATTTACGAGCAACTGTGTTGAAAAAAATTTTTGTTCACGCGAGCGTTGCAGCAGATAAAAGTTGCATTTAAAAATTAAGAAAGGTATGCAAAAGTTTACGAGTTTATGTAAACATATCTACATATGTTTACTAGTTCTCCATATTAAAGCAGATGGACGGATTTGGATGAAGCTGAAGCTTATAGTTAATAAAAAGTACCTAGGTAGGTTACATTTTAGCCAAAAAAAACTTTAATGACTTACAAATTCTACACGTACGAAGTCGCGGTAGTACCTACCTAGCTTGTCAGTATTATTTCATTAAGTACATTCGTTATGAAAAGGCTGTACCTACCTATTCGTTTGACTATTCTTTTGACTATTCGTTTGCAAAGATACAAAGAATTGTGTAGGTACGTAAATTCGAAGGCAAAGCCAAATAGTAGAAGGAAGTGTCAGAAAACGTACTATAAGATCATTATTTTATAGCTGACCACTTAGCGAACAATGCATTTCCGACTTTTTGATTTAAACAGACATAGACAATGCCTTTAGGTAGTGAAGTCTTTACCGCAAGGAAACTTAATCGCTGTAACCTAATAATGATCCACACGGCCGCTAATTATGTAGTAGCGAATTGTTGCATTCGTCAGTTGTCCTTATAAAAATAATTTCCTGGTCATCTGGTGATCTGATGAAGGTAATTTACAGCCAGGAGAAGATCAGTAAGGACCTAGCAATCAAATCCTTTAATGTGACAATCACTAGATACCACAGCACTTAAGTAGTTGCTACACATCCCGGTTTTAACAAATACCTATTACCAGAAGAGCTGGCACCAATTTTTGGTTAGGCTTTTGAGATAAGTAGAAAACTTGTCATATAGCTCTCCTATTATACCCCAACTTATTATTTTTTATTCTTTAAACATTAAAGTACAACACATAAAAATTGCATATATTGCCACAAATTATGTTTTTGGAAAAAAAAAAAATTTAGGGGTTGAATACTTGTAGCCCCGCTACTCACCAGCCAGGTCTGCAGTTCCGTGTTGGGGTATAATAGGAGAGCTATAATGACAAATTTTCAGCTTGCCTCAAATACCTACCCAAAAATTGGTGCCAGCTCTCGAACTATTATGTACGATTAACAATTGTAAACTGTTTTTAGTGTTATTGCATTTAACGTTAACTGCGGAGCAGCAGTTTAAATGGAAGGAAGTGGCGACCCTGCCGGTGTCCGCAACAATGGGCAACGCAACAGATGGAGCGGCTACGGTAACCGGCGCCTTCTTACTCCTGTCAGCACTAGTACAATGCAGCTCTCACAATTACTCTATATCTCCTCTACAACTGAAAACAACTTAGCAAAGTTACCGACCAACCAACCCGAGAGTTCACGGGTACCAACTGAACATACGCAGTCTAGAACTCTATATGGATACGTATAATATACAGCACTATTCGAAGGCAAGTTCGAAGAATCAATTAGTAGCTGTTCAGCTGTGCAAGGTTGTACAGTCGACATCAAATATAATCTTTACACTTTAGTGCCTTATCGCTGTAGCTTCATGTTTGAACTTTCATATGAAGTTATCAAAGTACCTACGTACTTGGAGCGACAAGGTATTAAAATGTAAATATATCTTTGACATCGACTGTACCGACTCTGGTCCAAGTTCGTGAATTCATCTGGGGGCGCGGCAATGGAAATACATTAATATCAATAAACAAAAAAAAATTGTTTATTGATATTAATGTATTTCCATTTATTACAAAATTAGTTCCTTCGGCGTCCACTGACAACAGAGAGTGACAAGTAAGATGGCCGGCCCCGCTCTAGGGATGGCCCCGTTGCGTAGGGCTGTACCACTACCTCAACAGTAGGGACTGAATAAATTAACCGACTTGGTATTACATGGATCTCACAACTTTTTACGGTAGAAGAACTGAGTAGCGAGACTTGTTTTTTTTTACAAGTTTTGTTTTTGATGGGATATAGATTTAAGTTAATTGGCAGAGGGCTTAAGCATAAGTTTTCTTTGACATAGGTAATTTATTAAGCTTAAATCTTACACCAGCGGTTCTTAACCTTTTTGGCTGGCGACCCAAATTATAAATATTTTTGAAGTCCGCGACCCAAATTTTTTTGTAGTCATTGTAGTCATTTTTGAGTAGTCATGAGCCGGGAGATTCCAGGAGAGTGTGGAACCGTACCCGCGACCCATCCCAAAACCGCCCGCGACCCAAATTTGGGTCGCGACCCGAGGTTAAGAACCGCTGTCTTACACAATAGGCTCGACGACATTCCGCAGCTGAGCTGGTTCAATGTCTGTAGAGTAGAGTTCCAAAATGGCCATTCTCCAGATTTGTGCACTCCGTCTAATTAACTCATAGATTAAGTGGAAAAAAGTAACGCGATAATAAGGTTAGCTGGAGTGCACCAAAGCTGACCGAAAAATTATCACTTTTATTAGATTATTTTTTGTTAGTATAATTGCGTAGTTTTTGTGTTCTAAAATTAAAAAGAAAATGCCAATCGCGCTAAATGTAGACCTGTATCAATAATTTGCAAGTACAAAATAGTCGATCACGTTCTATGCTTACATAAGGCGTAAGAAACGACGCAGCGTATTTATACGATATTAGCCCGATATTCAACAAACAAAAGTAAGCGTACGAGTGTGATAATTGCACAAGAATTAATACTTGAATAGGTATATTAATTACTAGTGTGTTATGTAGAGTAGCTATTGCACTACGCCGGTACGCTATGCAAATGACATGGCGTGTTGTTCGAGCCATTCTGCACTGCCCACCGTCCAGGGCATTAATGTGCGCGATACGGTCTGTACTGCACATCGTACCATGCAATATAGGTTATTGACCTAACAACAATTATTCATTGGCCTTCTGGGGTGTAAATATGAACTAAACTGTGCTGAAACCCCCATTATAATATAACCACCCGGTGCTTCCACATTCTTAGGTAGCAAAATAACTGTGACTGTGCTACGTGCATGATGGAGTGCGTGCTTAGGAATATTTTTGGATTTATTTGTGGATAGCGTCATTTTATCAAGTCAAATCTAGTAATTGAAAGAAACATAATACTACTGAAACTTGCTGTAACTATACCTACGAGTAGGTACTAGTAAGTAAATTTATAAATTTAGTCCGAGAAAGTCACCAGACATGAGTTGTTCATATTGTCAAGTTTAATAATATTGTAGTACCTATATCTACTTTAGTACTTATTATGGTCTATTGTAAGTGTATGCAGTTCAGCAGCTTCATTCGGCATAGCTGACTTCTTCGTAGCCTTTTGCGTGCCGCCAGTTTTTGATCGTTCATCCACTGACCAACATGGTTATACTTAATAGCTAGAGCGCCTGTTGCGAGGTAAACTTCAGCACGCGAATACGTACGTAAAACGGATACTTTGATTACACGCTCTGTTTTGGAAGTGTCTATCAATCAATTAAGTAACTGACCGTTAATATTTAACACGATAATTGTTTTACACAATACTTCACATTGACCTGCCTCTATTTCATAAACGTTGTGAGTGCTACGGTTTCCCCTGTTCTATTTAAACTAGAAAGCAAAAAGGGTAACAAGTAATTTTGGTACAAATGTCTAAATATAAATATGTAGGTTCAAAATGCATCATTACCAAAATGTATAACGGTCAAAAAGTATGTAAATGTAACCATGTTATATTAAACAAAAGACAAATCCAGTACCTAGATGCCACAAAAAACAAATAATAAAAGAATAAAAGATAAATGGTTAAGATCCCAAAATACCCAATGGGGACAAATATTCCCTTGTCACAATGTACAAAAGTCAAAAAGTCTATATGAATGTCAAAATGCTTGTAAAATTTTCATATCAAATAGCTTATTGAACATTTTGACCCCAAAGTACTTACCTATCCTAAAAACTTCCAGACACAAAGACATCTAGGCTATTGTGAAAGCTGCCTTGGAAACATTTTGTCTAACAGTGCATGTTGGCCATAGCATATTTATTATAAAATACTAGCTGTTGCCCGCAACTCCGTCTGCATAGAATTCGTTTATCGCTATCCCGCAGCAATTATGCAATTTTCCGGGATAAAAAGTAGCCTATATGTTATTCCAGACTATAACCTATCTATGTTCCAAATTTCATCCAGATCTGTCCAGCCGTTCTGGCATGAAAGAGTAACAAACATCCAAACATACTCACAAACTTTCACATTTATAATATAGTAGGATTCAGACAAATTGACCTGGTGGCACAGACATTTTGTAATTTTTGACAGTGTTACATCTGAACATTTTATACAAATTCATAGAATGTTGCCAAATCACGGCATTTGTACCAAAATGACCGGTTACCAAAAAGAAGTATTTTATAGATTTGGGAATTGTCCCCGCGAATAGAAAGGTTTCCTAACGATGTTTTTTCCTTATAGAAAAGCTTATCATAATACCGAAATTTACCTAATTTCCAAATATTAAAATCTAAGCTCTCTGAATTCTTTGAGGGAAGTGCATTAAACAAGTGATTAGGATGGATACAACCGAAAGGGGACTTTTATTTTTACTAGGTACTGTCTGACTCAGTGGTAGTACCTACCTACTCAGTGTACGTCGTCGAGAGCATTACTAACTAGCAGCGCCAGAGGCAGTGCTACGGTGGCCATGCTGCCGCCATCGCCTCAGCCACAAACCGAAGCCAGACGCATGTGATAACGAAAAAAAAACAGCGTGGAAGATTATGTTAAGAAACTGTACCCTGAGCGTATGTTGAGGTTGCGGCCAGTGCCAGCAGCGCCAGGGGCAGTGCTACGGCGGCCATGCTGCCGCTACCGCTTCAGCCGCATACCGGAGCTCTGCGCAGGCGCGGACAATGAGAGCTGGAACAATGTGCACTTTAGTTTAAGTCTGAATACGTCACAAAAGCCACATTCAAGAGTTTAGTAGTACATATATCTATACATAAGTAGATAATTCTAGAGGCCTCCCGTGACCTGAGTGCAGGCCAATATTTCGCTCAGCGAACAAGCATCGCCGTACAACTTGGCAATGCTGCCAGCCTCCCAGTTCTGGGCACCCTCCCTATTGGCGGCGATTTGGGAGAATTATTTTACCTGTAATTAATTTTAGCTTTAGATAGTTTAAATTATTTTTAAGTCTTGACTTTTTTTGTAATGATTTGTTTTTCTTCTTCAATAAATATATAATTTTAAGCAGATACATATTTACTGGTTCTCCTCTATACCTATAGGTTTTTAAATATATATATATCTACACTAATATTATAAAGAGGAAAAATTTGATTGTTTGTTTGTTTGTTTGCATTGAATAGGCTTCGAAACTACTGGACAGATTTCAAAAATTCTTTTGCCGTTAGAAAGCTACATTATCACTGATTGACATAGGCTACTTTTTACCGCGGGAAAATACCTTTTCCTACGGGAAAATTAATTTACCGCGGGCGAAGCTGCGGACGGAAGGCTGTATATATATGTATATTGTTTACCAAATTTGTGTCAATTTGACCACAAGAAGATTTAAAAGTTGCAACTAAATAAGGTATCTAAACAACAAAAGATTGACACGGCTTAGGTAGGTCCAATAATCGTAAAGTCAAGAGTACAAATATGAGTAGGTTAGGTACGTTACCAAGATGTCAAAAACATTTATACACCTTTATGCCACAAACAATAAGGTCAGTGATACATAAATATTTCACGTGTTTGGCTGAATCGATATTTATGCCGTCGACTGTTCATTGTATGTTTGTTAATATGTCTCTACTTCGTTGTCTCTATGTATGTTATGTAAACTCGCGGTGCGGCAATTTTTTGCGATTTACTGAGCTGTAAAGTCATATTATATGGTTATGTAACCTTGCCCGTGGCCTTTAGGTCTTGTTACCTTTAGGTTCTGTCTAACCCGTAAAGTATATAGAGATGATTTGCGTATGTTTGTAAGTTGTGTATAAATAAATCATTATCATTTTTTCCAACTTCACTTGTGCTCACAGCAGATGTGCAGTTTTTCTGCTACGGTCTAATAAAAACAAGGACAATTTATTTACTAGATTGAAATCTAACTGTCACAATTGTTATCTAATTAACTGTATGTACCTACATCTAGCAAATGGTTAACTTGAAGCATAGTCTTTCACACTTCGGTGAAATCTTTTAGATACCCATCGCACATGCAAAAGTAATTACGCACGATAGGTGCTTTTTTATCCTACTATATCTTAGTGCATTTCACCGACATGGAGAGCGTGAATTATTGGTCAAAATTGGAAGATTAACAAAGATAGCGTGAGAATGGACATTTGATGCATGAGAGGTCACGGGATCACCGGTAATTTTGAATACTAACGGTAATAGACCTCGCGTGATACGATACGCGACGACCGGACATCGGGCCGAAATGAAAACAAAAGAAATTGTTCCGTGTATTATTACAGCAAGTACGTAAGTGTGCAATCAGCATAAAATGTATACGTATTTTAAATACGTCTGCGTGGTCAAAACAACCGATAAAAACGTTGCGAAACTCCTAGTCCACCGAAACAATAAAGTCGACAGTAGGATAAAATTGACTACCTATACTACTTTTTTTATAAATGTCGAGAGACTAAAGAGAGTCATAATAAACCCGTGGTGGTTTAGCCACCTTATCTTCTACCGAAAATTAAAAACATTGGATATGAAGTGCCGCTACCATTTATGTCGGGGAAATGCGAAGTACTTTACTATTGATTTATACTTTCCTTTAAAATTTACATATGATAGCTTCATTTATGACTTATTACAGTTAATTCAATTTTGCATTACATTTTATTTTTCATAGTAGAATAAGTGATTGAACAAGTACTTTTCAAAGTTTCTGATCCTGATCTATACTTAAAACTGTATAAGGCACTTTACTACACCTTAATTACAAAATAAATTACCGTAAAACGGGGTGAGTAAGACAAAATTGTTCAAACCTCGATAAAACAATATCTTCATAGGTGGCTAGGTGATTTTTTAAAATAAAAAATATTTCGGTGGTATGAATTTTAGTTTAAAAATAACCAGTAAAATATAGTCTTATCCCAGCTGTAGTGGGGTTAGAAGGGATAGAAACAAATAAAATAATTGTGTTGTGATGTAATAAATAAATATAAATGAATAAAAAAATGACGATAGCAAATTGCCAGAAAAAGAAGACTGTGAAAACACCAAATATTAGCTCTATCCCTTCTCACCCCGTTTTACGTACTTTTACTTTCTTGAGAGTAAACGATCCGTTTTACTCCCGCTATAATATATTGACTTATTTTATTTTACTTAACCCGTCATGTGCCCAGTATCTACCTACAAAAACAATTGACTACTAGACACCTGAGGCTTGGGTTATAAATAATACGAATACTTACGTGCGCTTCTGTGAACCTTCTCTGGCAAGTAGGTACATAAGCGGGGATGTTCACAAAGCCGCACCGCATACCGCTGGTCTAAGACATATAGAGGTATAGCACCGGGCTGTATTTAGAAAGCGGAAAAAAAACATCAAAATCGCTGCAACCATCGCAGGCTGATTTCGCTTTCTTGCGCTGCGAATAGCGATTCATTTACATGTATTAAACCATTAGGAGCAGCATTGTTTCCGAATATTCGTTACGTTAGCGCCATCGAGAGCGGATAATTGACATGATTGGACTGCCATAATTGATACACTTTTACTAAACCGTTGTATGAAATTAAATTGCCGTCAATTTCTGAAGCTGAAGTAGAAAAGGTAAATACAAAATTAAATATTCGTCAAGTCTAGCTAGTGCACGGTGCATTGTACGGCTATGGCAAGAGGCGCGCGAGCGCGAAAGCTACGAGTATGTCGCGCACACTCGTGGTTAGCCGATAACAATAATAATCTCCAAGGTTGCGCTGATCATAAGATTCCACCCTTTTTGATTTGGTGTGATGACAGGTACAGTCAGCATCATACATAAAGTATGAAACATCCAAAGTGACCAAAAAATTTGACACCCCATACTATTTCTATGGTGTACAGTCAGCGTCATATAGTTTGAAGCATCCATCTCGGCCAAATAGTTCGGTAAACCATAGAAATAGTATGGTGTGTCGAACTTTTTGGTCACCTTGGATATTTCATACTATACGACGCTGACTGTACCTACCGAACTATTTGGCCGCCTTGGATGCTTCAAACTATAGGACGCTGACTGTAGGTACCTACTTCATACCTACTTACACTTAAATTACTTAATTTAGTAATCTTATAATAAGTTATAATTGGGACTAGGTACTTAAGTTTTATCGTAATTATAAGAAAAGTAATTTTTGGCATCGGGCATGACCATAATTATAACATCTTTGTCCCATTTTTTTATCCAAAAATTCTGTCATTCGGTATTATAACTAAGGCATTTATTTATAACAAAACTTGAAATATTTTTTTGAGTGACTAGTACATCTAATAGGTACATAGATGGGTACATATATCAAGTCTATATCCTTTATTGTTAACAAGACCTAAAGGCCACGTTTAGCATAATTGAGTTACTAGTACAGTTATTTTAAGCCAAGCACTTTTAGTAGGCAGTAGACGGGAAATAAAACCTGCCCTTACTGGTGTCGCACATGACTGGACGCGGAGACCGCGATCAGGTAACGTCGAGGGGCGTCACGGATGCTAACTTTACAACCACGCAGGCATACGAACATCGAACATGGACGTACGGAATTTCAATTATAAATTGGTATTAGACATTGTAAACACTTGTGTTAGCGAAATGTCCATCATACATACATACATATATCACGTCTTTGTCCATAACGGGGTAGACAGAAAATGTCCATAGGCGTTCATAAATTTAAAGCGCCCCGTAAACGATCAAATTTGTTTGACAAACTTGCTTGTCAAACTTCACGTTTTCATCAAACATAAATAAGCGTAAACGATCAAACCAAATATCAAACAAATTTGTTACAGCGCCCCGCGCAAACGGTCAAACTTGCTTGACAAACTTCTTCTACCGAGATCTTGTTTGACAAACACCGTCGTACACGTTCAAACCTGTTTGTCAAACTTGACATCAATCCAGATTTTCATCAAACGCATCAAACACGTAGATTGTTTGACAAACGCCTCAAACACAGCCGTACACGATCAAATTGTTTGACAAACACGTAAAGTTTGACAAACAATTTGATCGTTTACCGGGCGCTTAACTCTGTGCACGTAAGTATTTGAAAATTAGTAGATAAAACCAAACATAGCTAAGTTCAAAACTATCAGCTCTATATACTTGACTCAAAATTATCGAGCATGTCTAAATTGTTTTTTTTATCTCATGCTTAATTGAGTCATATAGTGGATGTTATGAGCACTGTTAGTTGCTGGCAACACAGTGGCAAAAGGCAGGTCTCGCGCCGTCGGTTGTGGTAGGCGCCGCTCGGATCGGAACTACTGTTACTTAGTGCTTCATGCATGTAGGTAGTTCCTTACTTACATTAGACAAAATACATACATACAAGCCATGGTAGAACCTAAGCAAAAGTATTTTTTTTGTTCATTGAGATATGTGTTAAATACATTGGTACCTACCTACCAATATAAGTAAAGCTAATAGCTCATCCATGAATATTGCACTGCAAGTTTGGTTTGTAACGTCAACCCATTGGCTACATGAGTTGCAGATTAGACGAACGTAGTACTACCTACATAGAGCGTTTTCGGTAAAACAGCATAAAATGTAAGAAATGCTGATGAACTATGGCGACACCCATATCCTCATATATCATTGGCGAAGTATGTAAGCACTTTGGCATGTCAATAGCGGTTTTCTGTAAACAACCTAACCAAGTGTCCAATTACTGTAATTATACCTAAAATCACGCTAATGAATACAGTTACCTCAGAGTTTATAATAATTGGGATAATTCTAACGCTTTCTTTCACACACAATTAATTATTATATATTTGCAACTGCATTCGGCATAATGCCTGTAAATTAAGGTTTGTCTATGCCAATGAAAAAAAAATTTCTTGGCAGCTGTAATATAATTTAAATAATCCTGTAATCTCAGCCCCTCCAAGCGAATGTATCTGACTTAGATAGATGGAATCCTAGACAGACGTACCTACCTAGTTAAGTGATCGAAAGGGATAGATAAAAATGTATACCTATCAAATTCATAGTGTGTGGGTACTTCGTATTTTCAACCCTATCTTTCACATATTGCCAGTGTGTCTCCTCAATTGTTCCCAAGAACTGATTCCAGTAGTTACGATGTTAAATTGAGAGACAAGACCGCCTCATTCGCATCCATTAAGCATGTATTGGCGCGTGCCTAACTAGGGCTCCCCGTTGGATCGTCATGGTGCAGCAACTTTTTACTACGCTATGCTACAGGTGCGCTACCATGGCTATACTTATGATGCCTCATATTTGACGAAAGTAAGTTTATATTAATTTCTTTATTTTTATTGTGATCTTAAAGTTAGTAAAATTTCAGTAGGTAGGTATTAGACCTTTCAAGTTCCGCGGTACTTAGGATTAGAGCCGTAACGTCTACTTAGGTTAACAAGTGTGTACAAGTTACATTATATTATATTTACATGTAAAAGTTACAGACGAGGGAGCAAGTTACAGGTAAAGGTTTACTCATGAATTAAAATTAGTTTATTAATGTTGGTGGCGTCTCATCTCAAAAGTATAACTACCATACCATCTGAGGTAGATACGACAAGAAATATATACCTAAGCGGCACGTTTTTGGTTAGTTAAGATATACAATTCGCTCTTGCTTGATTAAGGCTAGAAAATAGTTAGACAAGAAGTGTTAAAATCGTAAAACTTTTAATAAGTTTTACACACGTAAATCTTTCGTTTATTGACACATACAGTGTCAACCAACGGGGATCGGTTAAAAATAAATCAAATGAATAATAAAGAAACAAAACTTACCTCGTACTCAAATTTGCAATACTTTTGTTCACGTCCAAGTTGAGTCACAAATACCCACAGGTAGTTATACCAACTGGTCCAATACCTTCCAAAAATAAGTTCCTTAATTTAAATTTTCGGCGGGAAATCGTTGCGGTGCGTTCCGCGCGGCTTACGTCCGGTACATGGCGAGCGGGCCGGTGCGAGACTGACCTCTGTAGGCTTAGCTTAGCTTGGCTGTTGTGCGAGGGCGAGCTAGCGAGGGTGGGGCTTGGGGTCGCGACGGGCCGTTGTCCGCGCCTGCAACTGCAACCACTCCACTCCCGAACACTTCCCGGAGCTAGACTATAGGGTAGAGGTCTGCATTTTTAAATAGGTATATTAAATATTATTATGTGTACTAAGCAATAACAATAACTATACTGTACCTACATGTAACGTACCATGCCACGCCATACATTATAAAATAAAAAACCATGTGTAGTGTGTGGAGAATTAGTAAAAAGGCATTATTGTTGCCTTCACGGCTTAAAATAAAGTTGTTTTTCAATTTTACTGAACTGTTCTTTTCATTGTAGATCACAGTTTTACGCTTGTAAGTATTAAACCGTAAGTAGTAAACTTCTTCTTTCCTTTATCGGTTTCCGTACCTCAAAAGAAAAAAACGGAACCCTCATACTTTGTTGTCCGTCCTTCCGTCCGTCCGTCTGTCAAGACCCTTTTCTCAGGAAGGCGTAAAGGTGTAAAGATAAAACGAATTCCATTTCAATGTTTGCGGCCTAATAGAGCTGTAAAAAATCAACCCTCTAAATAAGTCAACTCAATCAAAAGATACAATCATTGGAAAATATGTTTCCATACAAATTGCCGTGCTCCCAAAAAATAGAAGGTATCTCCAGTTGTCCTAGAAAATAATCGATTTTTTAATGGCAGTCTGTCTATGTATATATGTAAGAAACCAATATAAAATGACCTCACACTACCTACACTTTGCTTAGGAGCAGGCTCTGCTAACACGGATACACATGCCATGCATTCATATACATATATAAATCACGTCTTTATCCCTTACGGGGTAGACAGAGCCTAAGGTAACAAGACCTAAAGGCCACGTTTAGAATGATTAATATTCATTCACTGGCCGATTTGTATGGAACCTCTGTACGGAACACTCGGTGCGCGAGCCCGACTCTCATTTGGCTGGTTTTTTGTGTCGGGAACCCCTCAAAATAACATGATTTTCGTGCCTGAAGTTTAGTTCACAATAAGTTCATTTAGGTATTTAAACTGCGCGCGGTACTGCTTAAGGTAGCGTTCCACTTGGTCTAAGATTCCACTATATTCCCATAAAATTTATACATACACTAGCTTTTGCCCGTGACTTCGTTCTCGCAGAATCAAAATTTGCGTTAAAACTTCTTCCTCTCTCCCTCGAAATAAACCCGTTTCTTGTATGGACACCCACTTCCACTATTTTTTTATCCCATCCTTTTGTTCTGTTGGAAATTCGAAATACCCTCTTCAGCTTTATTATAATGTACAGATACATACATAAATCACCTCTTTATCCCGTAAGGGGTAGACAGAGCTGTAATATTTATACATTGTAAATCTTAGTTATAATTAAAATATAATGCCTGCCTACAAAAAAGTTACATGTACCTAACTAGCTTCGGTCCGCAACTTCGGCCGCGTAGAATTAGGCTTACGAACTGATGTTGAGTTATATTCTGCAATAATTATTAACGTCGCGACTCTAGGCAGCTACGACCTTTAACATGTTTATCGCTATATCGCGAGAACTATGCAATTTTCTGGGATAAAAAGCCTATGTGTTAATCTAGGGGTACCTATCTCCGTTCCAAATTTTAACCAAATCCGTCAAGTCGTTTCGGCGTGAAGAAGGAACCAACATACACACTCTCATCGTCACATTTCATCCATCCTCACAAACTTTTGCATTTATAATATTAGTAGGATACACATTGAGAACAAGAAAATTCTTCTTCTTATTTGTGGCGTATCAAGAAGAAAATTGTATGAGAGTGTCACTTTCTTGGTACCTGTCAAAGATATAAGGCTAAATGCGGATATGCGCGCATTGACATATAAACCCTCACGTTGCATTTCTGCGACAAAATTGTCGCACGACAAAAAATCGTGGTGCGTGTTTAGCCTAATAGAGCGAAAAATTTGACAGCTATCGGCGCGACTAAAAGAAAAAGAAGCATTACTTCCTTCCTTTCATTTTTGAGGGTGCCACTTATAAGATTAATCATAGATAAATAGAGTCGTCTATGTCACGCCGACATGATGTATTACATCGCTCCATCTCTAGCGTTGTCGGTTGCCGATCTTAGTGAACTTATTCCTCAATTACGGTAACTTTCAAGTGAGAACGTTCTATCAATATGTTTGATAGTTCTTAAAATAGGTTTATTCGAGTAAGTATCCTATTTTTTTTCTCAGGATGTAGTTATTAATAGTATTTTATGCAACAGTTGTATTAGAGAGGTCAAAAAAGGCGAGTATGGTGCGGGGTGCGGTGCTGGAGCTTTTTTTGACTTGCTTATACAACGTTGCATACAATACTTATTTTACGACTAAGTAGATACTTAATGAATGAAAGCAATACGTTCTCCAAAAATGAAGAAGTCCGGTGTTCCAGTCTCCACGCCACGAAATTCTCGCAAGCTTTGTCATTGCCGAGATTTTCTAGGCAACAAATTTTCCATCACTTCCTGGACCGCCGCGGATATTTCTTGCGATGTTGATTTAATTTCGTTTTCATCCATGCTTTTAAATGATAGATTACAAAACTTTGTTAAAACTATTGCAATCAAACAACAAACAAGACACGCGCGGGAAACATGAAAACGACAAACGACAAAATTGGAACTTTGTTTATAGTAAACGTTGTTTTTAATTAACGTTTACTTTTTTTTATAGTCTTGCGTTTTTGGCGCATTTAGCCAAAACGCTTGCCAGCTTGCAAGTGACGTTATTAAAAAATCTTGTTTGTTATGTTGGCAGCTATGCATTTAGTTCAGAAAGTTTTAGTTCCATAAAAAACCGTTATGAATGAAATAATTTGTTAAGTTAGTACTTATGGATTTTTATCGTAAATTTAATGTTGATCGTGTAAAAGTTTTACCTAGGTCTTGCAGTCTACAACTGGCAGAATAACGATGCAGCGTTTTTAGAGTGACATAAGCCAATAAGTGCTTTTTTAGAGAGAATAGACAATATAGACTTATCCAAAGTGATATTGTGAGTGTCTACAGTGCTGTTCGTGATTACATAAATATATAATATTACTGGAATTATAATATTGCAGAATAGTACAGGAGTAGAAAAAATAATAGAGTTTTTGAAAGCAGCATTTTCTCAAATCACAACAAGTGTTTTGGTTCGCCAATCACTAATCAGGGGGGCTACTACGAAATAAACTGTGAATTTCTAGCTTCTTAATTCTGAAAATAGAAATTCGAAGTTCATTTCGTGCTGTTTCACATATTTTTGGAGGAACGAGACCTCAATAGGAATTCTAAGAGTAGGTAATCTTACAATTTTTAAGGCTTGCATCAAGTGAACATTAACCTCTGTGGACGCAAGCCCTTTTTTTTTATTCAAAATTGCCATTCTAAAATAAACTAAAATCTACGTGTATCGTTCGGGCAACCCCGTCATCAATATGTCACTCACTGATTAATTTTCAACTTCGCTTGGTGGTTGTTTCTTGTTTTTTTATTTGTGAATAGCTGCAGTTTCGATGTCTTAAACTTGAGAATATGAAGCTGTTTTTTCTGTACTGGTTTTTTAGTGAGTGAGTGAGGTGTTAAAATCAAAATCTTCCGTTAACAATTTGTAGAAAACGTATTCATGATGGCAGAGCTCGAATCATTGAACCCCGACGTTCGGGTCGAAACCATTGAGTATATTAGAAAGATCGATGTAGAATTACAAATAAAAAAAGAGGTTGAGGTTCGTATTAAGCCGGAGCCTCAGGAGTGCGTAACGTGCTCGATCAGGGGCCGCGACGGACACGATATTTACAGCACTAACACGGCTTCCGGCGCCTCATTACACGATTTCCTATATAAGTTCACACGCGTAGATGTCTCCTTGGCCGAGAATTGTCCAAAATATATGTGCAAAACATGTTTTGAACTCATCAGTGTTCTAGAAGCAGCAGAACAAGAGTATATCAAGCTCAAACAAACTTTTGAAGAAATAATTAGTAGAAATCCATTATTTGATCAATTACGTCAACCAATTGAGCTGAACTCTGTAAAAACTGAGGTTTTTGATGAGATCTACAACTCCAAAACCAGAGATAATGTGGGTGACTCTGAGGATGAACCTCTTGCTATTACAAAAAAGAAAAGGCATCGCAAACCTGAAAAATCAAAAAAGAAGTCTATCACTAAGTCTGCCACTAAACGAAAGCCTAGAACCACAGAGAGTAATGATAGGTAAGTGTATGATAGTTTAATGATGTATGAGAGTATGAAAGTTTAATGTTGCTTATTTTAATAAACAATGGAACAAAGTATCAGTATTCACCTACCCACAATAATGCTAAATTTGGGCTTTAGGTCATGTTACCTTAGGCTCTGTCTACCCCGTAAGGGATAAAGATGTGATTTATGTATGTTTTATGTATGTATGGAATGGAGAACTTACTTAACCCGTCAAGTGTCCAAGCGACTACAGTAGTCCCTAACTGTTTTGGGCAGGAAATGTCCATAATGCATAATGCAGTCCCTAGAACATTTCCCGCCCGAAAAAGTTAGGAACTACTATAGTCGCTTGGATGCTTGACGGGTTAAGAGGATTACTTTTTGCAAAGGAACTTTAATTATAATGTAAACTTCATGGATATTGACGGAGAAGAACCAAGATCTCCTATCTCGTAATTTCGGATTAATGTAAGATAGGAGCTATTGATTCTCTCAATAGAATTCAAAGTACAATAATTAAAATTTGTAAGATAGGAGATCTTAGTTCTTCCCCGTTGATATTAATTTTTTGTAAACTTTGATTTAACAGAGTAATTTTTAGTTGGCAGTGTAATGTGTGCGGTAAGCGTGGTGACTCTGGAGGGTCTGTGGCAGAAGCAGCCCATAAGCTCACTGTCCATACCCTGGTGGCAGCACCTGCCCTTCAAAATGTAAAGACTGAAGACTCTACTGATGGGTAAGACTGTTCTAAACACTTGTTATGACTGCATTTTTAATGCATGTTTCCTATCTCAATCCTTAAGATAATGTATAGTTGCTGTAGAGAGATGGCTTATACCTATTGTAGAATGTACACCCCTCTTTAACATACACTATACTGTGTCTGTAAGGTACTTGTCATGTGCTGAGAATAATTCCAAATGAGTTAACAATCAATGCTTTTAATAAAGGATTATACTCCACATACCTATTTCTGGCACTGAACTAAACTTACACTTTTTTTTATTGCAGTACACAAACTCCTGACTACAGCAATGGCTTTGATACAGCCAGCGACAGTTTATTCAAGATTGAACTTGGAGATTTTGATGATGATGATGATAGTGACAACTATATACCAGATGATGAAAACACCAGTGAAGTAACACGTAAAAGATCAAGAATTCTCACATCAAAAAAACGGAAAAGGCGAGAAGACAAAGTTATGCATCAGTGTGACCAGTGTGATGTGAAATACTCTTCATTGGGTATGTTAAATTATTCTTTTATTAGGTAATTTAGCATTAAGTTGTCTGACATAATTACATGAACAAATACAGTAGACATCCAAGGTAAGAGTAAGCTTCCATTTATTCACCTAGTTGCAATGTGATAGGGTGAAAAATGTAATTATTGCTTTAACAAAAGCTTTTTGTTCTTCAGTACGATTGCAGCAGCACAAGAGGAAGCATGACGACTCCAAGCCGCCCTACATCTGCGAAGTATGCGGCGCGCACTACAAGCACAAGCGAGCCTGTGACATTCATGTTGCACTTCACAAAGGTTTTTTTTAGTTACTCTTTTATAGTATTGATGGAAGATCTTCTTTCTTCGAATCTTTTATATTGAACACAAACTAGTCTAGTTTAAACAATATGTCGTCTCCGTTTTGGTTTTCCCAAAAAAATATAGTAAGGTAATTCTTCCAACCAACAGACAAAGTAAAGCATTATTTATAAAAACTGTTGAAGTTTATATAATTGAGCATTTCTTTCAAATAATTAAAAAAATAAGTACATTTGTAATGTTTTCTGTTCATTGTAATAATACATTTCAATGCTAGTGCGGAAAGTGTCTCATTAGTCAACGAGTCCCGTCCCGTGATATAATGCCACGAGCCGAAGGCGAGTGGCAAGACTCGGGACTCGGGACGAATGACATTTCCGCGCGTTTATCGTACGACGTTTTTTAATACAGTTACGAAAAAAAATACAACACAGAATAAAGTAAATTCTAACTTTAGCAGTGAACATTTTTGACAAATTAAAGGCGTTTTTGTTAGCTTTCATATTTCATAAGGCAATGGCTTTTGCTATTCAGCCAACTCATTGAAAGATTTTTTTTAAATACATTTTTCTATAAGAAGGAAGCAATTTTATAATCTATTATTACCTTAGTATATACCATTATGTTCGACTATTTGTGTATAGGAATATTTAAATTGTATAAACACAAAAACTACTGTTTCCTTAGGACCATAAACCATGCTTGCGGTTGGAAAAACGCCTCCATTTTAACAGGGGTTTCGGCAGCTATTCCCACGCTATTCCGTTCCATTCAGACCTTAATAAGAACTGTTTTTAGGTATTCTATTATAAAAAAAAAATGATGAAGTAGCGAGCGGTATAATGTTATTTTTCCAGGTATTAGCGATTGGAAGTGTGAGGAATGCAACAAACTGTTTCCATCAAAAGGTGCTCTGCATAGGCACAACAATATTCACACTGGCAAGCCTAATTATCAGGTAATATTTCAATTGTATATAAGAAATTTGATATAGTTCGATGAATTATACCACACTGTTTATGATTTTTGCAATTTATATATGCATAGTAATGTGCGTCAGTTCTTTAATGAATGCATAGTGGGAAAATTGTTTAAACAAGTGCAATTTTTTTAGTTAAAATGTTTTTTAATAAAGTCATGTTTGCATATTGGATAGTAGCGTTCACTTATAAAATGTTTATTTCAATCATTCTATTAGGGTCAGTACAGACGGACTGCATTCCAACTGCAACGTAACTGCCGACTGCCCATATATTTCGATCGCAGTTAGCGTGCAGTTGTGCCGACTGCAATGGAACAGCAATTGAAAATGTATGGGCATTCGGTAGATCGTAGTTACGTTACAATTGGAATGAAACAAAAAAATTTGAAACTAATAGTCATTAAGACTTGCAAAACCGCCTTTTTGAACCATGTACTTGCTTCTATTTCGAAAAATCGACGGTCATCCGTGTCAAGTGACAATTCTGTTTACATTACAAACTCGACAAGATGTCCCCGGTCCGGTTGGCTCTTATTGACCACGCATTGCGTTTCGAATTTTCACTTCTCACCGACAAATTAGGCACTCGTCTGTTCATGAAATATGTCTGCGAAAATGGAAGATAAGGTGTAAAATTTGTTTAAAGATTTACTATTAAATGATCCAGCTATATTCTTTATATTTATAAGATATTGAAAATGACTAACGATTTCTGAGGGGCTTATGAGGGCAAAAATCGATCTTGGTGTTACATCTAGAAAAACCTGTTTTTCCAAGATTTCCCAACACCTAATTTTGATAATGTATTAATCGATGATCTGTCATATTTTGAGGATCAGTTTTCTTAACTTCATCGTATAGTATAGTATCTTAAATAATCGTATAGTCTAACTCAAAAGTAGCTGAACACTGTAGTATTTTGTCCCAGTAAACTACAATACTAACACAGTCTGAAATGTTTCTAAGTACTAAAAAGTGGAAAGGTGTTCAGCTACTTCTGGGTTGCATTTGTACGATAAACGATTTATTTACTTAACATTGGCTGCGTTTTAGAATTTTTCTCACAGAACAACTTTGAAATCTGCCAAAACATGTTTGTTTTGGTGCCACCGTAATCCTAAACAAGTGGTTGTGATATTTCAGTGCGACCTGTGCGGCAAGTCGTTCATTCACACGTCCTCGTTCAAGATGCACAAGCTATCCCATTCGGGTGTGAAGCCCCACGCGTGCGACGTGTGCGGGTTGGCGCTCATGACGCGCTCGCACCTTAAGCGGCACAAGCGCGTACACAGCGGGGAAAAGCGACACGAATGCCCCATCTGTGGGAAACGATTCTCAGAGAGGTAACAATCTCTTTTTTCATTACGTTAAATACTCGCCTTAGGTATCTCGACGTGCATCTATCCGCATACACAAAAGGACAGTCATTCTCAACTTGAAATAAAGCTTAAAACACTAAAATGATGCTTAGTCCAATGCTTTATTTTATTTTCTATGGGAGTTAGGTACGTGAAAGAAAAACGAGTAATGAAAATCTGAGGTTGGGACCTCCTCATCTTGCATACGCTGATGTGTACGGTTTACTCACAATTTTTTATTTTTCCCGTATCATCGTACGGACGTTCACGATCGGATTCACCATCCTTTATATCCTCATATTATAAAAAGAAAAGAAAAAAGAAAGAGATTAAGTGTCATACATATATTGTACGTCCGTGATGGATAAACTGTTGGTTCTAATTATATATTTGTTAACATATCTGTACACAGTTAAACAATAAACGTTATTCTATTCTATTCTATTCTATACTGTTTAATAACCAGAAATGGTAAGTGCGAATGTGATTCCGAGTAGGAACGTTAGACAATATGGCGTATGGTGTAAAGATTCGAAAACGTACTAGCTTAGCTCGAAACACAGCTATATATAAAACACTAGCCGCAAGCGAATGCGAAAAATGTGCTTTCTTTGTTATTACAGTAATATGAATGGATATTTGACATTTTCTCAATGAAATTTTCCTGCTTAGCGAATTTTTGCTCACAATTTCTACGCGAATGTATACTTTATTACTAGAAGAAACCTATTAAAATTATAGTGCCTGTGAAAGTTAATGATCATTTTTGCCTTTATAATTCTACTACTCATCTTAAAGGAAAGAAAACTAAGTGTGCTTATGTTTTAGATTTCTGTAATCTTATGCTTGCTTCGCGATTTTTCATATCAATCTGTTAGCCAAGCTCTGCTATCTGACTACTGTTGACTTAATGTAATTGAAATTTATTAAATCAATATTTTTGTCTAGTTTTAAAATCAGCTAAAATTACATCCCTCCCAGCTAAATGGTGGTATTTGGATATACATATAAACAAATTCTAAACGGGTAAAAGTCTTAGGAATTATGTTACAGGTGATGCGACCCATCACTTATACGCCGACAGTCACGCTAAACGTGGCCATAAAAGGCTCTGTCAACCCATAAGGGAAAAGAGACGTGATTTATGTAGTCTGTCTTTATGTCTGTTTGTTCACGTTAATACGCTCTTGTAGGTAGCGACTCAGCGTCTATTGTGGTATTCATTTTCATTTAGATTTAATTATTTACTCAACAATAATTATATTATATAAAAACATGCATGTCACAAATATAAATAGTTCTGTTGAGATCGTCGGAATTAATAACAACAAGAAGATAATAAAATATTGAACTGTTAATTTATTTATATGATATTTGGGGAATTTCAGAAATAGGGCACAATTATGTTTTTTCTTTTTGCATTGATTTTAGAATTTTTTGCATAGATCTGCTCAGGATCAATCGATTATAATGGCGTAAAAAATGTCCCCAGATTTTCCTACAAATATAAGTGTCGGTTTTGTTACTTTCAACACACACACACACAAATCACGTCTTTATCCCTTACGGGGTAGAGACGGGGGGGGGGGGGGGGTTTACATTCAATCATGAAAAGTAACAAAACTGATCTCGGGACACTTTTTTCCCCTAAATAGAATCGCTATTGATTAAAATCTAAGAAAAAACTGTATTGTACCCTATTTCTGAAATTCCCTATTTAATGTCGAATACGAAAATCTTGTATATGAATGCGTGGTCCAGCATCCACTTGGCTGGTTTTTTACATACATGAATCACGTCTTTATCCCTTACGGGGTAGACAGAGCCTATGGTAACAAGACCACGTTTAGCATAATTGTGGGCATATAGGTGGAAAGGGGAATCAAAATAGTGATGGGTTGCTAGCCGCATCACCTTTAGCCCATTCCCTCGATGGGCCTTTATTGGGATTTCGATGGGATTTTACCATCTGCGTGGGAAGAGAAGCAACTGGTAACATCCATGCTATTCTTTGCTCGCAGACCAGCATGGAAAACTGGTTTTTTAGGCATGTAATTTAGGTTCGCTCTTTTGCGAGAATTGCTTAGCGTAGTGGTAATTAAACTTTCTTTGTTTTACGGAACTCTTGGTTATGGATAGTTTAAAATACACCTGGCCGGTTTTTTATCATTTTATTTAACACTAGCCTTCCGTCCGCACGTCCGCAGCTTCGCCCGCGATAAATTAATTTTCCCGTAGGAAAAGGTATTTTCCCGCGGTAAAAAGTAGCCTATGTCACTCAGTGATAATGTAGCTTTCTAACGGCAAAAGAATTTTTGAAATCCGTCCAGTAGTTTCGGAGCCTATTCAATTCAAACAAACAAACAATCAAATTTTTCCTCTTTATAATATTAGTATAGACTAGCTTCTGCCCGCGACTTCGTCTGCGTAGAATTATACATAAAAACCTTCCTCTTGAATCACTCTATCTATTAATAAAACCCGCATCAAAATCCGTTGTGTACTTTTGAAGATATAAGCATACATAGGGACATAGGGACAGAGAAAGCGACTTTGTTTTATACTATGTAGTGATAGTGATGATAGTTAAGCAGGTTATACAAATATATGTATACATATATATATAAATATAATCAATAATAAGCATAGGTACATCTCATTGGTTTCTCTGTCGGCCTTCCAACGTGTGTACTGTCGAACAATTTGATCCCTGGCCCACCATAGAACGTTCTCACACTAAACATTTCATGATTTTCCTGGTCTATTCATTGTAACGTCACTATGACATTTACTGTGAGAGGGTTCCACGGTAGGTCAATTTGTTCGTTCCATAGTACATAACACAATTTCGTTCTGTTCAGTGATTGTATCGTTTTTTTATTATTTTTAGCATAATATATTCCGAGGTGTGAGTTATGACAAATGCTTGCAGGTACAACCTGGTCGCGCACAGCAAATCTCACTCGTCGGAGGGCGCGCCACCAAGTACGCCGACGACGCCCGCGGCGCCGCCGCCGCCGCGCCGCCGCCTCTTCCGCTGCAACTTCTGCCAGGAGCGCTTCGAGCGCCGCTACATGCTCGAACGGCACGTGTCCGTCGTCCACGGCCGCACGCTCGAAAGACCACCCCCTACCCCTCGCAACACCATGAGCAAGATGCTCAAAGCCCAAGCACAGGCCCGTCGGTCTCCCACTCACTCCAACGAAACGACCACAAAAGAAGAACCCACCACCGACACTACTGAAAAGCTCCCATCCTCTAGCAATGCGTGGACCAACGCCTACGTCCAAGAATTCGGGCTTAGACCTGAGTACCAACATTGACTCTTGCTGCTCTGTGAGCGGGCAGAGCTGGTTACGCTGCCCGTTGCACTAGAGCCGGGTCACTCGTTGTTGCTTATGTAATACGTACTATTTGTACCAGTGTTGTTATGGATATCCATATCCGTAACCGAAACTATCGGATATCCGAAATAAAAAATATCCATAACCGAAACCGGAACATATCCGGATCCGAAATTATATACCTATCCTTAACATCCCTGATTTGTACCAGTGTATCCAATCACAACATTGTTGGCTAGGTAATTATTGGCAAAACTCCCTGTAAGATATACCGGTATTACAGCAATCGGCCTCTCGTAAATGGGCTTCAAGTGCGAGTTATTTTATTTTTAAACAGGGATTGCCAAACCACCGCTTTGACAGATTTACTTACTGCCAACGAAAACGTGATATTCTCTTGCAATGTACAGTCGTAGACGTTTAGTAATAAGTGAATTAACATTTTATCTACTATTATAAATTAAATGCACAAGTTGCCTAGAGAAAATATCTAATATTAGATGTAAATACGCAATATAGATGAATATCATAATATGATGGCTATGAAAATACAGAGCCTGTAGATTGTGAGTTGTGAATATGAGTATTTGTTTTGTCTAGTTTGAAATTATTCTAATTCACTGTAATGTATGTTTATTGAAATTATATTTTTATACTGTTAAATGGCACTATGTTGTTATAATAAGTGCAGTTAGTAGCAGACTTCCTTTTTTTCGCGTTGATTTTTGGAGTTATATTTCCTATAGGAATATTTAAACAATGCCATCACCTACTGCTACAAAGGCTTGTGGGACATGGGACTGCTATAAAGGTTTTTTTTTACAGTAATTTTGGACAGTGCCACTACAGCCACTCGTCTATAGAACTTTTTCTGTGGTGACAGGTGACAAGAGTTACTTAAGATATTTCATCTAAAGTTGCCTATTGTAAACTTGGAGTAATATTATACTTTATTTAATCTTGCAACCTGAGTAACCGAAGCGGCTGCTAATGCTAATATTATACATATGTATGTATACATCCAACTCCCAAGTTTTGTCCCTGTGCTGTGGCTGTCCACAGAAAATGCTATAATAAGTGTACGTAACATAATGCGCATGGCAGTAACAGCAATGCAATAGGGATGATGTGATGTAATTCCTTTTTCTCAAAAATGTCCGTTAAAGTCGTCATTGTTAACTACATATCAGAACAGGAAGTTAATTGTTGCCGGTCAGTCCAAAAAAAAAAAAAGTAACATTACTGTAGCGCTGAACTCTCCAGTAATGTTGCATACAAATTCCATTACTGTCTAGTTATTAACTTTTTAAAAATGCAAATCACCATTGTAAAATGAAGGCACAAGACTTGAAAACACCAAATAAAAAAAAAAGCTAGTACGACAACGTGTTTATCTGTGTCTGAAATACCTTTAGATGTTCTGGGTAGAAAAATACTCTCTTCAAATGCCATTGATAGAAAAAGGCGGCAAAGCAAAACAATTTTCACTATTTTGTTTTCATTTATTTTTGTTGTTGTTTTATTTTCGATTTTTGAGAAAAGCACTATACTTGCCTCGGCCAGAATAGCATTGCTGGCTTCGTATTATTAAACGGACCCGCAAGCTCGTCCGTTCAAACCAATACTCAGCCAGCAATTGCCTACTTCCTGGCCTAGACAGTAATGTACTATTACATCACCTCGGGCCGTAAGTAGCAATTTTCGGCCAGCGACGCGAGCGAAAATTTCCACTTCCTGGCCAGGGAAGACGTAAATTTTTGTACACGCCTTTTGTTCGTGCGACAAGCTCCTGCGATCTGTAACATTCTTTATTTCTCCACTCTCCGAATGTAATACTATTGCTTGTCTATTTAGGTAGACTCAAAAAGTATTGGATGCGCATTTTTCAATTTTACATACAAGATGCCCCAGGAAGTAGTGTCAAGCCAAACATCCGGACATAGAACACGCCAAGGTGCATCCGAATTACCATGTACTTATTTGCTGCAATTTTTCGTAGTTTAGGAGTTAATGGTTTTTTTTCACATTTTCTGTTAAATTGCGATCACAGAGAGTGTTTTGCTCATTATGGCTGCAATAATGAGAGAATTTAACTTTTCTATTTAATTCATTAATTAAGGTTTTTTTACTGTGTAGCCGAATAATAAGTGCATAAGACATTAAAAAAAAACAATTTTTTTCCTGTTTTGGCAAAATTATTAATCGGATCACAAATATAGTGAGAAAATTTTTATTTACACGATCTATATAAACTTCCTTAATTTAGTAACTTTCTAACGTACTAATTTTATCGATCTGTATCAAAACGTACTGCATCCCTAATTTTCAGTTTTGTGAGACTTGACAAAAGAAAATATACGTGTCCAATATTTATTGATAATCTAACTGACGGACTAAATAAAATTTCGTTTTCTTTGCGCGGTGCGCGTTTTGAGCGCTCACCGCTATTAGAACAACGTCATTTCATTATATACGTTTGCGACAGCGATCCAGTAGATACAAATATTTATTTATGCCACGTAACAATATACAATAAACAAAAACATTTACCTTGCTTCTTTACTGATAGATGATTTCGTTTATTGGTATTAGACTTCCGCAAAGTAACGCCTGCTTCAAGAAATTGCGTAACATTTTGTTAAGTTACGTTGGATTTGAATGCTTGCGACGGCTACCATCTTTAATATACTGATTCGTAACTTACAATGATTAGATATTTTGCACGCGTTGGTAGTATTGGTGACAATACAGTGATTTCTTTCGAATGACTACTAAATATAGAATTTTAAATATAGTTACTAATGAAAGTTCGTTAGCCAAACATTATTCTTATGTTGTCAACGAACGTTACGAACGCAGCAAAATGTACATTTTATGTAGATGTATTAATTATTTTCACTCTATGTATAATGCCTTTTTAACAAGACTTCAAATGAAATATTTCCTGAAAAATGGTCTTATGTACTTTACTATAAATCAACATAATGTTTTGAAATATTTTAAAATTTGCGACCCCGTTAAACCGTCATCCCCTGGGATTTGGTTACACGCACTCTTAAGCGAGGGGGCTGGAAAGATATAAATTATAATTAACCCCGAAAGTCTGGTTCATCCGACTATAAATGTGACCGTATCGTGAGTATTACCAGAGTCTAGCTAGACAGATGAACTGAACTAATGGCAAACTAACCGTGTGACCACGACTTAAATGTTCATAGATGTCCTATTTTACCATGTTAGTGCTCCCAGAGAGACAATCTCTACCTGGTTGATCTTTACATAAGCAACAAGGGATCTTTGTTTATAGTTTTTTGAAGTGAAAACTTCTTTAGCGGCGACGTGCACTTTTTCGGATGGGTAAAAATGTTAAACTCGCGTCAGGTCACGTGACCAGGAGCCCGATTTTTGAAAGCACGTGTGTGAAAATACCACTCGAAAGTGGTATAAATCTGTTTATATCTTCAAAACTACAGTTGTAATCAATTTTTGACTAGTTCACAAGATGAATAAGAGTCCTAAGTATCTTCCAAGCTACTCGTATTTCAAATTCAGCACAATTTTCACCACTTTCGAGTGGTATTTTCACACGTGCTTTCAAAAATCGGGCCCCTGATCGAAAATTTGTAAGACTGAGGGAGAGTTGCTACTGGGCAGACCTTTAATAACCGCTACTTTTCATAACGTTATATTACCGAATAGCGTTTTTTTAGGAATAAGAATCATTATTTGTTAGAATACAGTTAACGTGTTACGATCTTCTTGTCCCTTGTATCTAGCCTGCATGCAGGCGTGCAAATTATTAACATATTATACTATAGATAACATTATTTTAAAATTACTATTACATTTTAATAAAATGTCTAAATACCGGTTTTTATTAAATGCATACCGGTATTTTGAAGTCCTTAATTTAGTCCGGTATCCAGGTATGTTCGAAATCCGAGATCCCGGTTTGCAACCCCTAATACCTACGGAGCGCCAACAGTGCGTGCGCGTAGTTCATAACCAGTTTCATCACGTTATTATAACGCTATTTCATAACGTTATGGTTTTCTTTCCGATATGATATAACGTTATGAAGGAATATAGAATTTGTTTGAAGGAAATTTTAAACACAAACGACATATAGCGGTATTATGACGTTTTTTTTTCATAACGTTTTAAAGGTCTGCTGGGTCGTTTAAACGACGCTGGGCGCTTGCTCGAGTGTGCGTGTGTGTAGTTGTCACCTCTGCCGGCACTCCCTTAGTGCAACCCATTGTTTTTTTTTTGGCTAGATGAAACTCATAATAAATTATGAACCTGTAGCATGAACTAAAACCAAATTCTGGTTTATGTACAAGCTTATGACGTTATTGTTCCGGTTGCTGTCTGAGGGTCATATCGATCATGTGAGTGTCAAATGTAGCAAGTTGAATTCCAGTAGGTAGTTGGATTGAGTTGTAATTCGGTATAGATGGGTAGGTTGGATGGTAATCCGTTTCAACTCGTTACAATACTATTACAGTCAGCAAAAAGAGCTTCTAATATTTTTTTCCTTGAAAAATCTTTTCTATTGTTTTCATCATTTTTATCTTTACAGAAATTATGTAATTTGTAATGGAAATACTTTCAAAAATCATAGAAATAGTTTTCTATAAAAAGAATTGTATTGTATTCTCCTTTTATGTTGTATGAAAAACAATAAGCTAATCCTGTATCATACTATATTAATTATAAATATACAGTAATCATCTTTGGTATTTTAATTTAATTTGGTATTTTAAATTAATGTGTGGGCAACTGAGCTTCATTATGCTTCTTATTTTTACAGCATTTCAACGATTGAAAAGTCGTATATCTCAGGAATGGCACCAATTTTTATAACTTGGGACGATTGCAAAAATAAGTCTAAAATGTGAACACTTTTATTAAGTAAGTACCTAGTTTTAAAAATTGGTAAGTATGTACAGATGTTCTTTTATTTGAAGTGCCTTGAGAAGTCCTTTTCCTGGGTATTTTTGGCCGTGCGGACCTGCTGAAGATCTAACACTACCTAAACCTCAAATTTAATTTGGTCAGTAGTGCCATGGGTAAAGCGCCCTGTAAACGATCAAATTGTTTGACAAATTTTACGTGTTTGTCAAATTATTTGTTAGTGTACAGCTGTGTTTGAGGCGTTTGTCAAACAATCTACGTGTTTGATGCGTATGATGAAAATCTGGATTGATGTCGAGTTTGACAAACAGGTTTGAACGTGAACGACGGTGTTTGTCAAACAAGATCTCGGTAGAAGAAGTTTGACAAACAAATTGGTCAAGCAAATTTGACCGTCTAACAGGGCGCTTTAACAAATTTGTTTGATATTTGGTTTGATCGTTTAAGCTTAAGCGCCCTGTAAACGATCAAATTTGTTTGTCAAACTTCACGTTTTCATCAAACATAAGCTTAAACGATCAAACCAAATATCAAACAAATCTGTTAAAGCGCCCTAGCGGGCCCAAATTTGTTAAAGCGGCGCTAGCCAACTATGATTGTAATAGGTCTGACTAATTAAATTCATACATACCGTCACGCTTCTTTCCCACAGGGGTAGGCAGAGACTACTTTGTTCCACTTGCTACGATCCTGACATACTTCTTTCGCTAATTGCAATAGTAATAATTATGTTTGTCATACTTGGCTGTATGGCTTTGTGATTCCTTTGCTTTTTCTATATGGAAGATGACATAAAGTAAAAATATAAATAGGTATTATAGTAGTACGTCCATGGGTATTAGTTTAGTACTATTTATTAGTATTAGTATTAGTTATAATTATAAGATACAGATACATGAACAATACAATTGAACATGAATGATAGCTGCTTATGTTTAGAAACTGTAACCTAACCTGCGAGTGAATTTATTTATGATAAATGATAAGATAAGAAATAGTGCGGTGTGCAAGCAAATTAAATTCGATTTTTATGATATAAAATAGGAGCGTGCGCAGTGACAGACTTCAATAAACGTTCAAAAGATATAGGTATATTAAAGTTGCAAAATGAGTAAGAAATATGATGATAATAGCATTGAAATAAGGCCGGCCAAAAAGGAGGACATGATAGCTGTGGCTGCTTTAATTCAAGTAAGAATGCACTTTACTCCTACCTACATAAAATTTTGATTTTTAATGTTTTAAATATAAATTACCTACTATTATGCATTTTATATACATTTTCAGGAATTGGCGGACTTCGAAAAAATGCCGGAAGGACCTAAGCTATCAGTCGCCGGTCTGTTTATCCCATTAATATCGCAATTTTACCAGGCCAGTACAACTTAGGGATTTTCAGAAAACGAGCCAATTCTTTTAAACACACTCCTAACACCCTTCATTATGAGTGTCTATGGGCGGCAGTGATTGCTTCCCATCAGGTGATCCGTAGGCTCGATTTCCTCCTATCAAATAAAAAATCATAATTGAAAATCCAATATACCATAAAAGTAGATTATAGCTAAGTATCTAAGATTAATACCTACAATATTTTAACTTTTAGATCTGCAGAGAGACGCATTCGAATCAAATCCACCTGTATTTAGGTGCTTAGTGGCAGTCCTGAAGCAATATGACAATCCGGATGCAGATGCCATTGTCGGCTACGCCATATATTTTCCGACATACTCCACTTGGGAAGGCAGAGCTATGATGCTGGAAGACTTATATGTTAAACAAAGCCACAGGCGCCTTGGGATCGGAGATAAACTCTTCAATGCTGTTGCAAAGGTTAAATATATCATTTAGTTTACATTTTGGCTTATCCATTGAATATAGGTATCTTCAATTACGATTCTGCAATCATGCTTTATATGCTGTCATACAGATACCACAACAGTGCTCTATGGTGGGTAACTAAAATGTTCTTATTATTTGCTCTTTCTGACAATAACAAGACCTACTTTATAAGGCAATAGCTGTAACATTACTAGGTAAACTTGAAGGGAGCAGCCTCTGTTTTGTTTTGTTTTGTTGTAGGGTGGCATTTGCTTATTTGCTGTCCATGCTGTTGTGGCTGGATAGTAAAGTTATAAATGCATAATTAATCTCATACCCTTGGTGTGTGGGAGTGGCAAAATTTTGTTAATTGAGCATCATAAGTCTGAAGCAATATTTTTAAACACCAATGTAATGACAGATCTCTTTAGACTTGGAACTAGGTCAATTGGAGTTAATTGTCCCAAGATATTTATTTATTTATTTATAAGTAAATAATACATACCTCTAAATACAAGAAACCGTGACTACAGTAGTTCAGATCAGATTAAAGTTTTTTTTATCTGTTGTAAAGCAGTTTTATAATTTCACATGACATTAACTGTCTCTGTGCGCATTTATATTGAGAGTCAGTATACGTTTTGATATACCAACATAGTAAAGGAATTCAATTTATGATCAAGTAAAAAATGAGCATAGTGGCTTTGGCACTGATGCATGCTCTATTCATGCAGTTCATGAACGCCCGTTGTTACATGCCTAAGCATACTAGGAGTTAATAAGCACCTATCTACTCCTGCCTACTTATATACGTATTTTATTATGTTAATACATTCCAGGAAGCAACTGCGAGCAAGTGTTCGCGGCTAGACTTTCATGTCTTGGAATGGAATAATGCAAGGTCATTTTATGACGCCAAAGGAGCTCTCAACCTGACCCAGCTGGAGCAGTGGTGCTACTACCGTCTCACTGGGGACGCACTGCACAAAGCTGCAAGCGAGCATTAGTCTAATGGTGAAAATGAAAAACTCAGTGTGCTCCAACGTATAAGGGTATATTTTATAATGTTATATGACTTACAGCAGAACATATTTTGCACATTCAATTTTGTCCTGGAGTTAACTTATGTATATAAGGCAATGCTGTGATAAATCCCTTTTGTTATTCGTTACTGAAATGTAGATTTCATAAATTCTAGTTAAAACTAGTAACATAGATTAACAGTATAATATATGTACAACTAATAATAAATGCAATTTATTTTACTTACAGTCTATAAAATAATACTATAGTTAATTCACAACGCAACCCTTGTTGACTAAAACTTCCAGGATGCTTCACATTTTGAATGTCACAAACAGCAAATTGTTAAATAACTTTATTTTTATATTACTTTAACAGAATACAAGTTGTTTGGACTTTGTTCAGAACTTATACTGAGAGACTAATAAACAACATCAAATTATATGAAGTTGATGCAGCTTATTATCACGTGAAGGTAGGTATTTAATAATTATTATCTTGAAACATCAAGTTGTCTCGAATATAATAAAGTAGTCTAGTCAGTCAAATATAATCTAACTTTACATGGTCTAAAATTTACGCATATTCACCTTAGGATTTATTTACATGGGTCAACTAACTACACTTCAGATCAGTTTACAAATTCTTCACATCTTTGTGTAATTTAATCTATTCAGTGATTTGATTTCACTAGAACCAAATGATCGAAAATGGTTCAAGCTTTTTTGCTGAAATTAAATAGGTAACTAAATACAGTTACCTATTCTCCATTTAATAAAGCTTATTCCAATTCCGTTGACTTGGCCCCTAAGTGTGATAAATATAAACTAGGTAGGTATAGAATTAATTACATTACTTATACGAAGTTGTGGCGTGAGTAGCGTGACATGCTTCCGTTTAGGGTAAAGGAAAAGAGAGTTTATACCCAGTAATGCAATAACATTTATAAATACTTATTTATATACATGTTTCAGATCTAGAGCTAAGAAAGTATACTTAGCAAATTTTTAAAAATTTGGTTTACCAATCTGGAATGCAAAAGTGGGGTATTTTGTCTTTAACCCAATTATAGCTAAGTGATTTCATATGTATTTGCATTTTGCTTATACAGGTAAAGTCAAGGTCATAAATATATGTACGTTACCAAGACGTCAAAAACATATACACCTTTATGCCACAAACAATAAGGTCTGTGACACATATATTTGACATGACGGTTATATCGATATTTATGCCTTCGACTGTACCTACCTATGTAAGAACATTATTTCATCTGATAGAGAGATATGAATGTGGCGCAGTCTTATTTCATACACCGATACTTAGTGCAAAAGTGGAGGTTATAAAATATGGTAAGTAAGTATTACGATATTTTTATTAATTACTGGCTTGTAGCTGGCTCGACACCCTGCTTTTCAGCGTTGGCTCAACTTCCACTTTCATAATGATTACCTTTAGATAAAAAATAACCGTTTTTATTAAGTTAACCACTCACTTTCGCTTATGCTCACGATTTATACAGTCAAGGGCATAAATATATGTACGATACCAAGACGTCAAAAACATCTATAGATACACCTTTAGGCCACAAACAATGAGGTCGGTGATTGTATCAATATTTATGCCCTTCATTGTATACTTATAGGCAGATATAATGGTATAATATAGTTGACTGCAGGGGATTCCAAACTATTTAAATAAGCTTGTAATTAAAAACTACTATTTGTTGACGCGACGAGCATTGGCTCATGTTCATGAACGAGACTGCAAAAAAGTTCGTGTGGAATTTAGGCTAAAAATTTTGAAGTCCCCTGCTTTTTATAGCATATTTTTTAGGTTTTACAAAGATAAAGTCGCAAAGCAGAATAGTAAAAAAATTAACACATTATAAAATAACATCATTACAATTTCGCGATGCACCTAAAGGCTCATTTCTTCCAATCCGTGTGAAAAAGAAGGAAACATAAGTGGAATTATAGGCTGTGTCTAAGGCGACTATATTAAGGGGTAGCTTGTTTTTTTAGTCCTCGCTCTGACTATATTTTTCATACTATGCAAAGAGTAGGTAGCTGTGTACTTTCGTAGACCTATGGCAGCGGGGGCATCAAGACTGCGCTCAGTAGGCAGTATTCTATTGCAGCGATCCAAAATAACTAACCCGTATGAATAAAGCCACCAGTAATCAAGTTTATACAATTTTTACGCGTATTGTAGGTATGTAATAAAATAATTGATCCTAGTGGGCCGTTGCGCTTGCACGCAACTGTTGAATAGCGTTCGTAATAGATACGCTTAATTAACTGATTCTAGATAACGCCAGGTTATTCAAATTGATTATACCTAAGCGTAGTTTAAGGTGTCAGTTACGTGTAGATATTTATTTTTATTCACTTATTTAACTTCACTATCGACATAATAATAAAGTAACACTTCGAACAGTTCATATTTTACTAAATTAATATATGTATTTAAGGGTGCGAAACTTTCATCCAAAGCTTATAGTATACCTATTCTTCTGGAAACTGTTCACGTGGCTAGACATAAGTGACATACGCTCTGAAACGTTTCGGAATTGTCTGCGATTGACACAAGCCTACGAAAAACCACGTGATCTGGCGAAATAAATACAACTGACAAGCGTATGTAGACATCGAAACGCTTCTGAGCGTATGTGACTTGTCTAGTCCCGATGACTTCCTATTCAATCTAGTACTAATTTTGTGTTTTAAAACTTTTTTGCTTTGTTATCTACTACGAGTATACACGGCAGCACGGCTAGCTCGGGAGCACGCGAGAGGTGTGTCGCGCACGAGTTACACTACCCGTCTCAGTAATAAAAAGACGGGTAGTCTATCTTCGCGCTCTCGTGCTGGCCGTGCAGAAGACCTTAAAAAGGTAAGAAAGTATGATTTGCGTGCAACTTTTGGAGCTCTTTGCAGTTGAACAGAACATGTAGAATACCTATGTATACACGGGCGTAGCCAGGTTTTCGTATCGGGGAAAATAAAACGACTAACAGTACATAAAATAACCCTTATATAAGAAATTTATTTTAATTCTATGAATTTTAATATCTGAACTTTTCGGAGGGGGGGGGGGGGGGGTTTGAACCCCCAATCCCCTCCTGGCTACGCCCGTGATGTATATAGTTAGGGCGGTTGATTCAAATAATTGTTTAACTGTCTTAAGTAAACAAAAAGAAATTATGGTTAATTATAAATTTTACTACATGCTAAACTTAATTTATGGTATAAGTAAATTAAGCCATGAACTTACCTAACTGAGATTATCTAATACATATCTGCTAACTAAGCTGTTGTTACTTATATTAGTTTTAATTCTAGTTTTTCAAATTAAATGTTTTCTACTAGTGCTTATTGAACTCGTAGTTAGTTAATAAAATGATTAATCACGGCATCAAATTAGTGAACTAAAAACTTCTAGTCCCGTGGCATCAGATCTTACAAGATTAGACAAGGTGACATGGATAAATGTTCAAGAAATACATATAATTTAAATATAATAGGTACGACTACTATTAAGAGCGTCGATCCTGGGGATCGGTCAAATTCTGTAATGACATTTGATCCTTACCCTATCTCACACATTTTTATGTCCCTTTGATTAGAAAGGAGTAGATTTTTTTCATTGAAATTTAATCTCGCTTAGGTACGTCGAAGTATGGTTTGATTAGTTCATAGGCATCTAACTAACTCACCTGTCTTTATTTAAAATTGATATTATTCTTGCCTACCGCGGATAGTGCTATCTTAGACCTATTCTTCGTACTAAATCGCATAATTGTTTAGCGGCGGCCTGTGCCGGTATCTAACAGATTCACAAATTGCACGATTATATTTGCGACCAACGTTTCAACGATGGAATATATACCAAATGCCTAGTGTAGATTTATAAGTTAGTGTACATGTTTCAAATAACTTAATTTTAAAAGTTTATCCAGCTCAGTTGAAAGTCTTAGAGCCCAGGAATTACTAGGGGTACAAATGTTTTGCGACATGTGTATCAGTTGCGCTACTTCAGTTCACCGGATGTCTCTGGATAAACGTGTCGCGTGAGTTTTTTGGCCAAGTGAATGCGAGTTGCTTTACTGATAATAGCGACGATTCCTGGTAAGAGACTTTTGGACCTACTTATGAATCAAACACGAAATCGCTTGGAGTTGCGTGATATCGACATACCTAAGTTAAATTGTATTAAGATCTCGTTTCGGAGTGGGGTAAGCGTGCGGACCCTGGGCGCGGCCAGCTGCGGCGCGCTACGTAGAAGCCATGAGTTTGGCGTGCGCGGTCACGTTGCGTTGGTGTAGGAACCCACTGCCCTCTTCTTCTTCACCACTGCCTAGGCCATACTGTTGAAAAGGAATGGATCACTTTAAATATAATTGCAAGATTTGATGATAACATGCCTTCTAACTAACCGTAGAGAGCTACGAGGTTGCTTTTTGTATTGTATTTAAATGTTTTCGTCTAAATAAATTTATAAAGCCCAGGTTCGGCCAAGGATGGAGTATTGCTCTCATCTCTGGGCTGGCGCACCCCAATATCAGCTGCTTCCACTTGATCGCATACAGCGCAGGGCGTCCCGAATCATCGGCAACCCCTCACTCTCCGATAAACTCGATCCTCTTGCTCTCCGCAGAGACGTTGGCTCCCTTTGCGTGTTTTATAAGTACTACAACGGGGAATGCTCTGAGGAACTCTTTGACCTCATTCCAGCTGCGGGGTTCCATTACAAATCTACCCGTCGTAAGCGCTCATTCCATCGACATCACGTTGATGAATGGCAGTCTTCGACAGTGCGGTTTAATCGATCTTTTTTGCCACGAACTTGCAAAATCTGGAACGAGCTTCCCGCTGAGGTCTTCCCATCGAGTTACGACCTGGGTGCCTTTAAGAGGCGAGTGTACAATTTTCTGCAGGGTCGACAACGCACTGGCATCGCGTAAAGCGCTGCGGGTGTCTATGGACAGTGGTGATCATTTACCATCAGGTGACCCACTAGTTCGTTTGTCTGGCCTCTCTAACATAAAAAAACAAAAAAAAAAAAGCGTCCATCCATCCACTACAGAGGTTCCTCGCCAAGCTACTCGGCGATGTTACCCAAAGGACGACGAGGTACAATGTGGATCGTGCCACTATAGTTCGTATTCGTCCCGACTTCTTCCCTTTAACGAAAAAAAAAATAACCTAACCTAAAAAAACATTTTAGAGACAAGCTTCTTTGCTGACTGTACTTTTTGTTGACCAAATTTCAAGTCAATCGGACCAACCGTCGAAGAGTTCCCTCCTGCGGAGACGGTCCTGGCTGGACCACCAGAACTCCACTATCAGATTATTGGATTGATATTTGACTTACACATGTAGGTATGCAAAATTTCAGCTCAATCGGGCGAAGATATCCGCTTCAAAATTGAGTCGCAACATTACCCCCGGAAGAACATACATACATACATGCATGCATACGTTGCAAGTTAATATAAAGCTTTTAATAATAATAATGAGGCTCGACGTGAGGCGAGGATGCATAAATTTATTCGGGGCACATCTCTCTACACTCTCATCCTCGCCAAACTTCGATCCACTTCGCCTTCACCTAGAGGACTAGTAGACAGTAGACTCCAAAGTATGAAATGAAATTTACCTGTAGTGCATGCAAATAATGTTGCTGCGAGTGATAATGGCCTCCAGTGTGGGCATATCCGTCATAGCCGTTAGGTGCATTCGGTTCACTCTTTATGTTGAAGAGCGAGGGGTTGGACAGGAACGGTGTGGTCGGCAGTCCTAGCGGGTATTGCGTGTGTGCGTGGCTTGGACCGTGTGCGTGCGCGTGAGGCGACGTCTCTGACACGTGAGCTTCCGTGCGCGGCTTCGAAACAGAACTGTGACTAGACATCGACGCTGTTAAAGGCAGAGGCACTTCGGATACGCTCGGCTTACTTTCTGAAAATTATACAGTAAAATTTGTAAGTTTTTTATTTTTCACCTATGAAGTAAAACGAGTCTTATTGGCTCGAGGCTACTTGACTCATACATACCCATTATGCAAAAGTAAAAATAAGAATAAAAAAACTATATTTTAAGGTTGACGACAAGCGCGGCGAAATAGAAAACCCGACAGCACGATAATTTTATAAGAATATTGCGTGCAACAAACATGCTCGCTGTGCGGGTAAATAACTTGAAAAGAGTTCCATCTGCATACTAAGCCCTGTGAATGCGCAAGAACGACAAATAAAGCAGTTGATTTAGCTAGATTCAGAATACCTACATCACACACATACACATAAATCACGTCTTTATCCCTTATGGGGTAGACAGAGCCTAACTTAACAAGACCTAAATGCCATGTTTAGCATGATTACCTACATACTTATTATAATAATACATTTTGCGATAAATAGGTATTATATCTACCTATAAATATTTAGGGCTAAGTTGAAACTTACCATCTATGCCAGGAGAACATTGCCCATCTTTCTTTGAAGCTTCTTGTGCGGATTTAGCACCATTAGCAGATTTTTTCGGTTTCCGTTTTCTCGTTTGAATGCCATCTTTTCTCATTGCTAGTGGCCTGCAGAATAAAATAAAAATTAAATAAGTAAGTAAGTTGTATTTATTAAAACTAGGAAATTAAAAGCAAGCAACAATATTTTTAATATAATAATTAGATGGGCTTTGCACCCTGCACTCATGGCCAGAAATAAATAAATTATCATAATAATATTATCAGTATAATTTGAGTTGAAGGGGGATGAAAACCAGCGACCGAGTAGATGTGGATGGAAGACACGTATGTAACAAGTTACGGCATTACGTCTTTTCTTGCCAGTTGCCTTTTGTCCGAGGATTGTTACGAGTATGTTCTCATTAAAAACGAATGAAAAACTGAAAAAAGGTTTTAGGCAATACTCATTCTATGCCTATACCTTAATCTTGCGTGTAAAAGTCATCTATTATACCTTTGTGCCTGTTATTAAGGACCCTGTTAGAAATGGATTAATATGTATCTACCGGTTGATTCCGTGCAGCTTGTAGTAGAGGCCGCAAGCGTTGCAGACTGGCTCGCCCTCGTTGTTGCGCCGCCACAGCGTTGTGTTGCGAGAGCCGCAATTGGTGCAGCACTGGCCGTGCCGCCGCGCCGCTGACTGCAACGCGCAACCTTGTGTTACACTCGCCACACATCACTTTATTTTCAGCCACTATCATGTAGGGACTTAGAAACGCTTTAGAAGTGTTTATATTGATTTGGCCACAGTGCTTCACTTGGTGGCAGTTACCGGTCGTCACCACTGGCTGCAAACGCAGAAGTACTAGATGCTGCAATTAGTCACAGTCACTGGTTGCATAGCAAATAGTTGATGTATTTGGGAACAGCTATAGCCACTGTGATCGTGTTTTACTAGACATCAGACAACTAATAAACGTGGTCAGCATTAGCCAGCACTAAAACTCGCGTAGTCCGTGGCTCGGACGTCAATAGGTACTGGAATCTATGCCATAGCAAATACATTCATTATGGTCATCAACAATCTGTGATCGTGATTACCAGCTCAGGTCGACAGCTGTGATTGCCACCGGTGCGTCGATGTAGGTAAACAAGAGGACATTATCGAAGCTTAAAAAATAAATTAACATACTTAATACATCGGTGTATAGGTACTTACTGTGCGTCTATTTTCTTAATGTCCCCTTCAAATTTCGTGTTTAGACTGTTGTCGGATTGCAATCAATTGCACAGGTTGCTAATGACCGCATAATAGAAGAAAATTGCCATACAATTTTTCCGATTGTCACTAGCTGTATGGACCATTTGTATTCAAATATTCCTAATCGAAAATATTTACAAATCCGATGATGCCAAAAGACATTAAGAAAATAGCCGCCCCAGCACAATACCTACTCATAATAATATGAACCAAAACTAGGTAGGATTAAAGTGAACAAAATCATCCTTAAATCCTTTCTACCAATTTTTAGAGCATAGAGACACCCAACCTATGGAGTAATGTTATTTTGATTTCTATAATAATATTGAAGATAAATGAGGAGATAGATAGATAATACTTAATACTTAATCATTTACGGATGCTAATAATAGTCAATTTATTAATTACCTACGTAGTAAAAGAACCCAAACACCAGTGTTAGTAAAAATGGGTTTGGATAAACGTTGGTTTGAGCGTTAACCGTACTAGTGATAATGATAGATAAGTGCTAAGTTACACTTCGATATGTAGGTATCAGTTGGAAACAAAGAAAATACTTGTCAATAATTATGACATCAGGCACAGATACAACACGTAAGTTTGTTAACCACCACCACTAATATCATCCAATTTACCAGCTGAGAGAGGGAGGTGTGCATACGCAAGCAATGTTGCGAAGCGTGCCGCGGCCGGTAATTTTTCTGCATGCAACTACCGCGCATTCAAGATACCGCGCGGGCGGAGCAGCTTGCGATTGGGTGACGCTACCTGATTATATCCTCACTGTGTGCGAATTGCAGCTATCTCTATGTTGCATTGTGTGCGTCGTCTACATCGCGATAACTCATCGACAGTTACTAGTCAAGGTTCAATATTCAATACTGATTATGTCCTGCGATCGGCGAACGTGTCTCCTGGTAAAGTGCTCGCAGCGTATGCGTCGGCCGCGTTATCGTTGCAGTTATCTTTACCCGTTGCAGTAATCGCATTCGTCCAGTTGTGATTAGGTGTTGGTTAATGTATTGATAAGCTACGACTCCCGACTGGACCCGCTTTGCCAGCGTCGGCGATTCTTACTATTACCATTAGCAAAGAATTTAACTTCTATTTATGGTCTTGGTTTGTAAATAGATTGGATGGTAAGGTGCTTGCTAATCCTAATAATTTAACATATCTGTCATTGTAAGATTCTATGTAGGTAGGTACTCATATTTTTGTGCCATGTCATCTATCAAAACTACCTACCTACTAGCTAAAATATCTACATATGCGATTTAAATATTTTCGATGCTATCTGCATAAACAAACCTAGAACAGGGGTTTCAAACTTTGCGTCGCAGCGTTGTATAACAACGCGTTCCGGGTGTTGATGGGGCTACCTCGCTTCTGTAGCGCATCAGGGATGTTCGCAGAGGCCCGCGTCGATTGCTTTTACGCAGCCATGCGCAAGTGCAGTGCGTCCCTGGTGCGCCGGGTGCGCGCCAGCCCCAACTCCATCTTAAGTATGATCGCGGGCAGGATGGATTGTGCCTATATGACACATTGTGGGGAACTACATGCCCCCACCAGTGTAATAATGTGGTAATATTGTATGTACTTTGCTGTGCCCCCATCTTACGTTTATTGTATGTGTTGTGTGTATGTAGGTACTAATTGTAACTAACCCCTTAGTGTAAGTAGTACCTACTAACAACATAATGTGTCACTTAGTTACACGAAATAAATGGATTTTATTTGTTGTCCTAGGTGCATCGCGAAGCGGTAGACACGCACAGGTCGCCGACACACGTATTTAGAGCTAGGTACAATCTGTTATTTTATTTCACAAAAGCACCGGTAAAAATAATAACCTGTAAAGGGAGACGCATTGAATAAGATTGAGAACCCCTGTTCTAGACAAAATTAAGGGACGACCTCAAGCAGATTATCTCGGCACGTGTTGAACTGTGATGTTTATGTTTATGATCGCGAGAGTGCAAAACGAAGCACTTTGCTATCAGCCGAGCCGAGCTCGTGGGCGACGTGGAGCGTGCCTTGATGCTTCAGAACATTTCTCAAGTTTCATGCTTGTAATCAGTCTTGTTTTATATGTAATTAAAATAGCAGAAGTTCCTGAAAGTTGAGAAATGCACCGTTCACTGACTATTTTTTATAGTTCACAAACAGAACCGCCCAGGAGATCCTAGCGCGACCCTGGCTGTCGGAAGGGAGAGCGGTAGCGTGTAGTTTCCTATCACTCGCTAAAGCCAAAATAATTAAAAATCAACAGAGGATAGATAGCGCGTGCGTGCGAGAGTGACTGGGTGTCGTCGAGGGGATACGGCGAGGGAGCATGCACTAGTCTACACGCCACCGACTCACCTTCTTCATGCCCCTGGCCATGCCCTCCACACTCATCCATCTCTGCACGGAGCCGTCCTTATAGAAGCGCGTCAGTAGCTCCGCGTCTGCACCTGTTCAAAACAGAGCGCGTTACTACATGTTAATAAACTTACCAGCCGCTTGCTGGGCTTCACGAGCGGCCGGTTGACGCCGTTGATCTTGTGGTACAGCCCACAGGCGTTGCAGAGGTAGTGGCCGGTCGAGTCCCTCCGCCACAGCGGAGTGTTATTGGCGCCGCAGTTAACGCACTCGCGGCCCTCTTCATACGCTTCCAGTCCGCCATCTGTTCGCCAATTGTCATTTAAACACATACCCTCTTACAAGTAGTTCCTACCTACATAGGTTAATAAATGTTTTTATGTTACTAAAATAAATTTGACCCTATTGTTTTCGTTTCTGTCTAACCCTTTCCACACGATCCCTTAACCCCCGAGTTATTAGATTAGATTAAATAAAGCTGGAATCACTACATAGTATAAAATAAAGTCTCTTTCTGCTGCCTGTCTGTCTGTCCCTATGTATGCTTAAATCTTTAAAACTACGCAACGAATTTTGATGCGGTTTTTTAATAGATAGAGTGATTCAAGAGGAAGGTTTATATGTATAATTCTAAGCAGAGGAAGTCGCGGCCAGAGGCTAGTCTTCTTATAAGCTTTCGAGTAGTATTTTCACATAATTATGTGCTTTCAAAAATCGGGTTCCTGGTGGCCAAATTGAGAAAAGTTAACGCACACCAATGGACCTTAGGGTCTTACGATAAAATAATGAAAAACCACTCGTTATAGACACCTATTTGTTTCCTTGTTATTGCAAGCAAAGTTAATGTATTGATTACAGAAATTCAGCTCTAAAAGATTAATAGTGTATGCGGTTGGGGAAGCACAGATTCCAGTAATTAAGGAAAAGACAATTGTTTTCAGTAATTTAGTTAATAAACTGTAAGCTATTGTATATTTGTGTTGGTACAGTAGGTACGGGACTAATCTAGTTACGTTTTCAAATGTAACTATGTACCTAGACACATCAAAGTTTTGCCGAGTGTACCTACATAAAACTACCTCTGCACACGTCCTTTCTATCTTGTCGCCGCTTTTTAACAACATTTATGACGTACAAACACGAAATTATCGAACGACTTAAATTAACAGGGTAGGTTAAATTAACAGAGTTAGTCAGTTAGACATCTAACATAATAGCTATGTTACATCTTGGAAATGTATAAAATATGCACGTAAAAGAGCTTTGTCGCTTCAACTTCGAAGATGCCGTTGTATCATATAATGATAATGCCGAATTCTGGAATGATTTTAGATTAGATAGGATTTGACGTGTGGTTAAGTTAGATTTTAACTATGTACAGATTTAACGTTGTTCGTGTACCTACATACCTACCACTTTACGAAAGATGGCGGGGGTCAGTATAGTATAAACACTACTGGTGGTAGGTACCTACTTCTGTATTAAATGCCTTAACAGTGGTACAGTTTTCACTGAAAACAATGCTCCGCGATTATGTGATTCATTGTTAATTAAATTGTTCATGAATAACAAGTACCTATGTAGCTAGTTATAATTAAAGTTGATGTCACATTTACAGTTGAATGCTGATAACTACTTAACTGATTCATCAACTGTGATTTTATACATAGGCCTCATTACAATACGAATACAGTAATAATTGTTGGGTAGGTACTAATTGTTTAGTCTAGCTAGCTCATAGTTTCATCTTTACTATTTTCAATAAGTTTAAAAACAGTAGGTACTGAAAGTTTCGTACTAATAGTATAATTCATCTTTTAACTTTTACATACATACACAAATCACGTCTTTATCCCTTACGGGGTAGACAGAGCCTAAGGTGACAAGACCTACAGGCCACGTTTAGCAAGATTGTGGGCGTATAGGCGGAAAAAGGAATCAAAATAGTGATGGGTTGCTAGCTGCATCGCCTATAACATAATTCCTATTTTCGCCCATTCCCTCGATGGGCTTTTACCATCTGCGCGGGAAGAGAAGCAACTGGTACATTCTATGCCAGCATGGAACTTTTTAAATTACATACATAGAATACATAAATCACGACTATATCCCTTACGGGGTAGACAGAGCCTAACTAAGGTAACAACTCCTAGTGAGCTGACAACGTCGAATTTTTGGTGTTTTTTTTTCGATTATTTCACAGAAATTTGTTGAAAGTTTGAAATGTTGTGTTCTTCGTTTTTAGAGTATCAATGTATCCAATGCAGTAATCATGATGGACTTTTATTTTCTTATTATACCTATATCCTTATTTCCCTTTAATACATACGTGTAGGTACATACTGATACACTAAAAACGAAGACTGTATAGACTACATTTTAAACTTTTATTCAATTTCTGTGAAATTATAGTAAAAAATCACCAAAAATGCGAAGTTGCCAGCTCATCACTACATCGTATAAAACAAAGTCTCTTTCCGCTGTCTGTCTGTTTGTCTATCTGTCTCTATGTAGGTATGCTTAGATCTCTAAAACTACGCAACGGATTTTGATGCGATTTTTTAATAGATAGGGTGATTCAAGAGGAAGGTTATATGTATGATTCTTCGCAGACGAAGTCGCGGGCAGAAGAAAAAAGAAGAAGTTAGGAATAAACGCTCTTAACGTCTAACTAATCAACAATGTTGTCATCTCGTCTTGTAACTCGATCTTTACCCACTTCCAAACTTGAAAGTCAGTACCCACATGAATCAGACGATGTACAGAGCCTCGGATGACAATACAAGAAATAATCGTATCGTCAACATAGAGTATTAGATATTAAAAAAGTTAATTATTTCAGAAAAACTTATGTCGAAATTTAATAAAATTCAGTTGATACTTTTAAACAACAAAATTGTATTAGGGTAAAGGGTAGGTTAGGTATGTTAGGTATATCAGGAGTCTTATCAAAGCAGTTATCTTGTTGTATAGCAGGTACTTGGTTTAATGATTATGACAATGCGGCTGTGAAGTAGATACACAACCAGATAAGAACGGTACCAAAATGATGATACAGTTACATACCTACAACCAATAGTTATCTAACTGGATATACTGCTACTTTAATATCAGAAAAAAAAATCGTGAGACATTTTGCATCGTTATTTGTCTACTTCATAATTAAGCCACGCTTGTAAGTACCTACAAGAGGTGCTACTTAGACAACAGATAAACGTACCATATACATACAAATACATAAATAATTAATGGTAACATCCATGACCCGGACACAGACATTTTGCTTTCATCATACGAGAGAACAGAACCCGGAACCTCTAGCTTTAGACACGTATATGTTTATAGTCAGGGTCACTGACCACTAGGCTATCCGACCGCTAAATGTCTGTCTGAAGAGAATAAAGTAAAACTACTGGAACATTTAATAGCAGAGTCGATAAATGATAGGGAAAATATTAAGCAAACAAGCAACCTGAAAAAATAAGGGGAAAACCGTAAACCGATTCGTTTACAACTACGTTCAAAACGCACTATATGCTTCCTCATTGAATTGTGTTTTGTTATGTATAAAGGAATGTGATTTTCAATGACAGTTTTTTTATTATTAATGGGTAACGGTGTCAAGCGAGAGTTCGCTCACTGACCGGTCCATACTATAAATTACAGCTAAAACCTGAACTGAGTCGTAATTGAATCGCATTAAGACGTCATTCGTTTTTGGTTGGAAAAGTGTCCGTCGGAAAAAAAAAATCATTTTTTTTATATCAATAACACCATTATATAGCCCTAATGAAGTAACCCGTGGGTAATAAGGCCTGTCGGAAATACCTATCTGTAATGAAATGAAAATAATCTACTTACATGTTTTAATGCTAATCATTAGGTAGTTAAAAATGTATTAAATGAATACATTGTACTATCTTTTAAACATTAACTTATAGTCGGTTTATAAGGCCGAGGGATTGGGACCCTAAAAACTGAAAACAAGCGTTTTACAGGCGCAATCACTATGTCTTCTAAAAACCCGCAAGAAGCTATTAAACGCACTACAAGGAATTCAATGAAGAAGCTCTTACTTACTCATCAAGATAATATTTAAGTATTATTTGCAAGTGTTTGGTGTTCTGCCCCTTTGGTCAAATAAAGTAATCAGAATGATACCACAATGCGTTGTGGGGAATACCTACTCAAACTTGCACTTAACCTACGTGACTGTGTTATCCGCATTAAGTCCTTAAGGTTCTGAGTCGGGTTGTGGTTTGTCCATTCCGTCATTACAATACCTATCTACGAGTATTTAATTTTCTAGTGTGAAACAGACCGATGGCAACAAACAACTCTAAGTACATACAAAACAACTTTAACCAATAATAATCGACGATAAAATTAATTGTTCCAAAAGCTAACTTTATTTCCTAACACGGTAGGTACTATACTAACGACCAAACTTGCTGGTCACTTTTTATAGCACGTTGTAAGTATGGAAAGTGACTCGTTATTTTCGGTAATATGTGTGACTAAGAATGAAGTATTTAGTGTTACTGTAGTAATTGCAAAAAGTTCACAATGTAATAAATACGATTTACTGTACAATTAACAAGCAGATCTTACCGTAAGCAGGCGGGCGTTGCAGCGCGTCGTAGGGCGGGCACCACGAGCCCATCACCATGTTCTGGCCATACAGCCCGCCAGCCATTCCGCCCACGCCGCCTACACCGCCCACGCTTCCCACGCCACCACTACCTGCAGGCAACATCAACAATTATATTTATTCATATCACATTCCCATGTGTGATATATTTAGGTACTTAATTTAGATTAGACTCTCCCAACTCTCCAACGCGCTAAATCCCAACCCAATATATGAGACAAGCTCCAAGCAAATGTATTTCCAAGCAGATGCTTTCTAGGCTGGACCTCTTGGTCCATGATGATGTTTAATCTCACTTACACTATTTAACTAATGAAATGTGTATGTATGTATGTTTATGTTTTTCAATTTTAGTAAAAAAATGCATTAACATGATTCTAATCAAACATAGGTGCTTATGGCATCAACCACAATACTCTATGCCTCGACCCAAAGGAAGCAATGTTTTTGTCAAATTTTCTTACGCTTGTGTAATACGAGTAAAGGTGAAATATAAATAACGAAGGAAATAAACGAGATTAATTAAATTCTATCACTAACCTGCCATTATGATATTTTTTAACCAATTCGAATGTAATAGCGGAATCGTTTCCATCATTGGATTCATCGTGGATTAGTGATGTTGGGTATGCAGGAAGGGTTCGGTCACCGATAGCGCGACTCGGCGGTCAGAGGTCAGGGCGCGTACTGACACTGCCGCGGTGTGGTCGCCGCGCAAGCCGCTTATCGCTCTGATTCACGCCTCGACAAATCAGCTACTGCCCGTTATGTTATTCTTATTAGCATTACATTAATCAGACCTCGGTCCGCTAAAAGCTTAAAACCATCCGAAACCTTCGTGTCCAAGTTCAATTACACTGATTCAATTAGTCACTACATCACTAAATACATAGTATAAGTCCCCCGTCGCGTTTGTCTGTCTGTCTGTTCGCGATAAACTCAAAAATACTAAACGGAATTTCATACGGTTTTCACCAATAGATAGAGCGATTTACGAGGAAGGCTTAGATAAGAAACGGCTTGTTAATAAAGTAAAAACCTAAGAGTCGTATTACACAGGCAGAAGCCAATGTGGTCGATATGCTTTTTTAACTGCATTTGTAAGTATGTAAGTAACGACGAGTCTTTTCATTATCCAACATACACGAAACTACTCTAGTTAAAACAATTGTTGCCTAAATTCGATTTCGTAATCAACTTCTGAAGAAAAACATTTTATTTTCATTCACGGAGATTCCTACTCTTGTACTAATTACTGATTCATCAACTCATTCAGAGATGTGGTTACTATTAGTGTAATAGGCACCGAGTATGCCGAACCCGGGATCTTCCTGTGGGTAAATCCCATCTTAGTTCATTAATAGTTACTATTAATTGTTAAACATTATTACGCCAATCATACCAACTACTTGGCACAAGAAATCGGATAGTAAATGAAAACTTGACCATCATATCTTCTCCAGAGAAAACGATTATAATGATGTAAAGGAACACAGAACATCTGACGTGTAGGATCTCGATAATATGAAGGGCAAGTTAACGTGTAACTAGTGTTAATTATGAATCTCACAGATTTTCCTATGACCTTCCTGTTCTGCTAACGTTAAGAAATTACCCGCTACTCATGTCTAGTACGCACCAGGATAATTTTGTAAGATTATCCCCGTGTATTTAGTTTGTAAACATCCCGTACCTGTCTTAATACAGAACACGAAAAACACGCATCATTCGCACAAAATCGCAAGCGCATCCACTCAATTAAAAATATGAATTTCGCTGAATGGCATTGGCAAAAGCCTGTAAGACATGGTTTTAGTTATGACATAGAAAGCTTCATAAGACGCCAACAAGACGTTAAAGCTAGATGACGCAAGGCTTTGCGCGTTACAAAGTGAAAGAGTTTGTCTTGTGTTTATGTAGCGTTTATGCTTGGTAGGCGTTTCGTCTAGGGGTTTGAGTTAATTGGGTGCTGATACGAACCATACGAATCGTGGTGTGGGGTGTGGTGGTGGTGCCAGACGTTCTGGTGGGGCGCGAAGTGTGCGTACTGCTGCAGCCGGCCACCGCCCGCCACGTAGCCTAGTCCATAGCCCTCGGCGCAGTCGCCGCTGCCCGCGTAACCACCGCCGTTCCCGCCGAACATTCTCGCTGACGCTCCCGAAGCGATGCTCAACCTATTAGCATCCTTTTGTGACACCCAATGCTGAAACAATTGACAAACGTTAAAAGTTAATTTAACAAGACCGAGTGTTGCGGAATGCATGTACGCGTAAACAAATGTACATTTTAGTATAACACAAAGTTTGCTTCCCACCAGTCTATCCCTCTGTAGCTGTAAGCATGTATGTATAGGTATATATATGTATGTATATATATCTTTTAAACTACGCAACGGATTTTAATACAGTTTTAATCAATAAATAGAGTGATTCAAGATAAAAGTTTGTGCGTTAAACACTATAGTTTATTATAGTTTTGTGCTGATTTGTTGAAATGTGACGAATAAATCAAGCTAACTGAGAACTTTCTTCGAAAATGCTGTAGGTATTGTTCATTTACAATGATATAAAATAATGTAGGTTTAATGGGATTGTAATTAGTATCTACATTGGACCCGTTAGAACCGGATAAGGAAGGTTATTCCTATCGACATAAAAAGATTCAAGCGCTTCTAAAATTGTAATAAATTGCTCATTGTAGAACACGTGGTAGGTTAGTCCATGTAAGGTTTAAAGTTTATTTTTCAGTAGTAATCTACACCCGATACCGATAAAAGAACTGAGTATCATAAGGGTGCTGCTAGGCTTGGTTGGCTCCTGTGTTGTGCTAACATTTTATGAAATAAATTCAAGAAATGTAACGTAAGTCACTTATCTACGAGTACAAGGAGCCAAAGAGTTAATTTAAATACCCTAACCTTGACCCTAAATGTAAGTTAATCTTAATAGTACCTAAATAATTTCTTTAATATCGAACATGCCTAAGCGATGGCAGCGATAAAGTATTGCCAAGCTGTCCGTTCCGATCCAGTCTGCATGTTATCTCTTGGTAAAATTTTGGGTTAAACAGATAACTTAGTGGCGATAGTAAAGTGAGCAGTGGCGGTGCTTAGTAAATCAGAGCAAACGATTGTACTCGGCAATAACAAGTGCACATATCATACACACGGCATGCAACGCACAGATAGGCCCGGCGTGTGGGCAACCGTTGATATAGCACGCACTCCTCGACTTACTTACTTCTATACCTCTACCAGGCACGTCTCGACCAAGGTCACCTATGTATCTAATCTCCATAAAGTTCAAAATGATTCGTTTTATTTAATGGAACGGCATATAATATCTTTGCAAATAGCTTGCCACAGTGACTCCATTACCTAATATCAAAACATTGGTAATTCTATCTTCGTCTACGAACAATTTGACTATAATTTCCATTTTAACATGAAACACATGGGCAAATATAAGCAAGTATAAGATTATTAGCTTTACGTGGTCATTTCACGTAATTTGACGTCAGATTCGGGTTGGAAGTCAGACTATGGGATATCAGCAGAGGTTAGTAGTTAGGTAGATACCTACATTTGTATGTACCTACAGGTACACCACCACGATAACGTAATCTTGAAATCTGAATCTTAAAGCTAAGTGTACTGATGATACATGTAATTTGGTGCTAGTGAGATATGAACAAGATATTAACGACTGATATAAGTGTAACTCGAAAATTAACAAACTTAATATTACTTACATAAGTACCTAAATACAAGTACAAAATTAACGATGAAGAAAATAGTATTCTTAGTTTATTGACCATAATGAGTATATCCAAATGCACTTTTTGTGTACTTAATATTTTCTTCAATAATATGGCATTCATTCTGATAAAGTATGGCTTAGCTAGTTGCACCTCTTCATATCTCTACCTACTTAGGCCCACATCTGTAAAGAGCTCATAATTTTGTCTGCTTATGTTTATGCAAAAAGCTTGTTGCGGATCGTTATCTGATGTCGGCGATTACATTGTATACCTAAGCAGTTGGTTAGCAATATAATCGTTGTTATACGAGTTGAAGAGGTGCTCACTTCCGATATCAACCGGCGATTCGTATCGAATCATAGCTGGAGCCATTGAAGGTGCATCTACATATACTCGTTTAATAATCTACATAACGAAAGCTGATTTAACTGAAATTTGCGCGTGTTAATTAATTAATTTCATAGTTGTCTAATTTAATACGCGGGTGTATTTTGGCGTCGTAATATGTGTGCCATACCTATATACTAAAATGTACAGCACCACATTTTTCATAGCCCCTTTGTCAAAAATTAGTCATCAAAATATGATATCTCTAAACATTCGTTTGTAATTATTTCTTAACTCTCTTTTTTGTTTAATAGTATTTTTCCCAAAAATTGTATTTACCTACGGTCTCATAATCCCACACGTTGGAATGAAATGTATGTATAATTTAGTTATGTAGCTACAATCATTTTCACCTTCCGCCGTGATATATTGGTAGCTATTCATAGCCAAAAGAGTTCATTTACACACGGCAGATTTTGTCATCGTAAGTTATCCATCTAGTTAGTGTTGACAGCGATGGTACCGGATTACATTTTATACTCGTAAGTTTGTTATGTAATAGCTCTCATTTGGTTTATTACAGTTAAAAGAAGACAGGTGGACATTATGTGACCGTAATACCATCATTTCCTGGTGAGTTCTGAGTTTTTGCCACGAAGAAACTTTGGAATTAAATAGGTACTCAACAAGATATTTCAAAGTGTGTTAATAAATATAGCAGGTATTTCAGTCCATAGAAAGTAATTTCAACGACTTATTAAAATTAAAAAAACCTGAACAACTAAGCTAGAAAAAAATTAGAGAGACTAAAGTTAGATACTTTGCATATTTTTTTGATATACACACTGCAAACAACTATTGTAAAAGCCATTCCATGTAGATACTTCGGCTTAACATTCAATGCTAAGACAATTCAGTGTTTCATGCCAACGACACAACACGTGACAAGAAAGCTTGTAAATCATTACGTGTTGACACCGAACACCGCTGAAATCTTGGAACCCTTCCTACCGGAGCCCTAACGACATTCCGACCGCTCCAGGTGACTCGCTGCCGTTAGTATCTTATTCGGCATTTAAATTAATAAGATTTATATTTGATGCAGTACCGTGCGCTACAGTAATCTACGAAAAGAACATTTGGTTTCAGAGTTGGCAAAATACAGGTTTTTGACAAATATGTACCTAACATACTTAATCAGGCGAGAATCCGTTTAGTTAAAAAAGCAGCGACAAAATACGTGGTTGCGACGAATCCTCACCCGCATGTTGCGTGCTAAAGGTCACTTTCCACGGAAAGTAACTTCAATGCTTTATTGGTGACAAATGCGACAATCCAATTGGATTAAGAACACGGTCCTGTCCTATCTAAGAATCAATACCCCGTAGACGTCACTCCTACGTCTCTACTCTATGTTATTAGCTGAAACAACGTGAGGTTGAAGCAACTTGCGCCTTAGCGTTCAGGAATATGGTGGGGTTAACTGCAAGCCGGAGCCGTGGCACGTATCTGATTTATGCGATACATTAGCGAGCGGCGCATGCGCACTCCACTCTCGTCGATTTATGGCCGCGAACCGAAAAATTATGCATTACAGTTTATTTTGCAATTCTTAGTTGTGGAGAGTAATTCTATTAGGTGTCTACTTTTATTAAATCAAGAACGCGATTCAATCGTCTACTGTGCTATTTTGTTACATGTAGTTAGATCGTTAATGCCCTATTTTCATATTAATGTTAATGTCCAATTTTTTGAGTATATTAGTTATTACAATTCCTACATACCTAATATGCGATGGTGATATTTTTTTTTATGCAGCTTTTACCAAAATGTCCACACAGATAGCTTGCAATACTGGCAGAAAACGAACTGAAAAAATTTGACGTTTCGCTTTTTCTCCTCATGTTGTAGACATAACAACATGAACTATAGCTGTACCTACGCGTTAGAATAAGAATAAAAAACCTTTATTTCACAAATAACAGGATCAGGGGCCTTACCATGACGTCTTAATGCGATTAAATGCCGACTTCGTTCAGGTTCTAGCTGTCATTTTTAGTATGGCTCTGACAGCGAGCAAACCATGGCAACCCCCCAGAAGGTACTTTAGTCAATTTATTTAAGCACTTATTTAAATACAGGTTTTTGTGATAAATATCCACTCAGAATTCGTCGGGTGACGGCAGGTGAATATAATTGTTATGTTATGTTATGTTAGCACAATACATTAAAATTGTATCGGCAACGTGTAGAGACGTGCGAATTCAGATATGCGTTTGATTTCCACAAAATGTTTTATAGCACAAGTTAAAATTTTACTTTATAATTTTTTTTCTAAACAACACGAAGCAACATGCCATGCCTATGTAAGTAAAAAATCATTGTTACGGTCTACGGTGGGCCAGGAATCAATTTGTTCGATAGTGAAAAAAAAAATGTTTTCCAAGAATTTTTTTTTTCAGTATTTTATTGATATTTTCTCGTACTGAAATTAGTGCAGCTGAGGCACTCCGACCTAGGCCAATGTGCGGGGAGGCCGGCGCTGGCGGCGGCGCTTTTAGACACACTTGAGATCTCTGCGCAGCGTCTGTTGCGACCGCCAGGCGCCGCCACTTAGCCGACACTATGCAACTCCTAATAATACTAGCGGCCTGCCAGGGCTGCCTCTGTATTTTCAAGCTAATGTTGAAATATTTACACAATTCGTAAACACTTTTGTATCTAAATGAAATGAATAAGTTTTTGGTAAAAAAATAAATTTCAATACATGCTTGCTTACTCATTGTGCTTTTTATTGACTGTATTTGCTCTATCCTCCATTTTACATATTTATGCATACCAAGTACCAAGTCAACCCGGCCTAAGGAAGTGGATGAAATTCCACTTGCAAGATTTGACCCAAATCCTACCTACGATTTAGATTCATTTATTTACTACTAGTTAGAAATCTAATTATAGGCGTTGTCAGAACCATACTTTACGTTATTAATGTAGGTAGGTAACGTAAACCGGGGTGACGAAATCATTCATTTTTATTTGCGTTACCTGCTTCCAATCGATGTGTTCATCGATCGTCTTTTCACATTCATCGCATATAGACACTATCGATTTTGTAGCAATTTCAAAACTATCAAAGTAGCCCCGCCCCAAATTGATAAAAATGACCTCGGTTTCCAGTACTCAATAAGATAACAAAAGTACAGCCATCCAAAAGAACTAAACTAACAAAAACTAAATTAGGAAAGTATTGCTGCAAACTGTTATAAACATACATGCATAGATCACGTGTTTATCCCTTACGGGATAAACATAGCCTAAGGTAACAACGCCTAAAGGTCACGTTTAGAATGTAGCATCTTAGATATTTCAAAAGTACCTACAGCATAAGGTAGCACAGTTCTAATTTTACGTATACTTATGGCCTGATGGAAATTCTAAATTAGAAAAAGTCAGTTTGAAATTATATTATTTAGTAAGTTACTGAGCATCCCTGCGCAGAGGTGACGTGATCCTGTATCTGGCATATCTAATATCGATAATCAATCAGTGGTTATAGCTAAGGCAGTTGTGTTCATCGCTCACAATCAGAATAATACAGCATTACTAAGCGTAAGCTAATATAAGTTATATTTAGATGAAGCAGAAATAGCTTTTCATTTACCTTCCTTTCTGTACTACAGTCGGTAAGAGGCCAAGGAGTTCTAACAATAATGTGATCACGGCTCTTACATAATTAAACACGCTACGCGATATTTTTCGACGAGGCTGGTCTTGATGTCGAAAGCATTAAGGTATACTTCCCTAGCTAAATATATGATTAATCAAAATTCGTATTAAGGTTTTTGTATACATTTTTCGAATTAACAAACTAATCAGTTAAGTAATGTGGTATGGGTAAAGCAAAAAGTAGGAGTACCTAATCTCAATGAAATAACCTTGTAGGTATGTGCTGATATGATCAGCAACGATGACTAATGAAGCATATTTAATTTTACTCAAATAACAATAGAGCCATTATATTTATAAGATAAGTACCTACCTACCTATTAAATATTGCACCCAACACAGTAGTTACCTATACTACAGCGGTGAATTTGCCAGTTGCGCTCTTTGACACTAGCTAATAGGCCGATCATGAGGGACATGTTACCACAAAGGTCATAAAAACGTACAAGACAGGCAGTTCCCACATTATAGCGGTGCTGGCATGTGGTGTCAAGTGGCGCAGGTGCAGGCACTCCAGCCTCGCTGCCATGTGACCTCCAGAACCACTTCAAATTACTTTTTTAACATTATATTCTTTTTGCCAATGCCATTTTGAATGCATGTTTACCGGAACGCGACAGGGCATGACTGACATCGGTGAAGGTCAAACCTAATGCAAGTTAAGGTCAAAGACTCCTTAGCTGGCTGGTTAAAGAAAACGCATTATATCCTATCGACTTTTAGCTCAGAGCTCTGTGCAAATAAAGACGTTACGAATTCATACGTGAGTTTGAATACTATATTATGTGAGGGTATTGCTAACTTGAATTACGACCAGGCGGGTTTAATAAGTACGCTTACATTAATTAACAAAGGCAACAATTAATTACGTAGAAAGTGGAAATTATACGGGTACCTCCTATTGATACATTATACAGAAAGTTAACTTAGTTACGATTGAGAAAATAGGCCAAGAGCGTGTCGGGCCACGTGCAGTGTAGGGTTCCGTAGTTGCTTGTCACAATATGTGGATATTATGAACATAAAATAATTATTCGAAACTACTTTGAACATAGTTCTAATTTTTTATAAGTTGGTCGACTATTACTCGTTAAATTGTAAAGCCAACCCTGCTGTGATAGTTTTCCTTTAAACTTCGTTATACCTATATACTACTACCATAAATTTAGTACAACCGTTTAGCTGGCAAGGGGGGGGGGGGGGACACTTGACTCTAACGATAAATAGAACTTTAACGCTTAATATTTCGCAAACGAATCTTTGAATCGAAAAATGGTTTTCCCACACCCACAATATTTTTGATCTTTTCAACGACATTTCACACTATGGATAAAAACGAGAAAATAAAACCGGCCCCTAAAAAAATATTCAAGATTTCATTTTACCACTTTGTCGGCGTAGTTAATATGTACACCCATGTCAAATTACAGCTTTCTAGTACTAAGAATCTATGAGCTAAGCCGCGGACAGACAGACAGACGGACATAGCGAAACTACAAGGGTTCCTTGTTCAGTACGGAAGCCTAAAAAAGTGGGAATATTTTCTGCTTTTCTTTTAGGATTTACGTTTTTTGATAGGTAGGACATAAGTTTGTGATCTTCATGAATTGGTTAAAGTTAGTACTTGAATGAGGATGAGCCTGGGCACACTTTGCTCGAATAATTAAGTAATTAAGAGGGTGATAATTGTTTACAGCTAGCGCAAAAACCGTAGAGGCGCGTGCGGCGAGCGCTCTGCGTGATTAGATAACCTCTGAAATATCGCCGTCGACGCCATTAATTACCGCACGCCCTGCGCGGGCGCATGCGGGCGCCCAAACTCGCCGTTTTTTCCGCTCGCACCGGCTCCATTAGCCAAACCTTGAGCTGCCAGCTTATCTTTCGGTTAATTACCCACAACCTTCTATTTGAAGTAATTAAAAAGAAAGGAATCAGACAAGTCACATAAACCACGAGTCATAAACCATTTTATTGTACTCGAGATGGCTTTGTACGTAAATGAACTCTCAGTCATAACTAAGCATCTAATTATTTATCGAGTAAGTAGATAGGAGTTTCCTCGCATAAAAGTTTCGGAAGCTTTAACAATGAGTGCCCCTAATTGGGCGGTCGCCGGCGCCAATAAAATGCACATTAAAACAAACGTATATACGAATACTTTGGCTGTAACAGTGTTAATTAAATTGCTGGATTATTTGTTTATGACATGTCGTTTGAGTCGCTGATTTATAGCTCTGTGAAGTTAGTATTTGTATTAATTAAATATATATTTCGGAATCGTTTTAAAGTTGTACAATTTTAACAAAGGATGTGGAAATACACAATTAGGGATGGAGTATTTGGTTCGAAGTTTTACGTTAGTTTTGTTAAGGTGTAGTTTCGGGTGAGCGTTGCCGGCCGCGGAGCCTGCGGTGCCCGCCCCGGCCACGCCCCGCCCCCGCCCCCCGCGCGCCCGCCGCCGCGCCCGTCGCGGTCCCCCGACTGACCCGTACGTTCCACTTCGATCCACTACTGCCATTCATTCTCATAAAACTACAATCTACACTGGGAAATAGGAATGCTGTGATGGTGGCTAAAATGAACGCACAACTAGTAAAATACACGCAGGAATAGTACTAATTAACAAATAATACAATCCACTACTTACCGTTAGGCGAGATTATCTATTGTATTAGCTTCTTGGGCAGCATTTTACTTATTTTCAACTGTTATCCACCAAGTTGATACGAATTAGGGGTAAGTAGGCACAGTTACCGCATCAAGTAAAGGCCATCGATTTTTAGGGTTCGGTATCTACCTCGAAAGAATCCCATATATGATCACTTTCCGTCGGTCTATCAAGACCCTTTTTATCAGAAGGTATCAACTTGAAATTGATATCGAGTATTTCTCGTGGCTATGGTCTCTTAATTACCGTAATAAGTGTCTTTGTTCACGCGATAAAAAGATATCATTTTTATTCAAAAACCGTAGGTATCAAAACCTAGTAGAGTTGGTACTTGTTGTTGGCACAGACTCACGAAATTTGGCAAGAAGTTAGTCCTCACAACACAAGTAAAGGAAAAAAAACAAAAATCACTGATGCTGAAGATAATAATGAATGTTGTATCCTTCTATTTTCTGAAAACGTACAAACACACATGTTGTTCTAAGTTTAGCTCTATCATTAGGTGGTTCTCATGTTGAACACTGATATGAATACGCGTAGGTAAATACATAGCAGCTACCTTAAATGCAAATGTATCGACAAACAGATGTCGCGCGCGTCGGACACGGCGCGGCGATGTGGCGCGATAGGGATCTGTGGCTGGCTACCGTCAACGTCATTCGTGTATCAGAATAAGTAGCTGAACTAACGCACAATCCTAAAGTTCCACCAAGATTATTACACCAAAATCGTGTTAATAAAGAATAGGGAACAATTAATTTATGGCATTTATGAACACGAATTTGTCTCCGACAAAGGACCTCGCAACTAATGTGTGAAAAAATGGTTTTCAGTGAAATTTACAGCTTTTTTATATAGACAATGTAGATTCATATACTTCCACATTAATATTGAATACGGGCATAAGCACCCGCAGCATTGATGGTATTCCGTTTTTGAACCTATATTTAAAAGTAGTTTGACAACAAAATGTGGACAACATAAATAAGTAGCAAAAAAAAATTACACGACGCGACGGACTAACAGCCTTGTATATCTGTTTGCATCGGGTATTTACCTACCTTAGAATCCGAAATCAACTTAATAAATACTCAGAAAAAGGAGCTCCGCCCTCCGTCGAAATCCAGGTGGACAAACTGTAGGCGGACCACGGGTAAGACACCAAATAATAATACCGTGAATACAACCAACTGTAGTGATTACTAATTTTACTTCTAATTTCTAGTACTAGGGTACTACATACTAACCACGTCATCTAATTGAGTTTTAATAAATTATATACCTCAACATCGATATTATTTTAAAAGGTGGGTCCGAATTACTGATTTACCTACTCAGCAACACTCACTAGGTACTAACTCTTGAAACTAGATTTCCGCAACGGATGCGAAGCAGCGAGTGCAAACTAGTGGATAAAAATGTGAATACTACTTTACTAAAATAAAAAGAGATTTATTATACTTCAATTGTTTTCCTTCTTTCTATTTTTCGTGTCGTAGAGAGGTTAAAAATGGTGTTTCGCTCGGCAGCCAAGGAAGTTTAGCGTAAAACAGAAAATTTGTAGTTTTGCAGAACAAACTGTTTCTTACCTTACACTTACTAACGCCACAGTATGAAAACAAAGGACGTTGTGCACTCTGAAAATAAAAGTAAATACAGCGAGGGTATAACAGTAATATGGAATGTAAGTATAATATTATTTAAAAGTGATAAGATAAAACCGCACAAATCATGCGAATGATTTCATTTGAACAATAACACGAATTTATCCTGATGACTTATAATCATGAAACATTATTTTACATCCTAGTTTTACGTTACATAATTTGTTAATACTCGACATTATAAGGATTATTAAAAAAAACCGGTATAGTGTGAATTGGAATCGGACACAAAGCGGACATCACCGTACAAAAATTGCTATTATTAAGATTGAGAAAAAAGCTACAATTTTCTCTGTGAATTAAATTTACACCTCTAGGTACTTACCTACTATGCAATCCGTAGCGTATTTAATGTATCTATCTTTTTGTTTGGATTCTAAAACACTGAGGGATATTGACCATCACGTTTGGGTACTTGATAGTACAAATATATACTTTGTAAAAACTAAGGCAACCAATAAGGCTTAATGTGTAAGAAGCTTAGGACTACAAAAAAATAAGACAAGTTAAAGAGTTCTGTAAAGGCCGCTGAGAAACTAATCTACGTTAAAGCAAATAGCAACTGCAAACTGTCTGAAGTACCTGTAATGGAACGTAACTAAAAAAAAAAGAATATTATTAAAAACTATATGTTGGTAACACTGCCGATCATGCCCCTTCCTTTTCTAACTAGATTAAGGCTAGACGTATCTTTGTACCTAATACACAAAAACCTATAAAATAAACCTTCGAAGACCAGCAAATACTTAATACTAAATAATACAGTACCTAACTAAGACAAAGTGTATTCATGGTATTATACTCACCATTGTTTCATCGTGGTTATCATTCTGTCTGTAGGGACGGCATTTACGGACGTTTTATTAATTTTTTTATGTACCTATATAGGTATGACTACTCGTAGAAATGTATTGATTTCACAAAAACTAATTAACTAGAACGGAAAACAAGTAAAATTTACTTTTGACCTTCATAATGATACGGGAGGTTCCGTATCATTGTCATCATCATCTCTAGCCTATGTACGTCTCACTGCTGGGCAAAGGGCTCCTGTAAGTGAGATGAAAGGCTTTGAGGTGCAGTTCCCAAGTGGGCTTACTGCGGATTGGGAACTTCACACACACCAGCACTACCTCCAGTAACCTTCAAGTTCCCTCAGAATGATTTCTTTCACCGAAATTTTATATGAAAACTTGCCAATGTAATTTCGTGTAGGTATAAATTCCGAAAAACTCAAAGGTATGAATCAGAGTTTGAACCCGGGTTCCTCGGCTTGAGATGTCATATATAGGCCTTACACTGTAGGGCCATGTCTTGACAAATGGCTGAAATATCCCGATTGATGTTTGCTTTGTGGACCACTCGCGTCTTACTTGTGCCTACTACTACCTAAACATGAAATAAATAGCTTGAATTACCTCGTCCTTCCGGCGGTGGTAACGAGTGTCAAGTCACACGCAGCACGTCAGATCTTCCACAGCATTAGAGGAGCCGTGAATACCTATCATTAATTTAAATACCTACTCAAAGAAAATACAGATATTATAAAGTATAAAAATATTTCAAAAAGACGCGTGTCAGTAACGTAACGTACTCAAGTGAAACAGCAATCCAGTCCACGTCGTGGCATACACTTTATATTACACTTAATCAATATTCATAATTCATTAAAGTAGGCTTTATTTTTTAATTATAAGTAAGAGTAGGTACGTTCTATATCTATACATATAATAAAGCTGAAGAGGGTCGAAAGTTTGTACATGGAAGATATTTAAGAAAAAATGGCTGGGGTTACTTAGAATCGATATCAGAACTCGTTCCAACAGTTTTTAGAATTTTTGTCTGATTATCTGTTTGTAATATTTGCGAGCGCACATTATGTGAAAACGGCTGAACGGATTTTGATGCAAACTTTATTAATATTTGAGAAAATTACCAGCCAGATTATACTTTTTATCCCGGAAAATTGCATAGCTCCCGCGGGATAGCGATAAGGAAAAAGTCACAAGTAATAAATATTGCTTCAGTATCATAGAGGTGCATTAAGGAGGGATTTTTCAAAATTTCCACGGTATAGGGAATAAAGTAGGGTTTATAAGTCCACAGAAAAGGGAGCCTATTTCTACAATTATAATTACTAGTCTTGAAATTTGGCACACAACTAGGTAATCATAACTGCTGAAAGTTAATTTCAAGACTTTTCAAAATTCCCATGGGATAGGAAGAAAAAAGGATTTTTATTATTACTTTGAAATCTTCTTATCTCCGTAATTATTATTACTAGAATCTTTAAATTTGGCATACCAGTAGGTAATTATGATGAAAACTGATCTCAGGATTTTGCGAAATTCCCGTGGAATAAGAAAAATGAGTAACTGACTTCCTAATATACTAGTTTCTTGGTATTTGGCAGACATATTCCTCGAAGATCAAAGCGGTGCACTACAAAGGGATTTTCCAACGGGATAAAAGGACGGTTATACAAAATATAGACTGTATTTAGTAGTTGAGTAGAGTAGAGTAGGAGGTAATACGAAATCCTTCGTGCTTAAAGTACGACTCGCATTTGGCTGATTTTTGTACATTTTCGATGGGAGAGAGAGGAACTTCTTCAGCTTCTTCTTACTGCGCAAAATTTTTATTATGCGCGGACGAAGTCGCGGGAAAAAGCTAGTTCTACTATAATACTGAAGCTCTACTACGGTTCCAATTAATAATAAGCACCTACGTAACTACCTAATAGTAGAGATATCGTTAATTGTGACGTAACTTTAGCTTTTAGGTGTATGGAAAAAGCGACCTCGACGATAACTTTATTTTAATATTCAAAACCTGCATCGATAAAATATACTATTAGATATCGACCAAAAACAGAAACTGCTGGTAGGTACCTACACGAAATAGGCCCGGTCGAATTATTATGGTAATGATGAGCCCGATTCAGATATTGTAGGTTCGTGGGGACACTTTCCCATACGTCAGCTGGGAGTTGCCTTATCGCGTGGCGCCTGCATTAGTGGGCTCGCAGCCCCAGCCCCCTCTCCCCCCCCGGCCCGGCGCCGGCGCCGCCGCTCTTAAGCCGCGACAACAATTTTTAGTTTTTTTTGTCAGCTCTCGATGTGGAAGGTAATTAATGAGGCCGCGGACCCGCTGTGAGAAAGGAGGCACTTGACTTCGAAATGCAGACTGATTCGCGATCGCGTGGAGTTCTTCCGCGTGATTACAGGTCGCCAGCGCCAGCGGTCACTCGAGCACTTGTTTCCTAAACAGTGCTACTGATATCCCAAAAGCCTCGTATTTATCATTTCGATTGAATGGCGAAAATTACAGTTATAATTTTAAGTAGTATTTTTAACAGTCAGATCACCAAACTTGTGACTCATAAAAATGTGAAAAACTCATGACTACCTAAAAAAAAAATTGACTAAAAAAGTGATTGCTTGTCGAGTTTGGTCACAAAGCTCTTTGAAACATTATTGCGTGTGTTCTTTTATTGTTTGAGAGCCCATTGCTAAACGATCCTTTTACAAATGAGTCACCACAAAAAAAATCGAGATGTGATGATAAAAGCGTTAAATGGCAGCAGGGCGCGTCATTAAGACGAGCTTCGGATCGCGAACTACGACTACCGCGGAGCCTGCCCACTTATTAATAAAATCCTAATTTTTATATCGTGGTCACGCGGAACCGATCGAAACGCGGTCCCTTTTACACCAACGGTAGAGCCGGCGAGAGAGGGACTCGCCGCTTTTGTTTGTTAGCTATTAATAACAGAAAAACAAGCCGATCGAAGTGGATTAACACATTAACAGGTTCGTTGTCACCAGAATAAAAGAATTTCCGATGAGTCGGGAGTCTCAGACGAAAAAATTTGGTGTCGGAGTTGGAGCCCGCCGAGGGGTAAGAGGAGAGGGTATCAATTAGTAGGGCTTGTAAGTTGTAGCAGGCAGCGGGCGCCGGCGCTCCCGCGGCACCGCCATGCTTTCGGCTTTCGGCCGCGATCACAAGTACGGTTAGGCTGATAAAAATGTTTTTACTTGACGGCTTTTGTCGTATAAGTTAGAGGACGCTTGTTTTTCAAATGTGCCAAAATTAAGCGTCTATTAGAGTTTTCATATAAATCTTTCGTTCGTGTGGCTAGAAATGGTATAAATAAACAATTATATTACGGTAATATTTTTCACTGTAATAATCATTGGGCATAAACAACAAAAAAATAACCATTATTATCCTTTGTTTGATATGGACTTTTAGTTACAAATATAGCTTTAGTGTCATTTTTATTTGCGGTCACAACAGGCAGATGTCCATTTTATCGCAAATGACGGAACTCTATTTAGGTACCTACAACCACACAAAGCATCTGATATGTTTAAATCGACAGATTTGCAATTGAATAAGTTATTTAATAATAATTTGAATTGGTTGTCTTTGAGCGAGCTGGATGTGTGCTTAGTTGTCATTTTGCTGTTGAAAGCGAAATTGCCTAGCACTATGCTAAATTAATTTGCCATTATTTACGACACGAACTTTTTAAATCCCTGCTTGTAAACGAAACTACAGCCACGCAATCCATTGGAATGTTTAAAGAGTACCTAAATATTCTTTGAGTGTTTAGTCAATTATTTCGAAAGAAATGCATTCTATCCTATAAAAGTCCCAGAGTTTGGCTTTTAGAGCGGTTTCTATAATTGGGTCACGTCAATATGTTTACATCGTATGATGATATTCTAATTAAATATCTGAATCACGTCCTCCTGGTTACTTCGAACTGAACAGACGACAAAAGACTTGCGTTGTTTAAGGAAAAGGTAACTGAAACTGTCGCATCGCAGTTCACTTTAATACGTCTTTAGTTATTATTTTCCGATAGCTTTGTATAATATTTTGCATTATGACGTCTTTTGCTAGAGATCTTACGCTTAGTCATTTTAAATAAGCCATTGATTAGTGAGTGAAGTCAACTTAACTACGCTTATAAACCAGACTGTGGAAAAACAAATTTTCCTTGTACATACGAATATCTAGTCAGTATGAATACATATACTATGGTCCTTGAAATGACATTAGCCGCCTACCTGAAGTTGCTACCGTTTACTTAGGTAGTTAAGATCCATAAAGACAAGTTAAGATATTAGATACATCATGTAGGTAAATGTTTCTTTGTGGCCGGAGCGGGGGGAGGGGGGCTATTCCCGACAGTCGAAGTTTGTATCATACCGTCCCTCTCGCTATCCTATCAATGACTATTAACGTAAGTAGAAACGCACAAGAACTTCGAATTTAGAACTTCGGAGTGTAAGGCCAGGAACCTGTGCAGTATATGTATATTCCGGCGTGTAACTTCTTCTGGATTTTGAAATCAAAACGAATGTCTACGACTAAACCTATTGAGTCTTAGCATTAATGTGGCATTAATCAACTGTTTCTGAAGTAATGTGTAACTTTTTAAAGAAAACTGAAAGGAGACAAGACAGCCAATGCAAAAGTTAAATAATGTATAGTCGTACAACGCATACATGCATAGGTAATTTATTAGTGTGTCTGCTATGATAAGTATTAAAATTCTTTATTTTAATTTTACTGGTCAGTTCCAGTGAAAACAGAAAGCGACATTATCTGTGTACTTGAACTTTTACTCAGATCGTTTGAAAGCCGTTATGATTTTCGAGTAATACGAGACGAATTAAAAGCAAATTAAGTAGATACAACAAATATCTGTAAGTCGACTTCCACATTCATCGGATCGTTTTAATTGTGGCGGCGGCGGAGGCCTAATGCCGTCAGGCGCGGGGCACGCGGGGTGCGGGCCGCGGGGCGCTACACGGAAAGGCTTTCGCGGCGGCGCTTTACAGGCCCCGCCGCCGCCTCTCAGGCGCAGGCGTCGGCCACACTGCAGCTTGCTCTAACTTGAAAGCCATTACACTGAAATATTTTGTTTGATTGTTGCGCTGGAACGTTTTGATGAATATTTTATGGTCGACATTTGGCTAGCGAAATGTAAAAAAAAGAACTACCCTCATACATATTTTCAACGGGATGTAGACCTACTATCTACTTTGTTTATGTATAAAAAATCTGATTTGCCCAGAACCTGTGTACGCCCACATTCGTCGTTTAAAACATACATATATCTACTTACTACGATCGCTGTAGCTTCTACCAAGGCAGTGTTAAAAACATTTTTTTATAAAATAGGGTAGAAAACGAGCAAGTCATCTGATGGTAAGTGAGCACCACCAGCACTACACATGGACATTCGCAATACTAAAGGACTGCAGATGCGTTACCAGCCTAGAGGACGAAGGTAAAATACCTCGTGTGCCAGTCATTTCACCGGTTGTCTTATTTTCTACGCCGGAACATATCAGCGCAAGCACTGCTGCTTGGTAGCTGGATTAGCAAACAAGATGGTGGTAGCGATCTGGACGGACCTTGCACACGGTTCCGCAAAATTCCCATGCAAACACGAGTCAGAAAAAAATAACTTATAACAAAGCTGAACAAAGGGCGCAGTGTGCCCACAGCCCTGCTAGCCGTCCGATAGCGCCGGCGCCCCAAATTCGTCGATTCACAATGCATTTCGAATATTTGATACGTGGCTCAATGTTTGACGCTTGTCTAATAACAGACAATCGAATTATTCTAAACGTTGTCGTATTCCTTTAACATAAATTGAGTTCTTCTTTGACTGTAACTGTAACTAAATGAATATACATGCTCAAGCAGAAAGTGATTCGATTTTTCCGTCTCATAAATTGTTACGGTGAAACTACAGATATTGTAAAAGATGATATGTGTGAATGAATTACGTACTATGTATAAGTAAAAGTCATTGCACTTTTGAATATTTTTGAAATTGTCTTAGAATTCGGTCAATGGACATTTGATTAGTTACGATCGAAAAAAATAACTGTATACATATACATATCTTTAAATCAACCCGCTTGCAAGTTCAAGCTCCTTCAATAGCCACCGAGGTCTATAATGTATGTATGGGTAAGCCTATTTTATAACTTTAATGCATTATCGTTTTCATGACAAATTTTGAAGTGAGACCTCTTCACTTCACACTTACACTTTAATAGCGAGATAAAAAATCTTAAAAAGAATTATTGTATCACCAGTACAACGACTTTTAAGGAATTAGTTAGTCATTATGCGCATTTAGGTGTTATGGAAAGAATCACGAGTATAATGTATGGATTCATTTCATAATAACCCAGAAAAGAATTTCAAAGAAAAGGTAGAAATTGAACACTGTATTGTTTGTTTTTAGGGTTCCACAGACAAAGTGGCTAAAACGGATTATTTATAGTTCTGTGAAGTCCGTGTATCTTTCTGTCCGCCTCAATATCATAGGCAAATGCCTGTTACTTTGAAGGTCGGCGTCTTTCGTAAGCCGAGGCGCTACATTTTTCTTAGGGTGAATCCGAGGAGGAAAAAATTACATCATTAGCTAGTCAGGACTTTAATAGTACCTATATTTTATACCTGTAGACGAAAGAAATCGCCTGAATTTCAACAAAGGCTGCTAAAGTCCGAGGGGAATGGCTTGTAGTCCTGAGTAGAAAGTATACTAGTACAAAGAAGCATCATTCTATAATCCCTACTATCACTACTATAATATTATAAATCCTAAAGTAAATCTGTCTGTCTGTTACCTTTCCACGCTTAAACCACTAGACCGATTTAGTTGAAATTAGATACACATGTAGTTTGAGCCCCGGGGAAGGATTAAATATAAAGTTTTTATCTTGGAAAATTGTATAGTTCCCGCGGGATTGTGACAAGCGAATTCCGCATCTGCACAGTCAAAGTCGCGGGCAACATCATCTATTTGTGAGAACTCTACTCTAAGAACATTGATATTAACACAACTTGAAATACTTTACTGTATCAGATATTACTTACTTTGCATATTAATGAGAATTACTTTAGACAAAACCTAAGTAATTCTCATACCTATACTCGTAGTTTAGAAAAAATGCGTAACGCTTTGATTCCGGGGAATGGTCTACACTACACACAATTACGTACAATTACTTATTGTTCGTGTAAAAATATACTTCAACTGTTTACTAGATGACTTCATTACTTTTGCATTTTAAAGAAAAATAATAGTACCTACCTAGTTCAATTAATCAGAGTCATATCACAGGGGATCCCAAAGTTCTTCCGGCTATACATTCTAATTTTAACTAGCTAGCTAGGTTAGGGCGCCGAAACAAAACATTTGGGAACTGGATTAGACGATTGTACTTCATAGTTTCTTGCAATCTGTTTCAATGCGTATTCAATTGCTTCTTGTGATATAATGTATGTATACAATATGTTTTTGGCTGTATTCGTTTGGATTTAAGTAGTCACCCTACGAAAGTTAAAGAAAACGGTATTCTTTTACTTCTTAGACATTAAATTATGTGTTTTACTCTCAATGTATAGAAAAAAGGTATACTTGCGTTTTTTTGCAAATGTAAATGTTTCGGAAGCTCTATGCTCTCGAGCCGTGCAACCGTGCCATCCAAAAGTATAAAAAAATATAAACATAAATAGCGTTACTTTCAACTTCTATTACAATAAAATGGTTTTCCATTACAGCAGCTTAACCATTGTAGATGTATTTAATCATTAAACCTTGATATCGACTACGGAACTCTTGTTAAGCGTGGTCCGATACGCACTTCGCCGGTTTTTTTGTTAAGCTCGCAGTTTGTATTCTAATTTGACAGGTCATGTTGCCGTGTTAAAAATAGAAGGCCACGCCGAACCAGATGCGACGCGCGATTTACAAGCGCCAGATTAGATAGCGCTGATCTCAACGGATAAGCGAGAAACGGCGTCTCCGTGCACCGGCACCGCTGAATGATGCATAAAGCTACGGGCGCATAGGTATGAACAAGTATTGTTAATATTAAAACATCTCAGAAAATTATCCCGAAGTGTTTAGTACCTCCTTATCGGTGAACCCTTACAGTTAATGAAAAATAAGATTAATTCGTACCTAATTGCAGACTCAACGTCCTCAGGTTCCTTTCGTTCCAACATAATTATATCTATAATAGTACATTATGATACAAGTGTGCTATGTTGGTAATTACATACGAGGAGTATTGTACGCGCGAGCGCTAGCGAGCGCGGGTAAGAGAGCCGAGATGTGTAATTACCAAAGCACACGCGTCGCATACGACGTTTTTCAACACATTTGCGAGGAAAAATAATTAAAATTTAGTTAATAAAAGGACTTTAAGAACTTTAGTTTACCTTCGTTACTAGACATTGCATACCTGGAGCTGCTTTAGAAGTTTACTTTATCATTTGGTAATTAACACCTTGGATTTCTTACTGATATAACTGTCCGAACATTGTCCGAATATATTTTAGTATTTCCAGCGACGGACATTAATTTTTAAAGTAATAAAATAACAAAGATTGAATCAACAATATCAGTGAAAAATGGCGGCAGATATTATTTCTCCGCGCCAATCCGCACGCAGCACTCGCGCATGCGCGCTGTGCACTTAGCACGCGCGTGACGAAGACACTGACAAGACTGCTAAACAGCCTAATATTAAAATTATAATAAAATAATTAATCAATGTCTTAAATATGCAAATTATGGTCCCTTTTTAGATAAAAATGAATAATTTGTCGAAATTAAATGTTTATTTATCATCTTTAAACTAAAATAGTTTAATATTCACGAAAATATTCCTTGTTCCTATTGATACTGAACCGTTTGCTGAGATTAAAAAAAGTTTATATATTATTACCGCACTCGTGCGGTAATTTTATTACAGCACTTGTGCGTAATAAGCTGTATTATGAGTTTAAATGCGGTGCAATAAGACTCAATTTACGAGCAACTGTGTTGAAAAATGTATTACTGACTCAGTGCTACACGAAGGTTTGTAAATGTTCGTGATGTAGCGTCTAACTTTCAGGAAGGTACGAGTGACATGGCAATGTACTCAGTTGGCAAAACGGGCAGATGCTCATCTAGTTTTGATGCCCAAGCAAGAAAAAACCTGCCCAATACAGGGCCAAATAACTTCAAAATAAAGTGAATGCAGGTGAGTTACTTAGAATACGTCGTATATACTAATATGAAACGTAAAAATTTAACCTTACAACAAGTTAAATTGAAGGTTCCATTAGAGTTTTAAAAGCTCTCGACTAATTAACAGTAATATATCTAAACCGCCGCCGGCTATCTCCAGAAGTTGAGTATTTATGTTCATATTGATTGCTAGGTAGGTATTGAGGCAGGCGTGGGTATGTGTACAAGAATCACTAAATTGTTGTAGTAAGAAACAGATCAAGTAAAATGAATTAAACATTCCAAAGTAACGAATATTGGTCGTTATTTAGTTCGGTTTTTATTGTTTAGTTTCGTTTAACATCATTAATTTATCCTAAAAACCAAGGGTTGACCATTTTTACTAAATACAATAAAAATATACATATATATCGACAAAATATTTAAAAACCTACGTATTCATAAAAGCCAAAATCAAGTGTTAGGTTGTTATATCAGTTAATTTCGATTGGCATAGAGTATTTTAATAGCATGGAGCAGGGTTGCATTTTATTTGTTACTGTTCTTATCATTGGTCACACCGGGGACATTTGGAAAGAATTTAAATAGACTTTGTAAGTCCCTAATCTTACTAAAACAGCACTTCATAATATTTTTTTGATTTTTTTTCTGTAACTTCAAAGGTGTTGTCGTACTACTATTATAATTTGCTGATAAATAAACTCTTTATAAGAAACCGTTTAACCCGTTTTCTGCATTAGGTTTATTTTTGTAACACCCTATATAACAATCGGGACAGCGTGTGTAATAAGTACATGAAGCCAAATTGGCTAACCAGATCTACTAGGAAGGTAAGAGTTTAGCAAATTTTAAACATAGATACAATATAATATTCCTGTAGCAACTATGGAAGTGCAGCGCTATATAGATACATACATATATAAGTCACGTCATTATCCCTTATGGGGTAGACAGAGCCTAAGGTAACAAGAGCTAAAGGCCACGTTTATAGAGATAGATATAAAAGTCGTACAGTGACCGAGTAGCTGTCATTGTGCTATGCTATGACTTGTGTACGAGCCTAAAAAAAATAATTAGGTATGTAATGTTTTAACCTTTACGTGGGTCCCTGATGCCTGTCTATAGGTAGTTCAGTGGAAGTGGACTTGACTTGGTCATAATTATTTTCACTTAATGCAATTTAGTTTTTACTATATTCTACGCTTGAAATACTTGACGGAATTGTCAGCGAAAGTAAATAAATTAAAAATAGTCCGTACGGTACGGTGTTAGCAGAAAAAAATAATTGCTGAAGGTAGGCCTGAAGACATTCAGTTCGTTGTTGCTCTTTCACGATATGAAAGCTGGACAAATTTAGATACAATTTAAGAGAGACGTAATTTATAATCGCAACTAGCTTTTGCACGCGACTTCGTCCGCGCAGATAACGTTTTAAGGGTGAACAACCCTTATCACTTAGGAGTATGAAAAATAGATAGTAGCCGATTCTCAGACCTACTGAATACGCATATAAAATTTGGTAAGAATCGGTAAAGCCGTTTCGGAGGAGTGCGGTAACTAACATTGTGACATGGAAATTTCATATATTAGATTAAACACAAATGACACTTTTTCCGCCGGATAATTAGGTACTGCTCCAATATCTGCTCCGGATATCGGTAAACTAATTCGCCGCCGACTAAGTGGCAGGTAACAGCTGGTGGTACTTGCGCAGTGTGAGTATTTAAACTTTTTCCGAAGTAATTACTAATTATTTATACATTATACGTATGTATCAATTTTCCAATAAAATATGCACTCGAATGTAACCGCAGCTTTATTTATAATTAAACAATATTTTGATTCCACTTTCCACCTAGACGCCTAGAGGGGCGCGCCCCCCACTTTGAAAAGCAATGCCGTAAGGGATAAAGACGTGATTTCTCCACTCGGTACTTGGACTCGGAGTTGTTGTTATGCATAAAGAATTGGCTTTCGCAGTTCCTTAGCAAATGTACATTTCGATGATACTGTTATGAGTAAGTAAGTACTTACATTCTAGTCATACTGAATTCTCAGGATGAGATTTATAATGAGTTCGCTGCCAGTAAAAACAAGGACATGTTTTTTATTTATGTAAAACACTGAATGTCCATGAGACCTTAATCGACGAGAATACATAATTATGTTAATTATCCTACTAATATTATTAATCCGATAGTTCGTTTGTTTGCGAGTATATATAGATATGTATGTGTAATACAATGCTAGTTTTTGACGCAAAATGTATTGGACCCATTTTGTCAATTTTGGCACTACCTACTCATTTTGTGTCTCATTTTGGATCTCATAGAATGCTTCACTTACCTATATCCCGGAAAATCGAGTTCCGGCGAGATTTCGATAATCGAATTCTTTGCACACGAAGTCACCGGCCACTGCTACTTAATAATAATGTAACATGTAACAAAGCTTAATCGGGCCGGAATAATTTGAACGTATAAGAAATAAGTGAGTAGAGAGCCAAAACAACATAAGAAGTTTAGGATAAAAAAAATTGTCCGTAATCAGATTGCACTGAGGGTTCCAAACAAGAATGTGTGGAATGCCATAAATAAGGCGGAAGGCACGAGCCAACGCGTCGTGTTGCGCAAGGGATGCGGTGCAGCAAAAAGTGACACATTGTCGTCCGCACAAATATTGAGCTATCCATGACAGCACGGGCGGGGCCGACCAGCAACTAATTGTTAGGGGGAGCAGGACCACCCGACACACTTGCACTAAGACAGAAAGGGACGAAATACAACCCCAATAATCCCACTATAAATAACCAGGCTCCTAATGCGCAGGCGCCACGCGTTTTTACCTTTGTTTTTAACTGTCGCGGTTCAACCTTGGTACTTGATAAATACCAATGCATTTTTTAATTTAGAAGTTTTTAGGCATTCATTAATAGTAATTCAATGACAAAATCTTTATAAAATAAAACATAAGTGAGAAAAAAGCGAATTCATACGGCTATATTAATAACTAAATGAAAAAAAAACATCTGAAACCCTATTTAGTTTTCAAAACCTGTCTTTCGTGCTTTTAAGTACGTCGTTTTGTAACAGTTAATATTATAACAATTACGTTGTAAATAAATACTTACTAAACTGAAAACAAATTAGTAGAAAAAATACATATATTCTCCCATTCAGTCATTTCATTAGTTTTTAACGCCTTGTGACACGCAATTGCAATAACGTTTTACTCTACGCAAACGAATATATTAGTTAACTGAAATGTACAGGCGTATTAATGTTGGAACTAAATGTAAGCGCACGTATCAAGACGTTGGAGTCGCCGTTAGCACCTCCGCGTCACGGGGCCTGCCGCCTGCGTTAAGTGCGAAATATTTCCAAAACTTCTCCGTCTTATTTTTTGTGGCGATTTTACGAGTACTTAGCTGAATGATGACGGATCGAACAAAAAAGTTAATGGGTCGCCGTGATGTGATGTATCGATTACTCGCGGGCGAAGGCGGGGCGGGGCGGGTGCTCACTTTGATACACAAACACGCAGGTAGCACTATGACAATGCACTTTATAAGTCCGGGATTAAATCATCATAACCCAACTTTCTGTCAACGTATAATTTGTACCTAACAAAAATAAAAGTGAACCGGGGTTTCGCGTAAAGTATCATCATTAGATACCTACATAGTTTTAGATAAGAAGTATTTTTTATGCAACTTTGTCCGCGCTGAATGTATTTTATAAATAAAAAGTATCATTATTGTGTGTTTTACACTAAGTTGGTACCTACTTTGTCGAGAACCGGTTAACCTCAATCAATAACGGCTAATATAGTCTACAATGTTTATTTTCTGGTTCTGTTGCATCTTAACTAAACAGCTCCTTGCAGTTTCATCAAGAGCAATTCTATGGTTTTGTCTTGAAGCGGCAATAATCCGACGGCCAGACTGACATGAAGAATAATGAAGTATGATGCAATTACTTTCACCGTTATAACACGTTATAACAATAATAGACGGAATAATTTTACATTTACCACTGGCAGTTATTTATTTTTTCACACATAATTGTTTTTAATTTGAAAGAAAAGGAATAAACACAAGATAACACATAAAAAAATGAAACCAGAACTAACTAAAAACAAACTAAACTAAAACAAATCTTAAAATATTTTTTTAGTTGTTTTATTTTAAGATTAGTTTTAGTTTGGTATTAATTTGTTATAAAATTAAATCAGCTAAATCTGCCGTGTAATCGACAATCAACCGTAGGTAGGTACCTACTAAGCTTGGTTAATTTCCGAGACGCAACCAAACTTTTCAGAATCAGTCGATGTGAACCTATGGTTTACTAATTACCGGTAATTAAACTCTTTGAACTACTTTGTTTGATTAAAATGCTAAATTTAAAAGTTACAGCAGACCACCTGTTTTTTTTAATGAAATCGGTTGAAAATCGATCATATCAAGTGGGCCTGACCTGATCACCAATTCACCACCCATGGACGGAAAAGGCTAGTAAGTAAGTAAGCGAGTAATCTATATTTGCGTAAAACGTGGTGAAAATAAGATTTAATTTTAAAGGTAAAAGGTATGATGTGCTCAGAATCGCTAAAAGCTAGAGTCATTTAATATGGCGTCATGCATGGTAGGCTTACCAGCTTACCACATGTAAATACTATTAATAAAACATGATTGTTGTTACGTTATTAATAAATTCAATTGTGAGTCTAAATTTTAATATTAGGTATTTAATCCAAAGCATGAATGTAATTTTGTAAATTTAAATTTTCGAGAGGTAGATTAAAGTTTAGAGATAGGTTTTGCGGCGCTCGCAGTGGAGACAATGGGTCCCTGGTCGGCTGACATGAGGGCCTTCATGAGAGTCTTGTCGTCCCGGCTGATAGAGACCACAGGAGGCCCCAAAGCTGGCGCTTACTTCTCCCAGTGAATTTCTCTGGCTGTAGGTACAGAGAGGTAATGCCGCCAGTGTGTTGGGGTCTATGCCACAGGAGGGCCTTTTAGATGGTGTTTTCTTTTTATAGTTAGGTATATTTATTTAGTTTTAAGTATTGTATATTTAGTTAACTTTTAGATCTTGTAAATATATAGTAGAATTTAAGTAGGTTTTGAAAAAATGACTTTATGCCAAGTTTCTTGATTAAAGTTATTTAAAGTAAAATATTTATAAGTTATTAAGTTGTTTAAATCAAGTATAATAATAATTAATCACATTATTAGGTTAAGTTATGTTGCAGTGCTCTGCTACAGGGTTTCATGTTGGGAAATTTATTAGCTAGTAAGATCCAATGTACACATGAAAGCGACGAATAAATGACTTATGACTTAAATACAACAATAATATGAAACAACGCAAACTTGGGATATTTTTTATGAAAACATGGCGACTGCCAAATCACTAAGAAGCCCTGTGAATGTTTTTCAGTATTTTTGAACCCTAGTTGACAAATGTTTCCATACATTGATCGATGTTCGAAGTGAAGTGGTTTCTGATCGGAAATTTAAATTATAAATCTCTGTAGGGCTGTTCAGTCGAACTAACACAATAATCTGCTCAAATATTCTGGTACATTTCTGAGAGACCTTATTTACATTGAGTTGAAATGTCTCATGGCGTCACGTCTTGGTACCATTTTTACTTTAAAATGACGTCACCAGCCCGACTGCCGAACTTTGACGAGCTTCTTGTTTTTTTTTATTGACATATCGAATGTTTTTTGATAATCTTAGAAATAGAGTTTCGATTTCTTTATCCAGTCATCATCTCTATTACAATCCTGTGCCAAATCACACTCAATAACGCTTTCGGTTCAACGAAAACTATTCAGACAATTGGAACGCTGATAAAATACTTTTTTTTTTCATGTAATACCTACCTAAACTGTTATTATCCGTTTTTATACTTACATGCATACATTTCAATGGTTTTTAGAATTTTTGTCTACTCGTAAATGTTGTTTCTCAAACATTTTGGAAAGTTCTAAACAGATATTCATAACATTTTCACAGATATATTAAACAATAGATTATATAAAGTTTCTATTATCAAAATCGAAGTTAAATAAGAAGATAATACCTATTACAAATAGAACTCGTAAAGAGAGTGATAGGGTAAGTGAAGTCCTTGCGAACGAAGCCGCGGCCGCCAGATACATAGTAAAACAATAAAAATGGAACGAACAACATTGCTGAGAATGTTTCTAACGTGACAAATATGGGATCAGACCACCTTGTCCCGGAACTTAGCTGCGCTCGTAAATTTGTTGGTGCGTTTTTTAGCAAAAACTTTTAAAAGTATTCAGGGTTTACCCACGTATTGGGATAGTGGCGCCTCGCGCCACCCGACCTCTCGCTTCCTGAGATGTTATCGCACCGTAGATATTTATTGTTTTCTAATGAGGCACATCTACAAAAATGTCAGCTAATTGACACCGTTCATCACAATGTCCCTGCTACAACTGTTAGCCCGTCTCGGTGGCACCAAGCGAATGCAATTTTACTTGTAGATTTTTTAAAGGTGGTACCTAAGTCGATTTGTTTTGTTTAAACGTTTACGTCTTTTCTACGTGTCTGACATTCTGCATTGTAAATACAGACCTCGCTTCAGTATGAGAGTTTGATATCCGACACAAGATTTAAGTATGTAAGTGTCTATCTACTCGGATTTGGCGATCCAGGTCTTAGCATAGCGTTCATGATGATGTGATGATTGATGAATATAGATTTCCGAAGTGAAGCGACTAGGTTTCCAGCTTTATGTAGGTAGGTAACATCATCATTAGCGCGTAACATTCGCAAACTTTAATAGGCTTACATCACTTACACGGCACGGCACTACAATGGGTAGCAAAGATTATGGACGTCATGTAAAAAAATATATATTTCTTATACTATTTAAGTAATGCTAGCTGGATTTCAGAATCTAAATTATCACTGTTACTATCCAGAATTAAAACAGCTCAAGCCTTAACTTGTGAAAAGTAGAGTTATTTGTGCGGTGCGTACCTGGCTTCGGCGCCGGCGCGCCAGCCACGTCACGCGCGCGCCGGCGCTGCGCCTGCGCAGGTCCGCACTGCTGCTTTTGTAAGTAGTATTTTAAATTTTTTACATCTTTATCAAAAAAAAAAACAGGTAAGACGGTATTAAAAACAGGAGAGATCAAATTTTACTTTTATTACGACGAAGTAATTTAGGTAGGTACTTAACCTTTGAGCTGCTCTTTAGCAAAATAATTGTCATCCCTAATGCGAATTTTATTGTATGGGGGCCGTTTTTGAAATCTTGTCCGAAAATACCACTCAGAAGTAGTAAACATCTGTGCATTACTGCATAGGTCTAACCAATTACCTACCGCTCGAATTAAATTCTTGACTACATAGACAAAACTTCATACCTAGCCGTATCACAATTATTCAACACATTGTTTTATCTCTTTCCAGTGGTAATTTATATTCACAGATGTGATTTTAAAAATAGCACGTTATCGTTAAAATAGCGACCATTTTAATGGTTCTTGTATACCCAAGTTGCCTTGTGTGTCACCACAAAAGAAAAGCAAGTATTATAATAGTTTTAATTATAAGTACCTTAAAAAACACGTGCATGACTCAATTGCAATGCGGAATGCCGTGAGAGCTATGAGGCTATGACAAACACCGAAGCGCCGGGCTCGGCACGGGCCGGCGGCGCCCGCGCGGCCGGCGCTCCGACAGAGGTTGCGATTTACTTGGCTTGGCCTTAAATCCTCTTTTTAACATCATCATAGAACTAAAGAAATTTCACAAAAAAATGTTTTCAACCAGGTATGTCGAAATTCGTATTACAGTACAACCTTTTGTTTTGTTTTTTGTTAGCGATTGTCTATATGAAATGACAAACGGGACATGCCCAGTTTTGGAATTGACCACTGTGACTGGGAACGGCTTGCGGAAAACCGATTCCGTTGGCGCAAACGTGTAGTGGAGGGTCGCAAATATTGCGATAAAGCCTGGCTCGAGACACTTGCTGACAAGAGACAAAAGCGACATCAAAGCGGCTCAGTAACAACCACCGAAAACTTCTCTTGTCATGCGTGTGCAGAGTATGTGGCTCTCATATTGGTTTATATAGCCACGGGAAGCGCTGTCTCCCATAATTCGTCTGTAATAGACGCAAAGGCCATATCGATATGAAAGAACCTATTGGCTGCTTTAGATGAATAAAAATAAACTAAAATGCAAAATTACACAAAAGCTTAGAACAAATAATTTAATGAATTGATTACGCGTATCATAAGTTAAATTAATTATATTCGAAATTACACTTAAATCAACTTTACCTACTTATTTACTATTTCACGACTAAAATAAAAATAATGTCTTTTCAGATAGGGTTGTTAAAATAACATTTAGTCAGAAACTATTTAATAAAGTAAATGTTACTCTAGGCAAACCTAAAAGGCTAAAGTTAAATTGCAATGACCTTAGAAATACTAATGTTGTCAGAACTATTTAGGCATATACCTATAATCAAAGCCAGCTTCTGTTTGGCGTATGTCCTACTGAATTATAGGATGATGGATCGTTATGTGGTTTTCATAGAAAGCGGCCAGCTGAATAAGAGTCTCAGCATTATGTTCATTGCGGTTTCCTTCCACAAGTTGCGATTTCTCTAGCCCCGCTCAGTTACTTTCGAGTCAAACAACATAGCTATTACAAACTGCAGGTTCCAACTTCTAACGTGCGTATGTATGTATGTATGTAAATAGAATGAAAGAGAAAATGGAAGTGAGACATTGTTCTGAAGTTGTGGCGAAATGAAAAACATGCGATGCGGACCTCAGTCCACATAAAAAGCATTTTTTATTTATTGTGAGATGCGAACAAACACCGTCGATTAAGCTTATTAATATTACGGTAACCTATAGAAAATAACAAGCTAATTTGCATGGTTCGTTTAAGGGTCAAAAAGGTACCATTTTACGAGCTTAGATGAAAGTAGAGATAGCATTGTAAAATACGAGAATATTAAGTCTGGCTATCACGGAACCACCGAAAATACTATGTACAGTATATTAGCTACCTAGCGTGATCACGTGCTATTAAATAAAATCTTGATGATTTCTACATAAAATTCAACAAAATATTTTCACTTGTCATTTCATTAGCCATTAGCCATTTAGCGCGCAGCTGGCAAATATTATATTTATTTGAATAGGAATATTCATTTCAAGTGAAAGCTTGTACGACGGTTAGTTGTAAATATGGCCGACAACGCACTGGCATCGCGTAAAGCGCTGCGGGTGTCTATGGACAGTGGTGATCATTCAACATCAGGTGACCCACTAGTTCGTTTGTCTGGCCTCTCTAACATAAAAAAAATAGTACATTTCGATGCTAGTGCGGAAAGTAAGTCATTACTCAACGAGTCCCGAGACCACGAGCCGAAGGCGAGTGGCAAGACTCGGGACGAGCGAAGAATGACATTTCCGAGCGTGTATCGAACGACGGTTATTAATACAGTTGCAAAAAAAAATTCAACACTGAAAAATTTTTTTGACAAATATAAGGCGATTGGCTTTTGCAATTGAGCCAACTCAATGAATTTTTTTTTTTCTAATAGCTATTTTTTTTTATAAGAAGGTAACAATTTTATAATTATACCTATACTTAACACTTTACTATTATTATTACCTTAGTATCATTATGTTCAATTACTTGTGTGTAGAAATATTTAAATCGTATAAACACAAAAACTACTGTAGCCTTTAGAACCTTAAAAACCATGCTTGCAGTTAGAAAAACGCCTCCACTTTGACAGGCGTTTCGGCAGCTATTCCCACGCTATTCCGTTCCATTCAAACACCTTAATAAGAACTGTTTTTAGGAATTCAATATTTAAAAAAAGTGATGACATACTTTCCGCACTAGCATCGAAATGTACTATTTTTTATATGTCAGTAGCTACCCGGAAATGTATTACGCACCACACCTAACTTTTAACAATTATGTATTCTCAAATATTAAAAAAGGGGCGAAGAAGAGGTATTACGTCGGTTAAGGCTCAATATAATAAAGACATAAACGCAGCTTTGAAGTTGCGAAAAGGAACTTAACCGTACAGGCGACAGTCGCATTGAAGCGTGTTCCTGTAGCCTAATCTAACAGGTAACATAACGTGGCACTGTTCATGGTATATGCAACTAATTTGATTCTTAGACCACCGCAGAACCTAGTTATTCGTTCAGCAGTTATTTAAGTAAGTAAGTACACATTATGGTACCCACTAGGGCGGCCTAGAAATGAAATTGATTGTTTGTGTCTATACCTATTATACTGTACCGATAATCATTTTTCGTCTTTAATCGATTCTGCGTCATGTTAGAGCTAAGTAATGGCATATAATTTAAACACACTTACCAGCAAAAATAACGGTACACTTTAATACAACTTTGTATGGAAAGCGACCCGTTATTTTTGGTCGCGACTATATTATGTAGTTACTGAATTGTCTTTGTAAAAGTCGTTTACTCTATTACTGTACACATGTTCCCATAGATTTGTGGGTTACACTATGTACCTACCAATTCCGGATTAAATGACAGGTAAGAATTAACCCCCTTATTCATAAACGCTTGGTAAGCTTCTGTAACATTCGTTGATCTTTTTCAGTTACTTGGTCATTTACCATTGTCAGACCATATACAGACAAAATAAATATTTTGTATGTTCCAGTTATCGATTTTAAAAAATGCGTTTTTCTATAAAAAAGATAGATAGGTCAAGATTGTTTACCTTATTTCTAAGTAAAAAAACAACGAAGCAAGTATAAATGAGCAGGTAAGCAGGTAGCAGATTCACGATAACGTTGATTTTAAAAGTAATTGAGCATCACCTATTTCAAACAAACGGTAGTGAGAAGCCTAGTTTGACCTGCCTATAGTCACACAAGCCTGGACCGTGGGTTCAAATCCGGGGTGAATCTTTGACTTTTTCAAAGTTCACAGACGTGCGAAGTTGCTATCGAATTTACCATGAGGTTATCAGTGAAGACAAACAACGCGAGGAAACCCGCATACGCTAACGAAGCAGATGTATGTTGTTTGTGAAGGCCTGCGTGAAAACTACCTACTGTCGCAGGTGGAAGCAGTACTGTGCGTATAGGAAGATAATCATGTAGTTGATATGTAGATAGGTACCGCCGCTTTCCCCACAAGTGTCACATTTTGAACGTAAAATAATTGAATACAACAATAACATAACAGTAGGTACCTATGTCCAATTTTATCCTGATTAATTCGTTTTCAACACTTTATGTCCAATGCTGTAAACTTAGGGATCTTGCTTTGCTTAGGTATAGGTAGGTATAACCGCATCTATAACAGTCAATGCGAAGCCGAGACCTATGGGATTAAAAGCCTCAGTTAAAAAGTAAACAAATGAATCCGTTACCTACACTCAGGATTCAAGAAATGCAGTTTGTTTGTTCTTGATAAAATATTATGCCTCAATGGTGTGAAAATGCACATAGTAAATGGCAAACCCGGGTAAGCGACGCATCGAGCCTAATTGAGCGCAGCAGTTTTTCATCAGGCATTAAGGAATCTCTAATTAATTCGATAATTTACAGCCACTTTGCTTCTCCTCGCACGAATGCATTTATTAGTTAGCTCGGCGGAGCAGTTCCTTCATGTTTTTAACTAACGAAATTACCTAATTATACCTACATAGGTACCTATTTCAAACTAAAAGTACCTAAACTAAAATAGCCGTGATTGCCATATTCAGATAAATATCGTTAAGTTTTGTGTAGAAGCAGTTTATGACGGAGAGACCTACCTAAATCTATATTACTATGGATTTTGGGATTCGTAGAAGTAAGGGAACAGAATTTAGCTGTTCATGTACTACACTGGGAATAATATAATTATCTGTCTCTAGAAATATCTGGATTCAGGAGAGTAGCTTTGTATTTAAACAAATAATGTCCTTACTACAAAAAACCTTAACACGACTTATGTGCATACTCGTAAGTATAGCTACTTATCTGAAATTAGTTTTCTTTGAGTTTGAACTGACATTACTAAGGTAATTAGTGCTAGACCCTAAGTATGTTCAATGATTGTCAAAAATTTTGTGGTACATGGAAGCATTCATTGACCTCAATCAGGCAATAAGTTAACAACGCGTAGGTACAGCCACATTTACTGCAAGATTTAGTGAAATAAACTGACCGTAGTAAAAAAGGGATTTAATAGTAAGTGTTTGCTCGTTCACAGTTTAGGCCTAAATATAAACACAAATTAAAATTAAAATGTGTCGTAACGTAAGTTACTTTCGTTATTAATCGCACCTAGCTTCTCGTGTGTTGTCTTATTGAAATACAACTGTTCGTGAAAAAATATTGGTTCCAGTAGTGCCTGATAAAGAACCCTAAAAAGGTATTGATTGCTGAAACTTACCTAATTGTTTCCGGATCCGCTTGAAAGTAGTATAACTGCTGGTGGAATATAATTTCAAATCAATGAGGTACAAAGTCACTTATTTCACACGCGTGCAGTTCACTGGAGTAAGCTCAAGAAAGAAGGGAGAGATGAATGTATGAGATAGTGGCACAGGCGAGATAACGAACGCGTGCGTCTGAGCCGAAGCGTACGGGAGCACTGGCGGAGAGGCGTGGGCCGGCGCACGGCGGCGCCACCCGCCGCCCCGAGGCGGGGCCAGCCGCTGCATCCGGCCTCCCTGTCATAACGGTACCCTGAGGAAAATGGGAAAAGTTGTTTCCATGGATTGCGAGTCCCAATTTGGCAGTATAAGGTAGAATAGAAGTGGTCACGTGACGCGGCCCGGGGCCGGCGGCGCGATGGGCGGCGCGTTATCGCCCGCGAGTAATGGGCGCCGCACACAGATTTATTACCGCGGGGTTAGTTTTAGGCCTTAATGGAATTATTGCTGGCTTTTTGTTTATGGACACGCGGCCGCGGCGCTGTAATTAATCCTCGCCGGCCGCCGCGGCGGAGGCGGATGTATTGGTTTTCTAATTAATTAGTAGCGCAATTGCTCTAAATCAATCCGGACGGTAATGGACGACTAACATTAATCCAACGGTTTCGCGTCTGCCATGAAGACAGTAGTTTTTCGTAGGCCCATGATTCCCCAACTCGATAACATAGGTACTTAATTACCTTTTCACCGTTTTAGGCAGGAACCGCGGCCTTTGGCTACAATTCTAAGGGGTCCGTAATTGATTGACCCCATTTTAATGACGTCAATAAATTATGGAACTCTAGGATATTGTAGCACTTTGTTAAAATAACAAAAAAAATGACGTTTTACTAAACTTGTACCTGTATCTATAGTTTATAACCTAGTAGGTAGGTATTAAACCAAAGTAGACAGGTACCTAGGTACTTTTCAGTAAACGGGAATGGGTGAAGAATTGTTTTTTGTGTCCTAGTTTAATTTGAATTTAATTAGAATTTTAACTTAGAAAGGGCTGCAATAGTGGCAAACAAGAAGCTGTCAGGCGTGCTAGCCGGTCATGTCAAGAATTAAACAAAGGTAGACCTACCAAGTAGCACCTGTGGTACCTCAAGCAATATTTAAATTCAGTACTATTTCATTAAATAAAAAGGGTACACTCTATAACGTGGAGAATTAAACAAGAGGATAATGTTTAATTTGTACTCGTAATTAGGGAAATGGTTTCCTCGTTTATGTACATGTTATATCCTCAGACCAACTAAAAAGTCAAGACCTATTACGAATGGCGAAGTGAGGCCGATTTAAGCGTGACGTACAGTTGCACACATACAAGCGCTATTGGTTGGGCCGAGCTGTTGTGTTAAAGGTGGGCAAGCCAAGCTGTCGCTGGCCAAAAGCCTCCCGATGGAGCGTGCTTTTGCGCATGCGGCCTCGGCGCATAGTTACGTGTAACTTTAATTCGCTCAGACTTTAAGATATAATCCTCGTCATCTTAAATTCATAACATCACACTGAAATAAAGCGGTGCAACTTGTCACAACTCTACACCAACCGCAGCAGCAGACCCGTAGCCAACTGGGCAGAACGGCGGCGAAACGAATGTAAGCTCGCCTCTTATGCTCATTTCAAGCCTTTCAGCAATGTAATTTTGCCAAGCTAACTGGCGCACACACGGCGAGGCGTAGTTTAAAGGGGACTTTACCATTCACAAAACTCGGTCATGATTTTTTATTTGGTTCGAGATTGTAACCTTCTGTTACTAACGCTGGGTTTCTTAATTCCTGTCTAGCCTAAATTTGAATTTTAGTACAACGACAGAGATGCGGCTTGTAATGTTGTCATTTTATATTGTTTCAATAGCCTATAACCAGTAGCGTAACTATAACGTCTGGGGCCCGTGGCAAACTCATCAGAGATTTCTCGATAAAAAGAAGTGCATCATCGTCCCTTCTGTGCTCTAGGTCCGGAGACCTAGGGGCCCGTGGCATTTTGCCAGTCCTACCACCCTATAGTTACGCCACTGCCTACAGCCACTCTATTTTTATAGAATATCCCTTATGATTGTGACTAGACAATTGTATGTGTCGTATACATAACTTCAAGTATCGAAATTCCATGTTGGTTCAGACGTTGCTACGATTACTTTGCTTTGGCTATGGCGTTACCTCATTATTCTTAACAAAATTGGCTCCCGATCTCCACCAGCAAAATAACAATCACTTGTGGAACAAGTATCTAATTAGTTCTCGCAACTGGCGCTCGATGGGAACATTCCCGGCTTATCGTTATCAGTATTACACGACTCCGACAATTACGCCTCATTCAAGACCTTTTGTTAGAAGCCGCAAAAGACCGCAAAATAGGTACTACGTGTAACAATGCACAATAGCCAGGAACAAAGGAATAAAAGGATTAATAGAAAAAACCCTGACTAAGTTGACTCCTTAGACCCAAATATTTTAGTTACAAGGGAAGCCTGGCTGTTACCGATACTGACCTTTCTTTAAGTTAATCCGCTCTACGAGGAAAGCTTAAGTTTTTTTTTGTTGAACTTTGACAATGGCTTCGCTTTGTTCTTGGACAGAATTGTATTTTGTAGGTTGTATTTTTTTGCAAACACTAAAATTACCAGTAAAGTTTACGTCTTTTTTATTTTTTGTATAGTCTCATAGTCATGTGTACTCGGTAAATAAATAAAACGTAAGATTCCTTAAGTAAAAATTATTGCGCAAAACGGCTGGTATCCACTGAGCTTGCTGAATCGAATCGCAATAATTCGTCTCCTATACATCATTTATCTATGACAATGACAATAGGCTTGACGAAGAGCCGCAGGCAGCCTATTCGAATTGCAGTTTCATAGTAAGTATAGAGAAGGCGAATTATTTGTGATTCGATTTGATTCGTCACGATCAGCTTAGTGGACGCCAGCTTTAAAGTATACCTAGGTATTAAAAAAAAAGTATAAGACACCAGTACTTATAGTCGTAAAGTATGACTAATATTAAAATACAGTCTTATAAAATGTATTGTAAGGGATTTTATTTCATAAATATGTATTAAATATCTTACTATGTTTAAACAAATTTAGCAGGTGTTGTAGTACTTACCTAAGTGATATCGTAAAAACACCTACATAATATCCGTCGTTCCGCGGTAGTAGGTTTTACTTTTTTATTTCTCTAATTATTATCTAGTACCTATAAGCGAGCGTACCTACATGATATCTATATTTCAAGTATCTACCGATCTAGGTGTTGTTAATGATTATGATCAAAACGAAATCAAAACTAAAAGGCTATTTTTCAAATAGGCGACAAAAGGCTCTTTTACATAAATTTTTTAAGTACCAAAATAACCAAAAAGGACCAAATAGGAGACGTTTTGGAAAAAGGTCAGGTCAGGAGTACCCGAAACCGGACGAGCATGTATGAAGAGATTGATGAATGTGGATGAAGCGAAAGAACTAATGTCAGGATCGTAGCAAGTGAACAAAGTAGTCTCTGCCTACCCCTGTGGGAAAGAGGCGTGACGTGGTTATCCACTTTAACGTAATACATCGATTGGATTGCTGCATTAAATTGTAAAAAAATTAAAGTCACAGTTATTTCATTGTATTATCTTGTGTCAAAGGCTGCACAAAATCTAATTGGCGCTCCATATTATAAAGTTGCAGTTTGGGCAGATTAGTGTCCGGACATCTGCCGTATATACAATGGCTGAATATCTGTGTAGGTATAGGTACTGCTATATTTGGACTTGATACCTTAAATGGTGTAAAAAATACAAGGCGAGACAGCCAGACGGTCGGGTACCTACGGTCTTAGTAACAGTTGCACATTAAATACCTATTGGGTGGGACGAGTTCAGTTTGACTCTCAAATTATAATAACGAAAACTCTATCGAGTTATTGTAAAGTCTGAGTAATCAGAGTACCTATGGAGTGCGCGTAGGTAATAGGTATCTACTAAACACGAGATTTACTTACAACTCACATGTCTCGCGTAATAATGAACCTAATTATTTTAAACCGTGTAAGGCATTAGTCGGGCATGCCTCCGTAACGGTGGCAATACCATTAGTTTGTTTCAGCGAACAAAACATATATTGTATACATACATGTAACTACCCAACGAACACTAAACATTAAATTAATCTAAATGTACTGTCTACCTAAAAGAAAATTCCTTTCGCCGTTGAGTGAGTGTTGTCAAATAACCACGAAAAATTTATGTATTAATGGACCGGTGCCCCGAGCCACACAGTAGGTAATCTATGAAAAGTAAAATTAATATAGCAAGAAAAAACAGTTTTCAACTACCATTTTAGATTTATCTTTCTTTCGAGGCCACTATTTTTTTCCAAAGGCGAACTTATCCCTATAGGGGATCTCTACCAATTAACCTTTGAGTAGATGAAAGGGGCATTAAGCGAGGGACCGCGACAAAGAGTGAATATAGCATTGGCATGTATCGGCACTGTATTGGCATTGGCTTGGCATGGCCCCATATGCCCATTCGGTAAAGACAGAATGGACACTCGAAACACTAGCTAGGGGATTCCAAATGTGTTGCCAGCCTCTAGGCTGGAATATGAAATAGGGCTACGATGGAATATACCTCATGTGCCAGTAATTTCACCGATTATCTTGTACTTTCCGTGCTGGAAACTGGAACACAGCAACGCCGGTGCTGCTGCTTGGCGGCAGGGCTAGCGAGTAAGATGATGGTAGCGATCCGAACGGACTGTACTAAAACATTGTAGAAAAGTTTCAATAGTTTTATGATTTGACAGTTGTTCCCGGTTTATCAACACAAAGTGAAACTTTAAGAACTTTTCGGAACTCTGACAGAAAAAGTAAAAGGAAATGGGTTTATGACTTAACTAGGTACCTGGATTTTAATGTATAAGACACCTGTTGTACCTGCCTGTAGGTGAACAAAGTTTGTTTCACCAGTGCATTGATTTTGGTAAGTAGGTTTACAATGCATCTATGAAGATTAATTAAGTACAGGGAAAGAACATGTTTAGTTACATTTAAAAAATAAGATTTATTAAATTTGTAGAGTTCTAGAAGCTCTACATTTATAGCAATCGTTTTAAAGTAAAATAAACTAGACATGTTCTCTCTATTACATCCTTCAACTGCTGTAGGAAATACTCGCATTCATAAACGCTGTCTTAACTTAATTTGGCTGATTTTATAACTACCTATTTCAACTTTTCCGTCATTTTAACATTTATTTGCCTTTGGAAGTTACCGACGAAATATATTTTTCATTTAAAAAAGTTTATTTATCAATAAGTAAAAAAGAGATTAAGTCGCAAAATCATGTCTGAATATCCATTTTTTGCTAAAATATGCTTAGCGGTCTTATAACATAACAAATTTATCGTAACTATTTGATAACGGTTGTATTTTACTAAAAATAAATGAATATATTTTTTTATTAAGTACAACTAATTATCTTACTTTGATCTCAATGAAAATTAAGAGTTATTTATGTGAATGCGAAGAACATCTGAAGTTCAGTATGTTTCATCCGTATTGATTGTTAAATACTAATGGTTTGTGTGGTATTAATAATCATAGCTCCGAGTTATTACAGAACGAACAGTAAAGGGACTGCGCGGCCACTGTCGACCGGTGTCCCGCCAGTTCGGCGGCTGCTTTGTACCTATTCTATTATTTCATGATCCGATAAAAAAGGAATAAAGACTCGCAGCCTAAACGCAGGAATGTTGTAGATTTTGTTTTAGGCGGCGCCGGCGCCGGCCGCATTAGTGGCCGCTCGCCGCGACAACACTTACACATTAGCCCCTCGCGGACCAGACGCTTGACCCGAAACGATACAATCGACATGTCAGCACAAACTGCTTTGAACCCAATTTCTGGACAGCGTAAAGCTTATTTTCAAAAATCCTGTGAAGAATTATCTCTCCTTAAAGTTTAAGGCCCATTTAAGTTTCGCCGCTGCACAAGGTCCTATCAAAAACTTATTCTCCAACCAATTTCGACGGGGTTCAAAGTGGCTAAGGTCGATATCCGTTCGCTTGCGAGTGGTCACTAGCGGAACGGGCGGACGCCCACTTATCGATCGAACAATTCACCCGATACGTGTATACGTGTAATATATCAATTGTTGCGGCTGCCGTCCGTCCGTCCGTCTGTCGCGTCTGCTAATGAATTTCGTGCCATTAATTGCAGCTCATGGCGTCTGAGTAGGACGATCTCAGACGCATTCCCAACCCGACCGAGCGAAGTCCGACTCGCTATATTGTTGATACTCTTATCTTTGTAATCCTAATTAATAATTTAGGATCTCACCTACCTAGGTTAGGTACTTTATTACGAAGTTTTGTTTATTTCATGTGTTACTATAAGAGCTTTAGAACACTATTATTTTATTTGGCTATTGTGTGAGTAATTCAGTATGTGGTGTTGTATATACCTACATAGGTACCTATTTATTACCATTGTATCTAACACCGATATTTTTTAGGTATCCTTAATAATATGTGGATACTTGTATACCTAATATTGATATTTAGGAATCTATATATAATTTCAACCCTGGGCCAGGAAAACCACCAGCCGTCTAGATCGGAGAGCCCATTGAGTTAAGAGACATACATCCAACAGTGGAATAATATACCTGTTTACGCTGAGGAGGTATTATTTCATTACATTAATATCAACAGTATCAACTGATTTACTGATATTGGAAATTATACTAAAATATCGATTTCGGATTCTATCTGATTTTACAACGCATAAAATTGAGCAGTTCTTGAGCTTTTTAACGTAAATATAAATAGACAAAGAATGTTCAGCCTAGTAGAAATTAACAATTGAGAAGTTTTATACTTTTAAGTATTTCTGAAATAATAAGAAGAAGATCCTCTCAAGAGCCAAATATTAGTTTATGTGACTGCTTCATAATAATCAAGTGCGGGCTTATAAAACGCACGAAGTGAGTTTTAGAATAAAATCACACGAGTGTTTTAATGCCTTATTGCTCTATTCGCTCATGTATCGCTCATTTTATACGAAACTGACATAACAGTTATTTTATAAATATCATTATATTTTCCATCATTTCCTGGGTTGCCGCGGGTATTTCTTCCGGTGTTGATTTAATTTCGTTTGCATCCATGTTTTTTTCTGATACATTACAATAAACTTCGTTAAAACTATTGGCAGAGTGCAAAGCGGGTGGAGGGGGTAGCCTAAAGGATCACAGCGCTCGCTACGGCTAAAATTGTCATTTTTGTCGCTGACTTGAGCTGTCAAATCCATATTGCAGTAAACATTTTCTAATCGTTTTTGAGATAAAAATATGGTCCTGGTAAGATGTGTTGTTGTGAATTGTAATAACACCAAGAAGAATAGCGACTGTAAATTTTACCAATTTCCAAGACCATGGTGGAAACGAGACCAAAGAAATAAGTGGATATTTGCCGTAAGAAAAAAAAAGTAAGTTACCTAACCTCTAAAATTTTACTTAAAGTACGTTATCATTTGATACAAGTATTAAATTGAATAAATGTTACTGACTACCATTGTCCAAAATTGTGTAATAACTATAGTAAAATAACACAAGATTTCATTAATATTTTTCACAATATTTACTTCTTGTTTGACAGCGGTGACAATATTGTCCATAATGGCCGCCTGTCACGTGGCGCTGTCGTCGCGCTCGGTCCCAATTGCAATCAAACAATAAACAAGCCAAACAAGACGCGAGCGGGTAGCATGAAAACACACAAACGACAAAATTGGAAGTATGTTTATGGTAAACTTTGTTTTTAATTAACGTTCACTTTTTTATAGCTTTGCGTTCTTGGCGCATTTAGCCAAAATGTTTACCAACTTGCCAGTGACGTTGTTAAAAAATCTTGTTTGTTACATTGGCAGCTATGCATTTAGTTCAGAAAGTTTTAGTTCTATAAAAAACCATATTATGAATGAAATAATTTGTTAAGTTGGTAGTCATGCATTTTTATTTTATTCAAATTATTTTCAAGTTATGTAAATTTAACGTTGAACACGTAAAAGCTTTACCTAGGTCTGGCAGTCTATGGCTGGCAGAGTAACGATGGAACGATATGGAACGAGTAACGATAGCAACATAACACAACAAGTGTTTTTCGGGGGAATAGACAACATAGACTCATCCGAAGTCTTATTATGTATGGTCTTATAATAGTGTTCGAGATCATAATCATTTAAATCACATATAATAGTACAGGAGTAGAAAATGGTATTTAATGCAACAGTTGTATAAGAGGGGTCAAAAAAGTCGAATGGTGTGGGTTTACTATGTGAGCGTAGCGAACATCGTAAGAAATACGCTACGAACTTTTTTTGACTTGCTTATACAACGTTGCATACAATAGTTTTTCTACGCCTAAGTACCTAGGTACTTAATTAATTAAAGTAATACGTTCTCCGAAAATGGTGTTTCAGTATCCACGCCATTAAATTCCCGTAGGGTTTATCAGAAATTTGCCGAGATTTTCTTGGCAACAAATTTTCCTCTACTTCCTGGGCCGCCGCGGATGTTACTTTCTTCCGGTGTTCATTTAATTTCGCTTGCATCCATGCTTTTTTATGATACATTATAAAACTTTGTTAAAACTATTGCAATCAAACAACAAAACGATAAACGACAAAATTGAAAGTTTGTTTATGGTTAACTTTGTTTTTAATTAACGTTTACTTTTCTGCATTATTGGCGCATTTAGCCAAAATGTTTAAGTACAAACTTGCCAGTGACGTTATTAAAAAATGTTGTTTGTTATGTTGGCAGCTATGCATATAGTTCAGAAAAGTTTTAGTTCTATAAAAACCATATGAATGAAATAATCTGTTAAGTTCATCATCAGTTCATGTTAGTCATGCATTTTCATCGTAAATTTAATGTTGATCGCGTAAAAGTTTCACCTAAATCTGGTAGTCTATGGCTGGCAGATTAACGATGGAGTACCTACTTTAACAGCAACATAACGCGACAAGATTATTTCGAGGGAATAGACAATATAGATTTATACTTATACTATGTAAGTTCTTAAAATAGTGTTCGTGATTATTTAAATCACAGATAAAAGAAAACAAAACGTGAAATATGAGAATGCATTCGTGCGGCCCAATATAAACAAAAAAAACACAGATAAGTACAGGAGTGGAAAAACTACATTACAGGTCACATTATTTAGCTATGAGAATTTATGGGATACAACACACGTTTAATTGTGTTAAAAAACAATGTAATCAAAACATCTTGCAGGTATTGAGACACCAGCCAACCAACCAAAAACTCAAATAGGTACACAATTTTGACCTTCATAAAAATGGCACAGCTTTCAAGTTTATTTGTTAAGTTTTTTGAAATTTGTGTTTTTTTCTGACTGATTTAACACCTTCGGCATGTAGGAATTTGGTTATTCTGTTTATGTTTTAGCAAAGGTGAAGTTTTTTTTTAATAAAACTAGTTTATTAAATCATTCTGGTTGTAAATACCTAATATATGACCTAAGCTAAGTATTACCTAAGAATGGAGCAAGTTTCTATGAATCAATTTTCTTAGGGCCACTTTTATTTTTTCGCTATAAAATATAGTAGGGTGACAAAAAGCTATCTGATGCTAACTGAGCTCATGAGCTCGTTGATTCTATTAGATAATAGATGAACATTAGTCAAATAAAGATGCACGATCACAGAAGCTTTTAAAATAACGTGCTCCTTGTTTAGATTGGTCCAGTTTATTTTGTCTATGATTTCATTATTTATATTTCTGTTACACCTGAGCTTTTAATTATTATTTATTTTGAAACAAATAGGAATCTTTCTGAATGACACTTCTATTTCATCATTCGATATAACTTGCGACTGAAACTGCGCTTATTTTGCGTGGTGGGTTGGAGGCACTTTGACCATGCCAGCGCTCCTAATATTCGTAATAGGTACCTACCTATTTTATTTAAACTACCCGTTTTGGAGTAATTTGGATTTCATCATATTCTTTTTCGGGGTGAAGTAGGTAAGTACCTAATCCTGTTATTTAAGAGAAAAGTTTGTAAACTCCATTTGTAATCGACTTATAAACAAGTTAAACATAATGCGAACTTATTATTGTGGAAACCGCACACAAGACAAACAATAATAATTTTACGATACCTACTTAGTGTTAAAAATTCTGATAAGCAGAATAAAAAGACAATGTAATGAATTAATAGTCACTCCTCTGCTCGTTTGCCCCCCTACAATTATAAAAAAAATTATGCCACAGAATGTAGGTACCTAATGTTTCATAAGTATCAAAGTTAAAAGTTGGAAGGGCCCATGGCCCTCATAAATAATGAATTTAAGACCTATTTTTGAATATCTGTGAAAATACCATTTGAAAGAGGTGAAAATAAGTTTACCTATCGGTTAAAAGAAATACCCTACGTACTGAATGTTCGACTGATTGAACTGGACTAATATTTAGCGCTGTAGCTATTTACTACTCAACTCGTATTTCAAAGTCAACACTTTTTTACAACACTCAAAGAGTACATCTATCACAGACACGAAAAACGAGTAGAAGATATTCTAAAGCTTTATCAAGTCTTGTCGGCTAGTCGAAAATGAACTTAATTCGAACTGTAGTTTTGTAGCAATGTATACGAAATTAGACACACAGGGAACATAAATAATGAACTAAAGAAATACAAAAGCGTTGTTTCGCTTTTCGTTAAAAAATACAATATTTATTTAAATTTAACTGCTACCCACTAGGCACTGAATTAGTGATATTTTATATTCCTATCTCATGCCAATACTCCATCCATTCCAAACCCTTTGAAGTCGAAATAGTAGTCAATACAATAATAATAAATATAATGTTAATGATCATGATTCACTTACGTGAGAATTTGTTTGTAAGATTAAACGGTGGTCTCATTAGTGACATCTAGTGTTACTTCAATCAACTACAAAGAATCACACAAAACCCAAGACCCTACTGAATAAAGCAGAAGAGTACCTAGTTGCTTTTTTAATGTCGTGTCCTCTTTATTTGGTGGAAATAATCATTCGTGTTGTAATTCAAAATTTAGTCAGACTATTCAGAGTTCCTATTGTGACATTTGGATACATTTATAACTTGCTTTTAAACGGGTCAGCATTCCTACCAAACGGGGTTGCTTTCTTTGTTCAAACCAGTTCAACGAGTGAATCAGTAGGCGCCATCTATGTGGATGCATGGAAACTATTAGTTCAACACATAAAAAATGATGGCGCTGCAATACAAGATCATGTTACTTTTGGTTATTACTAGAACACTCATAATTTGGTATTACATATCGATTTATCATGGCAATTATTTTGAAGCGTTGGTTATCTGGTGATGATGTAGCGGACAAAAAATAAATAAAACACGTTTTATAATGTAGGAATGTATTCTCTTAGGTATTGCCTACCTAGGTTAGGAAAAGTTACCGTACTTAACGATATAAGAAATTTATACCATGTGCAAAAACAATACTTACTCTCTTGTATATTATAAATAGTTATATCTGTACACCTTAACAATACTAAGACCACCATACTGTGCTTTGCATATCACTCTAGAATTAAGTTAAAAAGCAATGTAGGTATTTTATGTAGGTTCACCTATTTCTTAAATTAGTTGAAGTCCCTAGTGATAAATTCGTCACAGTTTATAATAACTTAAGCCTACTTATACCTGTACAGGTAAAAAAATAATCAAATTCCTACAAAACAAAAGGCAAGTATTTCAGTAATGGCGTAAAACATATAAGCGTGGCTAAGATTTTGCTAATGAAAACGCAACCGCGGGATTCGTCCTTCTGTCGGTGTCTCAGTCAAAAATGTTCTGCGAATAAGTAAAATGTGTGGACTAGCAATAGCTCTAATGTTTTGTTCTAGACGACTTCACTTTGCTCAAAATGTTGTTTTGGTTTATAAATAGGTAGGAATATTAATCATTATCATTACCTAACAATCATTACTAACTTCACTTCATATGTTATATTATACACTACCTAACTATTTGTTTCTTTGTTGACTTCTCATTTTGCAAAGTGAATTTTGTCCCATTTAAAATAGTTACCTGGTTAGAAATTTGGTACACATCTATTGGCAGTAAAATTATAAAGTACCGGCAATATGAAAGATGGCATTAAAAATTGAATTATTAACGAAATACTTCTAATTTCGATGAACTTGGGCAGCATTACAAGATGTTGTAACATTGTTCTAAAGTCAACACGGCTCTGAAAATGTACCAACAGCGTGATAAGGAGATGAAACTCTGTACACACACTCGACGTACCTACTCGGGGTAAACACGGCGTTCATCTCCCTACCATACAATGAATAACACATTAAGTATTACTTAAATATTTTAAATAGTTAGTTGACAAGTTTAGCGTAATCCCGGGCAATAAGTACCTACCTACCTACTTATAAATATAATAATTTAACTGCCGTGGCGTATCTGTTCTAGAAACTTCAGTGTAATGAATAAAAATTTGATACGATGACAACAAAATCACACAGAACAATTTTGACTCGATTGCTTGACATGGTTTAATTAAATAAATTTGTTACTTGCAAGTATCGGATGATTTTTGGACGTTAAAACACTTTGTTTAGAAAAGTCATTGTTGAAATATAAGCTAATGTTAATTTTATCCTTTGCGGGAGCCAATATCATATATTATAATGTATGATGGAATTGCCCAGGTTTTTTAAAAATACGAGAACACGACTCTTTACATCATATCGTCGAGCGTGATAGCGGTTGTTCAAGTACTTTTGGGCACCTTGGCCATTCCAATACATGTGATGTTGACTGTACGTTTGACTTCTGCGAGGATGAGGAGAATATTTAGGGCGGGCGGTAGTGCGGGGCGCCCGTTGCCGCTGATCGCTCTAACGGTGGTATCCTGCAAGAACACACAATAATCATTATTGTTCACACAGTACAGCTATAACAATTCAGTGTCTACATATAAGAACATTAAGTATAACACACCGACACCTAAGAAGTAAAAAAACATGGTGAAACACACAGCATCATAAGCTAGCCACGAACCTTGAGATAACGTAAGACGTAATCAAACAGATACAGTTGTCATGCGAATAAAACTGGTTTCTCTTACTTCAACGCATACACATAAATAATTGACCAAGTACGAATCTTACCTTCTTAATCTTTAATACCTAAATGCATCAAGGAGCAAACGCAATTACAGGTACCTATTTAAAGTACCTACCAAATATATTAAAAAAACTTCGAAAACTGTTCTGAATAATATGTTAATTTAATTTTTATTAAACTACCTGTGAAAACACCATGCAACCGTGGAGAACAACCATGTTGAATTTGAAATGCGAGTGGAATAGGAGAAAATTACCGCCCGAGCTCTTTTTTGCAATTTGTCTAAATTGATCAGGTAAGTTTAGCAGCCTACACAGGTTTACCCCATTTTTAAAAGGTACTTTCACAGATGTGCTTTCAAAAATCATGCCCATGCTGTAACTACGTTATATTTTAATAAAATGCAAGTTTATTTCAGTAATCGAAAATAAGGAGCGATTTCACGAGAACACTATTTTGAATAAGTTTATTATTTTATCATTTCTTACTTTCCTTGAAAAACTAAGTAAACTACTGTAAATAATCCGTGATATTGTAAGTTTTAAATAGTAGGTACCTACATGAAAATACGAAAATCAATACTTAACGTGAGATTACTAAATTACGTAAATTTATAATTGAAATATATATGTCATGTATACTTAATTGATACCACTGATAAATTCGTCGATAATTTGATAAATAGGTATTGAAACATTTAGCGTAAGAATTATATTTCGTTTTTATTGTTTTAGATATAGAAAAGCAACGTGCAATTTGAAAAATCACCTACGAAACAACGCGTAAAGCGCAATAGTATACCAAAGCAGACTTACAGAGCGATTTGTTGAAATAGTTGAAACTGTTAACTGTAACAGTTTACAATTATGATTAGAAAAAGAATGTCGTCCCCATGTAAGTAGGTATGGTATGATAAGCCAAGTTAAGCTGGTCAGCTTAACTTTCTCATTTCGCACAGTGCAAAAATGAAACGAGTGTTCGAATTCCAATGAAACCAGAGAGGATGACATGAGATCTTTGTTTGTGTTTAGGACGAGGGGAGTGGCAAGGCGGGGGTCGGGTACTCACATGTCGGGCTGGTGCCGCGCCGCGGGCAGCAGCAGCAGCGGCGCGCCCGCCTCCACCGCCGCGTACAGCGGAGGCAGCACCTTGTGCGAGTGTGCCTCCACTGCGGACCACCACACACCACAATTAGCCTTACTACTATCACCGTGCACAAACAATGTGATCATGGACAAATAATATAAGTGGCTCCATTAACAAAATCCTTACGATCGACAAACAATTCCAAAGTAGGTTAAGTTAACTGCAAATAAGTAATTGAAGCGACGCAATGATACACCAAATATTATTTGTACATTTTAGATAATGGTTTATGGCTATAGGTGACACAGTTCTCGAAGGCATCGGAGAGTGTTTTTTCTACTTTGTCTATATGATTGTCTCTCGCCTGGGGTGCCCAGAACGGCGTCACCTGCTGTCCGGCAAGCACTTATGTCTACCATACCAGACACAAACAAAGGGCGCGAGGGCCGGCGTGAGCGCAGCCCTCGCACAGCCTCGGTACGTACTCTAGCGCCACGTACCAGGGAGCGCGCCCGGCCCGGGCCGTGACACGCCGTGCCCTCCGCCGCCCATGCTCTTCGGCTTGCGCTTGCGGGTCTGGATGCCATCTTTCTTCATACTTAGTGGACGATTCACCTGGAACCACACGCTCCTTATTAATCTTGGAATTACAATAAAACGACGTAGGTCGTGGACGATACTGTTACCCACGCGACATCGTCACTGTAACTGTCATTCCCAGACGGGGGAACTCCTCGTAATCTGCCGCCACGCGGTCCTATCATCCTTTAAACAAGCGTATCTACATGCGAAGAGATAATTGATAAAAGATTATTTATCTCATTATGAATATTCGTGGTCGTGCGATGATAATTCTCTATCAGTCGGTAGCCCCGGCCGCGTTTTATCTCGCGAGATTAGATGACACCCTGTGTTTTGATTTTTTTATACAGACCCAATATTTGCCGAGGAGTTCCCTGATAACTGCGACTGCACTGGGCTCCGATTAGATACCTGCCGCACAGCTCAGCGGCCGCGTAATCGCGCGCCGTAATCAATGGATGCGAGCCTCTTGCGCAGCGCCGGTCACGCTAATCAATATTGCTAATCCATTTTACTGGTTTTCATTTATAATATCATGTCATTCGTAATATAATATTAATAACAATCGAAATAAAAAAGTAGCAATGATGACTACGTATAAACTGTTAAGTTGGGTTTTTGTTCAGTAACAACTGAACAATAATTATTGCTACATTCTGTGTTCCTCACATTGTGCAGTTTGTAATAGAGCCCGCAAGCGTTACAAACAGGTTCGCCGTTGTTGTTGCGCCGCCACAGAGTGGTGTTGGAGGTGCGGCAGTTGGCGCAGGTCACGCCGACGCGCCGGTTGCCGTTCGTCGGCTGAAAAGAAAATGCGCATGGTTTACATGCTTAAACAGATTCTTATTTCAAAGAGAACTTAGGTACTAATTGCGTTATTTACGTACCAGTGCTTGTTGTGGTTTGGCTTTCTGTCCTTTTAGCGGCGGTCGGTTTACGCCATTTATGCGTGTATATAGGCCGCAAGCATTGCACAGGTAGTGGCCAGTGCCATCGCGCCGCCACAGTGGAGTCGTGGCTGCGGCGCAGTTCACACATTCTTTGACTTCTCCCATGCCAGCCATACCTACAATATTAACATATTTCGTATATCTTAATTTGTCTTTTATAGGTATATAGATAACGTGTTATAGCGAAAAGAACAATATTTACTAGGATCAAAACCATCATCGATAGGAAGCATGTTGTGAGCGGGCCACGGTTGCGCCTGAGCCGCGTAGCCTTCTACCAGTAGGCTGCCCTCGTAGCCCGACACGGGCACGTATTCAACACCTCCGCCTTGGCCAAGGTAGTGCTCCCCAGCAACTTTGTATTGCACAGCATTACCATGCGTATATAGAGTGACCTAAAAATAAAATACAATCATTTAATATAATTTAATTAGAAAACTACCATGAGAGCAGCGCTTTAGTAATTATTACAATTGACCGGTTATTCCCGTAACCATGACGTAATCCTTGATATTAAATTACAGATACTTAAGTACCTAATGTGTGAGTAATTTCATGAATTGCATCAATTTAATGCGTTCTTAAATTTTGAAATAAATTTCTCATTCATTAAAAAAAGGTTTAAAATTATGACAAAATTATGCACCTGCTGAGAATTTGGACTCGCTGGGGCTTCATAGACAGTCTGTGATTGTGGCACAACAGATCCATAGACCACATGAGCTCCGCGCGTCGTTAGTGACGAAGATGAGAGGGTGGGATCACTCCGATAAAGAAGTTGACTCGGTGGGGACTCGTCTCCTCTTGCTCCTGAAGGTGCAGTGCCCGCCGCGCCTCCGTACAACGTCAGCAGTTCCTTACCAGCACCACCATATGCACTATACCCTCCAGCCCCACCATATTGTGGGCTCTGCCCTGCATATGCGTACCCTCCGTGTACAGAGGTTACCGGCTGTAGACTGGCGTACGTCGTAGGTCTTAACTCGCTTTCCCCTCGGGTCTCATACTTTACTTGTTGATATGCAACTCCAACTGCTTGCTGGCTATTTAAAGAAGTAGTTTGGATCATTTCGAGTGATGATGATGCAGATACTTGGTCGCTTAGAACTGCCCCATATTGTCTGCCATCGCTAGTTCCGGGGGCACCAATATCTTCGCTTTGAGCGTACTGTAATTGCTCGGGCTTATCTTTAGCTCCAAGAAAAGAATCGTGTCCGTGATCCTCTGGGTCACCATCTTGTGCCACAATGACGTGATGCGGTGCACCGTAACGTAAAGACAGAGGTCTGCTGTATGCGGGGCGTTGGGGGGCACGAGCGTATTGAACTTGCATGCGTTTGTCAGCTACCGGTGATGGCAGTGTTCTATAAGGTTCTTGTTTAAATGCTAAGTATCGAGCCGTTTCCGCTTCCACTAAACGTAGTCTTTCCTCGTCATAGTGTTGTTGAGCTGCGTGCCGCGCTTCGTTTTCTTCCAGCTTCGGTGCATATTGGTGCATCTGTGGATTTTGTTCATGTTCTAGTGGCGGTGGTTCTGGTGGCTCATCTTTGACCCCATCTTCGGGATTGATTTCTCCATCGTCAGTGGTAATATGACCGGCGGCTGTGATAGTCCGCACGGCACGCCGAGAAGTGATTACTGATTGCGGCTGCGGTGAATCCTGCTGACTTACGGCCTGTGGCTCTGAAGCGGCTACTCCACTTTTGTCCGCCGCGTGGTCATGCTCTAGCCTCTCTTCATGCTTGACTAGTTGCAGAGCTTCAGCCGCAGCTTGTAGTTCTTGCTGGTCTTCGTTGTTACCTCCCGCGGTATTCGTTTCGGCCTCCATGCTGATACTGCAAGAATGATTTTTGTTATTCCAAATTTGTAGTCGTTTTACGTCACAAAAGGAGGTGTGTGTTTAAATTTCTTTAAAGGCGTTTGGCCGGATATTCCGCCGGCGCGGAAATGCAAACAGCACGGGGCTAAACGGCGCCAGCGCAGTCTATGTGCCCTTGTTGACATCAGCGTGTCACTGACTCTAACTATCTGAGTTGTAACAAACATAGTTAAAACTGGTTATTTGTCATTAGTTCATAATAATAAGGTACACTTAGACGTAGACGTACGTTGATCTGATCTTATTTTTTTATATATACATATACCTATTTGAAATATTTTGTTTTGTTGTTAGCCTTTCTAAAATATTATATTACTCATGCAAAAACTATTTCAATACTTATAGCCCGGGGTTTTAATTCTAAGCATGTTTTTAGTCTACATTTAGTTTGTAGGCCGTCACAAGTCGGGTGCAACTGCGGCGTGAGGCGAGGACGGAAAGTTCGGGCGCTGCTGTGTGCACAGCGCAAGTCAATATAACAGTGTGTTGGGCAAACTCAATCTTATACCTTTTATTTAGAGACGGTTTTAGTTTTGAAAGTGGGGTTTTGTATTCTGTAAGTTAGAGTAAAACATGATGAGTTAAGGTGTGTTTTTGGATAAATTTGGTTGCGGTATTTCCGCCCCGGTTGAACCCTGCGCCCGCGCCGGCAGTTTATGGCGAGCTCGGTGTTTGCTCGACACACTGATGGTACGCGATAACCACACCAGGAATTACTCTTCTGATAACAACTGTTTATTAGTGCTTAATCATAGTAACAATCTGTTGCGTCGTTACTGAGCTATTAAATAATACGTCTACGCATGGATGCGTTGCTATCCATGGGTACTTTTCTTTCCATATATTTTTTCTCAGTTTAAAATAGAAGTATTTACCGTCAACAGACAGACATTTTTAACAATACTAATAATTTTATCTACGTGAGTCCCTAATTATATGCCAATTGGATGAAAATTAATAGTAAGGTACCTAACTAAAAAACAATAATTAAGTCGGCGTTTCAGGGCGGTTCTTCTCTGCTAGGAATAATAATTACTACACCTAAGGGTGGAGTTAAAAAGTGGGACCATGTTAACCATTTTACCAATTAATCATACGATAACGTATGGCTCAAAAGACTATATACCCATTTGTCATAGAAATTAACCAACAGTGGTTAAGTGGTTGTATGGCTACCGGTAGCCACACTGCGAAACTTTTTTGAATAAAGCCGGCTAATTCGGAAAGTGAATATCAAATCTAGTCTTAGCAAAATATATGCAATGTGAGGTGATTTTATATTGGTTACTTAACAGACAACATATATAAACAGTTAGATTTTAGACTCATTTCATTAGTTGCGCTACAAAAGCTACCCTCATACTAAATTTATTAATTTCGACTTTATACCTTTAGCCGTTCCTGCGAAAGAGGATCTTTACAGACGGACGGACGGACGCACAACAAAGCGAATATATAAGGGTTCCGCTTTTTCCATTTGATGTATGGAATCCCAAAACACAATGTAAATTGTTTTAACCCACTTCAGTTAAAAACGAAACTACAGAATCGTTTTTTTAAGAAATTTCTGAAACAAGCTGAAACGTTATCCTTTCAAATAACAAAATACTTTTTCGAGTCTGATAACAAATGAGTGAGATAATTTATTTAAAAATACTGCAATTAAAGTAAAAACCTTCTCGTTTTTTTCTTGTCGGTCAAAAAACAATGGCGGACAATATTTAGCTTTTTGAAGTCCACCCTTAATTGTTGGTTATTGAAAGTGGATTTATTTTCTACTTAAGATAACATACATACAGACATACATACATAAAACACATCTATATCCCTTACGGGTAGACAGAGCCTAAGATAACAAGACCTAAAAGGTGGAAAGGGGACTTAAGACAAGCTTCTTGTTAATTTGTATTTCCTTCTTAGTAATTTTATTGCGCAATTCTTACGCTATCGTCGTATTACATATATGGCTGTTTCTCAAAAGATATGTCATTTCATGTACCGTACATCTGTTTCCTATTCATAAGTTAGTCTCCATTTTTATATGACATTTTTTTATAATTTATTTTAAGTTTTACAATAAGGTTTTACAAATTGAGCCACTATTGAAAACCTTAGAGGTTTATGTATAATAAAGTGGCGAATGGCATTCAGTGAAGCATATTTTACATAATATTATGTTTTCTAGCTTAGACGCTGGTAAAGTATATTTAGTTACTAGGTACTGGAACCTAATTCTTAACCGACTTCGTATTTAATATAAAGCCGAAAGGCGTCAGCGCGGCGAGGCGCCTCGTGCCGTGTGGCGGCGCCGTGATAAAATGCGTTATTTTTTCTGAACGAAAATAATAAAGCAAGACAACTGCATGAAATAAAATCAAGCTTAAATAGATTTTTTTAACCGACTTAAAAAAAAGGAGGAGGCTAACTTTAAAAATAAACAAAAATTTCAACAAAAAAAACCGACCTCATAAAAAGAAAATATTCCATAACAAACTAATACGCACTAAAAGAAAAAAATAATAATTGCAAATTCTTCTACAACTTAATAATCAACTTACTTTTTCTACTTATCAATATGTAGGTACGATCTATCTAATGTTGTTACAATTATTGTTATTTCTGGAGTCGGTGTCACCAACGTAGGCTTGTAACTACATACATGGTTAATAGGTGAGATGTGCTTGTGTATAAAAGTTAATTTATAAAAAAATATTTATTAAAGTATGCTCGTATTATTATTGCTAGGTATATTGTAGTGTTTCCTTGGCTGGAAGTGCAGATACTGCTAATAATAAATTTGTTTTGCAGTATTCACCTTAATACCTACGGTAATTTCTCAAACAAGAACGTCCAAGTTACGCAAAAATATGAAAACTTGGGTTTAAAAAGTACAATACAATAACTCTTTATTGAACACCACATATAACAAAACAAGTAACAACCAAAACAGAAAAAAGGTATACAGAATATTACAAGGTAACAATAGGCGGCCTTATCGCTACAGAGCGATCTCTACCAGGCAACCATAATGGACTGGAGAACAGAACAGATCTGAGCAGGTGGTGCAATGTCAGTGAAAATTAGAACACAGAAAAATCCGAAAAGTAAAGCTATGGCCGGGAATCGAACCCGGATCCTCGTCATTCCGTGACGCGTGCTATACCCCTACACCACCCATAGCAGGTAACTTTACTTTTCGGATTTTTCTATGTGTTCTAATTTTCACTGATATTTAGAAATTTTATTTCTAACGGTAAAACCGTAAAAGTAAAACATAAAAATTCTTGATTCATCTGATAGTACCTATTAGAAGAGTTGTTTGATTGAAAAAAATGCAAAGTGATTTGCAGTTTCGCTAAATAACCGCTTATAACGTTTATTGAATTTTTATTTTGGGATTTGTAAGTGTAATCATTACATAACATGATTAATTTATCATGTCCGTAAAATTAACGTCATGGATATCCAATTTTTAAAATAATACAACTCAAAGTTACAAGGCTCTGTCTAGCCCGTAAGGGATAAAGGTGTGATTTGTGTATGTATGGAAGCAAAGTTATTTTCTCTGGACCTAACTGAAAACCCGTCAGCTATAGTCGAATGACATTTCGAATCATAATATAGACGAAGAATCAAAACCACCTCTGTGGTCCCTTTTCGCAATTACTTCTCTAGGAGGCATGTTATGTGGTATAGGTAAATTAGTACAATAAGTTATTCTAACTTTTAACTACAGAAAAAGAGCAAAGAAAAAACATAGAATGTACCTGTTGCGTCTCTTCCCGCGCAGATGGTAGAAAGCCCATCGAGGGAATGGGCAAAAATCTTAGGAATCATGTTATAGGCGATGTGGCTAGCAACCCATTACTATTTTGATTCCCCTTTCCACCTTTACGCCCACAATCATGCTAAACGTGGCCATTAAGTCTTGTTAACTTAGGCTCTGTCTACCCCGTAAGGGATAAAGACGTGATTTAGGTATATATGTATGCAACTAGAGTGAAACGGTCACACGATAGCACACAATTCCGTGTCTTGACATAAAATACAAGCCAATTTATATAAAAGCAGATAAATTTAAAAGCAGAAGTCACTATCAGATTATGGACATTTTCGAGTAGAACATAGAGCATTTGCCATTTTTATTAAGTTTTTTTTACGAGTTCCTATGTTAATTCACCAAAATTACTGAGATTTTATAAGTGAACTAGCTTTTGCCCGCGTCTTCGTCCGCGCAGAATCAAAATTTGCGGTAAAACGTTTTCTTCTCTCCCATCGAAAGGGTACAAATACCGGCCAAGGGCGAGTCATACTTTACTACGAAGAGATTCGTACTACCTGACCGAAGCTCGATTAAGCTTGTTGTTTGTGTTTCTTTGTTTCTCGCGTTGGTGTCCACTTACATTACTTTTATCCCGTCTTTTTGTTTTGACGGAAATTCTAAAAAATCCTTTTATAGCACCTAATACGTGATCCTCAAAGAACATGACATATCTACTAAATACTAAGCCCATATTTCCTATTCCGTCCTTTTATCCCACAGAATAATTGACAATCAGATTTCAATTGACACAATTTCGTATGCCAATTTAAAAGATTCTAGTAGTAATAGTTACGGAGATAGGAACCTTTCGAAGTAATAATATAATAATAATAATGGCGCGCGGGAATTTTGAAAAGTCCTGAAACTGTTTTTAGCATCTATGATTATTCCCTATACCTGTGTACCAATTTCAAGACTCTAGTAGTTATAGCTACGGCCCCTTTTCAGCGGACTATTTTCATTGCATTGAATCCAAGCCACCAAGCTTTTATGTGAGTTCAACCTTTTTTGAATAAAATCGAATTGAGTTTGAAAATCATGTGTCAAAATAAAATGTAATTTAAATCATAAGCACTAAGGAGTATTCACAAAATATCAACTTAGAACCCAATCACCTCCAAAATAACTTTCTAATCCTAAAGGATTCCTATCCCTAAAGGGGATGAATTTCAATTAAATATGATACACATCTTCCATCAATTCTGTTAAAGAAAATTTGAAGTAGATTAGTCTAAGGAATCACGTTGTCCCATACAAACTTTTCCCCCACTTTTCACCCTTTTAGGAGTAGAATTTCGGAAAATCCTTTCTTATCGGATGCCTAAGTACTACGAAGAACATACCCTCCAAGTTTCAGGTCTATACGATCAGCGGTTTAGGCTGTGCGTGAATCCGGCAGTCAGTCAGTCAGTCATTCAGGAAAAAGCATTTTATATTTATAAATAGATAAAAATTTGTGATGCTTGGTTTAATGTTATCTCTCGAAAGAGCCTCAAATTGGTAGCGCCGAAATAATTCGCATAAACTCATAGTCGCTTAAGCAGTAAAGGACATTCGCTTGACAAATAAGATACGGAAAATTCGCAGTGTGCAAAATGAATTATTTTGTAATGCTCATTAATTATCATTTTCATCATATTCCTTTCGATTTTTAACGGCAAATGTAACAAAATAAATCCTGTAAGTACACTACTCGTACAGTGTATTGCAGAATCTCTTAAAATCTTGGAAAATTACAGTTGAAGACTAAATTGTCAGTAAATTTCAGTTACACTGCACCGTATTGTATTAAGATGAAAGTTTTGATTAATCTTTATAGGTGAAGGTTTGCATAACTGTTTACATCAACGTCTTGAATGGAAAGAAAAATTTCAGTAAATTAATCATACAAATTCGCATGCTTAGCTTAACATTTAAAATAATATTAGTATAGATGAAGAAAGTTATCAAAAATGAATAATTGTAAGATAAAAAAATAACCACGTAAATAACGTTCTCAAACCTTAACCTAAATTATGTAGATTGATATGAGAAATAAATAAGTGAAGTTATCTAATGCTGCTCTACCACTTTGTGTATCCTCTACGACAAATCTATATTTATATAAAAATAAAAATATCTATATATAAAGGAATAATCTTTATTTCCCTAGGCATCGGCATCACGTGGGACCGCCTCGACCGATTTTGCTAATTATTTCTTGTTTTGTTCGTTATTGACAGGAAAAGGTTCTTATAAAGAAAAAAAATATATAATAAGAAAAAACTAGAACACGTCCGAAGCCGCGGGCAACAGCTAGTAGTTAATAAAAATATCTTTTTCAATTTTCAGTTCACTAATACTGTATTTTATGTTGGTTTTCTTAATTGTACGCATCAATTTTGGAGAAAATTTTGATTAACATATTTTATTAACTGACTGAATTAATAATTTACTTTTGTAGGAGAGAGCCAATTTTTTTTTAATTTAAGTATGTATGTATACATGTAAACACTTTATTGTTCAAACATAAAATAATAAAACAAAATCAAGGCACAATCAAGTTGATCGATCCACCAAATCGAATTTAGATAAAAATGCTCTCTGGCTGCATTAAGTAATTTTCGTACTATTATCACTGTACTTTTTTTTTAAAGTTGACGATAATCTTAACTTGATATTAACAACCCGGAGTAAGTTAGTGTGACACTTACCTTTATCAAGAGTCGCAGCAATTTTTAATTATCTAACAAACTTAAGTAAATCTTTGGTGTAACTTTGGAACTAGCACATCTTCCTGATATCACTATCACTTCACGAAATCGTCGAATCTACTATCCGAGAGATAGTCGACGAGTGGTCGCGGCGCGGGCGTTGCTCTGGTCTCAGGCGCTGTGATCTATGTCAGTTTTCCAGGTGTGCTGAGCTTTCCGAGGTGATGAGGCGACAGAGGGGTGCGGCGGGCGCGCACGGCGCGGTATGCTCGCGCTGCGTCAGTGTGTGTGCCTGCGCGTGATTGGCCGAGTCGCCCGCCTCACGTCACCGAAACGTTTTTCAGCACGTAGCGCGTAGGACTAGTTACAGGTTTTCATATCATAATGCTTTTCATAGCTACAGATATAAACAGTATCCATATTTTTCCATATTTTTACCTTATATCTTATATTACCTATAAATTAGTCTATTGTATTTGTGTATAAAATCAAAACGCTTCACATAGTTTGTACCCATATTTTATATTATAGCTTGAAATGGAATTAAAATTGCAAATGTAAAACTTGGTTTGGGCCCGTGCTAATTTTTTTCGTAGTTCTTCATTAATCTGACAAACACATAATTAATGTATGTACATTTAATTTACCAAGAGCCTTTGTAGTTTGAGTTCGGCCCTATGAATGCGTTTGCATATCAAATCTCCAGAACCCGTACCAATAATAATAATTCCTAATGTTAATATATCAGTTCAGTGTTCCAGTCACAATAAAAACAAAAAACACGGTTTACGGATTTTACCATTCTCAGGATCTTAGAGAATCGTACCCAATTACTGATGTCAGAATGAGAGGAACAGAAATGAAATAAAAAGGGCTGAGACGTTTGACAAGTAACAGCGATTGGAGGTATCTAGTCAGATATAGGTACTTACAATTCACTGTACAGTTAATCAGTTTGATTCCTAGGCCATCCCAGTACCTTGTCATAATGACATTTACGTCATTTGATAAATATTGTAATAGACAAATACCTACAATTATTTACTATGATAAGGTAAGGTAATGGTGATCCAGAAATCAAAATTGTTGGCTGTAAATATATGTTCCTGCTATTTAATTCGAAGGTTGGCAGATCAACCGGCCTGTTGGTCGAATGATAACTGACGGACGGCTGGAATTACAAATTAACATTTCACTTGTACCTACCATTTTTGTGGAAACAGTTTCACTTGACTTTGTGATAAGATATTTCGTGCGATCGAAAAGTGAGATGCCCGACTTGGATTGTTTTCAAGGCTCTATCTATGTGGCTCTCATTTGAATCCCAATATTTGCTTTGGAGACAGTTTATGATTTAAATTCGCGAGTATGAACTAGATATTAAATTTATTCATGATCATTAAGGTAGGTAGGTTTTATTTGGTCGTTGGACCATTTTGTAGGGGTCCTTTTTTAGTTCGTCTTCACTGAAAGTTTCATGCAAAGTAACCCTTTATTTAAAATCCTTGGTAAACATAATTACCTGTAGTTACTTCTTTCTAGCAACGGTTTTCTTATTGAGCTGAAACATGACCTTACAACCTCCGTGACGAGTGGTTGCGTGGTTGGTTTTGGCCCACCACATCGCAGCAACCTTCGCGGCATACACAACATACGCCGTGACGTGTCGTTGGCTTCTGTTTTCTTACCGTTTCTTCATAACAACATCTAGTTACGTAAACACTCTGTCAACGTCTTTTACACTGTTGTGGTCGGTCTTTTAGTTAATGGGTACCACAAAAACATAAAGTAACGCGTGATTTCTTAAATTAATCGGGCGCATAATATCCGGGAATTTTCATTTGTACTCTCAAAAACTTACTAGTATAATAGTGTGTTAAACAATACATTTATTTTAACATAACTGATAATTCCCTCAACGGAGAGGCAGTAGGTACCTACACAATGGCTAAGTACTGAAAGAAGGATATTTATTATGAAGACACTCTTCAAACAGAACTGTGACTACGAGTACCTATGAATAAGTGTATTCGCTAGCATAAATTGACATAAAACGCATTAAGTACTTCTAACTTTACCTACAATGCGTTTAATTTTGTTTCCAGCGATTGCTCTTTGATTTTAATATCAAATAATCATTATCACCTATCTAAATTGAAAAGGTGCAAGTAAAACTAGAAACGACATGATACCCAAAACACAAAAATTAAGGTAATACCTACACATTTATATTTATACGTCCAGTGTGTAAGTGTAACCGACCCGGCGCGTGGGCACGTAGAGAAACATAGATTTACTACATAATTATACACTTTTTATGGAGAGTTCCAACCCAAGTGACTCTTTTTTCTGCTCGGCTCTGTAGTTATACTTTAATTTTTGTTACTCGGATCGTAGCGGAATTCACTTCTGTTTCTGGTGATTCGTATTATCAAGGCTCTTTGTTTAGGCTTACAAAATTTACGGTGGGTGGCTATTTCATTTATTTATCGATGGATTTTTTAGCAATTTAGTATATACAATAATAATTTTACGATATGTATCTTAACAATAAAAAAATGCTGATAACAGACCTGGTAATGCGCTCAAACCGTTATCTTATCAATTAGAGGCTTACTTGAGACATCGATCATCGCTCTAATTACGTACCTACATGCTGTCGATAATGTTAATCACGGGGCGATGTCTCCATCCCTAAAGTAATTATAGGGAACGAGTAACTTTAATTTACAATTTTAACAGTTTCGGGGAGTCTTGAAATGTCATTATGCTGAATATGAAAATTGAACTTACGTAAATTCCAAAACTCTTTTGCAAAATAGGTAGTTGGTACAAAATACCGTCTCAGCATGGACAGTTCGTGAACTAAAAAGTTTACTTACGCCTTCCTAAATATAAATAAACAAATCATCATAATATACGGGCACAGGGACTTAGAAGTGATCACATTTATATTAAACTAGCTCTTGCCCGCGACTTCGTCCGCGCAGAATCAACATTTGAGGTACAACTTCCTTTCTCCCATCAGAAAGGTATAAAAACCGGCCAAAGTTCTAGTATTGTTTGTGTTTCTCCGTTTCTCGCGTTGGTGTCCACTTCCATTATTTATTATCCCGTCCTTTTGTTCTGTCGGAAATTCTAAAAATCCCTTCTTATATATAGCACCTACGTGATCCTCAAAGAAGATATCTACTAAATACCTACTAAGTCTGTATTTCCTCTTCCGTCCTTTTATACCGTAGGAAAATTGAAAATCAGTTTTCAATGGACATGAAAAATAGCGTATGCCAAATTTAAAGATTCTAGTAATAATAGTCACGGAGATAAAAACCTTTCAAAGTAATAATATAAATCCCTTTTACTCCATTTCGAAAATTTCGAAAAGCCCTGACATTGATTTTTAGCGGTTATAATTATTCCTTACCTGTGTACCAATTTCAAGACTACCTAGTAATTACATAGTTACGGAGTAGGTAGGGTCCCTTTTCAACAACTTATTTGCATTGCACCAAGCTTCTATGTGAGTTTAATCTTTTTTGTATAAAATCGGATTGAGTTTGAAAACATGTGTCAAAATAAAATGTAATTTAAATCAAAAGCACTAAGGAGTATTATTATCAACTTCGAAGCACATCACCTCCAAGATAACTTTCTAATCCTTATCAATCCTTTTAGGGGATGCATTTTAATAAATTACCAAACACGTCATCCATCAATTCTGTTAAAGAATGTTTATACAAAATTTGAAGTAGATTTGACCAAGGAATTACGGTGTCCCATACAAACTTTGCCCCCTATTTTCACCCTCTTTAAGGTAGAATTTCGAAAAATCCTTTCTTATCGGATGCCTACGTAATACAAAGAACATACCCTCCAAGTTTCAGGTCTCTACGATCAGCGGCTTAGATTGTGCGTTGATCCGTCAGTCAGTCAGTCAGTCAATAAGGACAAAGCATTTTATATGTATAGAAGATAGTGTTACTCAATTTCCCCCCGAAGCATTCTGAAAAAGAAAAAGTTGTATTGTTTGTTGGAATTGGTCTACAGAAAATCAAACGGACAAACGTAGGTATACAGTCAACCTACATAATCGGAAAATAATATTGAGATTAACTAGGTATAACATAGTCAACGGTACCTTCCGATAATTTCGCAAGCATAACATTGAAATCAAACTTATTTGAGAGGAACAAGTTTTTTGAAACTAGAGTTTGCTCTAGGGTCACAAGAAACTTTAGATATAATCAAATCAGTATCGATCCAACATCCAACTACTCGTGGCGATTGACATCACGCCTCCAAATATAGGTAGGTGTAGTTGTCATGGTTCATACTAAGCGTGAGTCATACATAACAGCTTTCAGCAGTATACAACGTGTGACACATATATTCCTATCTAGGCATTCCTATAATATAAACCAATGGACTGGCCATGTCCGGGTTTATTAGTTCCTGGATGATCCTGCCAAAATTACGTCAAAAAGCTGTCTGGCTACATGAATATTTTTAATACATCTCTTGGTAAATCATAATAAATGCGCCTAAGGTGATCCATCCACTCAGGAGCTCAAAGATCTCTCAAAATCAAATTAAAAATTTGTAATCAGCAAATCGTTTACTCATCTAATCACCTTTTTACGTATCTCTTCGGCCACGGGCTTTATAATAAATAAAATAAAACCAAAGCTGATGACAGTTCGAGGAAGGCCTGTTCAGCACGGCAGGGCACACTCGGTGTGCCGAACCAGAAGAGCTAGTTAAAGTTACGTTTAGTAAGTGATCGCCAGCACTAGTTTGTGCACAAACACGGCTTGTCTTATCTTGCCGCACTTGACGCCTTCGCGATAAATATTTCAGAATAGCTCTACTTACTCCATCCCTCTAACATACAAGTACATGTGCCGCATAGAATGATTCACAACATTGTTTATCTGATTTTGCTACCAAATTTTGAAATTATAGATATAATCAATAAGGTGCGTAGCTAAAGCAAGATAATTTTGTACCTATTAAGAAGTGTTCGGCAAAAATAACTTTGGATCCGCTTGTAACGAGTCCATCCCTAACCTTTTATCTTTTAGGTATTGCGTATTTAATGATTTATTGATATCGACCTCTGTAGGTCGTAAGCTGGCAGTTATTCTTTTGATAACTAAATAGAGTGGCAAATTTCTCATTTCACGTTATTACTTACCTATCCCTGACTAGCTTTAGCTCCCAACATTCTCTGCGTGAGATTCGGTTAGGTATATCTGGCATCAGCTATATTATACAACCAGATTATAATATAATTGATTTCATCAAAAACTGTACAGCGACTTTTGCGTGATATGAGCGAGTACCTACCGAACAAACATTCAAACTGTCACATTTTATAATATTATCAGATACTTAGAAAGACTACGGCAAATAGTACGGAAACAAAAGATTATTATAAGAAAAATGTACCCAGCAAATTAGTAATAGGGTACACAAGCTAGTAAATAGCGCTCATCAAAATAAACTTTGATTTGACATTTCTCTATAGTAGCGTAATTAGTAAAATGTATTTCGAGGATCAGAGGTGCTATGGATTGACACCAAAAACGCCAGCAGAGAATGCTTGAAATTTTTTATGTTCCCAAATCACCATATATTATAAGTATTATAGTATTTTAAAATTAGAGCTATTGCTCCTGCCTACCTACCTACCTACCCCAAAGGTTAGGTTAGGTAGGTAAAGGTTATACAAGACCTATTGGTCTTCCTTGTAGGTACTTCTTGGTAGGTACTTCCTTCAACAGCTCCACTTTACTGTATAAATACATTTTACGAGTATAAAGTGCTGAGCAAGCATGTTACGGTAATCGAATCGCAACCTCTAAATTACTTCCATTTGAATAGTTTCGGTAACCATCTGTGGTCTTCTTTATCAGTCCCACTTCACTAAATAGTGATTTCCGAAAGCGAATGCATAAGTTACATTAAAATATTATACCCAAATCACTATAGCTATGCCTGTAAGATTTGAAGAGTACCTTCGATTTCTCCAAGATCTCCTCATTAGATCCTGATGTGGTGTCAATGGGACGAAATTGTATGTATCTATTCCCTTTACAACAAATAAATAATTTTCTAAATCGGTCCACAAATGATGAAGTTCTGAGGGAATTGAGAACCTCCTCTTTTTTTGAAGTCGGTTAAAAAAGGTTTATGGGTTTGAAGAATGTTGTCACAAAAGAAAAATGTTGGGACCTCCTTTTTAGAAAAACAATGCTTGTGCCAGAATACCCCACTCTTCCACACAAGGGCATAAACCTAGCAAAAATTGTAAATTTAACAAAATATATAGGCAAAGAGAATATAACCTATACATATAAGTACGGTAAAAGAAGAAAACAAAAAATACGTTATCTTTATAATCCATTGCAGTGATACTACCTATCCTCCCTGTTTCATGACATTGAGACAATTCTGTTTCATGGGAAATGGGAAATCACATGAGAACTGTGAAACATCACTGTCAATCGAGAAGCTACAAGAGGTTGATATCAGATAGCAAATAATGTATGATAGTGGTTCGAATACAAACCCAAGATAATATTCAGTCAGTCAAATATGCTTTATGGCTTATATCTGAGCGGGTAAATGTCACTATAGATATAGCCGATGAACGGCAGATAGTAAAAACAGTTGACAGCTTTAGTATGACAGCCCCAACGCAGATGTCGATATCCGCGAGATGACAGAACACTTGATGTTCCCACCTCCTCAGCTTGATATCGTCAATCAGAACTTAATAACAAGATGACACTTTTTCTTATTGCAAATACGCATCAAAAACATACAAAAACATAATTTAAAAAGGTTTGTCTTCAGTTGTATCTAATTGGTATTAAACTGCCTCCACAAGGAAGGAGTTTCCAAGGCTTAATGATAGTTGTTTTTTTTATAAAACATCCTACAACACAAATCACTAAACGCAAGTGTTACTGGAATGTTTACGTTCATAACACTTATTTTATGGCAGTACTAATTTTTTAAATGCTTGACCACCATTATTCCTGAAGGAAGATGTGGTTTTAGATGGAGCCCGTTTGTCTAGCGAATGGCCATTCACCTTTGATTTGAAGACACACAAGTCAGATACACAATTACTTTAGTTTTACATTTTTGAAGCAGAGATAGGGTTGGGCTTTTGCATTTAATAACGCGCAGTACAGTACAGACGCAGTTGTAAGAATTGCATGTACCTAATCGCGCAAATGTAATAATTATTCTTGTCATTTTCTGAAAAGCAAATCAGGTTTATATTTTGTCGTTTATTTTTTTTGGTGGAAATGTAATAATAGCTAGAGATCCGATAGCGAAGCGTACTTAGTAGATATTTATTTGTTATCAGCGTTATCGCTGCGTGGTGCGCGCTCCCCGCGCTTGGCCGGGCCCTGCGGCCTTAATGCTTACTCATTGGGTATCAATATTCACATATTGTAGTTATTATGGTATGTCGGACGCTGATAAAACTATTCATATTCTGACTAGAAGTAGGTACCTGGTAAGAGTTTTCCTTCTGTGAGATTTGAAAACAGCCATGTACTTTATCATACCTAGATCGTTTGCAAATTAAATTCAACAAAAGGCTGCATCACCCTGTTCGTTGGAAAAATATTATGACTTCTAATATTACAATTAGTGAAACCACATAGGTAGTGGGGTACTACAAGCGAGAGGATCTTGCTTCGTGGTTCTACTATTTTTCTGTATCTGCTACTTTATTTTAGCAGGTAAGTATATCAAGCAGCTTTCAAGTATTTTTAAAAAACAGATTTTCGAAGTTTCATGATAACAATCCCATTACTATGTTTTTGTAGCTGGTACGGTTTATTTTGTGTAGTATTGATAGCTTAAAATATTATGGTAAGTAGGTATGACACAACAGTAAATAGTTTACCTACATGCCCGTAATTTTATTATTTTGTCTCTTGCTACTCTTCTAACTTACCTCATGCTTGCATTAATTGGAATAAATTCGATGGTTTACGCAAAGGTATCTGAAAATGGGTCACGGATAAAACTGGGATATTATCACACATTGTTCGTTACATCATGGGAGTAGGTAGGTAGTGCAATGACCCCTAATAGATTTATCGCAAGTTTCTTTAGATATGCAAAACGTTATCTCGTTTATCTTAACTAGGTGCTAATGTGAGACCGGTTATCTTAAACTTTTGATAATCGTATCTAACAGATACAGCCTAGTCGAACAGCTGTAGCAACCCGCGGCGCGCGCAAGCTCGCTGCGCCCTTCCGCATGCTCGTCTTCTTATTTTGTGGCGATTTTCCAGTAATTACATACTTGTTTATTCGGAACCCTGATAAATAAGTGCTATAAAACACGAGGCGTTGAACGCTTTGCCACTTAATTTCCCTTTGCTGAGTCATAAATTGTTGACGAAGACCTGGAATAAGGCGCCTATTAAGTAAGTAGCCTTTCAAACCTCTCCCGACCATCTCTATTTAGAGATGAGTAGTATGATAGAGTTGAATAAGTGATGATGGAGCGTTGTGTAAGCGAGGGGTCTTAGCTGCGGCCGCGCCGCTTCGCGTTGGGTGTGTTCGCGACTGACGTGATAAGGCGAGCAAACAGCGCCAACGGCAAATATTTGTAGGGGCCGTCGCCCCCGCCGCGTCCTGCACCTCCCTTGTCGTGCCCTTAGGTTTTCCTCGGCACCATAGGACCTTTGATCCTGCTTACTAGAAACTTATACAATTACTTATACTCACACATGCATAGAGCAACAAAGAAGCGCATCTAACTGAATAGACTAAAGCTAGTGATGCATCGCCTATCTCCGTATCCCAAGATATCGCGATAGCATCCCCGATATGAAGTAATTATCAGATAGAGGCCTACAGATTTGATTAGGAAAACTCGTATCTGTACCGCCCGCCTCATTACACACGGCGCTCGCGCGCCCATTGTTAAGATAAACTATCTGAGAAAAGTTAACATATCTATGTCCAGGCCAATCTAACAGTGGTTGTTGAAGCGGCGCATTGTCTCGCTTGCTGCGCGAGGGGTGGTTCGCTGGCAGTATTCGTTCTCGAGCAGTTTTAGTGCAGTGGTGTAGTGTGGTGTGGCAGTGGAGTGATCGTTTGCGTCATCGGGCGGCGGCGACACGCACCTAATCCCTAGCGCGGATCTGATAGCTCGACACATCGACGGATTATTGATGGGCGCCGCTCGACCTCATCGCGATCTTATCAGTTGTTTTTTTGTCGAATGTTTTCCGTGAAAAGCTAATAAAACGTGGCGGCGTCGACGGCTGCGGGACGCGCGGGCGCGGGCCTAGCGCACGTGACGCGCGATGGCCGCTGATAAGGCGGCGCCATATTGTTTCAGCAGCCCCTCCGCCGCGCCGCTCCCCTGCTCGCCAGCCTTGCCTGGTGCATGAGTATGTAGCACGTACACGTATTGTTGTTCTACGGTTAAATCACGCGCAGTGTTCGTGACACGTCGAAATTTCCACATGAATGTTATTATGCCTGTAAACACTGCTTACTCTTGGTAATACCACTTCCATATCGACATCACGCTATCGTTTACTTTACTAACGCGTCAAATAAGGTTAAGAGATTTAACATAGGCATGAGTACCTAGGTTCCTATATTATTATTTTTTCCCCTTTCGTAGGTTTATGGAAGCACCACCCAGAAGGCTATTACTATGACAAACGCATACATACTATACCTACCTACATACACTGAAAAGATGGATTAGGTAATTTAAACATGGGAGATAATTTCTTCACAGATTTGAATGATCCCTTCACTAATAAAAATACACTTTCACTGACTTATAAAATGATGCCGCGTACTAACAACAGTTTACGATGAAAATAAAGCGAAAGAAGTAGGTATATATCAATTTTATTAAAAGTGTACTTTTGACTGCTAACATTATATTTACATAGTATAATATAAAATATTTCTAGGCTGGTACCTGCTGGAAAAAATAAGGCACTTGACATGTATGTAATTACAATATTTATTGTATAAACCCTTGTCGCGTACTGATGAGATGAATAATATTCAGTACTTTAACACTCGAGGTTTACTTCTGTTGGTACCAGCAGCCACCAGCTCAACGTTACCATTAATTTTAAGTCAAAACTCTATGATCTATCTATAATAACATGTATATATAATATTATTGGTTTAACATGCAGTCGTTTTACAGGAGAATAAAAATACTTAAAATATTATTGTTACTTAATCTTCCACATAACTATGTGTAGGAACTGTCGCGTGAGACCCAGCAACAGTGATGATTCGAGTTTGCTAGAGAGGCACAGATCTAATGCGGACATAATGATAATGAAATACACTGATAACCTGCCACGATCGAAGAAAATGAATTTCTACGGCCTGGATCTATGTTCGTGCGCACAATGTGGCGCACAGCCACAACAAAGCATCTAAAACGCAGTCGCGGTTCACGCAAAACATGCATTCAATCTTCAGTGAATGAAAGGTGACTTGCATATTCCCTGAGTAAAATTGTTTCTCAGAAACATGCAGAAAACGTACCTCGTTTAAATTTCAATAAACTATAACATCTATGTATTACTAAGACATAAGTTACCTATATTGTAACACTTATGCACCTAGGCACTAGACAATCAGGAATGAAATCTATTGAGCATCAAAAGAGTTACTAGATCGTACATGTCACATGCTGTATTTAACCTAACAATATAGTCGGCATCGTAAGGTACTACAATGTTGATTATAGACGTAAAATTGTACCTACTTCACAGCTTAAGTATATCTCAACTACTCTGACATCACTCAAACTAGCCACATTTATGTATCACTTTTACATCAAACTTAATAAATACAATTCTGGAATGATTAATAAAGTCATGGAGTTTATAATATTCTTAACAAGGACATCTAATTACTTATTCGTTACTTTTTACCGTTTACCCAGCAAATAATAAGAAATGGTGAATGAATAGATTTCGAATAGCATCCTCGTCGCTACTTACATTTTTAAGTACCTTAAAAACGACGATACGGTTTGAATTATAACTTTATTAGCTAACGCGTACGACTACTAAGGAGTAAAATAATGTTAGGAATGCTTTGGGCACAGTCTCATAGTCTTTATAATATATATTTGGTAACAATTAAAACACACTTTGGAAACTACAAATTCGAAGATAATAAAACTAAAGGTGTCGCTCAGGTTAACGTCATTTTGATTTCTAAAATCTTGACTTAAAGGTTACTAAATATTATATAGGTATGTAGCTGAATTATTGGAGACAATTTATGGGGTTTGTTATATTTAATTTTGGGGGTAAGCATTCTGAAATATTTCAAAATATTTCGTACATAAACTCTGTTCCAAATTGTATGACGAGTATAATTATCTCTCCAGCCTATATACGTCCCACTAATGGGTACAGGCCTCCTCTCAGAGTGAGAGGGCTTAGGATATAGTTCCCACGCGGGTCCAGTGCGGATTGGGAACTTCACACACACGATGTGTCCAGGTTTTCTCACCATGTTTTCCTTCACCGAAAAGCTCATGGTAAATTTCCAATGTAATTATCGCACATAAATTCCGAAAAATTCAGAGGTGCTAGCCCGAGCTCGAACCCACGACCCTCGGCTTGAGAGGCCACAGGTCAAACCACTAGGCTACCACGGCTTTTACGGTGACCGTACCTATATATTATTACTGAACTGGGTATGTTAATAGTTACCGGTATTTTTGTAAAATAAAACAAACCGAACCTGCCTACATGGATACTTAAGTTTTACCAACCCTTTTGCCCCATGCAGCCCGACCGACATTTTGAAAATTTAACTTGTGCTACTAAATTTGAACACTCTAATATTGGATTTTATTAAAATTGGGTAGTACTCATATGAATGTATTTTATTTCTGGTTCTCGAAAAATATGTATTCATGTACGATACTAACTTACTTACTTAACTATTTCGCGGACGTGGAAATCGTATTTACAAAATAAAATATTATATCTGACTGTACACATTGAATATTTGGTCAACTAGCTACGACTCTTTGGTCGAACTCGCTCACTTCTCTAACCTAAACTTACAAAATAAAGTAGTCCACTTAATTAACTGAGATTCTACATTATTATTCTCAATGTTTTATATATTATATTACTTTACGCAGAGAGTTTGGCGCTTTATCCAGCTAACATCAGTTTGTTCCGCCGTAGTGAGTGATGATTACGACACATTAGCGAATCGCTACTTATACGTATAATAATAGAAAAATATTATGACATTTAAAAGTACCTACTCGTGAAGTCCGATTTGTGCTAAGTGTATTGTCGCAACACTATTGTGTTGAGAATGTTACTGGAAACTGTGCGAAATAAGACGGTGCCTTCGTTTCGAATACGAGCGGTCGTCGCCGCGGAATTATGTCGTGTAGTCGAAGACGTCGTTTCCCGAAGCCGTCGCCTCGCGTGGCGCATCGGTGGCGAGTGGGCAGGAGCTTGCGCGGCTCAGCTGCCTATGGAGACGACTGTGGGACGGTCGAGGCGGTCGGCGGACTCAGCGGCGGCGCGCCGGTACTCGTCGTCGTAGAGCTGGTGGTGGTGGTGCGCGTGCGTGTGCGCGTGGTGCAGCGCGCCCGCATGCGCGTGCGCTGGCGGCGGCTCCTCCAGCTTCAGCTGCTGCTGTTGTACGTAGTAGCCTAGCGCCAGCGACGACCGTGTCTCGCCCGTGCTCGTCGCTATACTCACGCCTGTGTCCACTGCCGAGACAATATTATAATTTTTTAGGCTGTAATTACTGTCACTAACCACCGGTAAGACCTTCAGTTTTCTGTACTACCGTTGAGCGTGGATAGTGCGGATTGAGCGGATAGTGACTCTGTGAACACCTTAGAGAATTTAGACGTGAACATGCACAGTCTAAGTACCTATGCTAACTAAATTTTAAGGCTTAACTAATAAATTTAAAGTCTGGCAGAACCACCACTGCCACCTTCATAACTAGAGACGCTTATAAACTCTCTCTCAAACATTCATTACGAAATTTTTTATAATGAACATCCCCATCCGCTACGTGTACAAACCGCCCCATGTACTACGCCCATTGTTACTTATAATCAGTAATATTACGGTTTATTATTCGTAGGTACAACTTTGAACGGAGTTTTTTTGCTCTCCAGTGTAAACAAAGCACCGTGTGTACGCATCAATGGGCTTTCGTTCTGATAATAACTACACGTCAAGCTGATACTTTTACCGATTAATTAACGTTGTACACTTACACAGATTTTGCATTTTCGTGGTTGTAGAGTGTGAATTATGTGTCAAACTCTTCAAGTTTCGTTCCGATTTCAGGCTGTTTTTCGGTTTCCGTTTTCTTGTCTGTAATAAGATATTTAAAAATTAGTTAAAATTAAAAATGCTCATGTTGTATTTAGGCAGAGATCACGGAAACCCGTCTTATTAGTTGGCTCTGCTAGTGCCTCTTCAAGTCCATGTACTACGTCCGTCCAGAGTTGAAACTTGAAACTGTACGGTCGTGAATTACCTGAATAGAGTCCTTCTTCATGGCGATGGGACGGTTGATATTGTGCAGCTTGTAGTAGAGGCCGCAGGCGTTGCAAACGGTCTCGCCGTGTGCGTTGCGCCGCCAAAGCGACGTCATGGTTGTGTGGCAGTTCGTGCATGACATACCCGGCCGCTTCGTGCCCATCTGTTAGTACACATGAAACTACATGAGAATACTGATTTTGTCCTACCAAACTTAGGTCGTAATTCATTGTATTTTTGAGTTTGAAAGTAAAGTATAAGTAAAATTTTACCATTCTGTTGTTAGACATCAAAATAGTTACGTGCGTGATGATAAAAGCGTGGCTGGTTAGGAAAAAGCAATGGTCGTTAGTAAAGGCGCATGCGGTTGCGGGATTGGATTTGTGTGAGGACGAATCGAGATCGGGGGCGGACGTACCCCTTTCTTCGTTTTGTAGTCAGAGGGGGTGGAGACGGCGTGCGACGACGCACAGAGCGGCGCGGGCGCGGGCATAGGGTGCGCATGCGGCGACGCGACGCCGTTATACAGGAAGCCCTTGTAGAAATCCGCGCCCGGCGGGGTCCCCTCCGCGGCCACTGCAACTAACACAACTGTCACTACGAGCTGGGGATGTGGACGCTCGACGGGGCGCGGATTTCTCGCGGGCGTGGGGGTAGCGGTGGCGGTGTGGGGGTGGCGCGGGGGGCGAGTGTTAACAGTGTCGAGCGGAGGAATGTCTGCGTACGTCGTTGGCGGGGGCGGGCATGGCGTGCGCCGCGTGCCGCTGACGTACCAGCCGGCGGGGCTGCTTGAGCGGCCGGTTCATGCCGTTCATCTTGTTGTAGAGGCCGCAAGCATTGCAGAGGTAGTGGCCGGTGCCGTCTCGCCGCCACAGCGGCGTGTCGATGGCGCCGCAGTTCACGCACTCGCGCCCCTCCGTGAAAAACTCTGCCATCTCGACTGCGCCAATACACCGTACTACGTTAGCTCACCACACACCAATCTCCCTCACAGCGCACTCATTATTTACGCCATCCACATCAGCCGAGCGTCCGTTTTGAAACATTTAAAGTATTCGGTTATATAATTGGCTGTCATGGAGATATCAATAGTATATAACTAGGTAAGTCAGTTCCGCTAGTGAACGTTCGGAGAGCGTCTTTAATTGTTGAAAATTGCTTATATGTATAAAACGCTCAGAGCATCGAACTTCATCGTCCTTGGCAATGAATCTTTGTTTGTTTCCATTGATTCATTGATCGACACAAAAGTGCTGAGTGGCCGGTCACGCGCACGTGCGGCGGCGGCGCGCGCGCCGGGCACGTCGCGCCAAGGCCGCGCCTGCCTCAACGAGCGCGCGCGTGACTCTCACTCCTACTACCTTTTATGTTTTCAACCGCATCTCAAGCTGTTTCTTTATGCTTTTTATTGAATGGAAGTTAAGATGCCCGTCATTATGTTACCATTAAAACCATAGTTTCCAGGCCATTAGAGCCTCTTCGATATATCCATTATCAATTAAACTATGACTATGCAAACAATATTGTGAGGTTATACCTTATCATGGGTAACTAACAACGAAGTTACGTATTTAATTATTTTTTTTGTACTTAATACTTCAAATTATAACAGTTAGGTAGTTACTTGCGCCTGTCGTATTTTTTACACTAGTCTTTTCATGTCTCATTTATTTCGATGTTTTATATCCGAACAGAATACTTTTAATAGCAAACGGCTGAGATTCAATTACACAAGTGCAGAACACCGAACACTGGTCGCAGGGATTTAAACTGGAATGGGTTCTGGCGTTTCCGATTACTCATAATAGCGTCGGCCGTTGAGCGCTGGACCAACGTGGTTGTCATTAGGCGTATTATGTTATTGAGTGTTGTAATGGGAACCCAGGCCATGTGCGTGTCGCCGGTCTCGCAGGTCACCATGTTGTCACTTCCTATCTTATATATTATTTGTATTAAACAAAAATTACATTAAATTTGTAAAATAAATAATTAAAAAATAACCAAATACTGTGTACAAAATTAACCTAAACCTAGTCTAACTTAAACTACAAATAAAACATCCCTCCCAGGTCACTGTCACTGCTCCTTGTACCCAGAAGGCTGGGCTGGCAGCGTTGCCGCCTTGAATCGTTGAATCACTACCTAGTCGTGATTCTCTCCAGATTTGGTCGGTATTGAGCGTCAACTCAGTGTCGTTGTTATTCTAATACCTGTGCCATTTTAAGTGATAACTACATTTACTACCTAGAAACACCAGGTAATTAAAAGCTTAATATTGCCATCACTCTAAAGAACACGCGGTACACGCCTGCTCGATGGATAAAATAACAATTGCATGTTCCTGATGGTCGCGCGTGTTGTACTTTACTTTACATGTGTAGCTACGTGAGGTAGAACAAAGGTGTTGGCGAGTAGGTACCTACAGAATAAGCGATGTGCACCGTCGGCCGGGCCGAGACGCGTGCGCCTTGCGTCATGCCCCAACTATGCACTAAGTGCAATTAATGGAACCTCGCTTCCGAAAATCCCAAAAAAGTTATTGTGAGTAATCCGAACTAGCTAGCGTCCCATTACTTACTGATAAGAAGTGCAACGCAACATTCGTGACATTTCGGTGTTGGTAGGCAAATATGCGGAGAGACGGAGTGTATCGTGTGCTAGTTTGTTTTCGTCGTGGCTGCTTTGTTTACAGCGACACAGCGACACAGCGGTCGCCCGCTCGGCCGGACGCGACCCAATGTTTGCGCGCGGCACGTGCCTTATCCGATACCATTTACGGAATGCGATTTTAATGCGCTTAAAAGGGAACGACTTTATTTTAAAAGGAGACATCGTTTTTTGTCGGGACCTACGCAAACACGCGACTTGTCTGTCACTTGTCCGATACGACTTACCAACAATACTTGTTTTTTTTTAAAACTAGAATGAGGTGACTCAACTTGAATTAGGTACTTAGGTATCTAAATATGTAACTAACTTTCATAGATCTACATATTTTGCAATTACAGTACTGGCACATTAATTATGTAAGGTGGATGTGGACCTTCCTAAGTACAGAGTACGCATTTGTTTATGGTGCGTTACCATTGAAACAGAGTTGTGTAGAATCGACTAACCACATTAGTTGAAATCTAAATTTTGTCCCGCACCCCTTGAAATGTTATAAATGTGACTGATCGATTCTACAAGTCTTTCCGAGTTCAACACGTTCCGCATCGTCTCAATGAGAGAGCACCCTAAGTACCTATTAAGTACTACCTACGTTGAAACTTCAAAGAAACAATTAATTCGTAAGTACCTGCTTTCGTTCAGAAAAATGTCATTAAATTCGAAAAGTATCACTTTCGAAGATTGAAGAAGGTTAAGTGGCAGTCGTCAAAAGTTTAATGTGAATAAAAAAAGTTTAGTGTGACTTCTTGCACGTAAATTTGGGGTGTCAGAATTAAAGTTTTGTATTGAGTAGATAGTTGGAAGTGGTATGTAGGTAAATGCCCACCAATTGCCAAATTGTGTTATAGATCGAAGTGATTTTATATCTTTTCGAATACTTTGATTTGCAGGTATTTTTAGGTATGAGCAATTCAATGTTTAACTTCTTGCAAAAAAAAAGTTAGGTGTTTCAGGATTTAAACAGATTGTTTGTTCTGACTCTATTACAAAAGTAGATAGGTAAATATTTTTAGTTCAGGTCCAAAACACTAAACCGAAAATATTTTAATTACTTACTAAAAAAACAATCCTCGCCGCTGGCCTTATCGCATTTTTGTTTATCACAATGGCAATCCATCCCCAGTTATTTAGAGACGAGTATTTTATAGTTTTGACAGTCGACCGGGGTTATCGCGATAACCGCCTCACCCGCGGCAAAAAATAATACCAACACTCATGCAGTGATGTACCAAGTATGTTTAGTATATAGAGTGCGCGCGCATCCCGGCCGACGCACACAGGCCCATCTCGTATTTCCTGCCCGCCGGGACCACCATTAATATGACTATTTTATCATTTATGGTTAAATTCTAAAATAACAATGCCTTACTGTTTTTTTAGAGCTTTAGAATAGAGACCCGACAGTCTATATAATTATGGATGACCATAATGATGCGTACATTAGCCACTAGCTACATATTAATACGGTTAAGTTCAAATACTAAACTCGTAAAATTAACTAATTATGTTTGTTCAGGGATTCGTTTAATAGAATTTGTACTCTAATAGGTAAGTAGATTATTACAATGCTACTAGGTAAATATTGCTAAGTGTACCTAACTGTGATGAATGTGGTGATCATTCCTCATTAGCAAACGAACCTCGTTTCTTGTCTTGAACGGCTTTTATATGTATAATGTTATAATGTAGGCACTTCAGCGTTCACTAACACTGGCGGCCTCTTTAGTAGAGCATTAGTTTTGTTTTTCATAATTTATAGTTTTCATATAGGTATTTAAACTTGATGTTTCTCACCTCACAATATTGTTTACATGCCATGAAACTAGATTATTCACTTATTAATAACTTTTATACCAACACCAAACTTCTACTTTTGTCTGTTAATCGTATATCACGTTAGTAACAATACTTACTTGCTGTCAGATTGGAGGCGGCCGAGTACTGTCGCCGACTGCCGTCCAGCCAGACCTCCTGGAAGCCCACAAAATGTATCGTTAATATAAAATACGGGCGACGCTAGATCTGTTCTTCGAATAAATAAATATAAAACTGTCACAAATATAATTTACCGAAAAGCCTCGTAAAAGTATTTATCTAGGAACAAAGTACGTATGTATGACTTCAAAAGAAAGCATAAGTAAAAATATGTATTGTATCATTAAAAAATAATCTTTATCTATCAAATTATGGAGTTTTGTTTAGAATATGCTGATTACCTGGTGGACATAGGCGTTGCTGGGCAAGGTGGATGGTCCGTATACAGTGGACGGTCGAGAAGTGGCACAAGAGTAGGGGCCTCCAAAGCGGGTGTTGAAGGCGGGCAATGAGCCACCGGTGGCACCTGGGGAGCCGCCGCCGGCGCCGGAGCCTCCACCCGGACTCTCGCCGTATTCTTCGGAAAGCACCACGCCTGTTGCGCTCCCACTCGAGCCACCGTAGCTGGGTGAACCGCCTATAAAGAACTCAGGTTCAGGATACATATACAACTTAGCAACGAAAGGCCTTGGCTTTTCAAACAATTTTTATCATTTTTTCTGTAGGGAGATATGTACGCAGAATGTTATTCGCATCGCATAGTCATTTAAAACAGAGCAGGAACATTTCGCTTAGCGGTAGAAGATAAAAGTTGCCTTGCACGTGTTTTTAGTTCGCATTGTTCTACACAAAGGAAAAGGTGAGTATGGGATATTTACCTGCACTAGAGCTCCAGATCTGAGACTGCGTTGAGAGCTCAGCTCCGTTCCCGAAGTAGGGTGAACTGCTGGTATACGGACACCGCGCGTACACGCTGCCGCCGCCACCCCTGTACAGAACAACGGAACCATTCGTAAGGATACATGCAGCCAAATCGATTCTTTCAAGAAATAAAGATGGATTAAATTTATTTTATATCAAGAGCCCTACAGTATAGTAAATAATTGGAGCATGTTCGTAATCAAACACCCGATAGATATTATGTGTCAAGAATCACTGATATTTATTTTATTCCGGTTTTCTCAAGTACTCTACAAATTTCCTACTCACGTAAGCAGGCAGACCAAGTAAATAGAAATGGCAAATTGCTACGAACGGTACAAAGTGAGGTCGGTTTGAGTTACACACCGCTTCATACGCTTGTGTGTAAGCTAAACTAGTTGGCTTGGCCAAATTTGGTTGTACTTGTGTGCATGCGACTTCATGTACGTATGCACTCGGCGAGGCGTAGTACAAACCGGTTTCACTTTGCCGTTCGCAGAACTTCATCTTTACTTTTTATTTGGTCTGAACTCACAACATGCAACCCAGAAATCAGCAAGATCATTTTTGTTGCTTTAATAAAGGTGTTTAAGGTATTGGCATTAAGGTGAGTAAAACTAGTATGAACTACCAGTAGGTAGTAAAGTGGAACGCAGTCGGTGAGGCTAATGGCTCGGAACGTCTCGGAAGTGCCCTATGTTGCGCCTGCGCGTTATCGCTCCCGCGCCCCCCGCCCCGCGCCCGCGCCCTCGACCCGTTTGCATTCATTACCGTATGGTGACGGCGCGCTACCGTTGCACCAACACAAGGGGGCCTTGTACCGTACCGATGCTGATAACGAATACACATTGAACTAATATCTACATTTGATATTCACCCCCCAAAAGTTGTACTTAGATAAGTACGTATTATATGTATAAGGAACTAGTAGAGAGACGCAGTTTATGCTGGAACCATTGATCACAGTTGAGTCGCGTTTTAAATTTGGTCATCCTAAATAATAATTAGTAAATAAGTACCCAATGCAAATAAAATTTTGTAAACAAATCTGCTGGGAAAGCTTTTGATAGTTCAAAAGCACGCATGTAATTAAATCATTGAGATTTTTGCAGTAGAAAGAGATAATTAAAAGGTATGTACCGTTTAATTGGTTATAAAAAAAAGTTAAACAATAACGGTTGTCGCGCTGTGCGCCAAATGAGGAAACGAGAATATGGAAACCCGGATATTTACTGTAACTAAACACCTAGTCTCATGTTGATACCTATAGTTAAAAGAGTTCTTTGGACTATCTCGATAAAAAATATTGATCTGTAAAACAGAGATAACAATAAAGTTAGCGTAGTGTGATAACTTGCTGCTAAATATAAAATCTAAAAATTAAAAAATGTAAGACATTCTAGCCCGCATTAGCATTTAGGACACGGTAACGGCGCTAAATTGTTAATTATGGTGTTTTGAACCAATTACTCAGTGCAGAACAGTGTCGCCCTTAGAAGAGAATACAGGACTATGGGTGGTGCCGGCACGAGTCGCCCGCAGCGCGCGGCAGCACGTGCTGGCCGCGCCCGCACGGCCGTGTCCATCTACTACTCACTGTACCCACCACCCATGGATACCAAATAACGGCTAGTCGAATTACCCGGAACCCTTGTCCCCGTCTTACTCGTTCTGTCATCCCAGGGGACTACAAATGTTAGCAGGAAGTGATTAAGCATTGTCTAATTATAATTCATGAAGTTGAAACAAATATAATATTTGAAAGTTAACAAGAAATTTAAAACCATAAAGACAAAGGTGTACAGGACTAATACTAGCTAGTTTGCCTTATAAATCGAGCATTATTTGCGCATCATAACCGAGGATCCACACCGAAACGTTAAGTGCCTATTCAAATAAATCATTTCGAGACACTCGACCCGTCACTCGACGCGGCCAAAAAAAGAGTACAAATTTTGAAACGATCCAAGAGCTCTTAAAACGTGTAAAATGGCGCGATAAAGGCAGATGAGAACAAAAAGTGTGGATATAGGAAAAAGTGTAGGATAGCGAGGGTGCGGCGCGGGGACCGGGCAAACAAGACGAGCGCCGGCGCGAGCGAAGCCGGGGCAGCCGCGCGCAGCCCGCCGCCGCGCTGCGTTCAATTTACTTAAACTTCACAACGAAATAATTTTTTTATCACTATAGTATGATGCTGATAATCAACCGTTGATATCGCTGATAAAATTACTACTGAATACTAGAATCAAGTGAAATACTACAAAGCTGGGATTGCAATCCTAAATTGACTATTAATTTAATTCGTAGTTCCCAGCGTCTTATTCTTCGGAGTTCCCTGCATAGGTTTTGAATTATTATTATAGTAGGTATTATAATGTACCTAATGTTGGTGGAAGAATGGTTGTGGCAAAGGTGCTCGCTGTTTTGTTTGCATTTATCGTTATCGAGCCCTTGCCTTGAGGGTGGGCGTAAAAAAACGCTTGCAACTCAATTTTGTTTGTAAGTATATTTTAGAACCTACCAGATTGCTGCTAAATAGGTACAAACTAGGAATGTTTATTAGTAAGTTTATCGCGATTTCTTTGCAAACGTTCTAAAGTTTACCAAAATAATAAATAAAATAAGTCACGTTTGAAGCTATTTTACTAAAACCTTGATACGTACCTACTTTAGAGGGCGATCATGTACTCTCGATCCCCCCTCTCGGAGAGGAGGTCCAGCTCGGGTGGCTGGGCCGGCCAGCGCGTGCCGTGGTTCACAATATGCTCCCACAACACCCGCTGTCTGGCAGTCGAGGGAATACCGAAGGATTTTTAATGGGTACATCCATACATACATACATAAATAAATTACATGCCTTCTACATTCCCTCGCTCCCAAATAGGAGGCGAGGAATGGAGGAGGAGAGCCCCATACACCCCGCCGCGTCGTCCGCGTGGATAGTGCGTAATGCATTTTCTCTCCGAAAAAAAAGGTACGTACCTACTTGATCTGCTATTAGATGATGTGATGAGGTGATTTTTATTGTGTTTCAATCGTTATTAATGTACCTACCTAAGGTGTTTAAAGTGTTTAAACGAACGCAATGGAATTTTCCTCATTTTTGTAGTAAACAAAGTAGGCATAACTTTAAAGGAAAATATATAACAATATTGTTTATGTTGTAATAATTATTGCTATATTCTTAGACTAATTAAATACCAGCTTAGCAAAATGATGCGAGATGAAGTATGCGTTCACTACAGGATATTCTGTTTTTTATTAAAAACCTTGTTTATTAAGTATTTTTTTTTATGTTAGAGAGGCCAGACAAACGAACTAGTGGGTCACCTGATGTTAAATGATCACCACTGTCCGCACAGATAAGTTGAAAAATAATAATTGATGGGCTGACGGATAAATTGCACAACAATATTTGTAATTACATCTAGTCTAAGTTGCTATTATCAGACACCTATTAGTGGGCAGGTCATTCACCACGCCGCGTCTCAGAAATGAATGCAGGTATTAAATACTGTTATTGTAGCAGCTTTCATTCAATAAAGGTCTGGTTCTCACGTGCGATGCTGACCACGCGCGCCACCGGACACCGCCGACACCCACCCAGACCTGACGTCATGTGCTCAACCACCAGACGTTACGTCATATCACTATGATTATCTCTGCCTCTTATGCGTCTCTCTTGCAGTCATTTTTCCGACATGAATCGCCTTGGATACAAAGGTTGAAGGACCTTGAGTTCCTTTTCAATATTCAAGATTTCTGCAACATGTATCTTAACGCACATAAAAGTTGGCAAGATTGTATTTATTGTGGCAACAAATAGTCTTTCTCTTGGTCATGCAAACAACCCCAAAGTTTTTACATTCTTCCGCTGGAGTTCCCGGTTACACAAGTAATAAAAAACGCCCGAGCCTATCCCGGCCTCGACGCCTGAACCAACATAATATTTGCACAACAAATTGACACTATTTAAAGGTCCCGTTTGCTTTAAGTTTTAGATCTTTGCCATAAATTATAGTGAGTGTACGGTACGGGTCGTCAAATAGTTGGTTTGAGTGTTAGCCTTGTGCTCTATGCGTTTGCGTTGAGTTGGCGCTTTGTTAGCCAGCAGTAGGTATGGCGCGGTCGAGCCCAGGCTCACATCACCGGAAGTTGGTGCCATTATTATTCTTCGTAGAAACCACAATGTATACATGAAATAACTGCTCGATATTAAATACTTTGACCTGTGCTAATTAAGTTAAAATAAGGCACAGTGCTCTTAAATTAGTCAAAATAAAACAGCTTCTATATTGTTCACCGACAAAAATATAATGTAGGGGTTTGTTTTGTTCTAAGTGTCTTTTTTTATTTAGATAAAACTAATTACCTAAGATTTTAGTAACATTATGCATTAGTTAGATTGGAATGATCGACAAAAACTCTCGTTACAGTTCCTTGGTTGTACTTTCATCAGGGTAAAAATCGCATTATGCACAATAATAACATTAGATCGCAAATGCAACTTAGAATTATGAATTCGCTTAGCTGCACATGAATTATCCCTGTGAAAAGAACTAGTTTTGCCCAATTATATCATGCATTATTGTAGGTATATATATTATGCCATGTCCAATTTCTAAGAAAAAAATTTAGGGTTTTGGTTTAGGTTAGTTTTAAATACGATTAAGTATTATGAATTTTTCCTTCTAATCCTACATCTCTGGATAAATATGCGGAGAAAGCAAAAAACTATTCATTTCTGATTTTTGAGTTAGCCCTTTAATTTTCCTGGACTTCTCTGACTATTCTCTGAATTTCCAAAATGTCAACACTGTGTTTGAATTAATCTTGAAAACTTAGGAATTTTGTTTTAGTCGTATATAAATAATCCATGAAAGCATACTGTGTTCGTGGTGATTATTTTTAATGTCTGGAATCACTTACGAATCAAATAGGCGCGCTGAACATGCTAACAGTGACTTATTTGCTAGATCAGCTAAGTGACATCATATCCTAATGTAATAAGTTGTTAATAAATAGTATTCTTCTACACTTATGTACATACATACATAAATCATGTCTTTATCCCTTACAGGGTAGACAAGAGCTTAGGCCTTAATTTTTAATAAGACCTAAAGGCCACGTTTAGCATGATCGATATTTACACTTATGTAGCTACATGAAATGCCATAATTAGTTATTTAATCCTATGTGCCTTTCTATTCATCAACTGTCATTCGGCTAATAGTAAAGCTAATAGCTAATATAACATACATAGTGGAGTGGACGAGTTGACAAAGGTCCAAAAGGTAACACGTGGAAGATTATATTGACATGGAAAAGTTTCCTCAAAACTGCGAATTGAACTTTAACGTTGATATACCATAAATAGTTTGTTTTCTTTAATCACATGACGCGGTTGTGTCTGCAAATAGTCTAAATACAATTGACACCTAAACTGCGTAGCAGCGGACGTAGACTAGAGCTACGTGCATTGAGCTACGATTTTAAATAAAAAAGAAGGAAAAATATGGGCGTAATAAAAAAAAAGCGTTACAGTGTTCTTGAATATTTTTAAAAGCAGACACGTGATAAAATGAAATTTTTGAGCTATATTGATAAAATTTCTAAAAAATAATGCAAGATGTATGCAATTGCTTCTAACCATGTTTCAATTTACGTACTATAAGTATACCATCTTGTTTACTCATGCCTGTCGTCAGTTTGTATGTTTCGGACCAACATCAACCAATCGAACTTCGTCCCGGGACTAATGACCGTTCTGTACAAAGCGGTACATAGTGATTAAATTACGGGGTAAGAATTTTACCTAACTGTGGCCAAATATGAGTATTTATAAATGCAAAACAAATACGTTTAATCAAGACAAACTTTAAATAATTCCTAATTATTAAAAACTGTGTTGGATATTTGACAGAGTTTAGAGAAGTTTTATAAACTGTTCGATGACTTTTTGCCATTATTTAGTACATATTTACTAGCACGTACTTAGTTTAAATTAAAGGTTGTATGCTCAGTAAGGTGTCTAGTCTCATGAATGCGGTAGTCTAGGTACATACAGTGTGTAAATTTCACACGGAAATATATTTATATTAAAAACTGATAATTATACACACTAATTAACGTAAACACATTGTAACAGCAACATTAGTTGAATTTCATTATTTCTATCTAATTAATTTAGCAAGCAAGTATCACACAATGCGTCGGTTAAATTAACGTACCGACCTATGTAAACGTCATAGTACTTAACTCAAATGAAATTGTTCGTGTTACATTGATCCTAAGACAAACTAAAAAAAATAATATTGAAATATAAGTTACTAGCAAAACATCATTCTCACATGATTTTTATGACCGTTAACTATATCTGGATAAAATATACGCCCATATGAAATTTACACACTGTATGTTAACGTCACAACAAAAAAATGTACCTACATTGATACCAAGTACCTACCCATTGAATAAGAAAGTAGATTACTTAACATATCGATTATTCTTTGTTGTCAACAATAAACGCAGCCGTCTTTCTTAATAGCAAATGTCATTAGCGTTAGTCATGGAGTGGTTGACTTTCAGACGGTCTTCGATATTAGGTACCTATAGACACGTATATAGTAAAAAACTATGTTAAAAATATTTATAGACACCAAAAAATTTTAACGCTGACATTCTCGTACTTATGGGGAAATAAAAAAATCGATTGAAATATTTACTTTCTCGTAGTCTTTAAATTTAGTTAGTCCAACTTTTAACAATTTTTGCAAACCACGAATGTCCGAGACAATTATTAATGAGGACCCGCTTTTATATAAAATTATTTTACCTACTTTGTGTCAACAGCGGAGTTGTTATTATTACTCACAGCCGGAGTGCCGGCGTAACCTACCTACGCCGGCTCGAGAGCGCTTTTAAAACTACTTATTATTACAATGATGCCCGTGTACCTAAACACTGGTCCCTTATTATGTTCATGTGGAGTTGAGTACAAAGCAATACAGAGTCGAGGCAACTGCTGCTCTTGCTGCCACACACCCACGCGTGCAGCTTGAAGCATACACACCCACGCTCTCAGCTTAAACATGACACACACGCACGCTCTCAATGAGCGTCGCACAATAAACTGATAACGGTAGAGGACAATTGTCATTCGATTTAAATTATTACTACTCATATAATACGACCATCCAATAAACGATCCCGTACTTGTTTTTGATATTTAACTTGTTTTATAACCGTAAATCTCAGAAAAAAAGAGTTAGTAGTCGTTAATTGCCACTAAATTGGAAATGACATTCCTTTTAAGGAAGACCGTTAGTCTAACTCTTTACTGCGAATGAGTTATTACAAATTAAATGATTATAGACAAATCAACTAAACTATTAACACAGACCGCAGCTCTCGGCCGCCGCCAGCTGCGTCAGCGGGCGTGAGGCGCGCGGCGGGTCCGATGTCACATCAGATCAAATAGGTACTTATCAGTCAATTCTATGATGCACTCCACTGAGAGGTGTAACCATGGGATGGTTAGGTTGTTAAAATATTGTTTTAACTGAAACTTTGGATTTGTTGGTTATAGACACACACAAATATTAATTTGGCATTGTGGTCCAATTTCGAAATGTAAATGCGATTTAAATTATGCCATTGAAATATCATAATTTTATTATAATATTTAGCCTGGATAAAGGAGTCTGGTCTGGGAGCAAAGAAAAAACAGAATGTACCAGTTGCTTCTCTTCCCGGGTAGATGGTAAAAGCCTTGCCAGGGAATCGGCGAAAATTTTACAAATCGCTATAGGTAGGCAACGCGGCTACTATCCCATCAGTAATTTTATTTCTTTTTCCACCTATACGCCCACAAACATGCTAAACCTGGCCTTTAGATCTTTTTCCTTAGGCTCTGTCTATCCGCTAAGCTAAGGACTACAGACGTCATTTTTGTATGTATTTACTTCAAAATATCCATGACGACGCGTTTGCATGACGCTCGAGAAGTAATAATTCACATGTGACTGGAATCGAGCCTGTACTGAACAGTGAAAAACAAATGAAGTTATTGGGTACGGTATGTCACGTGCCTTTTAAAATATGTAATATGTATTTGAATGTTTTCGTTATGTGTCGTGTTGCAACCATCTCTGTTGGAATGTGTCACAACACCCCGGGAGCGCAGGCGCGGCAGCACGTACAGCGCGCACGCACGTGACCGTCCATCAGCCTGCTCATTGAAACGCTTTCATAACATGCTTCGGACAAAACTAGTATGGGTATGATGCGATGTTTAAAAACATCCGGTAGGTAATTACTGATGAAAGCTTCGGCAAACACTTCCGCCTCTTCAATTATGGCAAACCAAATAGGTACATATTTGAAACTGCCATGGACTACTTATATAATTAATAACATTTTACAGCATTGTGTAGAAGATACTATATTGTATTACTCTTAGTAATACGACTATTAAGATTACCCTATTTGATAATTATCATGTCGTATTTATGTATTATTATGTTACGAGGAAGAGATTAATTATTTTATATTGTAATAAAGTTATATCAGTTTTCATCTAAATGAGAGACGATAAGTTGAAAATTGTTTATTTTAACGACTAACCTCCTAAAAGTTTTCGAGTTCAGATAAGACGCCATCCCCTAAGAATCTATCAGAGTTGGGCTACAAAGTAATTTGCTGAAATATCTCTTTATACTTATTTCACTGAAATCATATCATTGCTTGCTGCTTTAGCATATATTTGTATGCTAAATCCACCCCAGTTTCTTTTAAAATATTAGAATTGCTTATGAATGAAAAAAGCTAAATGTTAGGGATTTTAGGCTTACATTTTATTGATTATACCTTATCATATAGAAACTTTATTCAAATGTTTAATATGAAGTGCAGCGTGAGCTAACAGGTAAGTATATACCAGGTTTCTGTTTTCAGGCGGCAAGTCATATTCGAATTAAAGTAGTAGCTGTAGTAGAAAGCATGTGTTACACATAATTATTATCTGTATAATATTATTTGTATCTCTAAAACATACTGAATGTTGATTAAATTTGCATATTTTTTCAGAAACAAATTGAGTTTTCATGAAGCATTACGTGCTTTGTCTCAGTAAAATTCCAGAAAATTTAGTTGAAAGCGGAAGATTTTAAGTGTGATTGGGAAAAACGAATCATCTTATTATTGTTTGAACGTGTAAATGAGTTGTTACTAATGTGTTGTGTCGTTAGCCGGAGGTCGACAGACGAGGGCCGGCGCCGCTACCATTAGTCGGTCTGCTCGCGCCAGGATTCCCTAACAGCAGCGCACACGCATACTAGTTTGACATGCATATTTGCTTTACATCCGCGACAGTACCATGCGTGCTAGGTTTTACGGCTGACGCGGACTTTCCTAGCCACGCACGGTTTCATTAGACGTCATCAGTTAAGAGTCATCTTAGTTCGCAATTAGGTCTAGTTTATTTATCTGAATGTAGTTTAATCATAAGGTAATTATCTACTTCAATTAAACGAGTAGGTAATATTGGTTTGTGTAAATGTGTGAATGTTTTGAGATTTCGTCAACGGATTTAATGGTTTCGATGAAATTTGTTTTGGTTTCGGAGTTGGACGCGGGTAGAGGGGTGATTTTAATCCAGCTAGGTCTCGTTTCTGGGTTTAGTTTGAGAAACATCGAGCGTTCGTTCCGTCAACCGGGTACACTAAATCGTGATGTAAATGGATACTTATCTATTAAGATCATACGTAACGGCCCGATCAACTATTGGTTTATAGAAAACTAGCGGTTGCCAGCGACATCTCAGAATTAGCTTATCGCTATCCCTCTTGAATTATGCGATATTTCAGGATAAAAACTTTCTTATGTCCTTTCCCTGCACTGAAACTATCGCTGTACTAAATTTCATTAAAATCGGTTCATTGGTTTAGGCGTGAAAGCGTAACAGGCAGACAGATAGACAGACAGACAGACAGACAGAGTTACTGTCATATTTATAATACTAATATGGATTTTATGAATATGCCTAGCATATGAGACTAGCCATTTTAGTTTAAGAGTTGTATATCTTTTTATAACACGAGTGTTAGGTACATTATTTCCCGACTAAGTTAAATAAATGGGTGTCGTTTTAATAAATGGCAAAGAGGTAATATTCAAGATATAAATAGGCTGGACTTAGCCGCCGTACCACTCTTGATTTTCCTCGTTGAACAAACACTTAAAAATACGTTGATGAATCATACTTACATACAATATAACCTTAAAATCTTACAGGAAATTACTTAGATTTTATATTATTTAGAGTAAACCACCAACACGACACCAACATCAGTAGGCATTATACTTCATGCTAACGACTGCAAGTATTACTCTTATTTTATAGTTACTTGTTGTTATTATTAACGTAATTGTCATGATTTACTGTACGTAACCCAAGAATTACTTAACTTGTAAACGATTACATATTAAATATACATACACTTTCATTGTTGACTTGTGTAGTATTATACCGTACCTACTGTATGAAATAACTATCTAAATCCTAAAGATTTAATCAATGGTTTGTTACAGCATTGGTAAAACAATAAATATTTTGATCAATTTGAATATTAATTTAATTGAACTAAGATTTCTATTGTTAGTAGGTACCCTTTACCTTAATTTATTAGGTTCTGAGGAGCAAAAACTATGTGATATGTAGATTTTTGGTCAAACAATTGGACAACTAAATACAACAATTAACTCTACATTTTAAATTGTAAGATACCCTCAGTTAACCGTTCATTTTTTATACAAATGCCATGGCACAGGTGACTATCTAACCTTAATTTATTGATAGATACCTGCTTGACTTCGGAATTCAGTAAATTACTTAATTTTTGCAAAGTTGTCATCAAATGCGAATAAACATACTGATTTTAAGTAATAACTAAATGACTTAGCTTGAAGTTTCCAATTAGGTGTAACAAGTCAGGCTAGAAATTTCTTGGTTTCATACAAAATAAGGGTGACTTTGAACTTTGGGGCGACCTTAAAAAGTAGGTTAATGATGAACTCGGTCATTTTTCGATATCTTCATCGATCCTCTTTTCGTCTACATACCAAACATTCACCACATTATGAACAAAACAATTTTAAAGTGATTTTAAAACTATCAAAGTAGCCTCAATGTGATCAAAATTACCCCGATTTTACAGTTCCATAAAATTGCCTAGATGTATTGCGGGCCCACGCACAGTCTACACAGATAGGGTTCCAACCTAACTGCTTTTTATACGTAACTGCTACTTTATGTAGGTATTTGTGAAGCCTGCTAAGCTTTTCATTTTTTCTTTTCACTTTTTTCATTTTACAATAATATTTCGCAAACGTATTCCTGAAATGGACTTTCGTTTCGTTACATCCCCAATATCTTTAAATATAAGTTTGTTTAACCACCAATTATACTGGATCCTCTAAATTTATATTTAACACGAGGTAGTCCACTGTTCAATGTACTAGGCATTATATCCAGCAACACCTCGTACCATGCGATTAACAATAAAATACATTCATCTTGGCATCACGACCTTGTACTTTACACTAAAAAAAAAATAAGTTTGTCTGAGCTAAGCTACGGCCAGGCAAACAAACGCACATGGCGAAACTTTAAGGGCTTCTTGACTTCGGAACACAAAAAATGTGAAACAAATTACAGTAGGTACTTAAATTACAAGTGAGACATCTAAAAGCTCGATTAAATACAGCTCTATCAGAATAAAAAATCAAGTACTACATACACCGCAAATTTAAAATACAGAAGATTTTAAAATAAGTTTTTTTTTATTATGAGAGAGCTTTTATTCGACCGATATTTTAACGCTTCTTTAAATTTACCTCTCGTATCATATTATGTTGTCAAAGACAAACCATTGGATAAGTGAGCTAAGGATAAAAATATGCAAATGGTAGTAAAGCGTATGTTTAATATAGATAAAATCTTACCCGTCAGCGTGATGGTGATGGCCGTGGGCGTAGGCGGGCGGGGGCCCGGGCGTGTAGGGCTCGTAGTGGATAGGGCGGTAGTCTTCGGGCCGCTCGGGCGAGGGGCTGAGCTCGGGGCTGCGGCCGCGGATGAAGACCACGCCGTCGGTGGAGACCGAGGCGCCAGCCGGCGGCTTGAAAAGCGTCTCCTCGAGGTGCGCATAGGTCTGCATTTCGCGGCCGTGTGCCGCTGCCGGCCGCAGCTCCTGGTAGCTGCGAGAGTGGGACGGCGACAGGCCGCCCTGGTGGGCGTAGCCGAACGCCGGCAGGGGGGGCGGGCTCTCTGCCTCCCCGCCGCCCGTTCCCTCCGCGCCGCACTCTGCCTCGCCTTCTGCGCACACGCATACATGTTTGATATTATGCTATAGAATAGTGATACCACTGGTCTCAGCATCGCACATACGTGCTACGCTAGGGACACCGATTGGTCATTGCCGCGTTATTTGTGTTGTGTTGTGATGCTACGCGCAGATAGCACCCCACCATGCAAATGATTGGTACGGGGCCCCTTAAGCATTAAGAAACAACTTGTTTGTCTGCTACATGGTATTTTGTAGTCTATAATTAGTTGAAGAACCATCAATCAGTGGACCATGATTACATGTAGCTAAACGATTGTAATGTATGATGTACCTATTAAACCGTTTGGCTTAAAAAAACTAAAATAAAATTTTGACTCCTCGGAAAAAAACCCGATGACGATTTGTTTATATTTTCGAATTAATCAAAATTGGTTCGCGGTTTAATTAAGCAATCGTAACAGATACTCAGTGATGATCTTTTTTAATATTTCAATTTGGTAAGGTTTAGGTATCAGTCTTGGTATGGTTCGCTTGAGCTAGAAACGGTAGGTACGTAGAGTCGTAGAGTTTATGATGTTGTGGTTTGTAATACATTTTTTGGTAAATATTAACGTTCAATATAATAATCAGTGATGATTGATGTGAGTGATATGAAAAAGCTTTATCATTTAAATTAATTAAATTTCTGGATTCAAAATCATGGAAAAATTGACAGGAAAACCACAAAATTGAAGTAATTTTTCATAGAGATCCACGTGTGATGTCAAACAAAATGTTTCATTTCGGTTAGATTAGTAAGTTAGGGTTTGTTTTGAAAGTTACAGAGTTACAATGATTATATAGTGCTCCAAATGTCAAGGTAAGGTACAGTCAAGGGCATAAATATATGTAGGTAGGTACGTTGCTAAGACGTCAAAAACATCTAGACCTTTATGCCACAAACAATAAGGTCGGTGACACATAAATTCGATATGATGACTGTATCGCTACTTATGCCCTTGTCTGTACATACACATGTCTTTTATTAATGTTTAAAAAATTCCTATCTGAGTAAGACCTAAGAACGACTTGCAGGATCATGATATAAATGTTAAACCTGGTTTAAGTAAGGTTTTGGCACTACTAAAATAAGCTTAAACAAATAATATAAGTAGCGTTAGTAAAAATATCTTAAAATGCTCCCATTAAAATTTGCTGAATACGGTTGTCTTACTCGTACATGCTTAGGTTAAATACGAGTAAGAACAGGAGAAACAATATAAGTTTTGGATTCTTATCTCCGAGCGAAGCTTCATAACATTGTTTTCAGCCGCATAATATACGTTTCTTTGTTTACTCGTCTGCCATCCCGGTAGATATAATTTTTATTTATACAAATAAAATGGTTTGTCTTGAATGATTGACTGACTGACTGACTGACTGACGGATCAACGCACAGCCTAAACCGCTGATCGTAGAGGCATGAAAATTGGAGGGTGTGTTCTTTTTATGACGTAGATATCGGATAAGATAGGATTTTCCGAAATTCTGCCTCTAAGAGTGTGAAAAAGGGGGCTAAGTTGATATGGTTCAGCGTGATTCCTTGTTCCGATCTACTTCAAATTTTGCATAAACATTGTATAACAGAATTGATGGAAGACGTGTTTTGTATTTTATTGAAATTCATCCCCTAACAGGTTTAAAAAGGGGTAAAAAGTTTTTTTGGGTTCAAAGTTGATCTCAATAATCCTTAGTGCTTTTGATTTAAATTACATTTTATTTCGATTCAGTCATGTTTGAAAACTCAATTCGTTTTATTCAAAAAAGGTTGAACTCACATAAAAGCCTAGTAGCTACCTACAAGGCAAATACTTTTTAAAGTTGGAATGTCTTGAAAGTCCGCATATTAGTTACCGTATTTTGAAGGTTTCTAAACTTTAGAGAGGTCACGCGATTTATAGAAATTTCCTCGGGATAGGGAATAAATGGGATTTAAAATCTTACTTTGATATTAATTAATTATTACTAGAATCTTTAAACATGGCTTACCAAGAGGTAATTATGATATCTAAAAACTGATTTCTGTATTTTGCATAATTATATTCCCCTGGGATAAGAAATAGAAAGGATCATTATATGATTTAGATCCTTGGTATTTGGCCGACGTGCTTATAGAGGATCACAAAGGAGCATTTAAAAGGGATTTTGGAAAACTTTTACGAGATAAAAGGACGGGAGATAATTGGTAGCCTAGATTAACATACAGGCTACTTTTTTCCCGGAAAATGGCATAGTTCCCGCGGGATAGTGATAAACATGCCAAAAGTCGTAGCTTCCTAGAGTCGCAACGTAAATACCTTATTATTGCAGACTATAACTATCAACATCAGTTCTTCAATCTAATTCTACGTGGACAAAGTCGCGGGTGGAAGCTAGTTTCAATGATATTTATTTAGTACCGATTGTAGATTTGAGCCTTGTTCTTAAAATAGATACCATGGACCTATGAAGACATAATGATTTACTTATTTTTAATAAAATAAAATAATGATTTGTTTTGATTGGTTTCGTGCTCATTTTTTTCAAGTAGTTAATATAACTACCTCATTTCTGCCCAGAAATGAAGAAGCACTGCTGGAACTTTAGACAAGATAGAAATGCATGTCTGTAGGGTAAACCTTAAGGGCTCAAAATTGCCAGTCAAAAAAACTTTGAAACAAAAAGTTCAATTAAGTATTTATTTACGAAATTAATGTTTCTGTAAATAACGATAAAGTTCGGCAAATAACTCAATTACGAATGCTCATTTAGTATAATGTTATAATGTAGGAAGGTAATTAGTTTGTACACCACATTTGTAACACAATTGTTCATGATTATGTCGTGAGTACGTACATAACAATAGTAGGTTACTACCTACCGGTTAACTTCAATAATTAGCGGTTCACCAAACAACCACGACGACAATCAATATCAAACAACACGAAAATAAAAATAAAAATATCGCACTTGTTAAAAATATGGTATTACCTTTGGTACTGTTGTTGTTAACTTCGGTAATGAAAGCCTCTAATTCGAAGTTTTCTGACTTGAGCCAGGACGCGTTGGTGCCGGTCGCACAGGGCCACGCTTCGTGCAGCATGCTGCCGTTTGTTTACGTATTTACGGTCGTGTTCGTAGGACTAAGGAAGGCGGCGTGCGAACTACGTTGCCGCGCAGTGTGGACTGACGCGGAGCGCGGCGCAGGCGCAGCGCAGGCGCCGGCCGGGCGCGCGCCTCCCCGCCACGACAGGGCTCATTGGCCATTAGCTCCTTGAAACTCCTTATTTATCCTGGCTTTGTTTTTTTTTGGGAGGGTCAGAATTGATCTCTATTTATAAATTGAGTGAGGCGTTAAATATCCGTTCAGTTTCTATCTCATTAGTTTTATATTCAATATAAGATAAAGACACGACCTCATCTAATATGCCTTCTTAGTAAAATATATATTGCTGTACTGAATCTAACTACTTTTAGAATCAGGTTTTTTTTGTAAAGCTTGTATGGACTATTCAAGAACTCTACATAATATGTACTAGGTAGGTACGAGTACATATTATGTAGGTAGAGTTCTTGAATTAACTCAATCTCGCAAAAAATTACAAAGGAACATGTAAAACCAAATTATTATTTACGTAGCCTTAAGTTAATGGGTATGTATTTTGTTACTTAAATTTATCATCTGTCATCGTATAAGGTTATTGAACCTGCATCCTATCGTGGTGCTAAAAAGCTCATAATTATTTGGAATATAGATAAGCTGGACATGGACATGTACCAGGAAACTTTACAATAGGTGTTTCTGTACTCCAATCTCAGCAAGGGCTCTGCATATGTCGGATGGCTTTCAGTTACACGTAAAAAGATTTGTCAGCATCAAATCACAAACCAATTCTCAAGTGCACCATTTGGCATAACTTAAATGTGTGTTGATATGCATACCTACCTATTATTATCCTTATAAAAGTTACAAAACTACCCTTACCCCTAACCGTAACTAATTTAACGTAGGTAAGCTGCGTGATTTTAATTGATTGAGAAGTGTGTTGTTTTATATGTTCACGAATTAGCAGAAATAATAAATGTTTGATAATTGATCAGTTTGTGAAATGGTACATCTGTCAAAAGTTGGTTAGTGAAATGATAGAATGCCAAAAAAGACAATGCTGTTAGCAATGCTGAAAGACTGTTCATTGGGTATATATGAACTGATATAAAATATTTAGCGTTCTCTAAAAATCTTGGTTTTGGAATTTGATGGTAGTTAGTAAATGCGACGGAACCAAAAAATCAAACCGGTTTGTAAAAAGTGCTTAAAAGTTTGGTCGGCGTTACATAAACGCTAAACGGTGATCGAATCAAAACTACAAAAATTACGCTAGAAAAGTCTACTGGCAGGGTGCTTGAGGTACTCAATCTTAAATGAAATTGAACGTGTTTCTGATAGGTTCATTCAATTTAATTGATAACGACCAACTGAGAATCTAATGCATCGGAAATTGGCGCATGATGAGGTACGGTTTACAAGTGAACTTAACAACTAGGAGATGTTATCGTCTTCGGCGGGTAGGAAGGAAGTATAATCAGTAGCGTAGTAGATATTAACAGACTGTGTGTCTGGCGTGTAAGTGATGTTGAACGGATCAGCTGATCAGCAGCAGCCGCTATCGCCGCGGCGCGCGCGCGCTGATAACGCACCGGCCACGTGCGCGCGCTCCGACACCCGTCTTATCGCACACCATCTCCCGACCTACACCTATTAGAGACCTAACATTCACAGAAACAATAATGCGGCTTCTATAACCACCTCATTAGCTTTCAGGGGTTTATAAAGATCAATTGAAGATAAAATACGTGGGGGCGTAGCGTAGCGATTCCCGAAGCCCTCTGTTGAAAAGCAAACTACACTTAGAGTGTCACCGTCAATCCTTAAATAATTTCTGTAGATTTTGTTGTTATCTTCAGTGTTGAATACTAATTATTTTATGAGAAGTAGTGATAGGCATAGTAAAGTTATCATACTATGTTCCCTAGAATACAGTTCTTGCAAGTCATTAATAAGTTGGAATAATGTAAGAACATGAAGAAATTATTATGAGTATTAAATAATTAAAATAAAAACGCCATAGCTCTTCGAGGTTCCCGTAGGTCAAAACTACGTATTGAGCGAGTTATCTCACTCGCTCCCGGGAACTAATAAATTCTATCGTATTAGTGGTAAAAAGGTTGTAAATCGTGGTGCTCGTAGTTTTCCGTAGTTCCAAGTACCTACCCGCACGGCTTGCACGAAAAAAAGTGTTGTGACAGCAAGTCGCGAGTGGCGACGCCCCGCGGCGCGAGCGGCCGCGCGTGTAATCCCCAACATAAATAAATAACCATAACCGTAACTATTAACGAGCCATCATCGTTAACTGATTTACTGCCGGCTGTTCCTGCGTCCCCGATCCCGACCCGCCTTTATCTCCATTTAACAACTATATTATTCTGCTTTAAACATGTTTGTTTTTGCATGTGTTTATTTATGTCAACATTTTGAAAAACTCTAATTTACAAAGTTTTTGTCCTTGCTATTACAGAGCAGCAAAGGGTCAAGTTTATGACAGGACTTCAGTTGTGATGTTTTTGATACATTTTATGAGCAGCAAAGAGTAAATCGTATGTGACATGTGTCAATTAGATATTAATTTAATCAGGCGAAAGTCTTAGGAATCATGTTATAGGCGATGCGGCTAGCAACCCATCATTATTTTGATTTCCCTTTCTACCTATACGCCCTTAATCATGCAAAACTAAGTTTTGTTACCTTAGGCTCTGTCTACCTCGTAAGGGATGAAGACGTGATATATGTATATATGTATGTATGTTTAATCAGGTCTACCCTGCCTACATACTTAGGTAATACGTAGACTTCAAAATAGCAGACGTATTGAAAATAGTTTTGTTAAAAGGCCTTTTTAATTGGCATAAGAAGTTAAAAAAAAATCATCTTGATTGCATATCTTGAACATTGCACGATATTGTCCCGGCTGACAGAAATGTGTCTATGTATTTTTATTGTCCTTCTAGTTAAAAAGAATGCAACGGCAGGTAACAAATACGCGATGACTCAACTCTTCGTAACGATGCGTAACATGTTCGCTCACTTACTGGTCACCAAATGACTGTCAACTGCTTAATGTAACAAAAGGTTTCTTTTTTCGCCTTTCTTTAGTAAACTTACAAATTAAAACCCCTTCTAATATTAGATAGAGATATTGCGCAATATGACTGCTTAGTCATCTAAACTTCTTTACTCATTAATTGTATAAAAGACCGGCCAAGTGAGATTCAAATTTGCGTTCTGAGGATTCCATACAAATTCGGCAAGTGCATATAAAAATCCAATATTAGCAGAGCTATATACCTACTCTTAAGACAGAGTAGGCAGTGCGCTGGCTGTCAGACATAAATAATAAGATTTTCATATTTATTCCAACAGTTGTGCTATACTTTCATAAATACCTGCATATGTTTTCATATAAAAACAATTTGTATGGAAAGCTTTTCTGATATGTGAGTGTATCTTTTGATCGAGTTTTTTTCTCTCAGCTCCAAGAAACCGCAGACGCGTTCCTGAGAAGAAGGCTCTTGACGCAGTCAGGACGGACACTGAAGTGATCATGGAAGGGTTCCTTATTTTCAGTACGGTTCCCTAAGAATACAGTATGCCTATGTAAATAATGTTAGTAAATTGTCATATTCTGAAACGCATGGTTGTACGGAAAATGAGGAAAAAATTAAAGGAAACAAATTCACTGATTCTTTTACCGTGCGGCCTTACACACAACTGATATTGTAGGAAAACAAAACGAATATAGTACGCAACACTGAGAAAGTCAATGAGACGTATAATATGTTTGTATAAGCCGGGTATGATGATAATGATTATAAGTAAGAGATTTTATTTTATGCTCAACTAGCTTCTGCCCGCGACTTCGTCCGCGTAAAATTAGATTCAAAAACTGATGTTGATAGTTATATTCTGCAATAATTATTTACGTTGCGACTCTAGGCAGCTACGACCTTTGACATGTTTATCACTATCCCGCCGGAACTATGCAATTTTCCGGGATAAAAAGTAGCTTATGTGTTAATGTAAGGTACCAGCTATCTTCGTTCCAAATTTTATCCAAATCCGTCCAGCTGTTTGCGCCTGAAGAAGTTTAGTAACAAACATACACACACACACTCACAAAGTTTCGCCTTTATAATATTAGTGTGATAAGACCTGCATCGACTGACTCAAAGGTTGCCACATAAAAACCACCACGTGCGTCAGGTTAAACTTTTCCCACGACGTAGTGCACAATAACAATATCTGAAAGAAGTTGAAAGTTCCTCTAAGGGATTAAGTTTAACGCGCTCCCATTGTTAAAGGTATAAGTACACCGGGCGCTCGCTAACGAGGTTCGCGGAAGGTAAGGGCGCTCGTGCCTGCCCTGCGCCGAGCTACCGTCAGTACTAGCTTTGCTTTATTTTAATTCATACCTGTTTTTACTTTAGTAGTTCTTTCTCAACACGTGAAGTTAATAATTAATTTAAATAAATGTCCCAATAACTCTATCCTTACCTACCTAAACGTATCAAGACGTTATGCAGATTTGCTTCGTCTTAAAAACTTAGTGTTTGCAATCCCTGATCAATTTCGGAATAGACCTCATCGCGCATGTGATGAGCCGCCTCCTCACTGAAACTTTCGCATCTACCATTTAGTGCACTCGCGTGCCAGCTAATTCATATGATAATCGTATCTATCTTTGTAAGGTAACTAATTAAGGCAATGCATATAGGTAGGTACTCTAGTCTAATAAGCGAGAATGCTCCCGGTGATATTATATCCCATATCTTTACATTCTGTTAAACAAATTAGTTGTCATTTCAGCCATAGGTGGCTTCGATTATTTAGACTTTCGACTTACAAGAACAACCTACAAATTAGTAGGCAATATAGAGCCTTCCCTTCTTCAGGCTATTAAATAAATATGTATTGTTGTATTGGTACATACAGAACTTATGGAACAATTGTTGCGGTCAACATATTTAACCGCAGTAAATTGAATCTTTTGTTTAAACAATAATACTATAAATAGGTATGTTTACAAGAAGCGGGACTTTTATTAAAGATATTTGCCACACCTTACGTTCAATTTCCTTACTTGCTCCTGGAGCCTTACCATGACGTCTTACTGCGATTCAATTCCAATTCAGTTTAGGTCGCTCGCTGTCAGATCCAGACTAAAAATGACAGCTATAACCAGAACTAAGTCGGAATTGAATCGCATTAAGACATTATGGCAAGGCCCCTGATCACGTAAACATGATATAAAATTGACAAAAAATAAATAAATCAAAGTTAATATTTTACTACCAAAAAACGTAGGCTAGGACAAGCACAAACTGAAAACGCTTAAGCATATAGATCAATTTCTGAAGGACGCATGCTACATATCAAAAAAAAACTAAACAGCGATACCTAAAACGTGTATCAGAAAAAAATAGTAAATTTACATGGTGTACGGTACTAGCTAGTTTAATTACAAATGTTTTGAAAGCTTGAATATATTTATTATTAATAAACTTAATGAAAAAACAGATACTTAAAATGTAAATACAAAACTAAAACTACTATTAAATTAAAATAACTAAATAAACTTTGAAATGCTTTGAAATGTATTCTAAGACGTAGGTAGTTATTATTAGATGGTACCTAACCAAAATATGCGCCAGTTTTACGAAGCGTGAGAACCTATTTCGATGCATTACCTACTCAACACAGTTTCATCTTAGGCTGTAGGTACTGTTTATAGTTAAAATCGTAAAAAAAATCGATATTACAATCATTTTAGTGGTCATTTATTATTTTTAGGTTAGTTTCGGTAAAAGTAGGTAAGATAGCTCACCTTTGTACTGCGCTTCTTGTCCTATTTATTGGACAATAGGTAGGCATAAAGTGTTTTTGTCATTACGTTTGGTTATTTGATAATCAGCAGGTAAAACTTAGTAAGTCATTTATTTCATTTATTCATCTTTTTAAAAAATCCCTTCCAATCTTGAAATTCTCCATTTTCAATCTCTTTCCATTACTCGTACTTTGTATTTTGAGTTACTTTCGTACGTGTGTAGTAGAAAGGCAGATATTTACTTAACTTCTACTTTTTATAGTTTGATTGTATGGTTTGTACTTGAGCCATGGATGCTTGTATGTAATTAATAAGTATGTGCATTGCGCAAGTATACGTTCGACTAGGTCATAACAATTTAGTTAATGTTTGAGCATAAAAATCACTACTTTACACCACTTTACTTTACCGAGTATGGTCACCTTGAAAGTTGAGCAACTTTAGAAACTTCTCGTAGACACGTTGCGAATTACATATGGTAAGTTGAGGGCACTTCTCTTTGCTATTCATGTTCGGGTTTCGCTGTTTGCATCCCAGTTGTTGTTAGGCGAATGTTTCTACGAATGCGGCGTAGTGAAGTGTCAGTATAATATAAATATCGCTAACTTGTGGATTGCCTCAAGGCCAATTGATTACATCTCTATTCTTCGCGTACTTATTCACTTATTGCTCACCTGTCTGGAAGGTGCACTAGGCGAGAGGACCATTACACGCGCTCTATGTCTTCAGAAGTATCTTCAAGAACTTGACAAGACAATACGAAGAATTCCACTCTGCTTTAATATTAAATATCTCTATTAAGCCACTAGATAAGTTTGCAGTTTTTTCTTTGGACTTAAAATGCAAAAGATCTACGAGAATGTTTACAAATTCAGACAACTAGTCTCCAAATTTGTTAGCTAAGAAAACATATTGTGAAGATTTGCTCATACTTATTAATTTATCAATTGAATTTTCTTTTTTTTTTGTATCTAACGTGATATCACTACATAGTATAAAACAAAGTCGCTTTCTCTGTCCCTATATCCCTATTTTTTTTTTTTTTTATATATAAGAGGGGGCAAACGAGCAGACGGGTCACCTGATGGAAAGCAATCACCATCGCCCAGGGACACCTGCAAGACCTGAGGAATCACAAGTGCGTTGCCGGCCCTTTGAGGAACAGGAAGGCTATATCCCTATGTATGCGTATATCTTCAAAACTACACAACGGGTTTTGATGCGGTTTTTTTTAATATAAGTAGATAGAGTGATTCAAGAGGAAGGTTTTTATGTATAATTCTACGCAGACGAAGTCTCGGGCAGATGCTTTTCTTATATGTAATTTAATATTATTCAAACCAAGGAATGGAGAAAATGACTCTTATTAACAAAATTTTTTTTTTTTATTTCGTAAGCGGATATAGAAATGTCTTGATACCTACCTTCCCATGAAAAGACAACTCTTTGAAATGATATCGTAAACACGTCTGCTAATTAACGACTCTGTTTCAGTCTCGTCAAAAAAAACGTTGTTTATGTTACGAATATTATCTTATTATAACAATAGCTGACCTGCTGATACCCCTTGTACACATTGATGAGGCGCTGAATTATAATCAGGTTTCGATAATTTTCACCACAAGCAAGCCTTATAACTTAAAAAATCAGATTGGTTAATTATTAGGTATCTCAGTAGGGAACGGGCATGTCTGATACGATGCATTTTTAAAATGGAACAAAATTCACTGACGCGAGCTTAATACCGCTTCGCATTGTACACCTACCATCATTATGGAGCTAGAAATAGTAAAAAACATTGTTCTTAAAAGCAATGAACAATGGGTGTATTAGCCCGCTGGTTCCGCCGGAAACGGATGTGACATACTCGTTTCTTGAGTCTGGTCGTACACCCGCATTACAAAATTTGCTGCTTTTACCCAAATGACTAATGCAACTAACAAATGCCATACGTTACACGTCATCATAAGACAATGGTGGTTGATTTTGAAATTGTCTAAATAGCCCTTCCGTGTCTAGTAGATACCCTTGTATGACGGCTACGACTACCTGACTCTTTTCCAATAATAGGGTTTAATTCGATAACACCCTTTCTTATGAGTTATGCTAACTTACCTGAATAGTAGAGTTAAATGCGATAAGCTATTTTGTGCAATAGTATTTAGGCAATGGCCACAATGCGCGTGCGTCACTCTAAATATCTTTATTTACTATACTTAGTTGCCTGCCTACTTATTCAGTTCCAGTGACGCCCATCAGGCTCGCTCAACGAGTGTGAGATGTAGTTCTATTTCTGGACTTTTACCAAACCCTGCCCAATAGCTCAGTTCAATTGTATCAATTTTGTTAAGATAACGATATCCAATTTGCTTTTAATTAGATAATAATGATATGTATACATATTTTAAACCAGAGTCAAACTTTTAGGAATACACCATTATTTCTTTTTTTTAATGTGACTCCATTAGGAAATTACATTGCAAACGTAAATCCAAAATGAATACTACGAAAAGTATAAAAACATGTTCCCATAAACTTTAGCTATAACCAATCTAGGTCGTTGTGGTAAGAATGCTTGTACCTACTGATAAATATTTTACGATCATCTCATCATTAACGAGATAAGAATGACAACAGTTTCTTGTCCAGGATCTGAGGGCCGGATGATGCGGTGGAGGGGATGGCGGCGGGCGGGCAGCAGGGGGGAGAGAGTGTTCATATTTAAAATAAATACAGATACAAATATTTTTAAGCGCGGGGCCAGAGGTCGCCGGTCCAGCCGTTATCAACGCGCCTCCTCCCCCTCGCCGCGCACCGCTCCTCCCCGCCAGCCAACGTTTCATGCTTTGTGGAAAGTTACATACGTATTAACTTGGCAACAGACAGAAGTTACAAAGTACTCGTATTATAGACTGTTAGTTTTCTTTACAATTTGTTGATACGTAATATTTATTTTAATTGGGTGTGTTACTTGGGTAGGTACTTATGATCAAAAATCATTGATCAAATGATGAATAATACGTTTTTCTCGTTGTTTGTTATGATTTCACTTTGTTTTTTACCCTTCTCGTTTTTAGGACTATGACGTATACCTAGTCACTACATAGTATAAAATAAAGTCACTTTCTCTGTCCCCATGTATGCTTATATGTATCTTCAAAACTACACAACGGATTTTGAAGCGGTTTTTTTAATAGATAGAGTGATTCAAGAGGAAGGTTTTTATGTATAATTCTACGCAGACGAAGTCGCGGGCAGAAGCTAGTATATAATAAAAGTGAACTGTATGAAGACACCACCACGCCATCGATCTAGCGGGAAGGAGGTATCATTATTAATTGTAATAATAATTGTAGGTTCCTCATGAATAAGTTTTCCATTACCCATGAATAAGTTTCCAGTCACTTCAGGAGGATATCGGCCGAATATATGAATGGAGCATTAACAATAAACTCTTGTTCAACATTGGGAAGTGTTCCGTTATATCTTTTAGCCGCGCTCATAGTTCCCCACTATCTGCCAACTACCTGCTGGGAACGGAACCCATTACACGCGTCCACACTATTAAGGACTTAGGTGTAATTTTCGACGCACGTCTTAACTTCCATATTCACTTGAAGTCCCTAGCTTTTGACTGCTACCGGAGACTGGGATTTGTTATCCGCAACGCCCGTGACTTTGACGATCCCCGGCCCATTAAGCTTGTTTATACTGCCCTGGTCAGGAGCAAACTCGAGGCAGCATCTATCGTGTGGAACCCTCACGAAGTCACTTATGCCTTGCTCATCGAAGAAATCCAAAAGACTTTTCTGCGATTTCTTTATAAAAAAAGTTACGGGTACTATCCTTTCCGATATACAACAAAGTTTCTGCTTGGCACCTTGGGGCTTAGTTCTCTGGAGGAGAGGCGTAATTATGGGCTCTTGACCAGCGCTTGTCGAATATTGCGTGGAGATTCTGACTGTCCGGAGTTGGTGGCGCAGTTAGAACGCCTATTAGCGCCCCCGCTGTCCCGATCCAGCTTCAATTTGCGCCCCCGCAACCGTGATTTGCTGGCAGTTCCTAAGGCGCGCACTGTGTCACACAGGAATTCATCACTTGTTTGCGCCTTGCGAAATCTCAACGCGCTTCTTGCTTCAGCACCTGACTGTGATATATTTGCTAGTAGCTGGAGGATTATATGCAGTGAGTACGTATGAAGTTCTGTGAGGCGAAGGATGACCGTCCGTCTTCACTTAATTGTTTGTAAATGTTAATTGCATTTATCCACAAAACTGTACAAAGACCTCGTACTTACTGTCTTTTTAGACAATGCAAATATAGACAAAATAATTTTTAAGATATCTATAATCTGGCAAAGCTAAGCCTGCTATAGAATAATTTGGCAACCCAAAGAGAATGTAATAAAAAGAGAATTATATGTGGCAATATTTCTCCACTGTCACTAATGTCACTTTCGTGGTACATCTGTCAGGTTGATAACGGTGTCGCTTATTATAGATTGTTAATGTAGAACAATTATGAAAAATTTGAAATCAGATGTGCGGAAGCTACTGGTTCTATACTGTTTACAACTTAATGTACCTTTTGAAACCCATGCAAATGTAGAAAATAAATGAGGGTGTAGTCGATAAACTTGCTGAAATACAAACACTTTTATAATTTACTGCAGTTACTGAAATGCAATAAGTTAATGCTGCGATCACATTTTTACCTAAATTACTTTAGTCGAACTTGTTACAATTAATGTTTAAAAAAATGCAAAGTTAAAATAATTTAATTATCAAGATTTTTTAAATATAACGGTTTTTGACTTCTGCAGAATTAGCTTTGCCAGACTATAGTTTTGGGACAATTAAGACAAACATGTAATTCAGAAGTTAAAGACATCCGTTTGAGAGTGCGCTACATTGTGACGGAATCGAACCGTTCAAATAAAAACCAGGGGAGGGTGTATAAGTGTGTACTTTTTCCATATTTTTTATTACCTTTTTCCAAGAAACACTCATAAGAAAAAAAATCTAGGTATAATCATACTCATATTAGGTACCTAAAAAAAAACTCCCAAAACATTTTAAACACGAACACTTTCATATTGCTAATGTAAATAGGTACACCTCCATGCACCCTCTGCCACAGACGCAAAAATTATTCAACACAATTTACTGAAATGCACAAGGCGTACAACAGAACGTGCAGTGGTAGCGCGCGTGTCGCAATTCCGCCGTCCGATCGATAACCGAGATCGACGTCACGTACCTATATGTTGGTGATTTAGAAACTAGCGCCGTACGCCGCCATTGGCACGTTCGAAACAGTGGCGACCACGCGGCTGCACCAGAAGGTTCCAACGTGCTAGCACTAGCACTAACTCTTGAGCGCGTCGTCAACAATCACAGTTAAGGCTGCTAGAAGCAATTAATTTGCTACTTCATTGACGATTGAGTGTCGTAAGTAACTGTAACCTGGTAAAGAGCTACTCACATAATGCTATACTAGTCTGAGGGGTGATTAAAATAAAATGAGCACTCAATAAATACGAACGTATCTACATATAATGAATAAACCAAAATCATGCTTTGCTGATTGGTGACTCAGACAATTAATTAATTTTCATCTACCTTTCGCCATTTTTGATTATTATTTTACAAAGCTGGATGTCATTATCACTTTCCGGCAATAAGTAATCGTATTCGCAACCTTTTTCATAATAGGTGTCGATTGTAAATCGCGACATTTTTTATAGTTTTCAATTGATTTAAAATTACATTCGGAGCTCAACTGGGTGCGGTTGTTTTTTACACTTCAGATTTGTTCATGTTTTTAAATGAAACGCAGGTATTAGTATTAGGCACCAGAAAACGTAAATGTGCGCATTAACTTTATTTTATGCCTAGGGTTAGTGCCATATGTTTCATTTCTCCGGTTAAAAGTTTTTGTTCCAATGTTCTTCGTTTCTCATATTGAATAACACATTTTAATTGTAGGTGTACAGTACAATAAATCTATGTAAGTGAAGCTAGACAGCAGATAAAAATATAATAGCGAATGTTATTATAGCATTATGTTAAAGTCGGAGCAGTCCGGTTCGGTGGAACGAGCAGAGGAGGGGATGCGAGGGGAGCGGGGAGCGGGGCGCGGGCGATGGTGCTGCGGTGATCTCCGGGGTCAGCGCGGGCGCCGCTTATCGCTGAAGCGCCTGCTCCCCGCCACAAGCCCAACCGATCGACTAATAACTTCATCATCCACTCATATAAGAGTATAAACAGTGTGCATAATCATTTCACGCGGTTGAACAAATCATTTTAAAACGCAGAATTTATAGCAGCTATTGCGGCCAGGGTATGAGCATATTATTACCATGGAAATTAAACTGTTATACGCGTGTGCGTGTGTGTTATGCACAACGAAACCTCCAAGACGGTTTACCCTTATTATTCGATTTCTGGAACTATAATTATTTAGAGGTCGCTGTTAATACGCATATAGCAATAATTTAGTTCGGTTGAAGAATTGGATACTTTTTTCATATTTTTGAATTACTTGCCTACTATGTTTACGTTTTTAACTATATTTACACAGCGGCGTAACCGATGGTTCCACTCATTTTATTTCTATGACTGTATCATTAGAAGGTAGTGAAACGGGTCCTAAATAGCGTCATACAACTTCAGTACCTATCAATAACCACAGTAACCACGAAAACAATAAAAGCTCACGTTATTACAGTTATTTTAAAAATGGGCAATTAATTAATATTGTTATCGTTGGCTACCGGAAGCGCCCGCCCTGCTGCTCCCACATGCCCGACACGGCTGTGCCACTCGCTGTACTTAGTCGACTCGTTGCTGCCACTAGTCTACACCCTAGTTCCAATAGATAGAGCAACTGACTGGCTGAAAATTGGATACATATTTTGAGTGTATAAAGTTGCGTTTTCAAGGAACACTTTGGCCCACTTACCCTCAAATTCTGCAGATGACAAATTCCATGCTTGGATGTTTGCTATTTGAGGTCACTTGTTCAGACATTATAATTTTGATTTGTATTGGCTAGGTCATAAACATATTTTGTGGTCATCATGCTAATGGTATTTTATTTTATATTAAGTGTGTTCATTTTTCTTCGTGGAAGGGATTTCCTATGCACTCGTTTAGTGGCTGCGAGAGCGCAAGCAGGCATTAGCGCTGGTAGTACGGCAAAAAGCGGGTCAGCGGCACTAACGCGGTCAACATTCGCTAACAATAACAAGGAAGCTGGCGCTTAGCTCGCGGCCGCCGCTGCTGCCCGCCGGCCGGCCTCTGCCATCATGTTCAATCGCTCGATCACAACATAGTCAGCCATATCCCAGGATCCCCGCAGACGGGGTGTGTCGGATGTTGTGGCTAACCTGTCCGACACAGGAGTCTGCGCACAAGAAGCGCGATGCGAACAGGGCGCGCGCGAGCCTACTGCCGTTTACTGAGTTTGAGCGATTTCGCTTTATCTAATCGCCGGATGATAAAACATACAACTACCGCCTGCTTCGCCCCGCCTCTAGTCGAAGTCACCGTTGTCAACCTTCATTTTACACGATTTGATCACAGCGGTAGGGTATATTCCTTCCCGCACAATTCAAAAAGCGAGGTGGACGTCGTGAACTCGAACTAGTGCACAGGATATAAAAATAGTATGCAAGCGTAGAGCGATAAGAAATCGCCGCTCAGAACGTATATAAGGGTACTGAAGGACGGCGAGCGAACGTGGACTTTGCGGCGCGCGCGCAGGGCAGAGGTCGGCGCGCACTGCTGCGGCGCTTGCGACCCTTCGGTCAGCGTGCTCCCGCGCAGGCACTAAAGTCGCACGCCCGTTAAAACCTAGTCGTAATAAACCTAGACTTCGATGCAAACAATGAATTGCGTTTTCGTGCTTACTGCTCTTTCAGTTCAAACGAAGTGTAACTTTAAAGGAGGAACTGAATACCATTTATGCTGTATTTAACAACTTGTTCCATATAATAACACAACCTAATTAAATAGCATACTATTTTAGAATAAAAGGGGAAGAAACCTTAAAACATTGAATTTAGGTAGGCACCTACAATATTTATTTGCTTTTTGCATTGACGGACTGAATGGAAGAATTCAACGCGCGTAGGTAGTTACTTGGGAAAAAATCCTCTGCATCTACAATGTTGAACAAAAAGAACGCGTCACTTTTTATAGAAAGTGATTCGTTATATTTATTTGTCTACGTACCTAATAATAGTTATTTTATCCCAAAGTCGTGATACTGGGGTGCATTATACCCAATTAATTCATAATCCGTTGCAAAACATATATTATACTAGCTTTTGCCCGCGACTTCGTCCGCGCAGATAACGTCAGAGTGACGACTTCACTACACAGTATAAAACAAAGTCGCTTTTTCTGTCCCCAAGTCCGTTTGTATGCTTATATCTTCAAAACTACACAACGGATTTTGATGCGGGTTTTTTTAATAGATAGAGTGATTCAAGAGGAAGGTTTATATGTATAATACATGCATAATATACCGTGCGAAGCCGAGGCGGGTCGCTAGTAAATATATAATATATAATTTTTTTTTATAAAAAGTATCCTATGTTACTTCTAATACCTCAAAGAACATGTGTACAAAATTTCACGATGATCGGTTGAGTTAGTTTTCGCGTGAAAGCGTGACAAACAAACTTACATTCGCATTTATAATATTAGTAGGATGTACGTAATTGGCAGCCCGTAAATGAAGATAACACCTAAAATCGGAATAGCTTGGCTCCAGACGTTGGAGCTCATATTTAGTTTTCAAGAAATGTGGTTTCATGTAACGGTATTCTCGGTGTGGTGGATTTAATTAGTAAAATGGCTGTATGATTTGTCTTTTAGTACAGAGTTCGTAATCAGTGTGGCGAAAGTTACCAGTTAATTTATATGGATGGTTACAAGGTTGTTTTCGCTACTTATTAAATTTAAAAATGTTCAAAAACTTCACTTATATGTATTAAAGGAAGGTGAACAAGTATTCAAAACATCTTAGTCACGTGTTAAAACAAAATTGTGTAGAAATGTGACGAGCTACTTTTCCAAAAGAGGTTTTAATATAATATAATTATAACCATGTCAGTTAAGTTATTCGGATTGAAAGTAAAGTGGATTTAACAAATTGCCTGTATCAAAAACCTCGCGAGACCCACTTTAAAATTTTACTATCAGAATTTGAAACATGTGTTAATAATTTAATAAATGTTCTAAATTGAGTACGCTGGGCCTTATGAGAATAAAGGTGGGTCCAAACCCCAACGTACAAACAAATATAATTTCAGTGTGGACGGAAAATAACATTGTTCTAGTTTACAGCATTTTTGTCACTGGGTGGTTATTGTTGTCTGTTGATTGTAGATCTCGAAACGACTACACACGACTCTATTGCCGAGGTAGTAGAGGTGTGTAGATCTGTGTCTGATCTTATTAGACTTAAATTGCGTCTGAAGGGTGTATTATACCCTTTTGATGCAAATTAGAAAAAAGGGTCATCGTTTGCAATAAACAGACAGCGCTCTTGCTCTGGGCTAGGCTCTATGTTACTTTGGCTTAAACTATCATCTTGATACTTATGTTTTTATTCAAATTTCTGTTATAAACTAGCCCCTTAACTCATAAAAGATTTTTAAGCTTCTGTTAATTTAACATTCATTGGCTTTAGCTGTTTCTTTGACATTTGTTTTTGCCAGAAACAGCCAAGACATTTTTTTTCTACAAACGTTAAAGTAAAGCAACAAATTATATTAAAACCGAACAGTTACATTAAACCCCACGCCCCCTCTCTCCCCGCATCAAACCCAGCTCAAATTTAATGTGCACATGACTCCAACAGCATTGCCTTCCTGTGTATACCTGTTCGATACAACCTATGGATCACAAAAACATACAAAAATGAGTTCCACGACTGTCGCGGAAAAAACTAGTGTTTTATGGTATCAATAACAAATCATTAAATAAGATTCCGCCTGAGAGTGACTAAACTATACTATTTTATATCAAAGATATCGTTTAATATGCAAATGGTTTGCCTAAAAAAACGGACATTTAACTAACATATATTGCTAATAATAGCTTTTTCTTTCTTTCTTGTGACGCAGATCAGGGGCCTCACCATGACGTCTTAATGCGATTCAATTCCGATTCAGTTTAGGTTCGCTCTCTGTCAGATCCATACTAAAAATGACAGCTAAAACCTGAACTGAGTCGGAATTGAATCACATTAAGACGTCATGGTAAAGCCCCAGGCTTCGTTAATGGCGTGAAATTAGTTACTTAACTTAATTCAACACCAAGGGCTAAAGTAACGGCTAGAAACATTGACAACCAAAATTCAAAGATTTATTTATTTCCATAACTATTTTATAGATTGTGGCTAGAATAATGCGTATTAATTATGTTAGAACTGCTTTACTCTGGTAGTATAAAATTGTGTATAATAAAGTTACATTTGTTATTTAAAGCCGAAATTGCTGCTCATTGCTCAAAACAGAAGTCTTATCTCAGATTGTCTTACGTAACGTTGTTGACCAGTACATAATTAATGATGTTTAGTTTTGACACTATGTACTTATACACAGGAGCGATTACTATGTATGTTACGTATGATGCATAAAAATACTAATTACTTTACATATAACAATATAGAGTTTAGGTAGAGTCATTGTAGTTGTGTGAATAAATATAATTATTTTCATCATAATGTTATATACACATTCTCTAATTTGTTTATGATTTTATCTTTTTAAATATTTAATGCAAACGTTAGTAGTGGAATATCAGATCTCTTCCCTTTCCTTTCCTAACCGTAGAACCACCGTAGCACATGCAGGAGCGCTACGAATTTGCTACGCATCAATGAATTGTGCAACTCGATGTCTTCAGGGAGAAGCTTCATGCGCTTTGGGTAATCTATTTAGGCGCTTGAACGAGCCAACGATGAATAACTCACATAGGTTCATAACGGTGACTCGGGAGGTTTTCTCTTCTATGAAAAACGGATTATACTTATAGTTTGAAAGGAAACTTACCGAAGTGGTATTCGTTTTTAGTGGTCGTCATAGCGTTTTCCATTTGCAAAAACTTTTGTCGTCAATATCACGGATGATCGGTACGGGTGCGTTGGGTCCGTGTGGCAGCATCACCGGATTGGACGGGCGGGCGTCGCGTTGCTGCGGTCTCCGGGGCACATCGCTCGAGAGGAGAGCCGAGTGTCGCAGCCGCCGAACGTTGGTTAGCGCGTGTGCGCGGCGGTCGTTAGCGCGCGAGTCCGCGGCGGTGGTCGCGCGCGCCGCGCCGGCCGCCGCCGCCCCGCGCCGCCCGCGCCCGCGCCGCGACCGCTGCCGCCGCCCGCTGCGCTGACGCAACCGAAGACGTCGCCGACACGCCTGACCCACGGGCCCCGGCCCTGACTATGCCGCCCCACGCTCCATCCCACGACTCCCCACAACCCTGATCGCCCATCAGACCGTTTTTCACAATGTATTGCATATTATACAGGCGTAACGCGCTACATCGATTTCACTCCTGTCTCAATCAATTCTCAATTATATGCACTTAATAGAAACCATGTAAGCGTACAATTTCTAATAAGAGACGTAAAAATTCTACTACTGAAAATGTAGCACGTTACAATAATCTCACTTCATTTTGTGTCAGGAATCCATATCATACCTTTGTAAAGCAACATACTCGTAAAGATGCACCGAAGTGTGCATAGACTAATCATAAACCTGGTGTTTTCGTGTTTTTCATCTTCACTGATCGTAGGTCTAGTTGCGGTGCCTCGTTCATGTAACCCATGACATAGTACATAACTTTACCTGCGATAGTGCAAATCATGAGACAGTTATGCATACAATTTCACCTCAAATCCTAACTTAGGTACGAAAAAGAAGAGGCATCATTAATTTAATTTAAATAAAAACCGTCACTTTACGTACGTGGTGAAAGATAACCAAGTTGTTCTGTCCTATTTCCTTATTCCATTTTCTTCTTCTGTTTCCATGTAGACGGGATTTTATCGCTTTATCGATCATAGTCACATAACGAACTAAGTATCGACTAACTGCCGCGATACATGATATCATACCAACCAGACGCGATCGAGGCACGTCGGTTAGCCGAATTGCTTACTTGCATACTCATACAGCGTATACATCGCAAATTTTAACGAAGACTCAGCAAACGGTGTCCTTATTTATTCTTTGATCCGAAACTGTGATTGCATAGAAGTCACTTTAGAAATCGTCCAAAAGTTAAATAGTTAATTATTTAGACACTTACCGACAAGTCCAAAACATAATGTAGCACCTAAGAAAAACTTTATTGAGGCGGTAACGCCAAAATGATTTTAACAATATAAATTTGTACGTACCTACTATAATTACAAAAAAGCTCTTAAAAAATCACAAGATTACATGTAAATCCGAGTTTTGTAAATTCATTCATTGCATAACGTAAATATTTTCCGCAAGAAAAATTTGTTCCGCAAATGAGCTACCTTCCCATTTTAGATAGGTACTTAAGTGAAGATGTATACTGGAGAAGATGAATATCTGAATGAAGATGTTTATCTCCATACAAATTCGAAACTTTGTTTTAATGGTAGAGGGTGATTTAAAAAGAACTAAAATGCGTATATTTTCAGTTGTTCCTAAACTTAACTGGAACTTAATGAATTAATATGAAGTATCCGACGTCGTTAATTATGTTACGTAACATGTAACAAGAATTACAAATAGGTATAAACACATTTGCCGCAATATTTAAGTACCATTCGAGATGTAAAAGGCGACGTTATTAATGAAGTAGGTACACAAAGCAAACCTAATTTCACAAATCTAAAATAGTAGCGATATTTCTGATTTGACTTCTGAATGTCCTCAACTGTACGAATATTTCAGGCTGATGTCTAGAATGGTCAAAATTAAGCCAAATTGGAAGTGTACTGTGTTGTATTGTGCCTCCAAATGTAAAATTAAAAATGTAGAGTCGTATCTATCGTATAATTAATTTACACACAAAAAACGTGAGAATCTAGACTTAACCGTTAAAATAAATTTATAAAATGTAGCAACAAGTTAGGTCTTGCAACGCAACTTTAGTAAAAAGTCAGACAATCACAGATCTTTCTTCTGGAACGGGGACAAAGCCGCGGGCAACAGCAAACCATAAATAAAATTTCGTCTAAAGAGTAAAATTATGAATATCGTGAACAAACACTGAAGTTATTTAATTAGGTTAAGTTAGGTCAACCCTACTAATTCCCTACTATAATATTATAAATGCGGAAGTAACTCTGTTTATCAGTCAGTCTGTCTGTTTACTACGCTTTTACGCTTTGTTCACCGAATTGAAAATTTGGTGCAGAGCTAGTTTGAGTCCCGGGGAAGGACATAGAATAATTTTTACCCCGGAAAATTGCATAGGTTCCGCGGGATAGCGATAAGTGAATTCTGCGTAGATGGAATCGCGAAGAACAGCTAGTAATATGTATATTGATTTTAAATCCATAATATAAGTATCTACTATTAGACTAACTACACTGTCTCACTCAGGTATATCAACTAAGATGTGAGGGGCCATCCGTCAGGGCCACCCATTCGTTACCTACGTCACATGTTTAGGATTTGTGACACAATGTTGACACTCGAAACTCAAAAACATGACGGTGTCGAGCAGCTTTGTGTGTCATAAATACTTGCATAAAAAGTTGAGTTTGCCTAAAGGCAGTCAATCGTGCAAGATGAGGCGCTTGCCACGCGGCCGTTATGATTGACAAATGTAAAAATATAAATAGTGAATTATGAAATACTTATATTAATCTGAGTAATTAAATAATCTACAATAAGGCGGCAAACAGAATGTACATATTTCTCGCTGAAATACGCCGATGACGTATACAAAAATTAACACGCTCGGCTCTCATACATTTCGGCGTATTTAGGTCAACCGCTTTAAGCCGGCTAGAAAACTTATTATTACCAGCAAAAAATTAAGAGCGTAGGTATATGCACCATATTTCACTCAATGTGAAAATGTTACTATAATAAATGTCCTACAACAAGTATTAAAATTTTAGTAATACATATTTAAAATCTTGATTTAAAAAAAAAAAATTGTTGCCTTAACCTTTATTTCCTTTTTAAGCTAAATGTTTTCACTCATAATTTAGTATTTTAATCCATTTTAATGAATTGTTATGAGAAGAAAAAAGTTACTCATTTGTTATTAAAAAAATATTGATGCAAAAATGGTGCTTACGTCGTATGAATCTCAAGGTAGCGCTATATTATTTTAGAAGAAAATTATACCACTGTCGGTCGATTAATCACAAGTTACAGAGTTCGAACATATACTGCCATCTATATTTGACACCCCTAACTATCAATGTGTCGTTAAAGCCAGACTTGTACTGTGAGGTGGCGCCAGGCGACAAACCGGTTTGTAATAATACTCTATGGTGCACAGTCTTTCCGACAGATAGCGCTTGGAAAGCATCAAAACATACGGATCACACGTTCTATTCTGATTCTGGAACATTGGCCTTGACTAAACATTAGGCAAGTGTTATAGGTTCCTACATAAACTTGTTAGTTGTAGTTACGCGCCGGGATAACAGGATAGTTTTCGTCTGGGTAACGTTAGTGTTGACTATTTAATTATACATTAGAATTGCGACTTATTCTAGTATAAAGTATAAAATACATTTACCGACTAAATATAAGTTAAAACGACATTCAAGGGATCCTGTCAATGCGAATCGCGACTCGATTGAGGGCCAATCACACGCAGCTCAGCGGAGCTAACTCAACCGCAGTCGCTTCGGTTTACAGCTGGGAGGCGTACGTGTGTAATCAGTTATAAAAACGAATTATAATGTCTGAGAATGACATCGTTACCGTTCGCCTGGGGCGCCCAGAGGACATGCCGGTCGTCTTCGATATGATAAAAGTAAGATATTAAATACATTTCATCTTTTTATCTTTTTTTTTGATCAACAAAAACAACCGTAGATATTTAAATACATTAGTCTTTGCCGTGTGATTCATTATCTGTGTATTGTGCCGTCACCCCGTCGTATCTAAAATATGAAGTAGGAACATCATCAATGGATATTATTGCCAAAAAATACTTAAAATATAAGTACTCGTGTTGCATGGCTGTATACAAAGGCTTTTCGAGAATTAATCATTTACATTTCTTCCATTTCTAAGGTAAAATAATTGCAACCTTTTTCCACCCTTAATTAACACAATTGCACAAAGCCTAAGGTGTCATAACATATTTTAAACCTTTTTTTAAATGCGAGATACTATAAAGTTTCCGCTCTACTACTGCTTACTCCAAGTTTTTGTTATATATACATTTATAAAATGCTTTGTCCTGAGGAACTGACCGATTGACTGATCAATGCACAGCCTAAACCGCTGATCGTAGATACATGAAACTTGAAAGGTGTGTTCTTTGTACAACGTAACAAAGGATTTCCGAAATTCTACCTCCTTGGTTAAAAAAGGGGGGCTAAGTTTGTATGGGACAGCGTGATTCCTTGGTTCGATCTACTTCAAATTTAGCATAAACATTCTTTAACGAATTGATGGAAGACGTGTTTCGTACTTTCGAAGTAGATATCAATACTCCTTAGTGCTTTTGATTTAAAATACATTTTATTTTCACACATTCATGTTTGAAGATTCAATCCAATTTTATTCAAAAAAGTTTTTACACAATAAAACATAAATAATGCCAAATTCGGGCTCAGAAATACCAAATTACCCAAAAATGATACCCAATCCCCATTCTTGAGTCAAAAATGTCATCCGCCATCTTGGATCCAAAAAAATATGCAAATCCTTGCTCAGAACCACCAAATTATCAGAAAACGACACCCATCAACCTTTTGTGTCAATTTCACCTGATCGTTTATTATTGAACCACTATTATTGCACCTAATTATTTCCAACTGCTCCAAGACATCTTTCTAACCGTTTCTTGGTTTCATCACCTTTATTACGTGTCCATTTTGATGAATAGAAAAATTGTTTTTGTTAAATACATAACCCTTTCTGTTTTTGTTGTAGTCGGAATTTTTTTGAAGGTAGTTTTTAGTGTACAATAAAAATCATAAATAAAAGGGTAGTTTTGGAAAATATATGAATGTAGGTACATTACGCTTATTTATACGGTTTCGAATCAGTACGACGTTGGTTTGCATTTGTAACAGTTGTGCTCATTAAACTTTGATAATAATCCCGTAGAGTGATCGAAACGCGTCAGTGTTTGTGTGGTGTAAGGGATAATTAAGTTTGTGGAATTTATGTGTATTTTATTGGCAGCAGTGGAGGGAGGGTTGCATGAAAAACATATATATTTCACACAGACTTGGTTATCTTGCACGTGAGTAGCGGAGTAGCAAGGTAAATTTTTTGTTCATTGAAATGGACCTCAGCAAAGTAACGCTTGATTCAATAAAATAGAAAGTTTTTTATGTTGTTTGCTTTCTAAATTGCTAACACCATGTTTTGTCCTGAACGTCTGAATGGTTTTTGAACTTAGTCGGTCCGAACGGACAAAAAAGAAGAAAAACGGCCTCAGCACTTTAAGACATTTTAATGTAATATTAAGATACTTTAATGTAATATTAAAGTGCAGTTCTGTTGGGGGCCATAGAGCAAAGACTTGTCTCCAGTATTATTCTGTGTATCATTATATTCGTATTGGCGAGCCTTTAAACTGTCAAATGAAAGTACTGGAGTAGGAAAATACATAAATAAAGAAAGATATAAATATGTAAGCGTCGACATGAGAACGTCATTATTATATCGCTATATTTTCAACAACGTTACTATTTTATAATTACTACGATACGGATTCAGATTGATGAAATTATTTCATAACAATATATACTTAGCAACCATCTTATCAGAGTTAGCTGATAATATTTCGATACGATTATTATTTCCAACCAAAACAAGTAAAAAAAAGACCGTTAAAGATCAAAACATTTTTGGTATAAAATTTGCGTTAATCACATTCATCATCCGGGGTTGCGGGTGTCTATGGGCAGTGATGATCACTTACCATCAGGTGACCCCCTTGCTCGTTTGCCTTCCTATTCATATAAAAAAAAAAAAGTCATTAAGGCACTGACAATCCTTACTAATATTATAAATGCGAAAGTAACTCTGTCTGTCTGTCTGTCTGTCTGTTACCTTTTCACGCTTAAACCGCTGGGCCGATTTAGTTGAAATTTGGTATACAGATAGTTTGAGTCCCGGGAAAGGACATAGGATAGTTTTTATCCCGGAAAATTGCATAGTTCCCGCGGGATAGCACAGCCCAAACCACTGGACTTAGAGACTTGAAATTTTGCACATAGATACCATATACAATGTAGGCATCCACTAAGGAAGGATTTTTGGAAATTCCCACAGGACAAGGCAAAAACGGGAATTATATTCGATTCCGAGTGACGCTATCTCAGTAACTATAATAACTAGACTCTTCAAATTTGATACAAAAGAAGGTGATTACAAAACTAAGAAACTAATTTCAGAATTTTTGGAAATTCCCACGGGATAAGGAAAAAAACGGGATTTATCTACGCGGACGAAGTCGCGGGCATAAGCTAGTATTTTATAAAAATAAAAACAATTTACTTAGTCTCTTGTCGGTCTCATAACGGCTGATAAGAAGTACGTCCATGACATCACAAATTAAAAAAAATGGCTGCTTGAATCTGTGGCACACAATGACATTTATCACTGACGTTGATAGCACTCTCTCGGAAGCTAAAATTTCAATGAAATTTGGTACGGATGTAGTTTTTATCTACGTAAAATTGCGTAGTTCCTTCGGGATAACGATAAACGAACTCTTAGCAGACGAAGTCGCGGGCAACAGCTAGTAATAAATAAAAAGGTTTTATTCAGTGGTCAAATTTTATTTAATTATTTAATGCACCTTGATTTATGAAACGTCCGTATGCACCACGCTCTTCAGAACTTACCGTTTATCCTACTTTTGCGCTTGTTTTATGCTTTCCAATAAATGTGGGAACATAATGCATAGAACGTGAAGTGTGGATCACGTCGTTACAAAGCAACTGGAATATGTGTTTTTAAAAACACATTACTCGGTGTTTTAAGAAGACTGTATATGTATACATACAAGTATTACAACACTTTCAGGAACTAGCAGCCTTCGAAGGCGTTCCTGATGGACCAAAATTAACCGCAGAGGGTGAGTAAATAAAACCACAAATTAAAAAGTTAATTCTCTTACATATAATACTCACATGAACATTTAAATAAAGAAATGGAACCGAAATAGGCACCTTTTAGATTTGCCTTCCATGTTAGGAATGCTGTTTATCGATGCACGACCAATATTTTTAATCTAAGTATTTATGACCACAACAGCTCTGCTCCAACTAGCAAAAGCATGCAAATCGATTACCAGATCTCATTTACAGATCTAGTGGAAGATGGTTTCAACAGTAAGCATCCTTGGTTTTTCGTTCTGCTGGCTGAGAAAAATGGCGAAATACTGGGTTCCGCGTTGTGCAACCGCGCCTACTCCAGCTGGTCACGGCGCGCCTTGTACATCGAGGACCTGTACGTGCTCCCTAAGGCCAGGCGCCTGGGCATCGGTCTGCGTCTCATGAAGGAATTGTGCAAGGTCTTAAATGAATTTTATCCGTAATTCTATCACGACGCAGTTATATATGTGGGGATGCTAGTCGAAAAGCAAGCGAGTTGTTCTTTTAAATCTTTATTTCATTCGATCGTTGTACGCAAAATGTAAACCAAATGACACATCGTTGCCGCTCTCTGGTCAACTCTTTTACTTTTTAATTGTAACCCAACCTAATTGGTTAATCAACCTAATCCCACGTATATGTACATATAACACGGCTTGCACGATTTGCACGATACAATGTTTCAAGATTAAACAATTGCACTCCAATGTGACGGTCGAGATGGTTAATCAACGTCAGTTAGAGGCAGTTAACCCCCAGGCCGTCTGCGATGCGCAATGAATTGTTTCCTGTTGCAGGCGGCGGTGGCGGAAGGCGTGCATCGAATGGATTGGCACGTGCTGAAGGGCAATGCGTCTGCACTGAAGTTCTATAGCAACCTCGGCGCCCGCGACCTGCGCGTGACCGAGGGCCGGACCATGCTGCGCCTCGACCGGGATCGCATCGAAGCCCTTGTCAAAGATAGCTAGACTAAAACTTTACAGATTATCGTGTCAAACGGGGACGTTAAAAAGCTTGTAACTGTTACCAAAGTTATCGAACATTTCAAAAATAAACGTGTGTCCAAAGCCTAAACTATGGATACTCTCGGATACTTAAGTTTAAATTATTTTATATGAGCATAATATCACTCACTACATAGTACATATAAAACAAAGTCGCTTTCTCTGTCCCTATGTCCCTATGCCCCTATGTATGCTTATATCTTCAAAACTACACAACGGATTTTGATGCGGTTTTTTTAATTGATAGAGTGATTCAAGAGGAAGGTTTTTATGTATAATTCTACGCAGACGAAGTCGCGGGCAGAAGCTAGTTTCTTATAAAGTATCCGTATTCTTACCCATTTCTGAAATTTCATATCCATAACTTATTTCGAAACGACTGGCCACTACTTCCTTTAAAAAAAATACGGATGAGAGGTAAACGGCAGCCCTAGGCCAGTAGTGGCTAGCACTAAAAGTGTAAAAATACGGATGAGAGGTATACGGCAGCCCTAGGCCAGTAGTGGCTAGCACTAAAAGTGTAAAAATACGGATGAGAGGTAAACGGCAGCCCTAGGCCAGTAGTGGCTAGCACTAAAAGTGTAAAAATACGGATGAGAGGTATACGGCAGCCCTAGGCCAGTAGTGGCTAGCACTAAAAGTGTAAAAATACGGATGAGAGGTATACGGCAGCCCTAGGCCAGTAGTGGCTAGCACTAAAAGTGTAAAAATACGGATGAGAGGTAAACGGCAGCCCTAGGCCAGTAGTGGCTAGCACTAAAAGTGTAAAAATACGGATGAGAGGTAAACGGCAGCCCTAGGCCAGTAGTGGCTAGCACTAAAAGTGTAAAAATACGGATGAGAGGTAAACGGCAGCCCTAGGCCAGTAGTGGCTAGCACTAAAAGTGTAAAAATACGGATGAGAGGTATACGGCAGCCCTAGGCCAGTAGTGGCTAGCACTAAAAGTGTAAAAATACGGATGAGAGGTAAACGGCAGCCCTAGGCCAGTAGTGGCTAGCACTAAAAGTGTAAAAATACGGATGAGAGGTATACGGCAGCCCTAGGCCAGTAGTGGCTAGCACTAAAAGTGTAAAAATACGGATGAGAGGTATACGGCAGCCCTAGGCCAGTAGTGGCTAGCACTAAAAGTGTAAAAATACGGATGAGAGGTAAACGGCAGCCCTAGGCCAGTAGTGGCTAGCACTAAAAGTGTAAAAATACGGATGAGAGGTAAACGGCAGCCCTAGGCCAGTAGTGGCTAGCACTAAAAGTGTAAAAATACGGATGAGAGGTAAACGGCAGCCCTAGGCCAGTAGTGGCTAGCACTAAAAGTGTAAAAATACGGATGAGAGGTAAACGGCAGCCCTAGGCCAGTAGTGGCTAGCACTAAAAGTGTAAAAAGATCTTTTATAATTTTTTTGGTGTTCTCCGACCAAGGTCCCATCGTTTCGAAAGCAAGCGCTGCAAACACATGGTAGTTTGTTAATGAAGAATATTTGCGACAGTTAGTGAGAAGTCTAATTATGTATTACGATATAATAATGAGTTTTGATAGTCGCAAAAACCTCAGTATTATAAAAAAACACATTTTAATGCATTCTCGAGATCGCTGCCTGGATAATAATGTTAAGTTTGGTTGTACACTATATTGTAGACAATATTTTTACAGAATTTTGTTCCACAGAAATTGTTTTTGACATTTTATAGAATGATCAATTCATGAAAAATTCATTTCATATAATCTCAATTCACTGAGTTTTAAATCAATTGTTTTTTATTTAAATACACGTACTTACATGGTAGAATGACAAATTAAATATTATATTATGTTAAGGTAATAGTTTATTAAAAAATCGTATTCACGTAGAAAACTCAGAAGAGACAGTGACAGCTATTCTCATAGAAAAGAACATTATGAAATGCCTTGATGGCCAGCGTTAGATTCAACAGTTATCCACGATTTTCGAAATTTCCCGAATTTCGAATTTACCCCAATAAACCTTACTAGTCATTACAATGAAAATCAATTCGCATACGAGGTTCCTACTTTCATTTTAGCCAAGTAGTTTTCAGGTAACATAGCCCTGCGTTTCTAGTAGAATTTGGTTTTTGTTGCGGTCACAGTTCTAACCTAACCTACTTTTTAATGGAACCTATTATTTTATGTTCATAATAGTCAAGAATTATCATCTACTCAATGAAGTACTTACCTAGAATCAAGGAAGTGCAAATACGGTAATTTTTGTTTGTTTGCTTGTTTATTAGAGGTAAACTTGAGAATTACTTATACGTACCTACTATTAAATCGGTATATTCTTGATAAATCTGTGACTTTTTATACCGATAAAGTGCTGGTTCCCTGGGACATAGCAAAGTGGTGGGCAGCAGCTCGTACTTATTATACCTACTAAAATAAAGAAGTACCTATTTTGTACTTTGGATACAGTTGCGTTTATGACAGGCTGATCTACACTGAAGAACGAAATTAACGGGTCGCTTCCCATACAAAGCTGTACGAAAATGAATCCGTTATTTTTACAAGCTTTTATTTAACTTGCAATGTAGGTCTGTATGTATGTTTCTCCGCGTAGAATCTTGCGACTCAATTTTGAAGCAGATATCTTCAACCGACTGAGCTGAAATTTTGCATACTTAAATAAGTCGAATGACAATACAATAAGCTGTTAGTGGAGTTCTCATGACCCAGCCCGGATCGCCTCCGCAAGATATCTTCGGCAGTTGGTCCGATTGACTTGAAATTTGGTACATACAATGTAGGACGGATGACAATGCAAGTACAGTCGGCAAAAATCTTTTGACTTGAACTCGATTCGAACTATGCGACTGCGAAAAGAAAAATTTACGTCGCACTAGAACTGCTGCAGCAGCTTAGCAAACAAACCGGTAAACATTAATGAACATTACCTAATGTAGTTTAAAATAATTAGTTTATTACTAATAAAATTGTTGGCATCTGCCAAGACGTGCTCTTTCCGCCGCGACGGAGCTACAAAATTCCATTCAAATTGTTAAGCTTCAGCTATTCGCTCAATCACGCAAGTATATCGCTACCTTGGGGCTCAATTGTCGTATAAGCCAAAAGTCGACTTTTCAGGAGAGCCAAAAAACTAAAAAGAAAAACGAAAAAAAATTGTAACTCTTTTGTTTTAATAGTTATAAAGAAGCTTCGTAGGATGAAAGTTCTTAAAATTATGAGTAGAACAATATGAATTCATAATATTTAAGATAGAACCCATAACAAAGAAAGTAGATGGCGTATACGCTTCGTAAAACCAAAACAACATGACGCTTATGACCAAAATAATAGTTGCTGTACATGCTACTTAGGACGTAAAAGTCAGCTATTACGATTTATTGAAAAAACCAAAGGTGTTAGTCGCCGGTTTTCTGTTTTTGGTTAGGTACTTTACTGTAAAAATATAAATCATCTATATACACCCAAAACTACTTTACTGCGATAACGATGATAAGGTAGGTATAAACCAAATCAGTTTTTGGAATCGTATTTAACTTTCAAAGTCCATTCATATTAAAAAGATTGGAGGGTTTGGTAGTAACAAAAAATTCGTATAGAGATAAAATATATCGCTGAAGGGAAAAAATCAATGTCAACGAAAAAAAAAAACACAAAAATCGTTGTTATTATTAAAAATATTGTTCAAGTAACACATAAAACGATAAAAAATAAAAGTAGCAACAAGAATAGGGCATTTAATACTTCTAATCTCTTTCAATCAAAAACAATCTATTTTATAAAAGTTATGTGTTTAACGCTCTTTTTACTCCAAATTTATTTTTGGTTGGCGTTTATTGCTATGAAATGAAACGCTACTGCAAGCCGTACACCAAAGTTTATTCTGTTATTGGAAATAACTCAGGTCGTATTCACCAAAATGGTTTAGTGGTGGCTTATACATCTTAAAAATGAAACGTAATTGCAGGTTGTATAATAAACTTTGTTCAATTTTTAGAAATCGTTAAGGTCGTATACGCCAAGTTTGATAAGCAATGTCCTTTATGCCAATTATAAATCTTGATTTAGGGTCAATAATACCTTTGCATTTTTCACACTCCGAGTAGCTGGCTTTTATAGCTCGTTTTTTTTTAATTTCTTGTTTAGAGTAACAGAAAATTGAGGTTGTATTCGATATTTTTTCGGGATTTGGAGAATTTTGAGTACACAGATCGATAGAGAAAAAAAAACTGAGCAAGACTGCATTTAAATCTCATTTTCGTCAAAATGGCGTTTACGACAATTGAGCCCCAAGGTAGCGATATTATAGGAGCCTTTAAGCCAGTTTGGAATTGGCGCGGATCGCAAAATGTTCTGCACAAACACTTTAAATTGTACTCGTATATAAGGGATGACTAACCGACAGTCTCTAGTATTTATTTTAAGTTATACAAGTATTTAAAGTGCATGAGATGGCGTCACATTTATTGTTTGCTAGTCCAATAGAAAATGGGATCAGAGTGCGCCAAGCCACCACAAGCGACTTATTATTAATTGAGAGCTTAGTGAGAGTGGACATTACAAAGTAGTTTTCCTTATGATTATTAACAGCCGTGCAGTTTAATAAGTAGATTGTTTATTATTGAAGTTTGTTTAGCTAATTATTATTTTATTTGAATGTGTTTTGCATAATATCTTCTCGGTAGAGGTATTTAATTTTTTAAAGTACAGTAAATGAAGTAATTTTAAGAATGCTTCCTTGAGAAATGTTAGTGAAAGTACCTATTTTGTTTTCCTATTCCGAATTGGTTAACGGTTTGCTATCACTCGCAGGAGGTGGCAGATGCCTCCGGTGTTCCTGCGCAAGAGCAGGCGACGGTTGAACGTAAGTGCGTCGACAAATATGACTTATCTATTATCAAATTCTCTAGCTCATTAAGTACACCAACTGTAACCTAATGTTATTATTACGTGATAACCCATTTTTCATCTCATATTCGAACTTCAAATGGGGTATAAACATGAAAGCGTACGGGTGGGAATTATTTATTAAAAATAAAATCTAATTCCTTGGATGCTTATGGAACACCGTCGGCGTCGGCATATTATGACCTATCTGTAAAATAATAGTTGTGCGTTGTTTTAGTTGTTCATTTGGGTATAAATGGAAAATTTTGTTGTGTTAGTAGTTTTTATACTTAGGTACTTATAAGCAAAATGTTAGCGCAAAAAAAAACTTTTCTTTTCGTATTCTGTGTGGTTTGTGTTAATGAGGGGAGTGTTTTAACATTTCAGAAATGTTAGTGGACTTGTTCGAGAGCAGCCCGACGTGGTGCTGCGTGCTGGTGGCGGAGCGCGGCGGCGCGGCGCTGGGCGCGGTGGCTTTCCAACGCGGCTACTGGTCTTGGAGCGGGCGCACCCTCGTACTGACGGGCCTGTACCTGCGCCCGCCGGCGCGGACACAAGGAATCGGCGAACGTCTAGTACTCGAGTTGTGTCGGGTAAGTCCGGTACACAGAAACCATCACCTATGGGCTACCGGTATAAAGGCTGATACAAAAGGCTACGACAACAATACATTTATTGGTGGTTAGCCCTTGTGCAGAACCAGTCCGAATCGCTACCAATATCTTACTTGCTTGACAACCAGATAGCCAAACTTGTGGTCATTGGTTCGATCCCCGGTTGGAGCATTACGGATATAGGATGTACAAATTAAAATGTGTATCACAGGTAACCGTTTCCGTTTTGTATTGATTTGTTAGATCCCAATCTTGTGTTAATTTCAGTCCTTAAAGTTAAAAGCGACACGTTTATTAATTTGTTACGCGGTAGTTGGCGCTGGCTGAGAACGCGCAGCTGGACTGGCAGCATCCGCGAGTCCCCGCCGCTGCGGCAGTCCTGAGTCAGTTCTGGGCTCACAGGAACAACACATTTGACGGACACTGCACGATGAAGATGACATTAAATTCCATTACTTTAGCCGCTAATAGGTAAGTACATTTTAATTTCCATTTGTCTGCATTGCGTCTAAATATAATATATTCCTACGATACACTAACATACTCGTAGTTTGATAGAACACGTACCAAACTAGTTAGCATTTGTATGACTGGCTTTACAAAATGCTTGTTTAAGTTTATTTAAGGAATTCCATGTAAAGTATTGAAGTATTTTTTTATTTTCTTATAGACGTGTTAGCCGCCACTCAGAGGCTCGCGAAGGTGTCCACAATCAAAGCCCTGATGGTAACGTAAATAAAAAGGTCACGGCTCATCTGGCGCGCCCGGGCGACATGGCTGCCATAAACGATATGATTCATGTAAGGAACAAACGTTTCTAAATCCATTTAATTGAGTATTTTACGTTATAATGTGTATAACGAAATAATTACGATTTTAGGAGTTGGCTGTGTATCAAGAGCACCCCGAAGGGCCTCAACTTACTCTAAAAGGTATGAGCAAGATATTTATGTTCACGTATCATTGAAGGAGGTGAAAACTAAGTAAATACCTACTTAGAACAATAGTGTACAACAATAGTATGTAGTGTGTATTCTACTCTTCCTGCCAGACCCTGAGGTGCTCCTATTAAACTGACTGGAAGATAAAGCCAATACAAACCTTCAAAATAACTTAATTAGTTAAACATTAAACAACATTGACTTGCAAGAATAACTTTCTAGTTCTGTATGGTAAGTAAACCCATCGATTTAATTATTTCCAGACTTAGAAGAGGACGGTTTCAGCTGTTCGCCATGGTTCTTTGCGTTCGTGGCAGAGCGTGATGGCGCCGCGGTTGGCATGGTGATGGGCAACCGCGGCTGGGACGGCGCCCGGAGGCATTATTTGCAGAGCTTGTATGTGCGGCCGAACGCTCGCCGTTGCGGCGTTGCCGACCTATTGATTAAGGAATTCTGCAAGGTCTGTAATGCAATTTTTTTGTGATGAAGCTGCTTATGTCACTGACCGGGCCCTTTACCTAATGATTTAAATTCGATTCCTATCACTACGTTCTAATTCTAAGCAAAAAAGCGGAACGGAATGTCGATCACGTCGTCAGCTTCATCGCTTGTTTCTAGTAGTACTTATCAACTCTTCAGAATGCATGCAAATTAAACTTTCTTTTTTGTGTTGTAGTATTCTCTAACTAAAGGCGTGCGACACATTGACCTGAACGTGGCGAACGACAATGTGGCCGCGCAGAATCTGTATCGGCGGCTGCAGGCTGTCTCCGTGCCCGAAGCCGACGTCCCTGTCGCCTATCGACTCAGCAAAAGCAAGATCAAAGATGTTGTACTACAATCTCAATTATAATTTTATTAAGCTTATTTTAAGGTCAACAACTTCAGTCTTTGTTATTAAAGGGTTATTATCCTTTTTGTTTTTTGAATGATGAGAAAATAATTTTTTTTTATCTTCTTTTCACCACCATACTCTACGTCGATTATTGTTGTTAAAATACGAAATAAAAATAATTATATGGTAAAAGATATTTATTACTATTATAATGAAAAGTTTCAAAAATACACAAATCACCCGAGATAAATCACAATTTAAGTTGCAAGTGCTTTTGTAAAAAAAATAATTTTACACATGCTACTTCTAATGACTTCATTACAACAATACTTTAAATGTCTATGAACGACCGGTCTAAAGGTAACGGAGGCGAGTAAACAGACCTCGTGGTGAGGGGGACGTGCTTATATACATACGTTAGTTAGCTCCATGAGAGGAGTCGACTACCAAAATAAATTATTGTCGATCAAGAGTCTAGCTGAGCTCGCCGCAAGTACGGAACGAATAAATGCTTCCGACAGTGCATGAGGTCAGGGTACAGTGTATGCCGCTAGACTAGGGAGGACAAGACAGGGGCGTATGCGCGTCGTCGCCGGCCTGCTGTGCCGGGGCGGGTGCTGCAGGTGCGATCTGGGCCAACGAAAGTACCATCGGCGCGTCTGGGCGTGTGCGGTAGCGCGCGAGCGGCGGGCGCGACGCTGGTGGTGCCAGCAGCGCCAGCGGCTCGACCGATGGAGAACGCGTGGCCGGCGCCAAGGGCAAAGCACCGCGCGCACCCGCCGCAGCCGCCAGCGCGTCGCCACGCTCCAAGGACCACTGGCGTCTCAGCCCTCTTGGCCCACTTGCCAGGCACCTGCAGCAAAAAAAATATAGTTAATTTAGTACTTCACAATAACATTTAGAACCTGTTTCACCACTCTCTGTTAAGTTCCAGTTATCTTCAGTGTCGTTTATCAATGATGACGTCTCTGCCCGTTTCGTAGTAATAAATAGAGACGGAATCATAGATAGCTGACACTTAAGATAACTAGAATTAACAGAGGGTGGCGAAACAGCCCCCAAAAATTCCATCTAGGCAGGAAACGACATACCTGTAACGAGAATATGGAGCGCAATGGTCGATTGGTGTCGCCGTGCCGGATACACCAGTAGAGGGCGCCTTCGGGGGTGGACTGCTATCGGCAGATACGGCGCCTGATCGTTGCCACGCTGAAAAACAACAGTTTTCATAATGCTTAATATTCTGGTGGAAAGATTTGTTAAGAATACCTTTTAAGAATAGCTTTTGTTGATTTACCAAATTTTTCTGAGCTGGTTGAAGCATCTGAGCGTTGCCGTTGTACTATCGGCATTGATTTTTCAGTCGATAGAGTGGTTTCTGTTAGAGCCGGGGGCGTTATAGTTTCACTATCGTTTTCACTATCAGCCTCAAATAAAACTTCTTCGGTCCTGAATGGAAAATAATACAATGTCAATGATAACTTTACGTCACACGCAAAAACTCAAAAAACAATTTATAACTCACTCAAGTGGCGGTGGTGTCGGAAGTGGTTTGTCAAAACCTTCCTTGCCGAGTAGCCAGTACGTGTGCATGGCACCTTTGCCTTTTATTTGGGTGAGTCCGCGCGATCGTAAGCGATAGCCTCCCGCAGCTGTTAGTCGCTCAGCTGTCTTTGCGGAAATCTGAATACGCCACGCTGCACCTAATAATCAATGCGCTAACTGAGTTAAAGTTATTTGATTAAGCTCAAAACCTTTATCAATAAAATATTCTTCAATATTTCTGTGAAATATAATAAAACATCTGACCTGTGGATTCCATGCGTGAAGCTGTATTAACTGTGTCGCCAAACAGACAATATCTTGGCATTGTCAGGCCGACAACACCGGCGCAACAGGGTCCAGTGTGTAATCCAATACGCAGGTGCAAAGGTGCTGTTGGCGCATGTCTGATGCGGAACCGGCCAGCGAGATGCAGAAGGTGTAAAGCCATATTAGCAATACTCTCGGCGTGGTCACAAGCGCGATTGGGTAAACCACCCACGACCATGTAAGCATCCCCGATTGTTTCGACCTTGTACACGCTGTATTGTTCTATGGCTGCGTCAAATACAGTGTAAAGATCATTGAGAAGGTCTACAACTTGGACTGGCGTGGCGCGCGCCGCGAGAGCCGTGAACCCTACGATATCGCTGAAGTAGATGGACACTTCTTCGAACTCCTCAGGCTCCACGCGTAAGCCTAGAATTAGGCGTTCAGCAACAGATCTGAAAAAAAAAATTGTATATATAATATATATATTTATAGAAAAACCCTGTAAGTACTTATGGTAGGTAGGTTTTGACAGTAATTATTACCCGGGAAGCATTCTGTTCAAGAGTTGTTCAGTCTTTTTCTTTTCCATGTCTAACTGTTCTGTTCGTTCTTTTATAAGGTCTTCTAGATTGTTACTGTACTTTTCAAGCATCTCAAACATGGAGTCAACGATGTTGATTTTTCTGCAAAAATGTATATTTTATAATTTTACTAAGATCCCAAATCGCAGTCTACGCGACAAGTTCTACAAGTGGTTACAATTTCGACAAACAATATGAAGATTTTTTTACAGCAATTTTAAATTATCTTCAGGGACAATAGACACTTACCGACCACGATGCATGTGACGAAAAACATCGTGCAGAGTATGGAAATCAGGGCGAAGGTCTGGAGACTCACTCCAGCACTGCCGCATCACACTCACGGCCTCGGGAGGTGCCGCACCCATCGACACCGAAGGACGAATGAGAGGAGGTGGTCGCATTATTTTTTCCACAATTTCTGTTACAATCAAACTTTATTGTTCAAATACGAAATTACCTAATTTAAAGTAATCGTAGTTTCTTCCATGCTGGTCTGGGAGCAAAGAAAAAACATAGAATGTACCAGTTGCTTCTCTTCCCGCGCAGATGGTAAAAGTCCATCGAGGGATTGGGCGAAAATCTTAGGGATCATGTTATATAGGCGATGTGGCTAGCAACCCATCACTGTTTTGATTCCCCTTTCCATCCATACGCACACAATCATGCTAAACGTGGTCTTTAGGTCTTGTCACCTTAGGCTCTGTCTACCCCGTAAGGGATAAAGACGTGATTTATGTATGTATGTATGTATGTATGTAAGTAATGGGCTGATTTTGAATGCAACGTACCTTCTGGTGTGAGGGAGAGCATGCAGTACGGCTCGCCGCGAACGATGACTTCTTGCATGATAATGGCGAAAGAGAATACGTCCCCTGGCTGCGAGCCGCGCCCCATGCAGCGCTCCTCGCGAATCACCTCGGGAGCGGTCCACAAGAGTTCTAGCAGATTTTTAAATAATAGTGCTTAAAATTGGATATCTACTAGGTTTCTTAAATTTTAATAGACGTCTTTAAATTAAATCACAGTCAGTACAGTTTTAACGGCAACAATTCACTAGGTATATTTAGATTGGTTTAAATGTCAATTTATGAGTACCTCTAGCTGATCTCACTGCCTGAGACCATCCCTGGGCACGATAAAAACTAGGAAGACCATAGTCAGTGATGCGGAGAACCCAGCGCGAGTCGACGACACAGTTGCGAGATGACAGCCGCCCGTGCTGACGCAACGGGGAAGAATGCACATAGCGCATGCCTTTGACTAAATCGGTGAGTAGAGATAGTCGAAATGTCCAGTCCAACTTGATGTCGTCTGCCATCAACACGTCTTCGAGAGAACCACGCCCACAAGCATCAAAAACGAGGGCCGGTCGCATGTCGCACAGGCAACCTGCCAGTTTATAACTAATTCAGTAAAGGAAATAAATTAAATTCGACATGAAATTAGTTGAGTGGGTAAATATGAGTTTACCTATAAATGGGTTAAGATTTTCATGTCGTATATTCTGCATTACGAGCAGTACGTCCGTCGCTCTCCTCTTCAGCTCAAGGGTGTTCAAAGCCGGAAGGTATTTCACGTGTACAGCATCACCCTAGTAAAAAGTAAGCGTTCAACCACGAGACAAAAAGAGGGCTCATTATTGATTTACCTGCTAGGTCTAAAACTAAATTTTATTACATACGAGAACACCTACCCGCACCAAATTATATCGTTATAAGTAGCTGGGTTAAGCAGCGGGCAGACGGACAGACAGAATGACGGACGAACAAAGCTAAACTATAATTAAGGGCTTCCGATTTTTTCATTGTAACTAACTATGGATTCCTAAAAAACAAAATACACAATTACCTACCTTATAACGTATTCGGCGATCAGGGTTGAGCCTGTTTACGCTGCAAGTGGATGACGGAGCTGACGGAGCAGCAACGGGCGGAGGCGCTGATCGTGGTGATTGCTTGAGTAAGTCAGGTTTCTCCAGTTCGGGCCCTCCAAACTCGTGTAACTGTTGCAACCAACATGATAACATCGTCTCCATTCCTTCACCTACGCGTCGTCGTTCGTCAGCCGGAAATGAAAAGTCGCTAGCCATCAGAACCGCATCGCCACGCCTTTTCCGAAGTCGACGCCTGGTGGTCACGTATCGAGTAATGAGCGCTGCCGTTGCCGCTACGAACAGTGCGCAGCCAGCGAATACTGCCGGCAGGATTCCATGAACATACCTGGGCGACAAGTCATATTCAGTGGCTGCGTGTGCTATGCTCCAATATTCATAATCGTATGTCGAATTAGACACTTTCATAGTTGTGACCCAATCTTCAGTATCATCAAGGGAGCGCGTCGATGTTGCAACAAAGTTTGTGATGAATTTCCACGCAAAACGATCATTCTTGATAATTATTCTTTCGTACAAGTAGCATCTTATTTCACTGCTCTCCATACGAGTTTGTTCCGCTTTTTCCTGGCGATCGATGCTTTCTAGTATTTCATCATAAACTATACTTTCCAAAGATTCCCTTTTTACTTCCCCGTGACCCGTCGTTAGAAGAAATATATGCTGTTGGTAAGTACCCAATTGGAAAAGAAACAGTTTTAAGTCATTGAAAATTTCAGCAACCGGCGTTGTGGCGGTAGTGTGCGGCGCGGTGGTTTCGTCCGCAGGCGCCGGGGCTGCGGCGGCTCCGCGGCGCAACCGGCTGCGATTTGTACCGCGACCTTGAACTGATGAGAGTCGCGCGATGTCCTCGAACTTGTTTTTTTCGAATGTTTGTTTTGTGGACCGAGTGATATTATAGGACCAAGGAAAATAATCTCGGAACTGATTCTCTAATGTGCTATTTTTTATAGTGTTTACGACGTTTTCGGTCCGTAAAATGTGAAGCGACTCCTGCCGAGTCCTCTTTTTGCGATAAGGGCTCGCAGTTATGTTGTTTACGAGCGCGTAAGCTAACGACGTCGGGAAACTTTTCTTATAGAGAGGCGGAAGGTCGCTCGATAAATTCGGGGTTTTTGAAATGTACGTAAATTGGTTAGACGTCAAATTCTCTCGCGTTTGTGGATAAGGCAAATTTCTTATAGCTACAGTGATATTGTTTAGAGATTGGTTGGTATTGGACATGGTGAGCGGCGCGTCCTCGTCAACGTGCAGCAGCAGCAGCGCGGGCGCGCCGCCGGCTTGCTCCGCTGCCCGCAACGTCGCCAGCTCCTCTGCGCTGCGTGCTCCGCAAAGGATCACCACTGCAAGTAGGTAATTACGCTTAGTTTCTTTAATTAAATCTAGCACTTGAAACTTCTCTCTTGATGCTCCCATGCCGGAGTCATAAAATGTTATATAACGTTATAAAACATGACAAAATTCACTAGCTCTTTCATAAGTAACATTTTGTTACAACTTGTGAATTTATAAGGCACTTTGTTATTAAAATGTTACAAAGCAAAAATTTTATACCGCAACACCTTATACTTAACTCCGGTGTGGTAGCACCATTATACAAACTTCTTGGTCTGTACCAGGATTGTCAGCTCAAGTCAGTAGTGGGATACAGTATCTATATTTAATTGGGTTAGTAATTGCCTACCTACTCATGAATAAGTCAACGAAAAAACTTGTAAAAAAACATTGAAAATAATAAAATTCAAGAATCGTTTCAAATTCGGAAATGAAGAATTTCTGACTTACGAATAAGCTGGACCCCGACAAAAATATAGCAGAATAAATGATAAGTTTTAGGTAAGTGACTTCCTTTATCTTGCACAATATCGATGCGCTGGTAGTTTCAAAAAGACATGTAAAAGAGCCCTTGGCGGCCAATTATCAAAAATAAAATTTAGATTTTTGATTTTGGTCGATCGAAATGAACTTCGCATACATAACAGTTATCACAAATACATTTTTAGCCGAATGTTATGAATGTTACTTTAGCATGATCGTATACCTACCTACTTAGCATACCGTCGTGTCGCATAACATTCATTTGGCAAAATTTTGAATAGCACAATTTCGGAAAATTTTATGTAGTAGAAAATAAGTTCCGCCGAACTTATTGGGACGTAATTGTACCATAGCATAATATTAGTAACGAACTGATACCAGTAACGTAGGTTAAGTTAGGTTAGAACTGCAACAATAATAGCTAAGCGAGCGAAGCGAGTGTGCCGCGACAGTCGCGGCAACGGCCTGCGAAGCGACGGAACCAGACTGCTGCTAGGTAAGTAGTTTAGGTTGCCTAGGTTCGAACCTAGCGGGCAACGAAGCACATGGACTGAATTGCTATTGGTGGAGTAGGTTAAACATATAACTTTATACCAAGTAAATAGTATGGGATAGAAATTTCGGCAAGCCAAAAATTCAGTCATTGGACTATTATTTCCATCAACATTATGCCAATGCGCAAAGAAAAAAGTTCTTGCTCTTCAACTTCTCGATGTGATATCGTGGCGGAAAGCATATAGAATCCGAATAAAGTAGGTAAGATACCTAAATGTATAGCCAACGACCTTCTCGCCAAGTATGTCTCAAGGTGAAAAATGATAAGATGAAAGTTATGTTTTATATACATGTAAGGCTAATCTATTCCAGTGGTAGATGATAAAAATTCTGCCAAAGTTGTTGACAAATACGCGTGTGCCAGACTGTCTGTGTAGGTCCGACTTGAAGGAAGAGGGCAAATGGCGAATCGCGATTAACTGGACAGCGGCTGGAAAGCCTATCAGACCAAGTTGAGATACAACCATGACTTAAATAGGTACTTTTGTAATCATAGATTTATTTTTGGAGGCCCATTTTGTTTTTGATGTTCTGTACATACCTAGTTATTTTCTTAATAAGAAGTTAGTAGGAAGTTCTGAAGTTCTATTCATATTTTTTATTTTTATTATTTTCTTCCATGCTGGTCTAAGAATAAAGAAACAAAATAGAATGTACCAGTTGCTTCTCGCGCAGATGGTGAAAGCCCATCGAGGAAATGGGCGAAAATCTCAGGAATCACGTTATAGGCGATGTGGCTAGCAACCTATCACTATTTTGATTCCCCTTTTCACCTATACGCCCACAATAATGCTAAACGTGGTCTTTAGGTCTTGATACCTTAGGCTCCGTCGACCCGGTAAGGGATTGAAGAGATCGTATATCGTGTTGCTATATCAACGCTCTTTACTGTTTACACCTTGACTTTGTCACTGCTTGTTAAAACATAATTGTTCCTATGAAGTTGTTCTATTTATTAAAACTGAATAATATTGCTTTATAAACTGTTATATTATTAAAATACATTACAAAAACTTAAAATGGTAGCAGAGAAGAAAATAGATCCATAAAAACTCTTAAATATTTGAAGTGAAGTGTTAAACTCGTGCAACATACTTACGACAATGCCGAAAACAACATATCACATTGAACCTTTGGATAAAGACAACTATGATACATGGGCGATACAAGCTGAAGCAGTGTTAGTAAAAAACAAACTGTGGAAGTATGTTGTAGATCAATTATCTCCAACTCCAAACGCCGCTGAACTTGACGGCGACAGAGAGGCAAAATCCGAGCTCATTCTGCTGATTGCACCATCACAACTAAAAGACATAAAAAAGTGCACGTCCGCAAAAGCTCTATGGGATAAATTAAAGGAAATACATGCGAGTAAAGGTCCCGCGCGAAAAGCGACTCTTCTTAAGCGATTGATACTGACAAAACTAGAAAACAACAACGTTCGTGAACACCTAAACAAATTCATGGACACCGTAGACAAGTTGTCAGAAATGGACGTAGAAATAAATGAGGATTTACTAACAATCCTAATGCTCTACAGTCTCTCCTCTGAATACGAAAACTTTCGTGTAGCTATGGAGTCACGCGATGTTCTACCAAAGCCAGAGGAACTCAAGATTAAAATAATTGAAGAGAGCGACGCTCGACACCGTGACGTCGAGGTCAGCCCGCAGCAACTAACTGAAGATGAAAATGCACTCTATGTATCTTGCAAAATTTGTAAGAAATCGGGACGAAAAATCTTTCAGAAGAAGAATCACAAAATTTGTTCTAACTGCTGGAAGAAAAATAAAGACTCAAATTTTAAAAGCTCCCTCTACGCTGAAGAGTGTTTCCTCGCTTCAAACCAAAACAACCAGAATGACTGGGTACTTGACAGCGGCTGTACCTCCCATATGACTTATCAGCAAGAGTATTTTGAAAACATAACGAGTGTTTCAAGAAAACTTAAATTTGCTTCAGAACAGCATTCTACTGAAATTAAAGGTGAAGGCAGAGTAACATTAAAAAACGAACATGGGATAATTAATCTCGAAAACACTCTGTACGTTCCCTCACTTTGCAAAAATCTACTATCAGTGTCGAAAATGACTGAACATGGAGCTTCTGTTACTTTCGATAAAGACAAAGCGTTCGTACGCAATAAGACAGGAGATTTGCTTATGACTGCAGAAAAGTCTAGAAACAGTGGTCTCTACTATGTCAAATCGCAAAACGTCGAACTAAATTACGCAGCTACGTCTGAAACAATATCAAACAATACGAAGAAAGACTCCTTACTAGACTGGCACAAGAAGCTTGGACATATGAACGACAAAGACCTCCATCTAGCGCTCAAAAACGAGACTTTGCTTGGACTAAACTTTGATAAAGAAGAGTCTCTGTCAGATTGCGACGCATGCATTCAGTCAAAAATGACTCGTGTGCCAAGCCCTCCACAAAGAACAACTCCTCGTACTACTGAACGCTTGGAGACTGTCCACAGTGACGTGTGTGGTCCTGTCACACCTTCATACGGAAAAAACCGATACTTTGTCACTTTCATTGACGATTACAGTAGATATGGACGTGTCTACTTCATGAAAAAGAAATCTGAAACACTAGATCATTTCAAAGTCTACAAACTTGCAAACAGACAACGGCACAGAATATGTCAACGGCAGATTTCAAGCCTATCTACAGGAACAAGGGATTGCAAGACGTTTATCTGCACCCTATACTCCACACCAAAACGGTATTGCTGAACGGAAAAATCGCACATTACTGGAAAAAGCGAGAGCGATGCTTATTGACGCAAAAGCACCAATGCATCTGTGGGCAGAAGCCATCAACACGGCGAACTATCTATCCAATAGAAGCGTAAATAGTGCTATAGAAAACAGAACGCCATTTGAGAAATGGGTCCTAAGAAAACCACGCGTCAATCATCTCCACACTTTTGGAACTAAAGCATTTGTACTATTGAAAGATCGTGCTAAGGGTTCCAAGTTTGCACCTAAGGCAATTCCAGGAGTTTTCGTCGGATATTCTGACACCAGCAAGGCGTACAGAATATATGTTCCTACCAAACGCAAGTCATATATTTCCAAAGATGTAAGAATTGTCCAGACAAATTTTTATTCAAATTCTGTTGACAATATAGACAGTCTTACTCATTCTGTTTCGATTTCAAATCCAAAAATCGAATTGACTGTTGAAGATGCTCAAGATGAACTGATTTCAATTCCAAACGGTCCAGATTCCACTCAGCAAAACGGTACTTTTGATCAAGAATATAACACGGATGATGAACAGCAAGAATTTTACGATACTCCTGATCATGAATATCATGATGTTGTAGTAGAACAATCTGAACCCGAATTGAATCAACATGAAAATGAAGCCGAAACTCAACCTGAACCTGACCAGAGGCATTATAATCTGAGAAACCGATCAGCGATACAGCAACCACAACGGTATGATGACTTTGTACTGGCAGCTGTTGCTGGAGTAGAGAATCTACCTAAGGATCCAGAAACTTACAAACAAGCCCTGGAATCTCCTTATAAAGAAAAATGGCTCGAAGCCATGTTAAGCGAGATAAATTCACTACATGAAAATCAAACCTGGGACTTAGTGAATTTGCCTAAAGGAAGGAAAGCACTACCATGCAAATGGATTTACAAATTGAAAATGAATCCAGATGGCTCAATCGACAAATTTAAAGCAAGGGTAGTTGTTAAAGGTTACTCCCAACAACAAGGCGTGGACTACGATAAGACATTTAGTCCAGTGGCTCGCCTTAGCACCATACGAGCAATCATAGCAATTGCAGCTAAAGAAAATTTAAACTTACGACAATTTGATGTGGCAACAGCCTTTCTTAATGGATCAGTTAAAGAAGAAATTTATGTCAAACAGCCTGAAGGCTTCCATGACGGAACCAAACGGGTTTGTAAACTCAAGCGCAGCTTATATGGACTGAAACAGGCACCGCGCTGCTGGAATTCGTGCATAGCCGAATTTTTAGAAAAAGTTGGTTTTCAACAAAGCGAAGCAGATCCTTGCCTTTACATTAGAATTAGAGGACAGGTTAAAGTCTTAATTGGATTATACGTTGATGATGGACTTGTAGCGTCAAGCACGACTGCTGCAGCTGACGAGTTTATCGAGGAACTTAAAACAAAATTCAAGATAACTTTTAAACCTGCCTCCTATTTTCTGGGCATGGAGATTACAACTGAAAACAATGAAATAACACTTGGTCAACAAAACTACACAAAAAAGGTTCTTGGAAAGTTCGGTATGCTGAATAGCAAATCAACGCCGACTCCCATAATCAAAGATAGTATCACTGATACAGAAGTAAGTGAAGAAAACACTAAAGTGTTTCCTTACCGACAGGCCGTTGGAGCCCTAACATACTTGGCAGTGGGTACAAGACCCGATATCGCATACGCTGTGAGCAAAGCATCAAGAAACCTGGAGACACCCACAGAAAATGACGTTATGCTAGTGAAACGGATCTTCCGTTATTTGAAAGGAACCGCCGACAAAGGCCTGGTTTATCGTCACACAAAGGAATCACCCAGAAACTTAATATGCTTTTCTGACTCTGACTTTGCAGGAGATCCACCGACTGGACGATCAACATCTGGATTGGTCTGTTTGCTATCAGGAGCTGCTATCAGCTGGAGAAGCCAAAGACAAACGATCGTATCGATTTCATCCACCGAAGCAGAGATTATCGCTGCCAGCGAAGCTGCACAAGAAATATTGTGGTTAAATGGCCTATTAAAAGATTTAGTCGTCTTAGAGAAACCTATACTCTACTTGGACAACGAATCGGCTGTAAAGCTGTCCCACAATCCGAAATATGAGTACCACAAACGTACTAAGCACATCAAGCTCAAACATCTCTTTGTACGTGAGTGTGTCACCAATGGAGAATTGCTCGTGAAGCAAGTTCCATCCAAGATACAATTGGCAGATATGCTTACTAAGCCGCTTTTTGGTCCAAGATTGGAAGAATTGAGTGGAAAAATTGGATTGAGAAGAATTTCCAAATAGAATTTCCAAATTCTTAAAAGTTCAGAGGGTGTGAAGAGATCGTATATCGTGTTGCTATATCAACGCTCTTTACTGTTTACACCTTGACTTTGTCACTGCTTGTTAAAACATAATTGTTCCTATGAAGTTGTTCTATTTATTAAAACTGAATAATATTGCTTTATAAACTGTTATATTATTAAAATACATTACAAAAACTTAAAAGGGATAAAGACGTCATTATATATTGAATGAAGAAGGATAGAAACAGAACCCTAATGGGGTACCTACTGTCTATTTGGTTTCACGTTTAGAATTATGAATCAAGATAATATTTAGCAAGCGAAGAAAAAATCCGAAAATCGATAATTTGACATTCATCTGTAATACCAATAAAATAAATTTTATTTTGTGATTTTAAACGTACACACTTGCATTTCGAGAATTAATAAAACGTGGTATACGTTTTATTAATTCTCGAAGTAAAGTACGAAGTAAAGTATCTAGGCGTCTCGATCTCTTCAACCGAAAAGTTAAGTTTGTCTTTCAATCAGCTTGGCTTTTCATTAGGGTATTTAGAGTTTCTAGTGATGTGTCGCTACCTAAATACGGAACCCTTCGTGTTCGTTCGACTCGCACTCGTCCGTTTTTTCTATAAAAAGATACATTTATCTCTTATTTCTTTTAAAAGCACAAAGACTGGGACTCCCGTGGGTTGAAATTTCTGACTAAACATTACTATTTAATACAAACGGGACCATAATAGATAATGCCTGTCTTGAATGAAAAAGAGCTGTATCAAATTACTAATGGATTAATATGGACAATAGCTTACATAAAGGTTTCAAAATAACATGTATACCATTTACCATATAACATATTTAAGTATTAACATTGTATTATTTGTCAAAGTAGATTATTAGAAAGGCTAAACATAGGTACCTATATACCTGCTGACGATAATGTAATGTAGCTACAATGCCGAGCACAAATAAGTACAATGCCTATAGATAAGTACTTAATTCAATGAGTATAAATAATAATTCATTATACAAAGCTAATATTTTGTTTAGGAGTTCGAGGAGGAGGTGAAGAGTCAATAATTAATTATGTTTCTTGAATATTTGTTATTTCTACTTTTGTATTGAGCGGACGCGACGTGTGTCGACACCTTTGCCGTGTCCCGCGTGCAAAGCACCGCACTAGGCGCCGGGGCAGCGCAGCAGCTGCCAAACAAGCCCAAACGAGCATGCGTCGCAAAAATTCTGCCCTAACGAATTACCATGAGTTTGCTGCGCTTGACCAGCGGACACAAAGAAGATTATAAAAGAACTGTCAACACATTTAGTGCTGGCCCCAGGCGACCCTGCTGGCGCTTACCTGTCTCAAAGGCTAGGAATAGTTCAGAGAGGCAATGCGGCCACCGTCTTGGGATCGATGCCTGTGGTGGAATATTTTGACGACATCTACTTTATTCCTTTATTTTTAGTCTGTTTTTAAAATCTAGCTTTGTTTCATTATTTATTATTATTATTACGAGTATTATAAATTTGGAGTAATAAAGTAGCACCATCTTTTATTAGGTATTGATACTTTGTTAAATAAAATTTTAGAATATAAGTAGGTATACTGTTTTATAGAAAAAACAATATATAATGTTGACTTGTGAAATTTGACAAGCAATGTATTTGACTCAGTATTCGTATGGAACTCTAGAGCATCAAAAAGTTATACCAGCGTGTAGGGAACGACGTGTTTTGTTTTCTAAACAAGATGGAACAAACGAGTGCCACATGGAACGAAATGATCATAACGATCATAAGTCTGTGTGTTTTTGGTTTGATTGTTTGTAAGTAGGGGGTATATCCATCTAGAAATGCTGAATCAATAATACAAAACTACACTATTTCCTAAAATTAACACATGTAGTGTAGGTTAAGTAGGTACATCATATTCTAGATAAGTTATAAAGAAACTCACCATGTGGTCGCCAAGTGAGTTCATTTAGTGATAAGGCTGAGCGGCGTGCAACTAGGCCGGCTGCAGTGAGCGCTCTTGCTACTTCGTGGAGTGCAGCCGCGCATTCTTCTTTGGCCGGCGGAAGCAGGGCTCGGCGCCAATGGAGGGAGGTGGCGAGACGAGCGGTGGCGGCGGCTCGGGCCGGCAGCGCGGCACAGGCGACGGGTTGTGGGCGACGCAGGGCGCGCGCCGCAGCGGCCAGCGCGCCACATGCGCTCGCGCCCGCCCAGCCCGCGTACACGGCGGCGCCGCCCGCGCTCAGGACACTAAGTGCGCCGCGAGTCACGAGCTCCTTCCATCGCGGTCCGCATGTATCTGTGTAGATTTTGTTGCTGGGAATTACATTTCAAAGCACAAAGAGTACAATCAGATGCAACGACTTTATGTTTTATGTACTAAGTAATGTCATCGTATTGAAAACTCAGATAATTAAAATCACTGACACAAAGTAATTCTACAATTCTCTTTACAAACCTTCGTACTTGAAGATGCGGACTGGACGCTGCGTCAACGTGGATTTCCCAACTGATATAGCGTATTTTTGAAATCGAGTCTCCGAGAACAGCGTTTCTGGTGTGGGCGCGTTGCAGGCCGCTCTTAAGATCAGCAGGAACGGTGCTTCGGTGGTGTTATAATCGATGGCGGTAGCAGGGGCGCCGGGCAGCAGCAGTAGCAGCAGCAGCAGCAGCAACAGCGCGGGCGACGGCAAGGCGCGCGCGGCAGCCGCGCGCCGCGGTCACGTGCCGGTCGGCTCGGCGCGCGCGCGCCCGCCCCGCGCCCAGCCCTTTGGTTCGCGCTCCGCCGCACAGATTATGCGTTCCACGTAATTGCGCGAGATCAAACGCCTGCCGATCACTTCGGTGACGTTCATAATGCGATCGATGCCTTAGTTACGTAGTTTTCTTTTCTAAACGGGATAAAAATAAGAACGGGTAAGGAACCACTTATAATATTGTGTCCATAATAGGTAGGTACGTGTAATAATTGTCGGACGCTGCATTTTATAATAGGCACTCAAGTAAGTCGTTTTCCTTAACGAGTGTCAAACATAATTATCTAGGTACAAAAAAACAATTTATTTTCCTTTATCCTTTGACTTTCACATGTATAAGTTATGTGTGCTGTAAGATATGTATGGGTTAAGTCAAGATTATAGGGTAGAAAACTATACTGAACGGATTTTTATTTAGTTTTCACCAATAGGTAGAGTGATTCACGCGAAAGGTGAATACGGAATATAACGTTAATTGTTAAAAGTGTCTGAAGCTGCCTGGAATAGTACTAATTTTAATTTTTATAAAATAATTAGGTACCTACTGTTGAGCTGAGTCGAAGATGAAGCCAGTGTAGTGAAACTCCTCAATAGTCATTACGAGTAATCTGATAGACTGTAAGCCGTGATTTTAAACTCCATGACTGATGTGGACGCATCTTTACTTTAAGCTCGGTAAATAGGGTTTTGAAAATAAAGAAGAAAATGAATGGAACTTTTTAATTTTTAATTAGTTTGAGTATACGGTCGTAACTTATATAAAGTTCAATACAAATACTCTTTATTGAACACCACAAATCAGTACAAAACAATACAGAATCAAAGAACAAAGTAGACAATAGGCGGTCTTATCGCTTAATAGCGATCTCTACCAGACAACCAATACGACAGAGAAATAAGTTGGAGACAGTTTAAGTAGGTGGCGGAAACAAATAGACAGGATAAACGCAGGTACAACAATACCAACATAAATATAATACATAGCTAAATAAATAAAATAAAATAATACATACATACACACGTAACATTACTGTATAATACTTAAGATAAAATAAATGTGAGAATGTAATAATGAATGTGGCCTGTAGGTACCTGTTACCTTAGGGTCTGTCTACCCCGTAAGGGATGAAGACGTGATTTGTGTGTGTGTGTGTGTGTGTGTGTGTGTGTGTGTGTGTGTGTGATAATGAAAAATAAGAAGGCCATATAACAGAAAAGGATTTGATCAGAAGCAAAAAGAAAAGTACTAAAGACAGGAAGTGGATTAAGTTAGTGATAAATAGTGAGATTTGAGTTGGTTTTTAAAAATAGGTAGAGTTTTAGCTCGTCGTAGGTCTTCAGGAAGGGAATTCCACAGACGGATAGAGGTCATAGTAAAGGAGTCATGATAGAACTTAGAGGAAGAAGCAGAAACAGCAAGGAGGAGATTTTGCGCAGACCGGAGAGAAGTCAGGAATTTAAAACGCTCTTGGCGATAACGGGGAGTTGTAGGATTAAAAAGAATACTGTACAAAAGAGAAAGCATATGAGAGTTACGGCGAAAACGGATAGGGAGCCACTTGCGATGCGTGCGAAAATAGGAGACGTGGTCAAATTTCCGCAAACCGAATATGAACCGGATACAGACATTTTGAATACGATCAAGCTTATTCAACTGCTCCTCTGTAAGATCAAGATAGGAAAAGTTGTTTGCTGTACTCAGATATTTTAAATACCTGTAATGTATCTTAAAGAATCAGAGAATCATTCTTAATAATATATTATAGGTAACTACATAATACCTATATTATTATATAAATTTATATAATATTATTATTATATATTATATAAATCATTGCATAGGAGATGTCTAGATGCTATATATATGTATACAGGGTGCATTTAGACAGGTCAGTAACTTATAAGACAAAACAGAGATCTGAGGCCATACCATGACATCTTAATGCGGTTCAATTCCGACACAGTTCAGGTTCCACCTGTCATTTTTAGTTTGGATCTCACAGCTAGCGAACCTAAACTAAATCGGAATTGAATCGCATTAACACGTCATGGTTCCCCTGTTCTTAGGAATCATGTGATTTTAGTGCCAAGAAAGAATCTTATTTCTACTTACATATCGATTGTGGAGGTTATAAGCACTAAATGTTAATAAGAAACATGGTCTGTATGAAATAGGTTAAAAATAAATCAAATCCATTATAATTCATTAAAGCAATTTAATTAATAGTTGTTCAAATTAACTGATCTCTGTATCGGAGCTGGGGTGCAAAGAAATACCTTCATACTCGTACTAAGCAGAATGATCTCAGCTTATACCAAAAACACATGCCGCTGACAGAGCAAAGACAAGTAAAATCGTAACAGAATAAAACCAATACAATACCAAATCAAGTCCCGTTACAGGAAAAATCGGTAAAAACGATATTGTCGATCACTGCCGAAGTAACAAATTATCGCTCATATCATTGATCAAAGTATTCATTTTATCAGTTCATGTATGGGCTGACAATCGGCATCGGAGTCAGCCAGCTGTCACATTCATACAAGAACTGTCAAAATGAACACGATGGCGATTGCGAGCGAGTTAGACAATAAGCCGTTTAACATCATATCTATAACAATGGCAAGAATAAACAAAAATAGCAATGTTATTGACGTTTTTCTGGGACTTATTCCGCTAGTGCTATACAGCTCAAATGCTATACAAACACACAACAGCGTTTTTGAATGACAATGGAATTCCAATACAATGTAGGTTAGGCTATGCGTTGCCTGTCAGTCAGTCAATCAATCAGTGACTTGACTCTTTTATATAGAATATTATTTAAAGCCCGAACTGACAGACTCCTCAACGCCCGGCTAAACGTCAGAAACCAAACCAAGGCTAACCAAACCTAACAAAGGCCTAAATTTAGAAAACTGAATTATTTTTTCCTTTTCAATGTAACTTTCTATCTGGCTAGAAAATGAATGAAGACAAATTTTGTTTTTTTTTCATAGTGTTAATTGTGCATGACTACCTAGGTGCAGAGCATAGTGTATTTTTATTCGAAACTAGCTGTTAACCGCGGCTTTGCCCCCGTACCAGTTTTTTTTAAAATATTGTTACATAAGAGCCTGTAACAAACAACAAAAAAAGAACTAGCGAAATCGTTCCAGCCGTTCACGCCTGATGCCCTGACCAAGGAGATAGGGATTCATTTTTATATATAAACTAGCTTTTGCCCGCGACTTCGTCCGCGCAGATAACGTCAGAGTGACGTGACGATTATACCCCATACATCCACTCATGTCTCCAAGTGCCTATAAGGTTTTTATTTCCTATCCCGTGGGAAATTCGGAAAATCCCTTCTACACGTGATCCTCTAGGAATGTTATCTACTAATTAGCGTCTTAATTATTAACCTCGTCTTTTCATCCCATGGGAAATTCGAAAAATTCCTTGGTAGCGCCACCTTTATACTAAGCAAGAAATAATATGTAAGTATGCCAAATTTACTGTCTGTAGCTTTATTGGAACAAGATTTCGTGATTTCGTGAATCCCGCAGGAAAATAGGAATAAAAAGTATTCTATGTCCGTCTCCTGGTTAAGAATAAGAATAAGAATAAGAATAATTTATTTGTTGAAATCAGGTGTACATAAATGATCTTAAAGCTAGACAGAATCTCCACTTTCTACCTAAAATAGGCGTACAAAATTAAATTGTCTGGAATAATACAAGAAAAAAAAAATGTCATGCATAATAATAAAATAACAATAGTATAATGTCAGTAGGCAAGTGGGTATAAGTAAAATATTATTGAACATAATTATGAACATTAAACAATAGTAAAAAATAAAACAAATTAAAATTAAAATAGCAAAATTCATGTCCAGGTGCAAATTGAAATAATATTATTAAAATAAGAAATTACATGTCACAAATAATTGATTCTAGCTTTGTTTAATAAAATGTTCCGAGCAACTATAATAAAGTTTGTTCATGCACCAATTGAACAATTTTTTTTTAAAAAGTGGTAAGTCTAGCTCTTTTAATGTCTTTGGTAGATAGTTATAGACCTTGATGCACATGCATATACAATTTTTATTTACTAGAGAGGACGTTGTGCCAGGGTGCAATAGTTCTGGTCCATATCGAGCATACAGTCTCGAGCTAGATGCCTTTACAGTGAACATATGCATGTTACTCTTAACAAAAAGACACACCTCGTATATGTAAAGAGAAGGTAGCGGTAAAATTTTGTATTTTTTGAAAAGTGGTCTGCAAGATTCAGTCTGAGGAGCCCCACAAATCGATCTCAAACATTTCTTCTGTAACTTAAAGACCTTCGGAACATTGGTACTATTACCCCACAGAATTAAAGCATATCTCAGGTTAGACATAACAAACCCATGGAAAGCCAGCAGTGCTGTTTCCTCTGAGCTGATATTCGACATTCTTTTGAGAGCAAATACATATTTGCTTAGCTTGTCCATGAGATTGCTTGTGTGTTCCTTCCAGTCGTTGTGACAGTCAATAGTAATACCCAAAAAGCGAGTACACTTTACACGCTCAACTTCGATATCGCCATATGATAATTTGACATCTTTAGGTTTTCCCTGTGGTGCATAAAATTCAATAAACTTAGTCTTGCTTAGATTTATACTTAAGTTGTTTTGTTCTAACCAACTAACAGCGTCCTCGAGAATTTTATTAGCTTCCATTTCATATGTCTTTATGTCATCACCCTTTATAACCAGAGAACAGTCATCGGCAAAAAGAACAACTTTTTGTTTTGTTATGCTAGGCAGGTCGTTAATGTAAACTAGGAAAAGTAGGGGTCCCAAGATACTTCCTTGAGGCACGCCATACTTAACAAAACTAAATTCAGTTCTAAGCTACCTTCCCACCAATTTTCAGCCAAATCGGTTCAGCCGTTCTTGAGTTATAAATAGTGTAACTAACACGACTACATATATAGATATAAGATTTTTATTATAATTATAGAAGAAGATAAACGTCTGAAACGCATTCGCGCTGATGTGTAAAATTTTAAGAGAACGGTTTGTTCCCGTTTCTTGCCGCAAGTGACGCTATAAATTTGACCATACCATAGGAAGTAAATGAGAAACGTTAAAAAGATCGCGATCATATTGTTTTCTGTTGAGTTACAATTTACATTAGTGGCTCAGAAGAAAAACTGAATACAAGGGGTGAAGTGAAGTCCATGCATTGTTGGCTAATTAATAGTAATGGATGTAGAGTAGGCACTTCTACTAGTAGCTACTTCTAATTATTACTTAGTGGATCTATCTTTAGCGTTGGATAACTCTATTATACCAAATAAGTTTTTTTTTTAATTTATCCTAAAGCTCTTTTTTGATGATAATATTATTATGATAACGAAAATGTGGGGATATTATTATATTCGCGATTTCCAGAGTTTCATAGTGGAATAACATCAGCAAATGAGACCAGAAATCTTTTTTTTGTCAAGTTATGTGCTTTCAAAATATGCCCTTTAGTGTATTCTTATGTCACATGGTAATAAAATTATTTATTTTATTTTAATACCTATCACATGACAGAGCTTTCTGGGATAGATTCACATTCACACAACACAACTAAAATTAAATTAAACTGCGCAGAATTGAAAAGTTAGACTATGAAACCTAATTTTTGGTAACCAAAATAAAAACAATTTTCTCGCGTTACGAGTATTACAATGAAAAAAATAAATACTACTCAATGAAATGCATAAACCTTAGAAAGGTTGTACGCCGGGCTCCAAGCCAATTTTTTCCCACTAAATAAGTAGTTGTTTGAAAGCTCTGCGTGATTTTTATAGTTTCCAAAACCTTGTCACTATTATTTGAAAATTAAACAAGCTTCTAACATTTTTCAAAAGCTTTGAAACTCATAAAATTATCATGATATCGCCAATAAAACCCGAAATGAAAATTACTGAAACTAAAATTGACCGGTGTTATCCAGTTCAGATTATCTATCTGGATCAGGACTGGATAAATGCTGATTGATCATGAACGTACATCCACTACTCTACTCTCACCTACTGGACACCCTGTATACATCAATGGTATAAAAATCGGACGCACGCTTGACTAACTTACTGGTCAAAGCGCAAGTAGCGATTAAATTAACTAATTTAGGCCCGATTTTTCAATCCTCAGATAAGCACTTAACTGACACCCATAGAGTTGTTCGTCGAATAGGTCCTATCTGACGATTGAAAAATCGACCCTTAACCGTTTAATTCAACCGTCATTCAGCAAAAGAGTTAGTTGAGAGCCAAACTATCCATGGTGGTGGATGGTCCATAGATTAATTGATTTCTCTTGATGAATTTGTTAATGTTAAAAAGGAAATCAACCGATTTGCACAACTTATTTTGTGGCTTCTAAGTTTTTGTTCATGAATCTATCTAGCAACAAAATTTGTTTAAAATGCACCTAGGTATAGGTACATTAGAGGCAGTACTTAATACAAATATGTTTGTAATAAATCGACTTCAGCACTACGTAAATAAAATGACCTATCTAAGCTTGTTTTGTTTCTCTATATCTTTGACGCAACAGTACAAAAGTCAAAGTTTTTAAGAAAATGTAAAGGTAATGTTAAAGCAACAAATAGAAATCAAGGCAAAACATTTCCGAAAATAACAATATCGTCTTTAACTATATTAATTGAATTGCATGTAAACAATGACGCGGAATAATAAAACAGTGTTTTAAATTCGCTTTGCAAATTATTATTTTCAGCAGGTGGTTTAAATAAAATTAGTAATCAGAAAGTGGAACACTTGTAAACTTACATCAGAGCTCATGCTCAGCCACTGGGTCCAGGTCACTTTCGTTACGCCTGATTGAGTTTGTATTGTTATTATAATTTATTTTTAAATTTACAACGGAGAAGCTTTATTTTTTGAAAGTTTAATTAACGCGTGAAAGCTTGATCGAAGCATGCACGGCGAATGTGCAAGTATGAGTTGCGGAGCGTTGCGGTTTGGTTACGAGAAGCGCGGAGCACGGCAGGGCGACGGATGAGCAGTTCACCTCGCTCGCGGCGACGGCGCGCCGGCACTGGACGCGGCGGGCGCGGTGCGTCGCGCGCCGCCGCGCGCCGCCGCCGCCCGGCACGGCAGCGGCACACGGCACTCCCCGCCGCTACCCCACGCTCGACACTCGCAGGCTGATGCTCACTACGACACTCACTTCACTCGTCATCCCTAATAAATCACCACTCAATAAGCAACTACCATTTCTATTAAGTAGCTATAGTTACTTATCGACGATAGGTACTAAAATTTAAACGCGTCTCTGAAATGTACTATTTTCGATATAATACGTAGGTTCTTACCCTGTGTAGTTCAGTACACTGTCTGTTATCTGGTCTATCCGACTTAATCCGAATATTTTCCTTTATTTTACATAATTTACAAGTATAAGTGTGGGTAACACGCTTAATATAGAAGACTAGCTTCGTCCGCGCAGAATCAAAATTTGCGGTAAAACTTCTTTCACTCTCCCATCGAAAAGGTACAAAACCGGCCAAAGACAAGTCATACTTTAGTACATAGTACATTAGTCATAGTTTACAAAGAGATTGGTGCTACTGTAACGAAACCTCCCCCCCCCCCTACTCTTAATTGAAAAAATATATATTTAAAAAAAAACTAGATTCTAAATTAATTCGAATAAAGCGCCTAACTTACATAGCTCATTCAGATCATTTAAACAATATAGGAGGTAAATAAAACCGCCTACTAATAAAATATATTATATGTCGTGAAAGCCTAACAAACCTGTACTGGTCGTGATACGTGATAAATTGAAGATATGGCCATGGGATAGTCTAGTACGTGAATCGTCTAGTAATTAAATTAAATACCCTTCGTTGTGTCCGCATCCTACATAACCCTGGGAACGTTTAGTGACGAGTAGAGATTGATCTACCTACAAATTAAAACTAACATATATACGCGACGGCTAGCAACACAAGACATTACCTAAAGGATTTTAGTTTGCGCTGACTAAAGGAAATAACTCAAACTCAAACTTTAATTTGCTTTGATACAATATATACAAAATACAGGATAACGATTAAGTTATCTGATTGGAATGTATTTTATGTCGAGTTAATGAAGAATAAAGTATACCATTAGGTGATCATTAGGGCAAGTATGGAAATAAGTCAAACATCATCACTACATAATATAAAACAAAGTCGCTTTCTCTGTCCCTATGTCCCTATGTAGGGACGATATAAGCATACATAGGGATGTATGCTTATATCTTCAAAACCACACAACGGAGTTTGATGCGGTTTTTTTAATAGATAGAGTGATTCAAGAGGAAGGTTTTTATGTATAATTCTACGCAGACGAAGTCGCGGGCAGAAGCTAGTTATTTAATAAATTATGGAGCTCGTCATAACGGGCGTAGTAGTAAGACCACGGTAAAGTAAGTAAGTCGATGGCTAATAGCGGAGCAAGGAAACACGTTATGATTAAAGTTTCATGGAGATCTATGGAATGTAAATACAAAATACTTTACTATACACGCGCTTGCCTTTACGATATTTATACTTTAAATCAAAATGTGCTTTTATGTGTTCCAATTCGACAGAATGTGGGTAACCTGTAAATTAGTCAATTAAACATTATGCTGAGATATTGATCAACTTAAGGGAATCCGCTGCTAGAAAGAATGTAGGTACACAAAATCAGATTGTCAATAGAAAATAGAAGTGCGCGTAATAAACACAGTTATAAATGATGTGATATATTAATTATTTCCCCCCTTTTCCCCTACCGTCACAGTAGACCTTCATAGGCATTAGTTTGGGTTCCCTTCAATAGAGAACAGCAAGTCTGAGTTTGATTTCGAGTACTATTCTTTCACTACTGTATGACTTCATACTGTACTTCGGTGTAGGCAACTAGCCAAACCAATGCGCTACCGGATGAGGTATGGTCTCCCCGTCTATGAGTCAATAGTGATATGAAATTACTCACTTTAATAGAGACTTGAATTCACAAGTCTAATAAATAACATGTAGGTACACTGTTATTGTAGTAACTTTGCGATAGCAAAGAATAGTTTTATAAGGTAAATTAATCGTGTGATGATGTTAGCAGATTCCATCGCTACTATTAATTGATCATAATTCAGATGATGATGATGACTCAATGCTTTTGTAGCGCTTCCCCGTCTAGGTAAGACAACTACATGGCAGTCTTGACGACGTAAAATTAGTTTCAAATGAGGCGTTGATTAATCTAACCTCAAAACAATCCAGCTAAGGCAATTTCAACAATTAGTGAAGGTAAATGATTCAAAAGTAAGTAATTCATATGACCGTCGAATACAGACATAATGAATAAGTAACACGGCATAATATCAGCCTAAGCTCACATATCACAAACAAAGCAACACAAAACAAAAGAAATCACTCACTCAGTATTTCTTCCGGGACAGCTGCGTAAATCAGGAACTCTGAAATTAGTAATATAATATATAATATTTATTAATTAATCCTAATAACCTATGAACCCTATCCATGTCTAACAAGAATCCTATGCTACATTTGTATATCTCACAGCTAGAGGTGATGGTGACCTCACATTTACATTAATTGGGTGGTGTGTATGTAATGTGACTAAACTGAACTAACTAGGGGAATGAGGTGGCGTCCTCGGTGTGTACCTAACCCTATTTCCTACGCCATGACATGTGTAATAACCCCATCCGCTGGCCGAAGCCAGGTTGCGAATGGAGTAGGGCGGAGAGATAGTTGTGCGAATAAATATATAGATAAAGACCAATGCCACCAGTCCTATGCACTGACCAGCACACAGAGCCTGATAACGCTAGGGGGAAATTTCCCGACTGCCATACAGCAATCGAGCGCCAGGTTGATCCCCAACGCCTGACTCCGTCCCGAAAGACGTTAAATCCAAAGCTTTGTTACCACCGCTAGTTTGCCTTGGGGCCGGGAACCTCGTCCCGTAAAGTCCCTACTTCAAGCGTGACAGATTTAGAACACACAATCAGAATGCATGGCCAATAATCAAACGTCATGACAATGACGATGATGGCGGTAATTTATCTGCCGATACCCCGGACTCTGGGCACCGATCATAATACTGACGGCTTAAGGAGTCCTCAGCCACAAAGAAATCGGATTAGGGAAGGATCAAGGATATTGGTGAGGTTGGTATGGTAATTGGTTCACGAACACTAATTGCGAAGCACAATAAATTAATTATTTAAACTTGTCAAAGTAAATAACTGCGAACCGATATCGCTTACAGCAAGACCTTGCTTGAAGAAATTTTAAACGTACTCACTAACAGCACGACCTCGCTTGAAGAAATTCCGGAAAAACAGCCCCGACTCCTTGTGGGGCAGTTCTATTTATGCCTGTTATCTGCGTCATATATCGCAGTACAAACTTTGTAATGAAATTTGCTAAAATCATGTAATAAATCTTGCAGTTTGATCTAGTAAATTATTTCTATAATAATAACAAATTTGAAATAAAACAACACCTTGTAATTAGTGGATTTTAAGTATTTTAAAACAATCTATTGAATTGGATTCGGCTCTCCGCCAATCAGAGGTAGGCATTGAGATGGCGGGAAACGTGTTGTGATTGTTTATTGTTTTTCGGGACGGCCGCCATTATCCTCACTCCTGTTTTGTAGTCAGGAGAGTGTGTGAAAGAGATAGAATGCACCTGAGATATGAACATCATGAAACAATACGATCAATGAAAGTCAGGTCAATTGTTCCTAGCTGCGAGGAAGCACGGATGGTGCTGATTACTCAATTATTGAACATTTTGGAGTCATATACCACCTGTGTAGTTTATTCGGCCTTCATACAGTTTTTATGTTCTTTTATCCATGCTAATTTTAGCTTAATTATAATGTAGCCTATCATAGGAAAGGTCCTACATAATATCTTAATTGGATGAATTTTAATATTTATTAATTAACTATGGGCAACGCCCAATCATATATTTGTGAACTGAACGGTGAAATACGTTATGTACCATTTATACTACCTGACCGAAATAAACAAATTTCGAAAAGTCCTGAAATTGTTTTTAGCAGTCATAATTATTCCCTACCTGTGTACCAATTTCAAGACTAGTAATTATAGTAGTTACGGACTTTTCAGCGAACTATTTGCATTGCACCAGGCCTTTATGTGAGCTCAACCTTTTTAGAATGAAATCTGTATGAGTTTGAAAACATTTCTCAAAATAAAATCTAATTGAAATCATAAGCACTAAGAAGTATTGATATCAACTTCGAAGCAAATCTCCTCCAAAATAATTTTCTAACCCTTTTTAAAACCTTTAGTGGATGAATTTCAATAAAACACTTCTTCCATAAATTTTGTTAAAGAATGTTTATGCAAAATTTGAAGTAAATTGGACTAAGGATCCAGTTTTCCCATACAAAATTTGGCCCCCTTTTTCACCCCCTTAGGGCTAGAATTTCGGAAAATTGTTTCTTATTGGATGCCTACGTTATACAAAGAACACACCCTCCAAGTTTCAGTTCTCTACTATCAGTGGTTTAGGCTGTGCGATGATCCGCCAGTAAGTCAGTCAGTCATTCAGGACTAAGCATTTTATATTTATAGATTTGGTTGTTTCATTATTTATGTATATGTAGAGCGTCTGGAACTACCAGACCGATCCAAAAAAACGCCAAATAGAAAGTAAGCTCTCTCTGAGTATATTTTTGAACCCGAAAGAGCGCCAGTTCCAGCGGGACGCAAACGAAGCCTAAGGGCTAGAAACTAAATGAACAATCTTGCGATTTGATTTAACCTGCTTCTACAACAGGAGTGATTTTAAACCCTGTGTTGATCTAATACAAGAACTCTTACAAAGTAGCGACGTCCGTTAAATAAGACGTAAGTATTAGAAGTGCAGCAGCAGTGATCAGAATCTTTAGTGTAAGTTATCTTAATTAAGACACTCAGGCGCTGAAAGCACAGGATAAGTGCATACAAATGCATGTTGAACTAAATAAATATTCGCATATTGTCGTTTTAACCAAACTAGAAACAATAATTATTAGTTTATGAAAGAATCGTCTACCGACCACCCGGCTCCATTCTGCCTGTTCCATTCCTGGATCCTCGACACCAAGTCCACGTAAATGGTAAAACCAACACATCTCACGTGTGTTACGTCAAATCAATAAATACTTTTCAGTTTCTTGTTGGAGTGAGCCAACTTTCGGAATAATTTTGAACAATTTCAATTCGATTTAGCGTCAATTAAGTATAGGCATTAATTATCTCATATAACTTAATACAAACCTTAAATATTGCAAAGCCTTATTACAAATCTCTTGAAACCGATTAAAACTCCAAGGGGATCGTCTATCAACACGGAAAACGAGTTATTTTTGCTTGAAGTGAAAGCTTATTACCGGAACCAGCCTCGGTAAATAAATAAGTTGAGGAATGTTTTTAAAAATTTCTTCTTTAAAAAAATGTTGAAGGATACATTCATGGATTTTGGAATTTAGGATTTAGGATTGCGTTGGCATGCCTAAGAGTAGTACTAAAGCCTTTAACCAGCTCCAAAAAAGGTATATCCAATGCAGTGTTCTTGTTTCCGCTAGGCTCCTGATTGAGTATACATTATATTCTGTGTTTTATGAAACTTTTTACTTAACAAGTTTTTGTTTAAAAAAGAACATTTTTCATACAACCTTTTTTCTGATCGAACTTTTATCGTTGACTGTACTTACATTATCTATATCAATTGTATCATCTATTCCACACATGTGTACTAAATTTTCAGTGAATCCGACTACTAGAATGGGTAAAATTTGACTTGCGAGATTTGACTCAAAAAAGCAAAAAACAAACAGGATAAGTTATTAACCAGTTTGCAAAAACCTCGCGAGCGTGAACCTGCCGCACTTTAAAAAGGACCAAAATAGTTTAAATACATGCCAAATGTACTTTACTATAATGTAATGAAGTAGAAATAGTTTAGTGATAATAACTAAAACTCGTAATGCTTAAATGCTGAAATAATTTGCAGAATTACAAAATTCAGCACTAAATACAGTTAAAAAAAATCAGGACTTAAGTGGTAATAAACTGGTTTCTCTATATGAATAATTCCGTACAATCTTAGTGTACCGCCTTTGTTAAACTATCGCCAAATTATTAAATAATTAGAAACTCGGAGAAAAAATGAATTTATTATACAGTCACTAACCCATATTCAAGCGAGAAAATTAATGTGCGTTGCGTTGTGTTATCATAATCATCCTATTTAAAAAAAATGTTAAGTAGTGCCTAAACGATGTAGAAGAAAGGCTCCACCAAGCTGAGCTCCGTCGACTCTATTTATAAATAAATTTTAGCATTTTGTTTAAAAAGAGGTCACTTTAAATTAAAATAGTTAAGTGATCGTTGATATTTAAAGCTGGTCTCAAATAGTGAACATCTCATCTGAATTCATTAATCAGAAGTTCTTTAATGTAAGACGGCAAAGCGTAAACACCCAAAGCAAGAAGGTGGTTGCGTAACTGTAAGACGTATCACGACATTACATGGTCCTACCGTTATGTCCCACTGTTATAAAAATCCAAACTAGAGATAGTAAAATTAGGTTAGGTTCGTTAAGTATCTTCAAATGCCCGAACGGCAAACCGAGTAGAAATAGTGCAGTCGACCTTATGGTGAAGTGTAATTCAACATTTTTTATTTAACAGTGGGCATAATAGTGGGACCACCGGTAGCGATCCGACGTATCAAGTTTTAGGTCTCACAGTATCGGGTATGGCCACTAACAGATTTCGGGCTCCTTAAAAATGTAGCGTAATCGATAAGGACATCCTGTGTAGTCGGGTCGCCGGGAGCAAACGGGTTGTTAGAGCCGGAGCCGGGGCCGGCCGCCGTCCGCCGGAGCGGGCCACCCCGCCGCGCCCACCCCGCGCCGTAACATAAGTTACTCATGTTCTATTCACGTTCAGTTCACAATTTGCCTTTACGTTGTTTGTTGCACCTAACAACCTAGGAACCTTGTTTTATTCGTTAATCATCTTAAATCAACAAATTTTATAATATCTTGCAGCGTCGGTATCAAGATTAACAAAATTGGTCGGCGGCACATTATTTATTATACCAATAAAAAGAGGTTGAGTAGCAGGGAAAATATAAATCATGTCGTGAATTTCATTACGTAGCGTGGATGGGCGCTAGATTGACGTCGTCTCCGAGATGATTCTCAATTGACTTTTAAAAGGCCACTATCCGCGGTCGTGCATGCTTGTCCTCCGGCGACCATGCAAAGGGACGCTGAAATACACGCGTGTTTTCACTAAAGCGTAGTCTTGCTTGCCCCTTCTACTGCCGTTGGTGATGGCCGTATGGGTTATTGGATTCGTGCATTGAAAATGAAAATGAAAATGAAAATTTTATTTTGCAAATTGGCCGCCAAGGGCTCTTTTACATGTATTTTTGAAACTACCAGCGCATTCGGAAAGACCATCATTGCCAAGAAGAATGCGCCGCAAGAAACTTGGCAAAAAGTCTTTTTTTTCAAAATAAAATACAGTAAGAATACTTAAATTCTACTTAAATTAATTACATTTATAAAAGGGACGTATAAGGTCCCCGAGCCTTAAATTATATTAATCTATAGTAGAGATGTAGAAAGTCTCTACTAGTCAAAACAACAACAAAAATCATTTTAGTTCAGTGTAGGCGTAAAACGCCTCCACCGTCAAATAAATTAATTGGAGATGTCTCCAATGTCGAAGAGAAAAAAACAAAATCATTAAAAAATAAACGAAATTGAGGGAGTTTGAGGCTATTTTTAATAGGTGCCTAATACGTTAATAACAGGCCCTAAGCTGTCAAATTTAATAAGAATTGCTTCGTTGGCTTCATCCTAAAAATAAGATCGCAATTTTAATATGAGTCACAAAAAACAACGCAGAAAATCTTACCGTAATTAATAATTAGGAGTATACTACCTAAAAATAATCGACATGTTCAGAGATTTCAAAGGTTGTCGCGTAATATTCTTAATAAACATACCAAACGTATCAAATAAACATATTGACTATAGATAGTAGGTACGTGTCTATAAATTATTTATTATTTTGTCTTTAAAAAAATATTGTGTAACCTAATATCTTGTTTTTATCTTTTCATACGGAATAATAATAACAAGCGAGCCGATAGAACAATTTCGATTTCTGTCATTATGAAATAGACAAACAAAAACTAGGTATGATATAGATAATAGTGCAGAGCAACGTATTAAGAAATAAAAAGTCCTTAAACGCGTTCTTATTTGACGAAGCGTATAGTATGCATGCATCTGTAAATAACTATAACAAAAAATAGGTTAAGTGCATGTCGGACTACGTATGAAGGAGGGTTCCATGCTCAGAATTCAAAATTATAAAAATGGTTACAACAATGAGCCGCTAACACAAAAGAGCGTATTTTCAGAGAAAAAAGAGGCTACGTCCTTTGGTGTCAGAAGGACGTTTTTTTGGCCGTGGTATCTCCGAAACTATAGGAGCAGCATAATTTAAAAAAATTTTCGTTGAAAGTTCCTATTTATAATGCACTCATTGCTTTGATTATTTCGTTGTTTTCTGATGCTACGATTCAAAAGTTAGAGACACATATCACAACTTTTGGAGCTCCAAAACAATCATATCTATCGTCAAAACACAAAATAATCATGCTAGACGTGGCCTTTAGGTCTTGTTGCCTTGGGCTCTGTCTACCCGGTGTGGAATAAAGACGTGATTTATGTATGTATGTGTATGTACTTTAAAACACCGATCTTATGGCGTCTCACTCATCACAGTAAGAATAAAAATATATTTTTGCGTCTGTTGATCTCTTTAGTTTTTCTATAGGACTAAGTAGGTATGTAGTATTAAAATAAGTTTCTGTCAAACATTTCATTTTCTATACAAGCTTGTTTTCCTGGCTGTCATCAGTCCTAAATAGTGTGTACCGAAGTTCTGGTCAATCGGACCAACCGTTGAAGATTTCCTCCTGAGGTGACGATCCTGGCTGGGTCACCAGAAATCCACTACCAGATATTGATACAGATATTGTATTGTCATCCGACTTTCTCAAGTTATGCAAAATTTCAGCTCAATCGGTTGAAGATATCTGCTTCAAAATTGAGTCGCAAGATTCCTCCCGGTCAAACATACATACATTGCAAATTAATAAAAAGTTTGTAAAAAAATACGTGTAGGTACTTACCCAGAAACGTACAAGACTTACAGTTTTCTCCGGTTAACAGACAGATCGACAAGACGAAAGTATAAATAAGGGTTCTGTTTTTGCCATTTTGGCTACAGAACCATATAAGATTAAGCGAGGAAAAGGTGAAACATGTTTTATTATTTTGAAATACTTTAGAACAACTGGGAACTCATACCAAATCTATTGTATTTGTCAGAACAATCAGCCAGTAACAAAACAAACATTTACACTTTTTCTTGTGAAGGTATACAGTATTTATACTACCTACGTATTTGTTAACGGAGCTGTGGTTTAAGTATTTCTTTCAATTCTTTGTTGACATGCTTACAACCTTTGAAGATTTAACGCCTTTGTAAAATAAAACCTAAATAAAGATGATAAAAACAAGCAAAACAATCAAAAAATTATCAAGAAAATTTTGTAGGTAAAATTATAGATTAAAATGAATACCTATATTTGGCCTTTTTTGATTGTTAGGTACTGCTTTTAGTTTAAATATGATATTTTGAGCAGTGATGATTAATTTTGTAAAACAAGAAAAGCACCATTTTTAATGCTAGTGTTAATTTTGAGTTTCCTGTTAGGTACTGTAGCTATACCTAGTAATCCGAGCAGAGATTCATAATTCCGCGGCCATTTCTTTTCTTACGCACCGCGAGCCTTAATCGCGACGCTCTGATGAAAAGCTTTCCTAATTGGGGATGTTGTTTGACTTCTTGATGTTGATTTAGCGCATTTAGCGTACGTAGGGATTACCATTCTGGAACAGAGAGGTCTCGAGGGTATCGCGACAAAATGTCTTATGGACTATTTCTGAATTATATACTTAGTTCCATTTGTTTTGTAAATTTGTTAGTTACAGTTAAGGCTGAATAGCGGATACAGACAAGATAGGTACTCTCGATGGAAAGCTAATTTGTCGTTAGGTTTTCAGCTTTTGCCTGTGACTTGGTCCACGCCAGATTCAAATTTGCTACCATAAAATATTTAATCAATGTAATAATCAGTTAAGTGCGAGCGAACATGCACAGGAAGTGTTCCATACAATGTTACCGAAAAAAACACGTTCGTAAGTTATTCTTGTGAGAAACCTAAATAATCTTTTCTTAGTGCGTCTCTACGATCCTTAAGCAAAATATTTGCCATTACAAGTATCTTTACTTGCTCGTCATCTTCTATACATATAAAATGCTTCGTCCTGAATGACTGACTGACGGATCAATGCACGGGCTAAGCCGCTGATCGTAGAGACCTGAAACTTGGAGGGTGTGTTCTTTGTATGACGGAGGCATCCCATAAGAAAGGATTTTCTTATCATAGTTTTCGTAAGTTCTTCTTTCCATGACTGTTTTAGAAGGCACTTAATAATAATTCGTATATAAAAACTAGCCAAATTAGACCAAGGTCAATATATTATCCTAAGCTTCATGATTACATTTGTGGAGTTTCACCACAATAGAGAGATCTCTATAAGAAGAAATTATATTTAAATTGTTATAAATAAATTTCAGGACTGACCATTGAACTTGGCACCCATTTAGATCTCACTTCTTTGGTCGTTGGAAATAAACAACAAAGGCATATAAATATAACATTAAGCTTTAGCAATTATTTCACATTTATGTTTTTGATGTCATTACTTTTTGTACAGAAATTATTAGTTGGTACTTATTAATAATAAAATGGTTTTAATTGATCTATTGTATTTTCCTACGTTAGCGAGATATAAATATGTCTTTTTAGGGTTCCATACCTAAAGGGTGAAAACAGGACTTACCCTAACTCGCACTGCCTACATTTTGTCTAGGAGACAGGGTTTTAGTAACACTGGACATGCAGAATCTGATTTTTTTTATGTAGGTATGTTTATGTAGGGAACCAATATAAAATGACCTCCCACTGCCTATATTTTGCTTAGGAAACAGGGCTCTAGTACACTGGACATGCAGAATCGGATTTCTTATGTAAGTCTGTTTATGTAGGGAACCAATATAAAATGACCTCCCACTGCCTACATTTTGCTTAAGAGACAGGGCTCTAGTTACACTGAACATGCCGAATTTATTTTTGACGTGACAACGTCTTATAAATTGGTTTGCCGGGTGACACTTCAAGAAACTGCGTTACGCTCCGCTCACGTTATGCGCTCACAATGAGAGCGAGTGAGAGGCATGGTTAGCCCGCCTAAGAGCGAGAGAGACAGACATAAAAAGTGAAAGGCACGCGTCCCTTCCACTCGAGCACAGTTAGCCCGCCTAAGAGCGAGAGAGACAGAGCGAGAGAGAGAGAGTGAGAGAGATAGGCATACACACCGGTTCATGTCTTGCGCTTCTATTTCGCTTAGGCGCCTGCATACAAGTTTACACGTTGCCAGTTAATTGTAAAAAGATTGTGTAGTGATAATGTGAAGGTAGTTTCGTCCATCGCAACAATTCAAACAGCAAAGGTAAATAATTTCAGACTGATAATATAACATGATGAAATAAATGACTAAGACATAAGTGAATAGGTTATGTTGTAGTAATCACAATGTTGTGGTAGTTTTCAATCAAAAAAGTAGTATAAATCGTTTCTCAACCAATAATAATTTGTTTAACTTGAAAAAATGAGCGCGACTTGCTATGTAAAAAATTGAAATAACAATGTTTAACCTCCAACCTGTCAAATCGAAACTTTCAAACATTCAAACCGAGACGACCAATCACTGCGCAAGGTAGTAAGCGCGCGATTTACAAATTGCTGCTGCGCTATAAGGAGTGTATCAATGTATGGGTTTTAAGTTAAACCAACCAAATTGTGATCTTTTCTATGTTATAGAGAGTTTATCGTTATAAAGAATGATGTTATAAAGAGTTTACACTGTATTTGAAAACATTTAAAAATATGAGAAACAATAATTTCTAATTTATTTTACCACTCAAAGTCGTTGTCACGTAAAACTTTCGCCCGTATACCGACTTTACAGGCAACCATTTTTTTTATGTAAGTCTGTTTATGTAGGTAACCAATATAAAATGACCTCCCACTACCCACATGTTGGTTAGGAGGCAGGGCTCAGGTAACCTGGACTTTGAATTTGTTTGAATGTTGAAAAATTATGGTAAAATGATAAAAAAAGACTAGTTTCTGATTTTTCTTTTGTATTCACCCAACTATTTATCTGGATGCCAACTTCCTAGGTCAATAAACTGGATATAGTTTTGATTATAGGTCAGTCAAATGGAAAAATGGCGATTTTTGGACGTTAATATCTGAATAACCGTTTGAGGTGTGTTTATGAAATTTGGAGAACATTATTTATCTCGCAAGTCTTAATATATGAGCCAAATTTGACATGTTTATGTGAAATCGTTTTTGAATTATCAGGGGGTCAAAAGTGCCTCCAAATGGTTCCTGTAACACACGGTGCTGCTCGCCAATTCTGTTAGCTTGAACTTTGGCTAGACACACTACCGCCATGTCTAAAAACTAACCTAACCTAATCTATTAAGTTGAGAAAATTACGGTTTCAGAGAAAAAAGCCTCTGTGTTATGGGTATCTACAATTTCCCCATGGAACAACTAGATGTGCCATGGGGAATTTAGATTCCCAATGGCTCAACAAGTTGAGCAGCGAAGTTGTGCAGTGGGTCAGACGCTTTTTCTCCTTATAATCCCTCCGGAAAGAGCATAAAAGGACAACTGATGAAAACTGCCTCTTCTTAGTCTCTTGATTCGTCTTTCAAAGCTGAACCGATTTTGATATGGATTTTTGGTAAGTATATAGGTCATATAAGAAGGACTCTAGCTAGGCTTTTGTTTCCTTTTTGTTTATTTTATTATGATTTTTTATGATTTTCGAAGGTCTCGTTTTTTTAATAATCAAAATTGGAAAAAATAAGTATAACATAGGAGCATGGCAGAAGTCGTGTGGTAAAAAAATGTCATTCTAATGTGATTATCTTGTGATTATCCTAGAAGAGAACAGGGTACGTTTGTGTCTATCCGTTGGCAACCCAATTTCCTCTTAAGCATAGAACTCGAAAACCAGGCCAATAATTTCATAGAAGTTTATTAACTGAATCAAGTAGTCATTGTTTGTGTTTTAGGACTGGCACGGCGTGGTCGAGCGCGCGGTTGAGCCGCTCGATGTGCCGGAGCTGGCGCAGTACGAGCCGCACGTGCGAGTCGCGCAACGCACGCGCGCCTCCCACCCAGGCGTCAGGCGTGCGCGCGCGCTTCTCGCCTGCACAGTCAACCGCTACACCAACAGACCACTCATTTAGTATATAACATTACGAAAGTTTAAGTTTTATGTATTTAGACACTAAACTGGGGCCTTACCATGACGTCTTAACGCTGTTCATACTTTAGCTGTCATTTTTGACACTTCTAGTATGAATCGAGTGAGCAAAAATCTTAGGAATCATGTTATAGGCGATCCGGCAGGCAACCCATCACTATTTTGAAACCCCTTTCCACCAAGGGCTAAATAAAAACAAGAGGGAGCAGTGAAACCATAAATAATATTGATATACCTATAGAAATATATACATAATAAAAAAAACTGAATTGTATCGATAGTCAGAAAATCATACACACAACTATTGACATACCTAAACCGAAAACAACACCAAAACTAGCTATAAAAAACTAGTATCACGATTTTAATATTTCCTGATTATAAGTGATCAGCCTTGCTCAGGTAGGTAGCTAGTACTGTCTTTTAATAATTTTGTACATAATATTATTATGTATGTACTCGTAGTTACTTACAAACATTGTTGGATTTTAGCTGCCAGTGTGAACCCATGATTCCTTTATCCACGCGTGATCTGTAATATTGGCTCAGGTTAATAATCATTTAACTCATTTTATATAATTCGAAAGTTTGGGAGGACGGAATTTTGTGTATGTTTTTGACTTCTTCAAGCTAAAACAGCTGGATGGATGGACGTAATTTGGAATTGTGACAGTCCGATTTTAAACTTAGGCACCTTTTTATTAAAAAAAGGGAATTACGAGGTACTCGTAATCCCGCACGAACGAAGTCGCGGGCAGAAGCTAGTTCACGATATAACGAGGCTGAACTATATACATTAACATACGATAACATACGAGTAGTTAATACTAGACCTTTGTGTGAACATATACCTAAACAACTAAACAGTTAACAAATTGAAATGCTTATCAGATTCATTTGGGCATCACTACACATAGTATAAAACAAAGTCGCTCTCCGCTGACTGTCTGTCCCTATGTATGATTAGGTCTTTAAAACGAACACGGCGCTTTTGATGCGGTTTTTTTAATTGATATAGTGATTCAAGAGGAAGGTTTATATGTAAAATTCTACGCAGACGAAGTCGCGGGCAGAAGCTAGTAATCGATATGGAAAAAATATGTTTTCCGAGGTAAATTCGGTTTTCCTACTTCACAGAATGAGATAGGGCTTGGGCTCCGTGCGGATGGGGACCTTCACACACACCATATAATTGTTTTGTAGGCGTGTACAGGATTTCTGACGATGCTATCCTTCACCGAAAAGCTTATACTAAAGGGCTTAGCAGGCTAAGGAAGGACGTGTGGCCCCTGTCAGGAATATTCGAATTGGTAAATGTCAATTGTTGGTGGCCTCATAACTAGCAATCACTCCAACTTTCAGCCCTCTATCTTGAACAGTCACAGAGATAATGTCAAAAATGTATTTTTATCCCATTTTTTTTCAAACTCTTGTATCTTCTGATCCATACCAGCTAGAGCATTGAAACAAAATCACAGTTATGTAGGTTTAGTGGGAGTATACCCTATAATTTTATTAATATTTTATACGTGAGAAATAAAAGAAATAAATATCAAATTATTTTTTTATAGCTCTTTTCAACAAGTTTTTTTGAAAGTATAACTATGAAAAATATCATATGTATTGCTTCTAGTATTAGCTACTAGCATACGCAAAATCAGTTAATTATATTTGGTGGAACATAGTGATCAAAAAGTTCGGTACGCCATACTGTATCATCTATGGTGTACCATGTTTGTAGCGAACTATATTTGACCGGGTTAGATGCTTCAAACTAAATGACGCTGACTGTACCTATATAATTTTGAATTCATTATTGGTAAAATACAATACAAGCATAGGATGTGGTCTGAATACTTATACTAACTATAGATAAAGGGCTATTGGAAAATACAAACTGCTAACAATTTCTTGAAAGCCCTCCCTCGTCGATAATCATCTGCATGCACAGGCTGAGAACAGACATAAATAGAACAGCAACGATGCTTTGCGTTAGAACCTACTTTAGCTCTTTTGAGGACAGGATATTGCTATCTCGCGCGCTGTGACGCACGTTTATTTTATAGGTAGGTACTTACATCATTTTCTAACCACATTTTACGGCTCATGTTAGCAAAGTGCAGCAGATCTCACAAACGAGTCCAGCCAACTCGGCTTCCGATCGTAACCTTAAAGATAGCTGTCGTGGTCACAGACAGTCAAAATGATTGAATACTCTGATTGCTCCACAAAGGATAATTATTGCGATACGTAGCAGGTATTTTACTAAAACTTTATTTTTATTCTTTACTAGCTTCTGCCCGCGACATTGTCTGCGTAGAATTATACATATAAACCTTCCTCTTGAATCATTCTATCTATTTAAAAAACCGCGTCAAAATCCGTCGCGTAGTTTTAAAATCTAAGCATACATAGGAACAGACAGCGGAAAGCAACTTTGTGTTATACTATGTATATGTACAATGCAACGTCGGCTCATATTTGTTCCTGAAGACGACGCAATATAAACTCTAAAAAATTCTATTTTAAAACTGAAAACCTATTTTTAAATTTTCAAGCAAGGTATAATAAACTTCTGCTTGCGATTTTCTAATCACGTTACGGGAAAAGTAATTTCCGTGAACTAACGAGACTAGCGATTGCATTGCGTTCCTTATACAGACGACAGATACATACCTAAATTGGCAAGGACTTTTTTGGATAAAATCACCTTTAGTATGTTGTTACATATTTCACATGTCGTCTAAATTACTTGCTGCTATAACATTGTTCCAAATAAAAACTAACCCCCTTATTCATAAACGCTCTATAGGCTTCTGCTAACTTACAAACGTTTGCGTTCCTTATACATTAGAACGACACGACAGATACATACATAACATCTGTGAAAGGTAAATGACAGTGACAGATAAGGACAAACGATTGCTAAGTTAGCAGAAGCCTACAGAGCGTTTATGAATAAGGGGGTAAGTTTATACAGGGTTTCTTAAAATAGTTACCTTAGGCTCTGTCTACCCCGTAAGGGATAAAGACGTGATATATGTATGTATGTATGTTTCTTAAAATGGTTCCAGAATGTTTCAGCATGTGCTTGACCAAATAGCCCTGTAAATATTTCTCAGGATTTTTGTATCATAGTTGACAAATGTTTCCGTGCAATGATCGATGTCCAGAGTGCACCGCGGCAAGGGCGGGACTAAACTTTGTATATATCAAAACATTTAAATAAAAAATCTTCGCACCAGAGTTCAGTCGAACCAACCCAGCCCACTGCTGGAATATTCCGGAAACATTGTGAGAGACCTTGAGCTGTTGCCAATTAATTCAGTACGTGATCATCGAATTTACCAGCACACCAATTTCGAATGGATCGTAAGTTGGGCTAGGTAATTATATTTTTTCCATAACGCCGCTAAAAACCCTAAAAAGGCACGATGTAAGTAAGCAAGAAAATGTAAAACTGTCTACTCTGATATTAGATGATCTTACGAGAGTGACTGTGCTTGTACGGCCACGCTGCAGGTGGCGGGTGGCGGCGGCGCGGGCGGCACCGCCTGTGCCGAGACTGAGGCATCCACAGAGGGAGCACCCTCAGCGTCTGTTTGGGTATCGCTGAAATAGTAATTTATTTTCGACTAGAATGTGGGGTAAACAGATAGAAGCTTTTAGACAATGAGAAATCTATGCCCTTGTATAAATAAAACAGTACAGAGAGAAAAAATATGTACAATAAAGATATTTGAGAGAAGCTACTATAAAGGAGTATCTGCAACGTTTGCAGAATCATTTAACGGTTTTTAGACTGTTAGTTTTTACGTCTGCTCGCGCTAATTTTGGAAGCTACAGAATGGATTTTAGTGGCGTGTTTACGGGTAAATTAAGCTTAGCCTGGAGCTGGCAAGAGGCTTGTTTCATCGATATCTGATATCAGCAAGAAAAAATATTGGCACTGAAATTTATAAAAACCATTTAAAATTCTTCACTCTCCTGCAAGTCTACGCGAACGAAGCTACAGGAGCCAGCTGGTACACAATATATGTAGAGCTTGGGAAAATAATAGCGCTAGGTTTTTGCGGCGTCCCTATTTGTGATACCACTTTGTATAATAATATATTTTCAGTATAAGAGTTTAATGTGCCCATGTATTATTTAATTAGGACTTGGTATGAAGTGGGGCCAAGGTTTTCAGATGGCAATCAAATCAAGTCAGCTGATTGTACTGATCATCGCGGCCATTGTGGGAGTAACCCCCTTATTCATAAACGCTCTATAGGCTTCTGCTAAAATCTGTGAAAAGTAAATGTCAAAGTGACAGAATAAGGACAAACGATTGCTAAGTTAGCAGAAGCCTATAGAGCGTTTATGAATAAGGGGGTAAGTGTATAAACTGGAGAAGAATTAATAGTTACTCGTAACGAAAGGAAGACCCCGGTCAAAGTCGCTATTAGCTGCAAATATTCATATTATCATTTTGCTTTACCCCAGAGCCCTTTCTTTCGTTGCGTGACTATAGTTTGTACATTTCTTTCTCTTCGCCTGGAGCTAGCAGTGGCAATGAGGCGATGAGGTCTCGCAGGAGGCGGCGGACGGCGCGCCGCGGCCCGCGCCTTGCGGCGCCTTCCGCCTTCTGACAACACCACCGCTGAATTAAAAATTATTTTCAGTCAATATACCCTGGCCTTGTTTCTACAATAAGGCAGTCATTAAAAAAGAAAAAGGTTCAGAAGTCAGTCAGTCATGAATAAGCAATGAATACTCGAATTTTTATGTGCCGTTTCCCGATTTTTGAAAGTAAATGTCATTAGAAATACCCGTGTAAATTCCCATTTCAAACTAATCTGTGTATTGCTGCAAAAGTACAGCGCAATCTAAATTTTCGACTAGTCAGAGCTGTAATTTTCTTCTACACTTATTTTTATTCATCATTATTTTGATTCCTTTTTGAATAATCGATGGCCTTTGTTATTGCGTTCACTTTTTAGATAGGTGGGTAGTGTTCCTAGTATTGGGGTGAGTTTTATTCCACTACCGCTAATACGATCAATATCATGTAGCATTGCATTAATGGTGTTTCATAAATAAGTATTTCGTTTTTGATAAGTCTTAAATTTTCGGTCTGCTAATAAAAGGAATTGGCATTGTTAATTTTTTTAAGCTGTGCTTTAAACACCTTTATTTGATAAAATGGACTATTTCAAGCAACTTATTTGAATAATATGCTTTTACGTAGCTTTGTTTATTAATAATAAGTATATTTTCGCTGTTTGATAAGTTAGGCACGATCCCAATCGCCTTCGTTCAGCAATAAAAAAAACGTTTTTGTCTATGCGTCAACGTCATAAATCTGTGAATGTGTGTGTGATGTCAACGTCAACCAATGTTCAATGAGGTCGAATCGTTCCGTCCGTTGGTGTTGTTATTGTTTTCAGTGCTGTTTTTGCTTTTCGCGTTTGACCACAGAACAAAACGTTTGATCCCTGTACATCTTTCCCGACTCCTACTTACATTAAAGTGATTTTCGCAACAATACATTGTGTAAACTTTGAAATATTCCACATTAGCTTGCGTACACCATTCCTTCCGCAAATTTTCTCTTTTCTCTTACTCTTCTTTTCGATTTTGTGGGGCTATTGTTCAAATCATTGTTGCACCCCGGCAAAAAACATTTTTCATAAATATCCATCGTGTATTTCACAGTTTTATACTTTGAATTTGCTTTTATTTCTAACGTTTGTAGATTATGTATGAATGTTTTGTTATGATGTAGACGTGACAGTGACAGCCTGACAGTTACCGTAGCTTAACTTTTTTTTCATTTTTGTGGCAAGCATTTAATGCCTGACTCTCACAAGAAACCGAGTCGTTAGGTCAAACAAAGGTCAAAAGTACTTTTACAAAAATATCTGCAACCGTGAAGTATTTTTGAAATCGGACAAGGATGACCGGGGTGGTCCTATCGGATAATTGATGGTTTTCCTTTTCCTCCAAATGGTTTTCGAATTGGAGCATACCATAAAAAATGAACAATGCCAATTCGTTATTTTTAGTTTTAAGTGCATATGAACAAGACTATATAGTAAACATCATTGAATTACCCCTACTTAGCTCGATATCAATGAGCAAGAAAATATTCTGTACAAATATAACAAGCGCGGCCCGACGACTGCTGCTAAATTATTAGGTACTTGTAGTCTAGACAGAGATAATTTCAGTGCACGTAAGAGATAAGTATAGTTTGATATCGTTGAAATCAATCTCCATCTCCAACTGCGCTAATTTAATCGTAACATAAGTGTAAATAATAATTTAGTAAAGTAGCGACTCTTTTAGATATTAGGTTAATATAAATATTCAAAATACTTAGAAATAATAATGTTCACGCAATGGACACGCTGCAGGTTTTTCCTTTACTTCTTTACATTGCCACTAGCCTGCACTTAATTCATAAGTGTTTTATAGTATCTAAACTGACATAAAGTCATGGGCTTAGAAGTTTCTTGAGCACGTGTTCGAATCCCACAATAGATAGTTTACTATTATATATTTAAGTTAGCTTAAGTAGCGCAGGTGGACAATACATTGAAAAATAGATAAAAATAAATTCCTGACACCCAAAAAACTTGTTTGTTACATGATTAGCTCAAAACTATAGTCTGGCAGATAGATCACTGCACTAAAATGACATCCAAATGTCATTATATGAAATAATGATACAACATTTATTTCACTAGTGCTCTACTAAGGCCACGTAATGAATGATTTGATTATAGAACGAACGAAATATTTTATGAATGTCAGATTCTTAGTTTAGTATATTTTAAATAGCGCGTTACTTTTGGGGTTCAAGGTTCGCGGCGCAAATACGCAACGCGAATTGAAGTGGTACCATAACTTTGTAAGCTGAATCGACCGATTCGGAATAATTTAAGTTTTTAAGTAAAACACAGAGGTACAAAAAAATAGTAATGTGATATCGTTTTATTTATGGCAAACTGTTGGGGAATGAGTGGAAAACTGGCAACTGGTTTGACATGCTCCGCACATTTCCTAATCGCGCTCTTAAACTACTACTAACTAGGAAATATAAAAAAACTTAGGTACCTATTGAAATTCTCTATTTCAACATATAAATGACGCAAATTTATTTCATGACATCTTTCATTCTTTCATTCACTCACTTCACTATTTAATATTCGCCAAAAACTGACAACATTGAAAGTGTCATTTTACTGCAGTGATCTATCTGCCAGACTATATGTGTAGCATTACATTTGCGCAGTCCTATCAAGTTGATGTCGAGATGATGGTGACGATCGATCGCTTAAGCCTAGCTAGCTCAGTCGACACGTATAAACAACACGCGAACTGAGGAAGAAAGTTTATAAGTCAGTAAGAAAATGTATAATTGAAGGCCTTACAACACGGCCTCGAGAGGCCCGGGTCGGGCACGCGCGAGGCGGGGGTCCACACAGCAACCGCGGCGTCAGCCACACCTGTTCGTCACTCTCTGGCTCGAGATTCGGGCTGACTGCCTGAAAAGATTCATAGCCTTAAATCTTTCGGTATGGTGGATACAAATAACTTACACTAGCACACACGTAGCCGTAAAGCCAGACTGAGATGCTCTTTTTCTGTTAGGGAAGATTCGGTGATACGATATGTATTTAGATTTTAAAGGGTACAATGTTCTGTCCATATATTATTTATATTATGCATGTGGGTAGTTGAATGTGTAGGGTAGGTGGTAATGCTTCTAAAAAGAAATATAGATCAGTCTTGAATCAGCTGTTGTTATTATTGCCTGCATCCTTACACACTTGACATGGCGCAGCCGTAATGGACTTTAATGCAACCAACACAGCGTGGTACAAATGGATGAAATCTATGTTTTTCGTGGCTCACCAAAACATGACATGATACTTAAGTCAGGGTCACAATCCACATTTTGACAATAACTGGATGCCAGTAAATATATTTATTACTTGGCACGGACCTTTAAATTATAGCTTACCAGAGTATGACCGATAGGTAATATCAGCGGTGCGCCGATGATCAGCACCTCTACAGGCGCTGTTGGTGGATGGCTAGAATAGTACGGATCGACTTTCCCAGCACAGGCCGCCCAAATTTCATCCCTGTTAAGCAGAATAAGGAGAACATTAAAATTATGTTAATGTTACTATTATCTGTTGAGCTGAGGCTGAGCAGTCTCTACGTTCGGTGATTTTAGTGTCTGCATTTTTTGCGAATACATCAAACTAACACAATACTGAAAGAATATGTGAGAAAAAAAATTAGTTTTCAATGTCGATAGACGCCTCACAATACCGTGATGTGAAAGTAAATTAGTAAGTAGGTACACGCAGTTTAATGTCTATAGTTAAAACGTCTTGTCTAATATAATACTATACATATATATATACAGGGTGGTCCAAACACTGACGTCCAAAAAAAAAATTTAGATGCCTCACATCCGGGGCTATCCGAATATACCCCATGTATGTTGGCCGATTTTTTGTAGTTTTCGAGTAATTAATTTTTAAAGATTTTTTCAAGAATTTTCGGGTTGAGCAGTTTATCATCATGTAACTTTTTTTGGTTACGTTTTTTTGAGTGTTTTTTTTTATAACGTTATCCTCACAAACTGCACTTTCACACGTAAAATAATCAGCTTCCCAACCTTGAGCCAAGTTACAATAAAATTGACCGAAAGTGAAAATTTTACCTTTGAGCAAATCGAAGTTTTATTTTGTAAAAAAATTAAAAATCTCAGGATTCAAAGACCACAAGTAATTTTAAAAACTTCGCCAGTCTCTAAACTTGCAGAATAATACAAAAAAAGTGACACTTAATAGGGCATAATTTGCTGGATTCGACTTTCAAACGTACGAAGGTAGAATGTTCGTGGATCAAATAAAACAATACAATTGAATTTAAACACGTTATTTATAAAAAAAAAAATCAAATGTTCTGCCGTCAACTTTGATACTTAGCGTACATCTCCTTAAAAAAATCGTTCCTAGTCTCCGGAATGCATCTCTATTTTCTTGTATTGTCCTTTTGCTTTCTTCTAATTTTAAGCGAGAAAAATTCAGAATTAAATCGGAACGAGAGCAGAAGTAACTATTAGTTATTTCACAATAAAAGACGTGATTCCTTTGACACTTATCTAATTTATCCATATTTTTTACTATTATTTTTTGGATAAAATGGAAATTATCATTAAAAGTAACAAAAAATAATAGTAAGTAAGAAAGCAAAAGGACAATACAAGAAAATAGAGATGCATTCCGGAGACTAGGAACGATTTTTTTAAGGAGATGTACGCTAAGTATCGAAGTTGACGGCAGAACATTTGATTTTTTTTTTTATAAATAACGTGTTTAAATTCAATTGTATTGTTTTATTTGATCCACGAACATTCTACCTTCGTACGTTTGAAAGTCGAATCCAGCAAATTATGCCCTATTAAGTGTCACTTTTTTTGTATTATTCTGCAAGTTTAGAGACTGGCGAAGTTTTTAAAATTACTTGTGGTCTTTGAATCCTGAGATTTTTAGTTTTTTTTTTTTTACAAAATAAAACTTCGATTTGCTCAAAGGTAAAACTTTCACTTTCGGTCAATTTTATTGTAACTTGGCTCAAGGTTGGGAAGCTGATTATTTTACGTGTGAAAGTGCAGTTTGTGAGGATAACGTTATAAAAAAAAAACACTCAAAAAAACGTAACCAAAAAAAGTTACATGATGATAAACTGCTCGGCCCGAAAATTCTTGAAAAAATCTTTAAAAATTAATTACTCGAAAACTACAAAAAATCGGCCAACATACATGGGGTATATTCGGATAGCCCCGGATGTGAGGCATCTAAATTTTTTTTTTGGACGTCAGTGTTTGGACCACCCTGTATATGAATGTACGTAGTTACGAAAGTATAAAGTACGCCTGTCAAGTGCTATTAGCTAAGGTTTAGCCTTTAGGTAATTCTGTAATAATTACAAAATAAATTCAAACTGATATTTACAAGCTCTCAGCGTTGAGAATGGCATTGTTAAGGACGTTTGTGCACTCAGACTGCCTCCGCGACGGGGAAACTGAAGTTTTGCGCGGCCGCATATTTGGGATGCTAGCCCGAGATCTGTATTTCAAAAACAAAATCAAAATTTTTGTTGGTAATTTTGTTATATAGGGTGAATTCGTGAATGTTAGCCCTTATGTCGATACTTAAGCAGTCATCGTTGCCGGCAACGCATCTAAGCGTCGTCATGAATTAAGAGCAGCCTCTTTGTCACAATTTTGCAGGCGTTTGAAAGCACATTGGGTCTATTGTCAAACATGTCAAGGTTTAGCGGCATTTAAGAAATATTTTATTTTAGTTTCACCATCGTACAATGGCTCGCTGGAACTTCATTCAACCTACTTAAATAACACAATTATCAAATTTTGCTTTGCTCCAGTTTGCAAAGGGACACCCAGGAATATAATTTGAAGTAGAAAAGCTCTCACCGGGCCGAGGAGGATCGTGGGTGAAGCTTGTGTATCCACGGCTCGGGGGATATTCCCCTCACGTTTGCGCCTGCACAAAGTAATTTAATTCTATTATCAAGCTAGATAATGATCCAGTGAAATAAGTGTAATATATCGTATGAAACACAACGAGTAGGACATATTCAAACTCTCTAGATGTTGCTTGAATATAGTTGCCGAATTTAGACTTCCAGGTGAAAGAACATAAATTGAGTGAGGGTGCCACTTTTTTTGTAACTGGCTTGTTCTTGACTTAAAATACTTGAATATAGAAACAACTTTTTATGGAAATATTTAGTTACACTAAACTACTAACTAAAAGTATCGCAAATTTTAGATTCAACATTTTTTTTATAGCATCGTAAATAATAAAATCAAGATCGATATACCTGTAACGTGACACCACCAGTCGGCCTTTTCATGCGCTGGCACGGTTATCTCACTGAATTTGCACCTGCAAAGCGATTTATTGTCAATGACAGTTCAGTACGCAATAATAATAAACAATGCATAATGCAGGTTCAAAATACATCCTTACTTATAAAATTATTTGTCGGGACTCATCTATAAATGTACAACCACAACTACGATACCTAGAAAGCTCAAATTAAAGATTGAAAGTTTATTTTGTAAAATAATCGTCTAAGTACTTATTCCTGTGGGATAGGGAACTATCGTATATTTCAATATTTCACGAGGGCAAAATCGCGAGTATAAGCTAGTTAGTACTACAATTATAGAAAGTTTGTCAAATTCTCCTTACTTAAATTCATGGTTGGAATGGTTAAAACTTTTATAGTGTCCTATCCTAAGCAAGGCCAATAACTATGCAACGTAAAATGAATATGAAAACAAAAACCAGTAACTTTCGAAAAACTTGTAAATATGCGGAATGTATTTTTTTGTTTCCAACAAACTCGTGATTGCCACACCGGTCACCAACATCTGTAAGGCATAAGTACTTCACGGTCAGGTAGCGGCCCTTGCCCAAAAAACTTTTGGTCTGAAAACCCAAGTAACACTAGTGACTTACTACTACCACCCACTAAATCCACTGATCTATTAATTATAATTGAACAAAACACACATCTCTCTATTTTTGACACAAAATTAAACACAGGTGGTTAGTCCTGCATTAACCACCTTCTTCTTATTGTAATCAAGCTTACACAGTGAGCTTGGGTTGAAGCTGAACCTGTGTTGTGGTAAATTAAAAGAAGGTGACATTAATTAGTTAATGATTATTGTTGAAGTGTCACATTTCTAAGCATGAACACAGTGTGTACCTACGCGGTCCTTGTGATTTGATTGAGTGCATTTTGTGTGTGTATTAATATACGTAGATATGTACGGATGTGATATGTTGGTAAATATCAAACCTTGGGACGTTAAAAATTGTAACTTAACGTGCCGGCTTAGTATACTTACTCGCGTTTTCAAATAAGGTATATATAATGAAGGAGTAGTTTTCTGAAGGTGACGTTCAATACAGTCAACGAGTGCTGGGAAACCAAAACTCCATGTTTTTTGAAGATATCGATTTACCACATTAATAAATCGGTAATACAATGACTTGGATTGCACACACCCGTGAATGAAAAACAACTTTGCAGCACACCCAGTAAGCGACGGATTAGCAATTAAAGCCACAACGACATATATGTTTATAACCCATACCATGAAATCCCGGTATCAAGTGACAACGAAAAAAATAGTATGCACACCAGCGCCACCCGCAACGGAAATTCCTACAGTCAATATGAAGGTCAATTAGCAGCCGGTACGGAACTCCAGCAGAGAGCTGTAGAAGAGTTAGAGGATGCAACAAGAACATATATTGGATGTTACATAAAAAACAAAAAGCCAAAGAAATTAATATGCAAGCCATCATAAGATCGCAGATTTCCAATACGCTCTCAACACCAATATAATCTGTTGATAAAAAATAGTAAGACAGCACTGATGAAAAAAAGCATCATAGGAATTGCACCTAAGATATTTAATAAAATTCCGAATCATATAAAATGTTTAAATTTAAATCCATTCAAAAATAAGTTAAAATTATTACTACTTGACAAATGTTATTATTCAATTAATGAGTTTCTAAATGATAATTAAATGACTAAAATGTTTTATATTGTTTAAATCTAGGTACTTAATTTAAGTAAAATAAGTACTAACTATTTGCACGCCCTATCAGGCAAAACATGGAAGATCCTATATTTATTGTAACACCTTTTCTGTATACCTATGTTTAACAAATAAATAAATTGTATTGTATTGCAATGACGCAGGCACAGAGCGAGAACCAGAAGAGACGAAAGAAATTCAATTATAAAGAGCGCGAATAGAGCTTTATCCACCAAATAGCAGTCACATTTTCTACCTATATATATGTATATAACACACCAAGTATAGTATCTATGTTCCACATGTTGGCTTTACAATGCAAGTATTCGGGTCGACTTTTTCCTTCCACTCCATAGCCTGACTGCACAATGCACATGCCTTAAAGCCCCATTCTATAACTTTGGCTGTCTGGTGCCTTGGGCAGGAGGTACAGTTGCCTACGTCAGCGAAGCAGACGAGGCACTTTAGTTGTAGTTGTGCCCGAGTGTACACAACGTTGTTGTACCGGTAGCTATAGGCCAGCGGTCGTTAAGACCCCACTAAACACCATAGGCCAGCCAGCCGGTACCGTGCCGGCGTGTCCTCTTGAGCCCATTGGCTTTCGGATTTCTTATGCCTTTACCTGACGTGCAACGCCTCCGCATCCTTGCTGTTGAACAGCTGGTCAGATGAGTCACGATAACGATATCGCGATTTATGAAAATTCTAACAAAGTTTTATGGATTCTCGCAACCAAGACTCTGAGGTTAGACTACAACTCTAACAGAACTGATAATGCTGTACCGTCTGTGTGAGTTTCGTGTACATAACTAGCTCTATATATTAACCGCAACCGCGCTCTCATAACATACATAACCCCTTTACAGCTGCAAACTAATTAAAAGCCTTTTAAGCTCCAGGTACTAAGTAGTCTGAGGATTTTGTGAAAATATGCGCTGTTTTTTTTGGTGGAATATGTCAACGTGTTTTTACATATACTTATTTTACTACGATCTACACTTTCACTATTCATGTAAATAATTGTTAATCACTAACAAGACTTCCATGACTCTGCTTGGGTGGTATTTTGAATGTTAATTTTATAACGGATTTATTTATGTTGATCATGTACAAAATGGTTTTGACACCGAGATTTTTCCTTAATCTGAGACTGATATATGCAAAAAATGAAATCCAGACTTCAGAACTTGACATGCCTTTTCATTTCAATCTTGATAGTTACAAAGGATAGTTATTACCATTGATCGTTGAAGGTCTGACACAATCTCTATTGTCTGACTAAAAAATCTGTCACGTGCTGAAATAAGGCAACAATTTAGTATAAAGAAATGACGACTCCTTTATCATTGCAATTCAAAATTTTAAAAGAATTATATTCCAAAATCTATTTATTAATTAATCTATTTATCATTTGAAAAACAGCGTCTTCTCTCGTCCCTGGTGAGCAGTAGATGTTCCATGGGAGTTTGTAATTGTGTCGTACAGACACATCATTCAAACAGATGATGCTTAGCGACAAAAATTCGCATAGTAACAAAAAGGTCACGTGACAGTTAGTAACAGGTAGAAAAATTCGGAGACTACCCACCTGCTATGGGTGGTGTAGGGGTATAGCACGCGTCACGGAATGACGAGGACCCGGGTTCGATTCCCGGCCATAGCTTTACTTTTCGGATTTTTCTATGTGTTCTAATTTTCACTGACATTTAGAAATTTTATTTATTAATTACTCTAAATATACCTAATACATAAAGTGTTTTGAGATCTTTACAACTGGCAATTCACTTTTATAGGGTTACGTGGTAAAATCATCTAGGAACAATCGTAATTTTGCTAAAATACCCTCAACCAAATAGAGCCTTGGGCAACCCTGGGACTATGTCAAAGTTACGTCGCCAATCAAATTCTATGAAAATCTTACTATCATCCTAACCGTTTCGTTTGATATGTCGCACTCTATGGTAGATACAATTTGTAAACTTTTTTTGAAATTTCTTCTTTACCCTCAAAAAGTGACGCTTGTACATGAGTCAACATCCGTACATGAGTCACTGCAACGCAAGTGCGTTCCAAATTTCAACTAATCGGTTCAGTAGATTTGGGGACAGTTATTAGCTACTAGCATCTGCCCGCGACTTTGTCTGCGTAGAATTATACATAAAAACCTTCCTCTTGAATCACTCTATCTATTAAAAGAAACCGCATCAAAATCCGTTGTGTAGTTTTGAAGATATAAGCATACAAAGGGACATAAGGACGTAGCGACAGAGAAAGCGACTTTATTTTATACTATGTAGTGATGACATAATGGGCAGACAGACAGGCACCGACAAGCGAGTGATAAGGTTCCATTTCCCTGTGAGGTCCGGATCCTTTCAGATCTCACAGTATTCATTTAATTACCTGTTTATCTTTATTTGTAATTTACTTGACCGTCGCTGGGACCGTAACACTAAAAGTTTCTAGATCTACTCATGTTTATTAAATAGTGAATTGTTGGATCCTAGTATTGCTTGTTTTTAAACGCATTTTCCTAGAAATGAGACCTAGTTAGATCAAATTTTTGTCCCCAAATATATATAGAAATTCTATACAGGGGGTAAGTTTTTAAAAGGTATACTTAATATAAAGTACATGAATGAATGAATATAGACAAATATTTCTCTTTTGACAGAATAAAACAGTTTAGAAACATAGAGTACCCATCAAACTGTGGCCCTAATCAGGGTATTAGCATTCTGGTTTTAAGGGTGCCGGGATCAACCGGCGGATATTTATCTTGACTTAGGATTACATCGTGTTCCAACTCTTTAAGTAAATAACTCTTGGCATACCTTGCGCTAAGAGTAAGTCATAAATACAACATCATATCATCATGAAAACACATACATAATTAAGATGATATACTATCTCAAAGTTTTTTCAATCGTTTGTGACATACAACGTTCAAAAACTGACTGGTTCATAAGAAAATTGCGTCATACCCCGGCGGAGAGTACACCCCAACGTGTCCCGTCCCTATCGAAAAAGGGGCTTTTATAAAAATGACTTCAATTTCTCAAGAACGCGTGGGTACTTGGAGTTATCGCATTAAAATTTAAATTAAATACTTAACTGTAAAGTAAGGCCTCAGTACATAATTAAAGGAATAAGTAGGTACCTAACTAATTTGTATCAACACAAAAAACTCAAGTCTTTTAGATTTTCCATTTCTTATAAGGATAATTTTACTTTTATCTTATACTGTTCTACGTACAAATTAACTTGGTTTTACAAAAGGATATAAAAATAATTAACTACAATAATTAAGAATATACATAGGTACTGATTTTTTCGACTCGCACTTGACCGTGACAGGCTCTTGAATTTTTCGTGTAAAAAGTGTAAAAACATCAGCGCAGCATTTTTAAGGTTCCATACCTCTAAAGGAAAAAGAAACCCTTAAAACATAACTTCGTTGTCTGTCTGTCTGTCTGTCCGTCAAGACCCTTTTTTTACGAACGCGTAGATACATGAAATTGAAACTGATACCGAATACTGAGGTCTGCTGCGGTCCCTTGGAGCTGTGAAAAAATGAACCCTTTGGGTCAACTCAATCAAAAGATACAGTCATTGGAAAAGGTGTTTCCATAGAAATTGCCGACATCGAAAAACCTATGAAATTCTAAAAATCTGATTTTTTGACGTCTCTATGTTTATGTAAATACCGAGCCAATATAAAATGACTTCATACTGCATAGGTACATTTTGCTTAAGAGCAGGGCTCTGCTAACACTGGATTTTATAATAACTTTGTACGGAACCCTCAGTGCGCGAGTCCGACTCGCACTTGGCCGGTTTTTTTTATTTGACATACACTTTACGTGCATTTCTTTTAAAAATGTTCTGGTGGCACCGCTGCAATATGTTTTCACCTTGTATTCTATTCGATGAAATTACTGTACCCCGTTTCATTTTTTCTTTAAAAGTATACACGTATTGATCAGTACTTAAGTACATGAATCAACAACTTAAGGTTTCAATTATTACTACTCACTGGCACTTCATCATAGAATAAAGTAGGATCTATTTTTTTTTTTCACCGCCGCCGCGCCGTCACCTAACCGTTACGAAAAATCACAGAATAAAATTTTTTGGCGCCCAAGAAGCTAAAAGAAACAAAGATACCTACATTAAATGTGTTGCAAATTTTGTTGTCTGTCTGCCCATAGCACGCTCGTCACCCGAATGCAGTGTCGCCCCGGCCGCGGCCACCGAAGTTTGCAGCTTTGTGCGACGACTAGAACTCAGTTGTGACGACAATGCATAAAATGACTGGCTTTCACTCGGATTTTGTTTTGTTGCGAAGGATAATGATTGCCGTTATTCGAAATTGTCCCGAAACAATCTTGTTTTCGTTGTCGGCTGGGTGATGGCGCCGGTGGACAAAAGGCTAAGGTCACATAATATTCCATCGAATACCACTCAAGTGGAATGGTTCCTATTTTCTGGTTACATTAGTGTACTGAACCCAGTGGCCTGTGTAATCAGAACAAACAACACGTATACAGCTCAATGAATTTGATATAAAGGAGAATAAATTAATTTATAATATAGACTTGCTACTCACGTAAACATGTAATGAATAATGTCGTCTTCGTCTTCATTTGAGCGCAAAAAAGCCATTTTAAGAGTTGCTCATTCTAAAAGGGCGTATGTGAAAAGAGACTTCATTTACTGGGCCATATTAAAAAAAAAAAGAAAAACTATGGGGTGCGAGTCGGGTTACCTCCGCGTGTGGTCAAGAGCTGCGGTTCGTTTTGGATCCATCCGGGGAAAGAGTAGTGCTTGGTCAGGTGCACCCTGGGCATCGGTTAATGATTTCCTGGCAGATTCTGAGGGGTATCGTTATCCGTAGGCTAAGAGCCCCACAGGGGGCAGGGGGTCTCTTGACCATGTTCTACCGTACAAAGTCGACATCATCACATCGATTGATGGGGCCATAAAAAAAACTATATACCTAAAACTAATATTTCCAGGCAGAGTCATCAAAGAGTTGATGGAGCCACTTTTTCCTATATTTGAACTGGAATATTTCCAGTGCGTAATTTACTTTGATAATGTTTTCTTATAAAATGCCTACAGTAAAATACTGATTTTAGTAAAACTGTAAGAACAACAGTAGATCATGTCCCGCCAAGAATTTTTTAAGCAGTTTCGCTTGGAAACAAAAGAGAATGGTTTACTACTGTAGGATTCAATCATGTACCTAGCAGGGCATTGTTTAATTGCGAAGACCATTGAAATGTAGTAGGTACTATAATTAGGTATATTTTATTTTTAAAAAGAAGTAAAAATCATGTTTTATTGTTATGTTTACGTGTATTTATTTTCTTACAGATGGAGGAAGACTTGGAAGATTTCCGGGTGTGTACTAAGTAATGTCTGGTGTAACAATACGTACGGGTCATCTAAACCATAGGCCGCCTTTACACCTGTACCTAAGTTTTACTTACGTAATAGTAGGGGAGCCCACGATGCTAAATCGGGTTTGTACTCGAGCGTCATAGAGACCTATTGGGTTGCGAAGCTTAGATGATAAAAAGAAATAAAAAAGATAAATGTAAAAAAAAATGGTTGCATGGACATACCCGAGCGCGTCAGATATTGATAGCATCCATGTGAGGGTGGTCGTACGTAAAAGTTGAAAACGAAAAAAAAAATTGAGCCCGTCTGATTTTCTAAGGAGATGTTAAGTGAACCTGAAAAAAGCTCATATATAATAAATAATCTGACGATTTGGATGTGACGCAAACTCGCGGCCATTATTAGAAAGTGCAAAAAAAATTCGCCATTTTAAAATACTCAAGCGCGTCAGATAAACATATATGGTTCATCTTTATGCCTTAGACGTGCTGTGTCATAATCTAACGATTATCTGAAGAGATTCGCCTAACCTGACAATATAATTTTTTTTTTAATCATGGAACTTAATTAGTTGCAAAGCTCAGGAGTTTTGAGAGGAGGAGGTTGGTTTTTTTAAGTAAAATAGGTACTTCTATTCATAAGAAAATAATAATAAAAAAACATTTTTTTGAGTATTTTTTCAATTAGGTATCATGTTCATCGGTAGAATCCTGATAGCTGAAATCCGGGGAATGAAAAATTAGAGTACATTAGAGAGTACAGAGTAAATTAGAGAGCTGCACGCATTAAACTTTATCGATGTTTTTTTGCTACTTCGGCTTATGGAAATCGTCAGATTATATAACTTTTCGTAATCCTTGAATAATTCGCTTCAAAATAAAATAAAAATTAACCACGCTCGAGAATGAAGAGATGACATTTTTTTACAGCTTTAAAACCCTCCCCCTTCTTTACTTGTCACTTTCAAATTGTCAGATTAGTAGAATATACACGTTTTAGCATGTAACTAACTCACCCTATCTTAATCTGACGCGCTCGAGAATTTCAGACGATCAATGTTTTTTTACTAATCTGATCTTTTATTCTTGACGGGCGGCCATATAATATAATGGGGCTCATATTTGGTGGAAGTATTTAACCGGGTACGATACAATGTATCCCCCTGTATATTAATCTGCTGCGCTTTAGTAAATCCTGAAATCCCCGTTTGGGCTTCCCTACTATAAGCGACTTACGATAAATTTTCAAGTATAAACACTCGTTGTAAGTGGCTTACCTGTACTTTCTTACTACTTTCGTAATTTGGAAAATTACAGGTTTAAGCGCGTTCGAGTTTGTTTACGGAAGCGACTCACAGATTGTCGAATTAAATTGATTGAGAACCTTCACAAAAACAATATCATCTAATCAAAAACAAAACAAGATCTGGTCACCAGAAGAGGTAGAAACTTTAATTATCGCTTTTGAAGCACGCCCCATACTGTGTGTTGTAACAGAACGTATTAAGATGATGATATTGTATCTGTGGTTAGGAAGACAGAGAATAAAAGATGGTTGAAGTAAACGCTTTGTTTTAATGATTAAATATAAATCTCTCTTCGGTACACGCTACAACATGGTAGCAGCGGTGTGAATCTAATATTGATAAAAAGCGAAGATGCCGGACGACACGGAAGTAAAAGGAAATGGGGAGCGGAGGCCGCTCGTTGTCAAACCGCCGGGAGAATTTTCCTTCGAGGCGATGGACTGGGCAAAATGGAGGAGCCGGTTTAATAGATAATATGAAACTGTCTGGAAACGACAAGGGATCAACAGAAGAAGACAAAATAAATGTTCTAATATACTGTATGGGGGAAAAGGCGGAAGACGTCATCAAAAGGTTTCCCGGTAATCTAACTTATGAAGAGACTCTTAAACATTTAGATGACATTTTTACTCCAAAAAAGAACATCATCTACCTTCGATCAACAATACAACTAGATTCACGGTACCATACAAAATCAAAGCGAAAAAGTGGCCCTGTTGCCTGTTGCTTATAGCTATATCTGTTTTACCTTCTTTATTAACGTAAAATAAACCTTAAGTCTAAGCAACAAAGATCCAAATAATTATAATTGTATATAATACTTACGACGTTTCGTCACAAGCGAGCGAAAGCGTTCGATAAACAAAAGAACTACCTTCGTTTCAAAAAGATGTCATTCTATTTGAGGAACAGGGTAATAATGGAGTCGCAATTAAGTATATAACTCGGTTTTTTTTTATTTGACAGATATTTACAAATACAAATATTAACATGAATTTTAATAATTAAGCCTATCTACGTTCCACTGCTGAGCACAGGCTTCCTTTAACAACGAGAGGGATTGGGTCATAGTTCCCACGCAGGCCCAGCCAGGCAACAGCCGTAGTAGCCTAGTTGTTCAACCTACCGCCTCTCAAGCAGAAAGTCGTCGAGGGAATGGGTGATTATAATAGGAATCATGTTATAGGCGATGAGGCTAGCAACCCATCACTATTTTGATTCGATTTTCCACCTAGACGCCCACAATCTTGCTAAATGTGGCCTGTAGGTACCTGTTACCTTAGGCTCTGTGTACCCCATAAGGGATAAAGACGTGATTTGTGTGTGTGTGTGTGTGTTATAAATATTGTACGGCTTGAACTTTTCTTGAAGCTTTACGTCTTCTTTAATAAGTGATAGCTCCTCTGTTCCATCTCACTATACTTCATCTTATATTATTTTAAACATTTCTATGTAACTATACCTGCAATTTGGGAATCGCCTTTTTCTGTAATCTACGCCTTTGGCTATTTCCAGTTATGTCGAATTTGTCAAAATGAATCGAACATTATAGCAGAATTTTTGTAAGGCATGTAAAGTTCTTCTTCTCTTTCTCTCGCGATAATAGTTATCCATTCCGCACAGCAAAAATGATCACTAGGAAATCTACAAAAAATGCAATATATATTTTATTTTAAACCGAGAACTACTCCATGAATTTCTTGTTCTAAAACATCCGATTATTGTCAAGATGGTGGGCCAACATTGGCCAAACAATAAATTATTGATTTTAAAATGTAAACTGCCAATTTTTACTTACTTTATGAAATACTGACTTGTATTTACTTAAAGAAAGATATTCCTTCCGAAACCTTAGTGTTTCGGTGGCTGTTTTTGCAATTTTTGAACGCACATTGTGGCATTTTGACACGTCCTCACGTTGGCCGAGGTTGGCGCATACTGTCAGAAAAAAGGCCACAAATTTATTTTGTGGCCTTATTTCTCGGAGCCGTTTTCAGAGCTATCAACGTGAATCTAGTTGTATTGTTGATCGAAGTCATCTACGAAAGGTTCAAATTCAACAGCAGGAAACAAAAAGAAGACGAAAGCATCGACGCTTTCATAACAGACTTATTTGGATTGGCGGAAACTTGTGAGTATAACACTCTCAAAGAAGAACTTATCAGAGACAGAATTATAGTGGGAGTGAAAGACACAGATGCCAGTGAACGGCTCCTGCAAAAAGAAAACTTAGACTTGAAGGAGGCTATTAGGATGGCAAAACAAGCAGAACTCCAGAAAGAAGATAACAAGCTGCTGCGGGATGAAGAACACATACATAGGATCAAATCTAAGCAAGAATTCAAGAAAAACGAAAAATGTTGGTTTTGTGGCTACGAAAGACACCCAAGGGACAAATGTCCAGCAGTTAAGGTCAAATGCAAAAGCTGTGGACATTATTCAAAACTGTGCAGGGCGAAGTCGATGAAGAGATTAGAAGAGGAAGAAGAAGTTGTGTATAAGGTTAGTTTGTGCCAAAATAGAGACAAATATGTGGTAAATGTGGATGTATTTCACAAAAAACAATATCTTGATCAAATAAACTTTTTGATTGACACAGGAGCAGATGTAACTGCGATTCCCGAAAGCTTCCTGACTAAGAATCTTCCCGTGATGAAGTCTGGTGCCGCGATAAGTGGGCCGGATGGTAATAAACTAAATGTCACAGGAACGATACAATTAAAACTTATATATAATGGAAAGACTTGTGAGGGTAAGGTTTATATTATAAAGGGTCTTAAAAGTGCCATATTAGGAAGGCCATCATTTGAGAGCATGAACATCATTTCAATAAACTCCATGTCTATTATACAGAGCACAACAAGTAATGAAAAGTGTAAAATTAGTAAAGAAAAAATTATAAAGGAATTCCCAGAAATTTTTAACGAACTAGTATTTCAAGACGAATTTCACATTAAGCTGAAAGACAAACCACAAAAATTTATACAGGCTACGCTTAGGAATGTCTCAATACCTTTACTACCTAAAGTTAAAGCAGAGCTGGACAGGTTACAAAGTCTAGGAATAATAAGTCCCATAGAAGAGCTCACAGATTTTGTGTCGCCTATTATAGTGGTGCTAAAAAACGACAAAATAAGAATTTGTGGTGACTATACCAAGGTAAATGAAAATATATTAAGACCGGTGTACCCAATACCAAAAGTAGAAAACACACTAGCTAGATTAAAAGGGGCAAAATATTTTTCAAAAATATATGCTACATCAGGTTTTCACCAAATAAAATTAAGTGATTGTTCAAAAAAAACTTACTACCATAATTACACCCTTTGGCAGGTATGTGTACAATAGACTACCATTTGGATTAAACTGTGCCCCGGAGTATTTCAGTGTGAAATTTGCGAACCTATTCAAAGATCTAGACATTGCACTCCACGTGGATGATATTCCGGTATATGCAGAAAGTATTGAGAAACATGATAGTATATTAAGAGAGGTATTAACAAGATTAAAAAAGAGGGAATTACAATAAATAAAAACAAATGTATATTTGGGGTAACCGAGATATCATTCTTAGGACATATAGTTAACAATGAGGGGATAAAGCCTGATCCACAGAGAGTAGAAGTCATTAGTGAATTTAAAAACCCTTCTAATAAGAAGGAATTGCTGCTATTTCTTGGTTTGGTTAATTATGTAGGACGGTTTATTCCAAATAAATCACACATTTTGGCCCCGCTGCATGAATTGCTAAAAGAAAATAACTTGTTTGTTTGGGGCCCTTCACAAGAGGAGGCATTTAAGGTAATAAAAAGTAAATTAAAAACAGCTCCTACTTTAGCACACTATGACCCAAACTTAAAAATTATTGTATCTGCAGATAGTAGCTCATACAGTCTAGGTGCAGTTTTAATGCAAGAAAACAAGGAAGGGCATAGATATGTAGTAGTAGTAGAAAAAAAACATGCGCAGATAGAGAAAGAATGTTTGGCATTAGTTTGGGCTCTAGAAAAGTTTAAAGACTACATAGTAGGTATTCATTTTATTTTAGAATCGGATCACAGACCTTTAATGCAAATATTGCATACCAAACCTTTAGACGACCTCAGTCCCAGACTTTTAAGATTCCGTCTGAAGTTAATGCGCTTCAGTTATCAAGTTTTATACACTCCAGGTAAATGTCTGTTAGTAGCTGATGCATTGTTTAGGCAACCCTCTCCAACTACAACTTTTGGGGAGAAAGAAGACTTAAGCGTTAATGCTGTAGCAAGTGAGGACATATCGGATGAGTTTTTAGTTAAAATTAGGTCAGAACAGGAGAGTTGCTCTATTTGCATAAAACTGAAAGAATATACAATAAAGGGCTGGCCAGCCATGAATAAAATTGAAAATGACCTTAAGCAATATATTCAACATCGTTATAACTTTTCATTAGAAGCAGATCTATTATTATACAATTCAAGATTAGTAATACCTCACAACCTACAAAAAGAAATAATACAAAAAATTCATCAAGGTCATCAAGGCATATCTAAATGTAGGCAAAGAGCTAAGCAATCTGTTTGGTGGGCAGGATTATCAAAACAAATAGAAGAGTTAATTAAGAGTTGCCCAACTTGCATTGAAAATTATAAGAACCATAGAGAACAAATGTTTATTGAGGAAATACCAGATAGGCCATGGAAAAAGATTGTTATAGATCTGTTTAAATTTAATAATACTTGGTATTTGGTTAACTATTATTCAAGGTTTTTAGAAGTAGAAAAATTAAGTAACTTGACAGAAAACAGTGTGATTATCATATGTAAAAAAGCATTCTCTAGGTATGGGGTGCCAGAAATAGTCCGTTCAGACTGTGGTACACAATTTAAAACTAAGTTCAGTGAGTTTGCTAAGGAATATGGATTTAAGTCTGTGACCAGTAGTCCCTACTACTTCCAGAGTAATGGCCAGGCAGAATCTGGAGTAAAAATCGCCAAAGCTCTGTTAGCAAAAAATCAAGATATCTATTTAGCTCTGCTGATATTTAGAAACACACCTGAGTCAGGATACAGTCCTGCAGAACTTATGCTAGGACGGAAACTGAGGGATAACTTACCTACAGCACCCAGTAAGTTAAAGGATCTAGCTGGAATAGGACTTAAGCACACTAAATATATGTCAGATAAAAAACATAGAGATGCTCACAACTACAATAGACGACACAAAGTAACTAATTTGAGGGATTTAAATGTTAATGAAAGGGTGTGGATATGTGACTTAAAAAAATATGGGAAAATAAGAAGTAAATGCCAGGAACCACGGTCATACATAATTGAGACAGAGAGAGGTAGATTTAGAAGAAATAGGTGGCACCTGGTATTTGCACCGGATACATCAATAGAAAGATCTAATAGGCCACAGACTTTATCACCGGAGGAAGATGGTTGGGAATCATTTCAAAATTTCAATAATTAAGGAGAAGAAGATGATTCAGGTTCAGTTTTCTTGGAGACTCCAGTAGGTACTACTGCACCAGAGTCAGAAGTTAATGGAATACCAATACAAGAGCATCTTAGTATGGATCCTAGAATCTCCAGGAGGACTGTAAGAAAACCCAATTATTTAAATGATTATGTTTGTGATTAACAATAAATGTAAAGCCGCGGTTCTAGTGATAGCTACCTCATGCGACAAGTGATGTTAGATTAGAAGTAAAATTTATGTTTTTTTGTATCTTTAATAAAAAGAGAAAGATGTTGTAACAGAACGTATTAAGATGATGATATTGTATCTGGTTAGGAAGACAGAGAATAAAAGATGGTTGAAGTAAACGCTTTGTTTTAATACATACATACATACATACATATCTCACGTCTTTATCCCTTGCGGGGTAGACAGAGCCCAATGTAACAAAACATTAAGGCCACGTTTAGCATGATTAAGGGCGTATCAGATGGAAAGGGAAATCAAAATAGTGATGGGTTGCTAGCCGCATCGCCTATAACATGATTCCTAAGACTTTCACCCATTGTTTTAATGATTAAATATAAATCTCTCTTCGGTACACGCTACAACACTGTGGGACTACAAAAATAAGGAAATACAAAAACCGCGTATAAATAAATTTACTCCATGTTGAACTTAGTGAAATGATTAGTACCATTCCAGAGGAAATCAAAGTTGCATAATTTGAAAAGACAATTTAGCCAAGAAGTGGTAAAATTAAAGAAAAAGAAGAGCGGCAGCGGTTTTAATGAAATTTAGGTGTCAAATTGTCGTTGATTTCTTTTTAATTTAATTTAATTTAATTCTAGCCAAGGTTTTATACAACATTTTCTTTCAGCATTCTTTTGATTTCGCCTTTTATTGGATAAAATTATAAATGCAGCAGCCGCTTGAACGTGGCGACTATGAGAAGGCATTTTTATTACTTATTTAGTAAGCATATGTAAATATGGGAGTGTAATAATTTATGCAAGTTTAAACTCACAAAATTTACACAAGCATTATTTACTGTAAGTTTATTTTAAGTGTAAATGCAACCGTAAGTAAGTTACATAAATATGTTACGAAAGCAACATACAGGTGTAAAGTAATAGTTTTTCTCTTTCTACGGTCTAAACTGTCAAGGTCAACAACCGGAAAATCTTTTTTTTAATCAATCAATATTATTAATGCCACACATTTTTCACTAACTCAGCCTAAGAAATGACGTCATTTCCGGTTTCACCATTACGGACGATTTTTTCGAAAAATAGTTGTAGAAAAAATAGACGGCTTGTGTAGTCTATCTCCTACCCTCTCTTATTAAATGTATAATTCGATATCAATTGTGATGCGTCACGTCAATCAGATGTCACAGACAGTGTGACTTGCTTCCGAAGTTTCTGCTTCTATAAAAAATTGTATATACTTACTATCCAACAAATTTGATTCGAATTCACCATGGGACATTCTCACAATAAACGTCACAATGAATTTCCTTCTCAATTCAATGTAGGTAAGGTTCAACGTACCTACTATGAAATTCACCGTGAAAAGGTTCTACAATGGGTCACGAATCAATTTGTTCTTATACATACCACAGTCTCAAAAATAACCAAGTACAACCATAATTTATTACGGTCGTTTTTCAATCATCGGTTTTCCGCACTTATCTGACCCATATTTATTCCACGACTATAAGGCTATCTGACGATTGAAAGATCTGCCCATAGTTGGTTAATAATAAGAGGTTTTTATGACAAAATATATTTATTAACGATTAATCAAACAATTACATTATTATATACATCATACACACAATATAACTTAAACAGAATAACTTTAATTCACTTGTTCATTTCATGTACCATTTCTAGTGCACTGGTGTATACTCCCGAAACCAAAGAAAACATACCACATATAATAATAAATATGTCTCTGAAAAGCTTGTAATTACATGTTCCATATTTGTCCGGATACCATATACACACGTCCATTAGAGCAGGAAAGACAACCGCGAGCAGCGACAAGCACAGAGCGCCCACTAGGGAAATGACGGGCCCCAGCGACGGCACGGCTACTGCAACCGCAACTACAAAACGTGGGACACATTTTTACTAAGGCTAACTATTATTTTGCATGCAGTACGTGCATTGAAATATTACATCCTAAAATATATTTAAATATTTATGTTTTCTTTAAAATTGAGCACGAGTTTAAAGGCCTTGATGTAACATTAACCTAACCTAGTCTATTTATTTCTTAAATTATATTTCCTAGTTCATTTAGGGCCTGTTTCACAACTCTCTGTTAAGTTGCTTTTATCTTAAAGTGTCAGTTATCAATGATTCCGTCTCTATTTATTACTACGAAACAAACAGAGACGTCATCATAGATAACTGACACTTAAGATAACTGGAACTTAACAGTGAGTGGTCAAACAGGAACTTAATGTAATTTAATTTTCCCAACGAGTTTATGAAAAGATGGCAAGTGTTTGGATTGTCCTATCAAAATTAAATATTGTGGTTATGGGAAATATAAAATATAATGGACTTTAAAAATTCACAACATTTCAATTTTAAATAATTACTAAAGTACCGACAACCATTTCGAGCTTTGTATTTAAGTATTCCATTCCATATTTTTTTGATTTTTTTTATTACTTATTTAACGTAATATTCACAAAAATCTTCAAAAAATCCGAAGTAAGGCATCGTCGTAGTATACCTTTGCCTTCCTAATTATTTATGAATAAAAATGTCAATGTCAAAAAGGTGTCAATGTCAAATATCAGTGTTGTTTGCGGATCGATGTTGTTTGTTCGTTTTGTTTTGAAAAAGCATTGTTATATTTATTAAATTGATTTGATGAAAGTTTCGGACGGTTATGCCATGGCAGACAGCCGAAACCTTCCCAAGGTGGATTATAATGATGTTGTTGCAATACATGCGTGAAAACGACTCGTTTAACGTTGCCGAAATCCGGGGAGCTAAGGTTTTGTTGTCATCAGGGGATGCTTACGTTGAAACTTCTGTAGGCTATGTGGAAGTAAACGAGAGAATGCTGTGTGTTTTATCAAGGGCAGAGTAACTCCTGAGCACCGAGTTCGTACTAAAATGTACTCTGTTGTCGCAAGCATTAACGAGGCAGAAGAAACTATATTGGATGTGAAATGTGAAGACTGTGCTGCTAGTCAGGGTGGATGCAAACATTCAATTTGTTTTATTATGTGGCTTATTTTGCTGTCAATTATTTCCAATTCAGTCCAGAAAATGCGAATAATTAAAATCCAATAAAAACCAATATCAAATCACCAAACGTCAATCAAAAATTCAAAATGACAACCCGTTGTGACAACCAGTAGACAATGTAGACATCAATCTTATCTTATTTTTTTATGACCCAGGCAAAGGTAATGTGTAGATTCAACCTTACAAGCGTTTTTGAAATTTTCGAGATTTCAATATTATTTTTGACTAACTTAGAATACAAATTTCGCGAAAAGAAAAAATATGGGTCTCCTAGTTTTCAAAGTACTATTTATTGAGCATAAGAAAACACAAGGTAAAAAAATTGAAATGTTGTGAATAGTAACAAACGTTTTCGAAAAATTGAAATTCGAGTAGGTACCTAAACGAATTTCACCATTCACCATTTATATGTTACCGTTAGCATCTTAAGCAGGTACCCTCTGCTGCTCTCTCCCACACCCGGTACCTACTTTCTTGTATATCCGGCTCTCAATAAAAATAGAACATTAATAATAATAAGTATTATCAGAACATTAAGTAGGCGCAAAAACCACCAATGGTGTTTTACCGGGAATGACGACGAGCACGATCCGAAGGCTGTAGTCGCATGCTGTTGCACTCGTGTGATATTTGTGACTTATTCTGGTCCAAACCACATTATAGGCAACAAAGTTTTGCAATGGGAAAGTAAAAAATATTGCCAGTCCGAAAATTAATTTTGCAGCTTGTGCTTTTCTGCGAAATAACTAAATATAAATTATGCCATATAGTGGTGGATGTTTTAATCGTGCTAATTAAAACGACAGTTGTTTTATTCTTTGCCAACTTCTATTTAACTTGCCGTGTCAGTACGTGTCTCGCAAGACTTAAACCCACTGTAAGTAGTCGAATTGACTTGGATTTGGTACAAATTATGCAGGACAAATCACAATGCAAGTACTATCAACAAACACAGTCACCAAACAATCTTGTATAAAAAATTACATTATAAAACCAATCGTACGTTTGTTAAGATGAGACTTCGCTAAATCGATTATTTGCCCCTAAAATCCCCACATATCGAATTAGTCAGAGCCATTTTATATCAAAAATGTTTGTTCTATAATTTTCTTCTTAACTTTGTTACTGTTTTAACTATGCTTGGAAAACCTTTATTTCAAAACCAGCTATGGCCCGTGGCTACGCCCCAGTTCCTGGTTTTATTTCAATATTTACTTCTCCGTTTAAACCTTCCCTGGACTTCCTCAGATATTATAAAATCAAAATTAGCTAAATTGGTCCAGCCTTTTGCGAGTTGTAGCGAAACTAATGAACGGTAATTCCTTTTTATACGTGGGCATACTATAGATAAAGAGATAAGTACTCGAATAACATTATTGTCGTGGGATTCCAGTTTAACCAATGTCTTCATTATTAAGAGACTTACTTCTGTTCTTGAGGTAAATTGAGCGTGAGTGAGGCCTTTATATCGGCACCATATTTTAAATAACCAAAAACTCCAACAAGAGCATATAAGGACAGAATCATTGTCATAGCCACGTTAAAGAGTCCAAAATATCCGAGGAATCTCTTTGGATGCTCCATATTATATTCCAAAGCTAAAATCTGTAAGTAAACCATTATTTTAGTTATTCTCGAAACGATTTTGTAAGTTTAGCTTAATATACTACATCTAACATATTATGTCTATCTGTACGATACGGTATAAGGGTGTTACAACACCAATTGATCGATTAGTGTGGTAGCTTTGGCTGCTCGATGGATAAACCAATCGATCAACGTTGTTCGATACCATCGATCGACATCGATCGATTGGTGTGGTAAGGTTGATCTAGTAGAAACGATCGATCGACTTCGACTGTTCCATTCTACCATCGATCCAAGCCATCAATCGATGCCATCAATCGATAGGTCTAGTAGAAACTATCGATCGACGACGATTGTTCCATTCTAACATCGATCGGTGTGGTAGCACTCTAAGTATATAAAGTCACATGTATACCCTACAGAGACTTAATCTCATCATAACAGATGCACTACAAGGTACAGAAGTATTTACGTGACTATGATTAACTGTGATTTTCACTGGGCCGGCAAGCTCAAATTGATTTTGACCACGTACGGGCGTGAACATAGACGTTTCGGTTAGAGTTTATTCACATTATTCACTGCAAAATTTACTATTTTAATTTCAGTAATAGAATTCAAGTGACTCTTATTTCCTTTATAATTATTAAATCCAATTTATACGGTGAGTTTTTTAAAGCCAAAGAGACAATTATGCGCCCCTCGACTTCATATCTACTTAAAATGATTTATAAAAAGGCATTATTTCATCTCATACCTACTCTACCAGAACAGGATACAGAAAAAATAAGTAGCAGTTGTTACTTGTAATGTTACACACCACACCCACTGCTTCTAATGCAAAGAGCGTAGTTCCGACGAAGACGGGGATATCTATAAGGTCCTTGATTTCCACTTTTTCATCATCCACCTCGAAATCATCTTCAATCAAGTAGTAGAATACCAGGATGAGACCCAGCAGAGTTATTAAATTTGATACAGAGGATATGGGCGACAGTAACTTCAAATTTTTCACCATGTTGACTACAAGAAGTGGAACAAACAACACACAAATATGCATTCTTATTGAAATTTCGTAGTTGTAGAAATCGCACACCTGAAAAAGATATCACATTCATATTAATAACATTGTTCCCGGACCCGGAGCTCGCTCCGCTCACGTAATAAAATGTTTACTTAGTGGTTATATACTTATGTATGAATTAAATGGTTTGTCTTGTTTACTTAAATAGGTACCTAACTTTTTTCATTATCCTTTTCAGCATTTAACCCCGCCAGAATTCATTTGATGAGTCTTATTTGTAAGTGTTATGTAAACAAGTGAATAAATATCGTGAATTTACACCAATTGACGTAGGTAGTCAGTAGCAGCAAAGTTCACCAAATCAACGATGTTACGAACCTTACAGCATTAGTATTTTTCATACCTACATAAATTAATTTAGATTAGGCAGTACCTTTACGAACTTTTCGAACTTGTATAACGTTATAATTATCTATTTGTACGGCCAAACTACTTAGTCGTGGTTTAAAGTTAAAATTAATAAAGATGTCTAAAGTTTGGTGGAGTTTGCGCATAAATAACAGCAATAAATTATTTTTAAAGCAATGGTATTTTCATTGTTTTTGAAATTAAATTGAAACCTGTAAGCTAATCTAGTTGTGTCCTCATATTTATAGTTAATTGACTCGTTGCTGTCGCAATCTTTGGGCGATTATTATTCATTCGTTCAAACGTTGACCATGTTTTTTTCATTTGATTATTTTTTCGAAATGACTGTGTTGATAAATATAGATAAGTTATTAATTAGCTGTTACCCCGCAAGTTCGATTGCGAAAAATTCATTTATCGCAATCCAGAAGGTAATGCGCAACCTTCCGGATGAAGTGTCAATAAGTTGTTAAGTGTTAATAAACTATCAGAGTACTAAATTGAATACAAATCCAGTCAGTAATTTAAGCATTCTTCTACTATTTCTCCTATATCGCATTCTTTTGATAGGTACTTACCGGACCTATACATTAGTTAAGATAATTTTATTTTGTGATTATTAATGCGCGGTCTTCTTTTAACGACCCACTCTTTTAAATCGTATTTACTGCTTAAATATTGTCTTGGCACCTGTTTAACATTTTCCGCCACAAAGACAGTGTACACGCAGCACAGGCCGACCTGCCAGACGATGAGGACTACGTCTACAAACTCAGCCAAAACCCTGGCAGGCCTTCGTAGGGGTGGGGGGCCTGTGACTAGCGCAGCGTAAAGCGACTGAGGGTATGTCATGTAACCTCGTTTAGCTCGCTTGCAAAGCTCGTATTGACCTGCGATCTGAAAAGAAACCTCGATGACACCGGCGAAAGCAACGGAATTGCATGGCGTAAAAAGCGAAACAAAACACCATGGTGGTTTGGGATAATGATATTGAAAATATATATTTATTATATTATGTATGTATAAATTTGTCGCTGGTGTATTCATTTGTGTAGGTACTTAGATCAATAAGTTTTATATTTTATATATGTGTTGTATAATTATTAGTTATTAGGTACATTTGTACTAAACTCTCAGTGCAGGAGTCAGAGTACGTTTTACCTTTTCTCGCTATCGAAATTGGCATTGTTATTTTTTTAGGTGCACGTGCTTTTGACACCTTTATTTGATAAAAAAATGACTATTTCAAGCAACTATTTTGAATTGAATGCTTTTACGTAGCTTTTTTTATTAATAATAAATATTTTTTCTCTGTTTGATAATTTGTTAATTTTGGCACGATCCCAATCGCCTTCGTTCAGCAATAAAAAAACGGTTTTGTCTATGGTTTTGTCTATACATCTACATAGATCTGTGAATGTGTGTGTGAAGTCAATGACAACATCAACCAACATTCGTGTGTTCTAATTCGTTCCGTCCGTTGGTGTTGTTACTGTTTTCTGTGCTGTTTTTGATTTTCGCCTGACCCCTGCACATCCTTTCCGACTCCTACTATATTAAAGTCGTCTTCGTAACAATACATCGTGTAAACTTTGAAATATTCCACCTTAGCTTGCGTACACCATTCTTTCCGCAAATCTTCTTTGATTTTCACGATGATTTTTTTGGGGCTATTGTTCGAGTCATTATTGCATCTCGGCACAAATAATTTTTTATAAATATCCATTGTGTATACAGTTTTAAACTTTAAATTTGTTTTTATGTCTAAAGTTTGTAGATTAAGTAAGAATGTAATGTTATGATGTAGATATGACAGTAACAGCTGACGGTTACCGTAGCTAAACTTTTTTTTTTCATTTTCGTGGAAAACATTTAATACCGGAGTATGCCAAAAAACCGGGTCGTTAGGTCAAACAAAGGTCAAAAGTATTTTCACAAAAATATCTGCAATCGTAAATTATTTTAGAAATCGAACATAATAAATTGGATAATCGTCTGTTCGAATTGGAGTATCAGTACTAAGAAAATTAAACAATACCAATTGAAAGCATAGTTTCAACTTCGTGGAAAACACCTACTAAGACATGCGCTTTTCCTTCCTCGTTGCAAAATTTAGAATAACTTAAATGTGGCTTTTTTTATTCCTTGCTCTCAAAACGACAAAAAGAGTACCTAACTATTTCCCTTGCATTTAAACATCATTTTTTACTTCGTTTGTTACCTACTTCAAAACGCCTGATGTGCTATTGGTTCCATTTATACCTTGTAGATCCAACTAGAAAAATGTATTTTCACTTCTCATGCTCTTAAAATGTTACTTTAGTCTCTGCATATTGGGACTAAAGCTCCTATTAATCTCTAGGGCTTAAAGTTTTTTTTATTTACCTTGGAATCTCCTAAACAGCAAGTCACGATGTTTTTGATTGTGTAAGCATAGACAAATTTTTAAATTATGCATGGTCCAATTAGCTAGTTTTAAAATAGTTTCCAAGTTTGAATCTAATATATGCAAGAATTCAAAGCTTCACTTTACTAAAAAAACGCAGTAGGTACATTATTTTTGCCATTTGAATATATTGTGCAAGTATTTCGGATAGTAATAATTTCTTAGAGTTTCGATCTTTTTGGCTGTTGGTGGCCGGCTTAGGATTTTTCTTCGGAACTTATTTATGTATTGTGAAATGAACTGATGTATATATAGTGTTTGGTGTCAATTTACAAGAACTTTTCACTTCGATTGCAAGGAAATAAAACCAAACTCGTTGACATTGTATAATGTCTTCTTATTATTAATTTGTCAAATTTTCAACCACACCACAACAAATTCGGCTAGTTTTGACAAATTATTAGTTCCCCGCCACAAAATTGTTGTTTTTTTATTTTCAGGTTGTGATACACATACACACTCACACACACACACATAGATAGAGCCTAAGGTAACAAGACCTAAAGGCCACGTTTAACAAGACTGTGGGCGTATTGGTGGAGAGTGGAATCGAAATAGTGATATTTGACTATAGTCTGAGATCTTTAATGCCAAGTCACAAAATAATTACATATTTTTTTTTCATATTTTTTAATATTAAATTTTTATTTAGATGACTATTTTTTTTTAATTTAAGATATTACTAACCTTATCTCATAAAAAACATGTCTATTAAATGAAGGTGTATTGTACCTATAGGGTATCCTATGTGGCTGTAAAGCCTAGTTGCCTGAGCCTTAAAACATGAAATAACTTTATTCACGAGAGGATAAAAAGCAATTTTGTGCAGCATTCTTTCGACATAAATGAAGAACTTTACTAGCATGAGAAGTGAAAAGTAATATTTCACGAAATAACTATGCAAATTTATAAATTACGAACCAAAAATGTCATCGTCGTCATCCAGTGAGGAATAATTAACGAATTACATAATTTACACGAACGATTCTAATTACATAATTGTAAGAAACTTTGTAAGCAAATTTTATAATTTTGTAGAGAACGTAGTTTATTTCCTCGCATTCAAAGTGAAAAGTAAAGTGTTTAACGCGAGATTAAACAACCATAATGTCACTCTAACTATAGCGACCCTCTCTCGCTGGCTAAGCATCTCATGTCATTATGGCTTGTTTTAGTCCCTTTGTTTGTAGAAATTAATACTTAATAAATTTGGATTTATAAGTTTGACATAAATGCAATTATGGGGTGAATATTAAGTTTAAACATTGACTAACGAGCATGTGGATGCAGTACGTCGCGAATGCACCGATGAGGATCAGTCCTGCAGTGCCATACAAGACGCCCATGCGGCGGAAGCCATCCGGCATGGCCAGGATCCCGGCACCGATGCTGCCCTTCAACATATGCATCATGGTCTCCGAATACCTGCACATATACACTCCGCTTATCGTATCAAATAAAGATATGTCCAAAATTATGTCATACTCACTGTTAGCTCAATTAAAACTCACGAAGTTGGTTTTTCAACACGGCGGTGGTGATGAGGATCGTACTCTGCCTCTTGCGTTTCTATAATGAGTAATGCTCGCGCTTTAACAAACAATACACGTATATTTATCTTCTTCGTCACTATCATAAAACATTTACCTCCATCGCCGACGCCCTGAGTCGCGATTTCATGCACACCACCCATAAATTCATAAATAAACATGGTGATGTTTGGTCGACTGGTTCTTCAAATGAAAACCACAGGTAACTTTATGCACTTTGCGTATTCTGTCACAAAATTTTATAGAGGATGAGAATAATATTCTTACACGTAAAATAATCGATAAGAAGAAATATTGTTACTTCATGTGACATGCTACATTTATGATTAATTACTTTGACAGCGATCAAAATTTCTAGATAATAAACGCAAAGAATTTATAAATATGACCTTTTTACACTTTAGTTGAAAAAATCTATTATTGAACCTGGCAGATATGAGAGATATTAATTATTACAGGCTAATCCTCAAGCCTTGGCCTCCGGGGAAAATTTTGGAAGATGAAATTTCCTCGGAACCTAATTTTCAGATTCAGACGGACAGCTACTGTTGAAAACGTGATGAATTCGCTGCGTCACCATCATTTTAGTTTACTGCCACTGCACTCGCCGTTACGTACGTCATTGCGGGGGAGGGGGGGGGGGGGGTTACTACAACAGCTTAATGCCTGCCAAGTTCTATGCAGCGTAAGGGACAGAGCTATAGCTATATGATAGCCCCTGAGCTCAATTTGCTGTCAATCTTAACTTGACCCTTTCGTTTGTAGGCGTATTATATGGAGTAAAGTATCTTAACGATGATCAATTTCAACGTCAACACACGACCAATATCAGGGCACCTGGTTCCGTATAATGACTGCTAGTGAACGGACTAATAAAGGGTTATCAGATACTTACTCTAGTTTTCTAATAAAGTTCTACGTGAATATTTTACTGCAACGAGAACACATTCTGTTAAACTTAGTCTGATTTCAATCCTTCCATTATACTTTTGTAATAGGTTATTTATTTAGTATTCATTATTGTATATAGAATCTGCATTGAAAACGACCAATCCTATTTTTTGTTGAATAATTCCAATTCCAATCCATACGACTACCAATAAGATTAAATCCGGTTACTCGTAGAAAACTTCACTGCTTTCCGACAAATTCAATCAATTACATACCTACATATACTTAGTAGTATATCAGCTCAGATCAGCTGATATACTACTAAGTATATGTAGGTAGCTAGCGTACACCGTGATTTCGATAACAGATTGAACCAAGTTGAGGATGTTTTTTTCTAGCTAAGCTATTTGTTTTTCTTTCATAATTATTTTAATTATATAACTGCGGCGTTCACACAAGGAAAGTTAATGTACCTAATATAACGTTACGAATACGTTCAAGTAAAAGTTAATCAACTAATTGAAAACGCTACAGGACCATGACCATGGCTTTCTTTACGTGTAAATTCGAAAACAATGCGATAATAAACTTACCTTCAACTTATTTTTAGTTAAAAAGGTGTCTTCCATGTTGGGCTGGGAGCAAAGAAAAAACATAGAATGTACCAGTTGCTTCTCTACCCGCGCAGATGGTAAAAGACCATCGAGGGAATGGGCGAAACTTATAGGAATCATGTTATAGGCGATGAGGCTAGCAACCCATCACTATTTTGATTCCATTTTCCACCTATACACCCTCAATCTTGCTAATTGTGGCCTGTAGGTACCTGTTACCTTAGGCTCTGTCTACCCTATAAGGGATGAAGACGTGATTTGTGTATGTATGTATGTATGTATGTAAAAATGCTGTAAAAATTGACCGCTAAATAACCTATCAAGTGGCTCTCGTACCAACTTGCAAGCTAGTCTTGTAAGAGATCTCTAAGGTACCAATCAAAAATCATTGCGCTACGTAATCCAAGAAGAAATGCGTAGAAAACGTTTGTATGGTAATTAACACTTCTTTGCACTCTTGTTTTAGGGTGAATGGCGGCAGAGTAAGCTGCGGCGCGCTTGCCGCCGCCGCTGGCGCCCGTGGCTCGCGGCTGGCGCCGGCGGCCGCGAGCTGCCACGCGCGCCGCGCTGAGTCGCTCGCCGCGTGACGCCCGGGCTTGGTGTGTGTCCGTATTGTTAACCCACATTCTCCCCATGACAGTTTACATCTACCAGTGTTATACGTTAACGAACGTTTAGAATAAATTTGAGGACAAAAGTCCAGTCCGGGTCATCCTTAACTTAAATAAATAAATTAGGTTCTAGAGTCAATGAATAAACCTGCGAGGACGATACCACATTAAACCCCAATAGCCTGGTGAGTGTCTCAGTTTACATTCAGTGTAAATATTTGTTGTAAATTGTTATTTTTAAATACTACAAACTAACCTGTGATAACCACAGACTTCTAATATTATGCAACTAAAATTAGCAACGCTTTTTGTGAGAGCTTTGTTTTTCACTTCGAGAATTTAGATATGACACAGAGTCCCTGTTTTAGTAGGTACTCGTAAAACTCAGTTTAGCCATCTATTACATAAGTTTTATCTGAATCTACTTGGAAATTATGATATATATTGGTGTATTTGTTGTTTATGGGGCTTTCCGCTTAGTAACCACGACGATGCACAACGTAGGGAGGGTAGTGGAAGAGGGAGGGAGGGTGGCGCGGCGGACGGCGGCGGCGCGTAGGTCCGGCCAGCGCGCATGCGCCCGCGGGCTCCGCGGCGCCGGCTCGCCACCAACCAGCACTTTAGCACTAGCACTAGCACACTGCTAGCACAACTCGGGTCAATACATTGAAAACGAAACGTATTCCTGTTAGGTAAAGGTTAAGTTGGAATGTTTGAAAAGTCAGAGGTCAAAGACTAGGCCGAATTCACAAATAACATCATAAATAAGGTGACCCATTTGCATGTTTACCCATTTTCATAAAGTGTGTGTAAGTAGGTACCTATATTAAAAGAATACAACTTTGATCTGTTCAAATATTACCATGAAATCGACTGTATGTCTACAAAATAGGTTACTGTTTGACCCACAGGACCGGTAGTAGGTCAGTATCTACTCAACTTGGGCACGTTACTGTGCCTGACTTAAGTATAATTAAAGTTACTTTACTGTATGTACCAATTAATCAAATCAAATTGGCATTTTATTTCAACAAAATAAAGCTTTGCATTCGTGGAAAGTATACACGTCCGCCTCGAGTTGAAACCAGCTGTCACACGAATAATGAACAATCAGGGCACCAGACACCTTTGTCGGTTACTTGAAATAACATTGGTCGCCGGCCGGTGCCCGGCGCGGCTTCCCGGTAGCGGCCACATATCAGTAATTCCGCCGAGTCTGCTATCCGCAAATAGCTTTGCGTTACGAGTTACGGCTACACTGTTATGCAATTCCGCGACCTATAATCGAACTATGTAGGTTATGATGCTATCTGTGGGATACCAAAATGAGCTGAAAATACGAATCTCTAATATTAATAAACAATACTCATGGAAAAATCCGAAAAGTAAAGCTATGGCGGGGAACTGCTCTTACTTTTCCGATTTATTTCATGTATTCTAGTTATCAGTATTGTTTAGAAATATAATTTGTAACGGGTAAACCGTAAAAATAATTACAAAAATTGGGAAGTAAAATTCTCGCTTCTTTAATAGAATGAATCTCTAAATTTACAAATTATTAAATTCATACTAAATACAGACAGGCTGTTTCACTTTATTACAGTAACCAAAGCAACAGTATTGACACGGTTTCAAATGTATTAAAATGAAAATGACAAGGCTCTGAAGAATTCGGCTACTTTTGAGGTCAGCCTCTCAATAACAAACACGTACTTTTCTCATTTGTCTATATGTATAAAGGTAACATATGAAAATAATTATTGACTTTTATTATAGACAATTCATGGTTAGGTACCCCTCAGGAGCCAATTCTATCAACTCTCTCTTTATCTATCTAAAGTAGATAGACGGGCACGGGGATCATCTGATGTTAAGTGATCATTGCCATCTATAAGGTAGGTACTCATCTAAACCACACTTGTGGTTGACATTAAGTTCAATTTTGTTTTATACCAGGTCGGTTTTGTTTGTCTCGCCAAAGCAAATGGCAACGTAACAAATGAATGCTAATTTAACATAAACTAACTGGCGTTTACGAATATGGGGCCACGTAAAAAACGACTTATCATTAATATCTCTACCGTTTGTTTATGGAAAGTGCCCTTTAACACAAATTTCTTGGTTCACTAGAACATTGATTATGGTGTCTAGTTTTGACACGACGCGATAAATTAAATCCTCATAGACTTCACAAATTACAATTATTAAGTATTTCGTATTCATGGTGCGGCGTGCGCTGTGATCAAACGGCATTAATAATAATTTATCACATAGATACAAGATGATTGGAGTCAATGAGACGCCGCAACACAAATCAAGGCTTATTTATATGAAAAGCATGCCGCTACTTGAACACTGATGCCATAGTGTGTAATTGCTAGCGTGGTCTTATTTTAATTACGGAAGAGTCATCAAATATTTACACCATCAGAATTTTCCGTACTAAAACGTAAGATTGTTTAATGTTCCTGAGTCCGATTTTAAGGAAATATGGAGACAAATGCTGTGAAATATGTAGTAAAAGTATTAAAAGTATTATTATTTAGGAACTCGTAAAAATGAGGTAGAAGTCATCTTGTATTTTATTGAACTTAATTTAGCATTGTATAAGAGCGACGTCTCAAAAATCGCAATCAACATTTTTCGTATGAATAACAAACTGATTTGATCTTGGGAATTGCTCCATCAGTCAGTGCTCAGTGCACGGCATAAACCAATTGAGCGGATTGCGTCAATCGAAGGCTCGGCTCCCGAACGGCGTTCCCTGCGGGACGCCGCCGCACGTGAGTGATCGGAACGCTCGCATCATAGCTCGCCTTATTCAATGAAACTCTGAATAGAGTACGCACCAATGACACTCACTAACTAGCGCAACTGACTCCGCGGCTAGTGCTCGATGGGGGACATCCTGAACACATTATCGCTGCGAGCTACCGTCTCCACGAGTCCGACCACACTCTCCCGCCAACTTTATTATTAAGTGCACGCAATCTACCACAATTGTTGATTTGGTTTATAAAACTAATTCAGACATTTTACCAGTTGCAGGCGTTAACAGCGCGATGGACGAGAAGGCAGAAACAGTACATTTGCAGCCTGTAGCTGAACCAGCCAAGTAAGTACTTTTAATTACATATTTGGCATTAATGCTGTACCAGGTAAGAAATTATCAATAAAACTTTCAAACACACTTTTTAGAATTTGAAACAGTGCGACCCCTCTAGATTAGGGAAAGTAATGACATGTCTTTAAATGAAAAAGCGTTTGCCAATTGATGTTTTGTTTCTAAGGAAGAATTTAGGTCGTTTTAATTAATTCACCGCAAGAGCAAAGCCATAATTGGATACCCAACTAAATAAAATTGTGATTTCATAGTGCTGATGTAGGTACTTTGTAAATACCTGCAAGTGCTGTAAATCGTCGCTATACTCGCAGCTGTATCTGCAAATAGTTCGTCTGCCGCCGTGTGTCGATACGTCGTGTTTTATTACCTGTTACCAACCTGTTGTTATTTTCAGAGACGGCATTCCTGCAAGTTTTGCTGACGATGAAGATTACGATCCACATTTGCATCGCCAAGTTGATAATCCCACAAAGTAAGTGAAAAATTAATAAATAAATGCTTAAATAAATGTTTTAGCTTGCCATTGAAGAAAAAACACAACACAACTAGTTACGTGTTATGGTTGGTCTGAATATGTTATTTCAACCCGTGAATGAACATTATCTGAAATATTTTATTAAGAAGACAACATAATTCCTCTTTATTATTATAACTTTTTAGGCAATTACAGCAGTGTTCTTTTGCAGTGACTTCGAGACGTTAGTGCATTTGCTGAAATGCAGTCTGGGCACCGGAATTTTGGCAATGCCACAGGCGTTCGCACGCTCTGGCTTGGTCACCGGTATCCTCGCCACTGTCATCGTCGGCATCATCGTCACCTATTGCTTACATGTGTTGGTTCGTATTTACAAATATAACTTCTGACAGGAACATTTCGGCCCCTTGATAGTATTACAGTCAGCGTCATATAGTATGAAACATCCAAAGTGACCAATAAGTTCGACTCACCATACTATTACTATGGTGTACCGTATTTGGATCACTTTCAAACGACATGACGCTGACTGGACATACGTGCTTTGATTTTTACTCTTGGTACCCCAGTACTTTGACATGTGCCCTCTCGACCAGAAATAATTTGGTTAGGTTAGGTTGGTTTAATCTTTTGAAACGTTCCAAATAAGTCAAACAACTAAATTGATCTGAGTAGAAATCATTGAAACTAGCTTAATGTAAATATATGAAGATAGATATATATATGAAGGGATCTCATTTATGTGGTACCTATGTCGACAGGTCCGGTCTCAGTACGATATTTGCAAGCGGCTGCGCGTGCCACTACTAACGTACCCAGAGTCGATGTCAGCCGCGCTAGCTGCGGGTCCGCCATCTCTGCGCGCGCTGGCTCGCCCAGCCGCGCTCGCCGTCGACATCTTCCTCGTCGTCTACCAGCTTGGTATCTGCTGTGTCTACATCGTCTTCATCGCGGAGAATATAAAGACGGTACCTACTATTTTTGGTTGGTAACAAAAATGTATCTACGTGTGCATAATACGATAGAGTTACAGCATAGGTTTTCACACAGTTTTATATAATTCAACATATATTTTTGTATTTGCTCTCTGTGTTAAGTCTAATAAGGCATTTAAAGATGAGAATTCTGAGATCTAAGTTATGTACTTCTAATTTTTTTACACAATATTTCCGAGTGTATGCGTCGGGAATAAATTTGCTCAATGCCACCGTTTAAAGCGAGGCCGTTGCGTTGCAAGTGACTTAAGTGGGCGCCTACGCGCCGCCGCTTAGGTCGCCGGATGCCCTACACATCATTAACGTGTCAATATTAATCAGCAAGCTCACAATGCAAAAGTTTAAGTCGTGCGTGTGTAAAATGTTTGAAATACTTTTTTTTTAGTTTATGAAATCCATGTGTAATTACAATTAATTATCTCTTCATAATCGAGATTATGAGCATCGCTTTACTTTTTTACAGATGGTTGACCCTCACTACAAAATGGCGATTGAAATCCACATGCTAATCGTTCTGGGCCCCCTGATTGCGTTCAATTGCATCCCAAATTTAAAGATATTAGCGCCATTTTCCACTCTCGCCAATTTGATTACCTTCGTCGGCCTAGCTGTGGTGGTATACTACCTGTTATCGGGCACGAAGTCTCAAACTGAACTGGACTACTGGGGCTCCATTTCTACATTCCCTTTGTTCTTTGGAACAATATTGTTTGCGCTAACCGCAGTAGGGGTGGTAAGTGCTCTTATATTTACTAATTAGTATATCATTATAGTTTGGTCCAGCCAAGCGACAGTCTCAATTTCATTTCATATCCTGATCATAAAGATAAATATAATAAAAAAATAAAAATGTAGTATCTGTGTCGTGGTGCAACTATAAGCGAATAATTATACTAATCCTAAAACAGAGTGCACTATGTGGTTACTCTTATTCACTAATTTCTCTCCCTGTTCAACAGCAAAGCAAAAAAAAACAAATTCAATGTACCTATATTACACCAGCTCACTGCGTATTCGATTTGAAACGTTTAAAAACACAAGTAAATTAAAGTTCAAACTAAGTTCGAAAACAGAGATAAGAATAGTGTTTTGTCCAATACTTACTTGGTACCGAGGACAATAAGCGAAATGAACTTTATATTGTTAAATCCGATTCAATGGTATCTAATGTTAACCTGAAGCTAGCGTTTCCGCCAATTGAGGTGCAGCCAAATGACGGATGGTATTAACGGTCGAATGTAGTCACTGAAACGTTTTCTATGGAAACAAAGCGGGGTGGCTTTCAAGAAATCGTGCCATCTCGTATCCCAATGCAGTGACGTCACATCGCTATTGGAGGAAATATAAGTTTTGGCCTACTTTAATTGTCTAATGTTGATTAAAAGCTGACTGCGTTTCGGGCAGGTAATAGCGCTGGAGAACAACATGAAGACGCCGAAGTCGTTCGGCAAGCCACTGGGCGTGCTAAACGTGGGCATGACCTTCATCGTGTTGCTCTACGTGACTGTGGGGGCCATCGGCTACGTGTTCTGCGTCTCCGAGTGTAAAGACTCTATCACGCTTAACCTGCCTCAAGGAGCCTGGTCAGTACTTTCTTATACTGTAGTGTAAGTACAGATATAGTTAGGCTTATATGTGGTCCTTGATTTCCAATCTAAACAGTAAAGAAATCATTAGACTAATAGGTGAACATTAAAGAAACAATTAAAGATCTTTAGTTAGATATTGCTGATAACGAGATCTAAAACTGAATGCAAAAGTATACCCATGGTATAAACAGTTGATAGGTACCTATGTCTGAACAGCAAGTCCATGTGATATGAGTAATAATCCTTTGGGCTTGTTAAATTTTATTCTATTTAGTTGTTTTGTTCCTAAGTCTGTTCAAAGAAAATACTTTTTGTGTCTACCTATGCATGCATGTGATGTAATATGATCTGCGGAATGGATCCATAGACATCATTATAATACAGAGTCCCTTTTTCTTTCAAGCAATCGTCAAAGGTTAATTATGTCACCCATGGGTAGGTAAAGTACCGGCTAAGCCATGGACTAAACCGTGCCATTGGTTCATTAGCTCTCAAACTGGACAAAGGGTAAGTTTGTTATTGTAACGTCGTCGTTAGATTATTAAATGTTCGCTTACCTTCAGCGTTACCTCCGGGGTTTCGAATCTCTGAAGATATGTATTGAAAAAATAAATTAAGCGATGCACGTCGAGACACTGGTAGAGATGAACAGTTGTTAGATTGTTTTAGTGAGGCAGCTGTTGCTTAACTACTATTTATGACAGCATGAATTTTACTAAAATCTTTATTGACAGCTGGGCCGTGGGTAGCAAAATTTAGTGCGCCATTATTTTACTACTATACTTGTACATCTATTAGCTCTTTTTTATCAAATTTTTGTACGTAAATCATTGTGATCATTAACATTGAAGTTTCGTACTATCTCAGGTGCCTGCCTAAACCCGAAAACTAAATTCGTTCCGTAACTCCATCAGAATAAATAATGGTCCCCAATTGTCACACTGAAACAAATTGTGTTTACAGGTTAGCAACCAGCGTTCGAGGTTTGTTCGCGATTGCCATTTTCATCAGCTACGGGCTACAGTGCTACGTGCCAGTGGAGGTGGTGTGGACGGGCTACGTGCGCCCGCGCCTGCTGCGCTCACACGCCACACAGAGAAAGCTCGTGGTCGCTGAGTACTCCCTCAGGATTGCCTTGTGCCTTCTTACTTGTAAGTTTTGGCTACGACATGTTATTAGTTGCGGAAAACGTACTTACTTAAATGTGAAAATAATGAATGGTGCGCCACAAAGTCGGTATTTTTTTTTGATTTTCTGACCATTTCCAGGGTAAATTTGGTCATTTGATTCTGTACGGCATCAGTTTCATACTGTTTCAATACAGCTTCTAATCCATTATTCCGCAACGCCGTACAAAAATCATGCGACAAGGGGAAAAAATCGAGGGTTGCACTTTTGAATTCTCACCAGCACCCAGTTGGACAGCTTACAAGTGACGGCATAGTGCTGAATCTTATTATTTTATGCTCTTATATCGTCCTATATACGTCACCTGGTGGTTCATATGACCCACATTTTTTGTACGTGGGCCTGTAGTCTATTTGGTTTTAAATAGTTACCTACTGACATAATAGCTTTCTCTCGTGAGTCTATATGTGCTCACGGAACTTCACATTCTTCCGGGAAACTAATATTTACTGTTTTACTGTAAGTTTCCGCCGTTTTAGTACCCTATTTGAACCACTGTGTGCTAAGGAGACTAAAATTGGGTTATTTTTTTGTAGTCGTATTCGCGGTGTCGGTCCCGCGGCTGGGGCTATTCATCTCTCTGTTCGGCGCGCTGTGCCTGTCTGCGCTGGGCATCTGCTTCCCGGCGCTTATGGACATGTGCGTCTCTTGGACGGAGACCGTAACTGCGCAAGGCGGTCGCCTGCGCCGCGTCAAGGACTGGCTGCTCTTCCTCTTCGGGATTCTCGGTCTCGTGATCGGCACTTACACGGCTCTGCTCGCGATTGTGCGTTCCTTCCAGACTGTACCTGTAGCCCCTTCTACCACTAACTAAAGATCGTTTCGTAATTCAAAAGCTGTGAACAAAGTTGTGAACAATGGGATCTGACGAAATAAATTTGTCGCTTGGCTGAGAGCATTGCCCGTGCTATTAAAAGGTTGCTTGCAAAGTTGTTAATCACTATTTATAGGATAATCTGCATGTGTCCTTACAAATAAATAAGTAGATGTCAAATATTTGTAATTATTTCATCTGTTTGTAAAATCCAATATTGATGAAATATCTAGAGTTTGTCCTCATTGTTTACAGCTTTAAGTTTTAATTCCGGAACATTATACGTATAGTGTTTTATTAAACGCGTATTGTGAATAGTGATAAGCGCCGCCGCCGCAACTAGCTTTTATTGTAAATACTCTATGGTTAATTTAGCCTTGTTATAATTATCGCAATAAAAATACTGTGATTCAACTTGTTCATGCATGATTAAAAAGTATTGACATTACACTGACGAGCAAATTCCAGATTAACTAGCATTAAGCAGGCAGTCGCCATCAAAGAAGTACCTATACTTCTGCTAAGGTTCAAATATTACGCTTAGATCAAAAACATTTCGACGGGGAATTCTAAATTGGTGACTATAATATTATTTTGCACGAGATTTATTCAATATCAGAGTTAAACTTTTATCCAGTTAACTCAATTCATTAAAAATACGTTACAAAAATGTTTTTTTATTAAAATTTGATAGGTAGGCAATGATTTAGAACGACAAAATTTCGAATTGAGTCTGTTAAATTTTGGATATATTACGTATATTTAATAAATATGGTTCTACTTTATCACTGTACGATCAAAGCTTTGCCAAACAAATGGCATGTTTTGTACAACTGTCGGTGTGGATTGATCATAATTTCGTTTTTAATAATTGTCATAATAATTGGGCACGCGAATCCTAGGCTGCGCCAGCAGTTCGTTGAAACCCAATTAGTATTCTTATATACCTGATGTTAATAAAATAATACATGCATACATAAATCACGTCTTTATCCCTTGCGAGGTAGACAGAGCCTAAGGTTTCAAAACCTAAAGGCCGCATTTAGCATGTGATGGGTGAGGATGAGTTGCTAGCCGCATCGCCTATAACATTATTCCTAAGATTTTCGCCCATTCCCTCAATGGGCTTTTACTTTTTTTTTAAGAGCAACTGGTACATTCCATGTTTTTTCTTTGCTCGCAGACCGGCATGGAGTGGAATAATAGGTCATTTAATTCTAAAAAACACGAATGGATCGTATGAGAAAACGTAAGTAGAAATATCTTTAGATTGCAACGAAAGTAACCACAAAGGAGTCCCCTTGTCATCATTCACCCTTATAAGGGCCTCCGAACTTCTAAGTCCCAATGGTCATGATCTGGTTAGCTACCTATCTTATCATACCAAATTACTGTAATATAGCGAGCTAATTTTAAGCTACGGTGGCCCAGAATGGTGCTTCCGAGCTAGCAAGCCCCGGATACCTAATTAGTATAAAGTTGTGAGTAAATGACCTATTCAGGCGGTAGGTACATCTATTGGATCTTAGTTTTCATTTTTTCTGATTGGCCTTTCAACCAAAGAGTTAACGGACTCCTTACTTTATAGTTATTTTAAAAATTAGCTGAATACCTAGGTGACTTCAAGTACGTAAGTATTATAACGAAGTTTAAAGGAAATCTATCACAGCCGACCAACTTATAAAATGTACTTGAAACCGTGAACTATGTTCATAGTAGTACCAAATAAAAGTGAAAAATGATAATTAAGTTCATAATATCCACATATTATGTCAGGCAACTACGAAACCCTACACTGCGCGTGGCCCGACTTGGGCGGTTCTTTAAAATTGATTTAGTCCGTTTACTCTTTGCGGCCGCCGTAACTGTAATTTTATAATGTAGTCTATTACACAAAGAGATAAAGATGAAGACGTGATTTATGTGTATGTATGCATCTGTTACATATGGTGCGATGCTAAACAGGCAAAGCGTCGGCGTCGTAGTCCAGGAGCCACAGGGCTCTTTGTTGCAGTTTTAAATTGCCCTTGTATCATTCTAAGGCTGTTAGGCTGTTAGAAAACATTTTAGTATTATGTGGAGTTTGATAGAAATTATTCTTTTACTTTAATGATGCGTGTTTAATATAATTATTTTGGCGTATGGACACCCGAACCCATAGGTACTTGCTTACTTCAGCCATACATACGGTAATAGTAACAGCAGAAGTCTTAAGTACTGTAGAGCTGCCTAGATGAGGCACTTAGTTTTGTACGAGTGATCGAGTTAAAAAGTGTACGTATTCAAACTGTTGTTGCGTAAGGCCTAAGCTACTAAATATGAGTTAAAATGAAAATTTAATTAATACTTCAGTTTTTATTCAGCTTGGTTAAACTATCATAATATAACAAGCAATATTAAAATTGTCTATTTGGGTTCCCGGTCCAAGCTGATCTGAGAGCCGTCAGAAGTTCCAAACAAAAGATTTAAAATATCGAACGAGTGTTCGATATATGGAACTTGAACTAAGTCTCATAGCAGCCAGCAACAGAAACCTGCCAGTATAAAACTAGCTGATCCTATTCCTACAGTACCTACATAATAAACATACACTCAATCGAAGGTGATAGAAATGTTACTTGTATTTAGAGATATTTAGACAAGAGTGGCATATTATATAGTTTACCTTTTGTATCAATGAAACTAAGATTATGCGACAAGTACCGCTGTACAGCTTGTATAGAAACTAGTAAGTACCTACCGGTAGGCTAAGCAAATAAAAGCTCAATAACATAGTACCTATACAGACAAACTTTTACAGTCTTATGATCATCGCACAAATGATTAGCAGAGAACTGGATCGGTATCGGCTGGATAAAGCCTTTGTATGGGAAAATGAAACTATACTGAAAATGCTTACTTCGGCATCATGACGACATTGCCTCAGCCTCGCCAAATATAATAGTCTAACAACTTAGGTACGATCAATTGCTGACGTTGACCGCTAGTCGTTATTTTCACCAGCTGCCTTCTCGCCATAATCGCAATATCGCCATAGCCTCATAGATGCTGCTGTGGCGCTTCCGTGAGAAGCGAAGCGATGCCGATCTAGCGTCGTGCTCATATGTGCGTGACAATCTTTGTAAGTACTAGGTACAAAACAGACCAAACACAGACCAAAACTTGAAATGTTTTCGTACTTAGGTACCTAAGCTGCTTTTCATTGGCTGCCTGTAGGAATAGTCGCCATATATATTATATTCAATACACCTGTTTCATGGCAATGTTGCTGCAGGCAAGCTTGTATTTGAATGCTTTTTATTCCTAGAACTATTTAGATACCTACCTAAGTAATTAGCGCTATGTACCTATCAATATTACTTTAAACAAGATAGCTTTAAGTTCTACTTATGTATTGACATAAATAAACACCGCAACTTGAGCTTGTTACTTGAAAAGTGTATCAATTTAAGTCGTAAATTGCGACACCCGATCCCGATTATGCCAGAGCTACATTCGTGAAGTGGCATGAGAGTTGGCGAGGATAGGAGGCAAGAGCCCTACTGTAGCTACCTCATCCTGACGCACATCGCGCTACTCGTCATGCCAGCGGCTCCTATTTTGAAAGGGCTTTTGTTTGTGAGTCAAAGGGTAATAAAGGGAGCCAGAGCGAACAGAGCAGTGCGATGAGTAATACAAGGAGCATTTATCCGACCCTGGGCCTATTCGTTTTGCGCTTTTAAGTATATTTTTATACGGACGAGAGCATGAGGATACTATAGGTATTTCTTGCTAGAACTATCAACGGATTGAGAGAAGATTTATTTGATCTTCACAAGTTGTTAAAATACCGTCCTATGACCGTAAAACGCTTAGGCAAAATTTAATTTAGAGTAAACCAGGGAGTTATTGCCCACTGACAATGATTGCCCACTTTAAGCAAAGCATTGCCAGATGTTAGCTTTGCATCATTCTAGTTGGATTAGAATTTGCTAGCTCGGTTTGTAATTAACATTACAATCGATTTAAAATTGACCAAAGGCAACACTTCAAAAAATAGTAAGGGGTATTTTGTCTACATGGATGAACGTGTTACTCAAACAGGTAAAAATTTTATCAATTTTCTGAAGAACTAATTTGCTTGAAGGTTATTTTTGAGATTAATTATTTGATATTCTGCTCTTATTTATTACATGAATATGATAAAATAAATAGTAGGTATTTTCGCAGTTTTTGACGTAAATCGGTTGGTTTGGGCATGTAGAGCGGATGGATGAAAGTAGACTAACTAAACAGATCTATATGGGGAGTGTGAATGGTTACGTTGGGAGGGGAAGGCCTAGACGGACGTTCCGAGACCAAATAGGAGACGTTTTGGAAAAAGGTCAGGTCAGGAGTACCCGAAACCGACGAGCATGTATGAAGAGATTGATGACTGTGGATGAAGCGAAATAAGTATGTCAGGATCGTAGCAAGTGGAATAAAGTAGTCTCTGCCTACCCCTGTGGGAAAGCGGCGTAACGGTATGTATGTATGTATTTGACGTAAACTACGAGTTAAATTTTGAATCGTAACGGTCATTTTTGCTGTGGGTAATCACTGAACCAAAATCTGAATATATTTAGGTATTGCCCACCATTGTTTGAGTAATTGTCATAATTATATTAATATCTATAGTAATTGCCCGGCCAATAGCCTAAGATACCAAAAATGCACTATAAATTTATTTTTATGCCATCGTTATTATGGTACAAGATTCTGGCTCTGGCGATTCCAACTCATCATCATCATCAGCAAAATAATTATTTGATGTAGTTATGAAAGCTAAACGCGATCCTTTTTAATTCATTAAGGACTATTAAGTTTATGTCGTCTAATGTTTATTTATGTGTAAAGTCAATTCAGACTTTGGTTTATGATTTTAAGTTGCTGGGCAATTACTGTGCTGTGACGTTGGCAATTACTGTAGCTTCTGGGCAATAACTGCACTTTGTAGATGATTTCATTTTGTTAACTTATTTTCCAAGTTATTTAAGTTTTAATTTAAAACTATTGAAATTCTATGTAAGAATTTATTAGGTTATAAGAAAATAACAATACACAGTCTGCAACTATGTTTTTATTTTTAATTTGGAAGTAAATGTGTTTGAAGTCCTTAAGTGGGCAATAGCTATGTGGTTTACCCTACCAATTTTTAAGTTGTTCGAAAAAGGCAAAACATCCTAATCTGCCCTTAACACTTATCGACGACCATTGTCTATTAATGAAAGTTTGACCTGTAGTACGTACATACCTACATACAAACTGAAGGCGAAAATCGGGTGAGTAAAGGATAATGAAAACTCACGGTTTGTGCAAGGTACTTATATCACGATTTATTACATAAAACACCGATTTAGGAAATATACCGTCAGCAGATCAAATCACTAGATTCGAGCCGTTGAGCTCAGTACATTACTCGTATGTCCAGCGATTAACATCATCAATGAATACCTAACGCAGTCCGCGGCCGGGCGGCGGCGCGCGCGGACGCCTTCGTAAATAAAAACAAAACATAAATACAACAATTAACGTTTATTTCAATCCATAGAACCATATAAATTACGGTCAAACAAAATACTACTCATACAAGTAAATCGATATGGTTTTATGTTGTTGCAAACAATAGGTAACAGATGCCTACTTTAAAAAATAAAGTAGCCTAAGTAGAGGAAGTTTTGATAGCATTATTATTAACAAATAAATAGAGTCAACAGAAGGGGTGCGAGTAGGGCCGGATACAGTTTGCAGCGAGCGGACCGGTCGGGCGCAGGCGCAGGCGTGTGGCGTGAGGGGGCGGGGACGGGAGCGGGAGCGGCGAGGCAGCGCGAGCGGCGCGGGCGGCCCTGCCCGATCCACTTCACATACACTACACTTCTCTTAGCTTAAGTTAAGTATAGCTAACCGTAATGTTCGTACATACAACTCCTCGTTATCACGACGCCTTGCGGCCGGTCCACACGACCGCCGCGAACTCCCCGCTGCCGCGATGCCACTGCTTCGAGCCGGTGTCGTGTGGACCAGACTTAAAACTATCATATTAACTATACCCATGTTACAATTTTCGAAGAAACATATTTAATAGTAGTATCATGTATGGATTTTACAATACCATATAACACATATTGCGTATGTCAATGTATATCATAACAAACAAGATGGAGTATCAAATGCCGCACTGGGCGGCCGATTAAAATTAGGTTCGTTACATATTATAATAATTATCATTTGATATGAAACAGTGCATTTCAAAAGTTCAACCGTCACACCTTTATAGAATCCCTCACTTGTAAACTTTTATAGAAAAAACATTTTATTGTTCTCGCTTTGTATCCATAAAATACTTTCAAATGCAACAACTTCTTAGTCTTAGTTTATAAACATTATTTTCTTCAATTCAATAAACATTCAATTGACTCATATATCAACGACAAAAACCTACAAAAATATATATTAACATTAGCACGAGTCAAATAGAGTGCGGGGGAGCGCCAAAGGACGCTTTCAGTGCATTGGGAGGCGCGGTCCGCGGCCGCGGGCGGCGCGGGCCGCGCGTCGTCCGTCGCGGGGCCTACCCATTCGATACGATAACGCAAGTCCGTTTACAACTAAAAAAATATAAACTTTCAAAAACGTTAACAACTACAGCCATAACAAAAATAGACTAATAACGACTACGCTACGGAATCTACCAACTACTTAAAACTATTCACTAAGTCAATTTGAAACGAAACTATAGTATTCGCTCACTACGTAAACGACAGAGGGTTCGCATGTGATGCGGTAGAAGAGGCAAGGAGACGCGGGAGCGTCGCCGGCGGGAGTTAATCTCAGGAGCGGTCCTACGAAGCGAGCCAGAGTGAGAAACCTGCGCGGGCGGCGGCCCCGGACGCGGCGCGCGGACGGACGGGGTCGGAGCTTGCGGTAACTTGTACAGACGGGTCGGAGAGGTCCGGGGTCCGGGGCGTGGCCCGGGGCCGACTCTAGGCCCCCATTAAAACTACCTATATACAGACGCAGCCACTACATTTGCGCATGCGTACGCGAGCCACTTGAGCAAACTAGCGCGCAGCGGCCCGCAGCGGCGGCGCGGGCACGGCGCGGCGGGCGGCGGCGCGCGCGGCCTGTGCCGGATCAATATAAATATTCAACAACATTAACTTATTACAATAATCCGCATTCGGGTCGGAAAACACGACGCGGCGCACGCTCGGCACCTAACAACAAACACCCTTCAAAAATAACATTTTGCCATAAAATTTTGGTCCGTACGTCGTTGGCTAACCCTGTTGAGTGTCGGATCGAGTCCGAATGAAGGAATTAGAGACGACGAAAGATCGGAGCGGAGCTCGAATGGGACTTTGGTTAACATTTATCTATTAAACTAACTAGGTAATCTTACGGTAACTGCAAAATCGTTTAATCCTAGGTAACGTACAACATAGTCTAGTAGAGCGTGTTACATTACAGAACCTTAGGTGGCCTGCCGATTCATTACGTCTTTGATTCGACATACACAATAAAATATAAAATAAAAATAAATTACGTTTTAAAATTGTGATCTTAGTTTTTGTGTCAACTGACGTCTTGATTTAAGATGATTATTGTTTCAGCAATCATAAAATGAAAAATCGGCCTTTTGGTGGGAAAGTATTATACAACATAAAAATTAGTGTCAAAAATTGACGTCCCAAACAGGCAAACCAAGGTGTCAGGATGCGGAGACTGACGCAGCAGGAACATCATAAGTAACAATAGAGTGAGATTGGCCAGAGCCTGGAGACTTGGGAACTGAACGAAGCATCACAGGGTGAGAAGTGTCCGCAGCGGGTGCGGCGCGCGCGTCGGCCGAGAGCCCGCGACCTGCAATCAACGACACCATCATGTTTACCTGCTACTCTATCCAAACTAAGTACGAGTCTCAATGTTGTTAGGTACACTCCTAATAATCTCAACAGAAACATCGGTAAAATTGCGTAAACATTAAAGTATTTCTTTCTAGTCAAATGTGCGTAATTCCAATCAGTGTTTTTACTGAAAGCAATGTGTGGTAGGTATTTAAGTACTTCAGTGGGGAACTATTTCGGATAGCATGGATTTATGTAATAATGAAAATCAGTAAGTAAGTATCTACGTTATTCTCGTATTTTCTAAAGCCATTTTCCTTGCGGTGATTCTTAGCCATGTTTCATGTTTTATGTGTAAAATCGGTCCAGCTGTTTGTAGATTGTCAGCTCTTTTCCAAAACGATGTAAGGCATTTTTTGCCATAAAATTGAATTATTTGTTTATTTAAGTATAATTACTCAATTAATGCGTGGGGGGGTTACCCATTTTTTTAATTTACTGTTATATCCTTTAGTAACTGTTATTATAAATAAAGGAAAACTGATGTAATATTAGGACAGGGGAAACAAGTACTGTCAAAGCAAGGGTTAGAAATGAGGGCTCGAACAAACGAACGGGTACCTACTTGTCTAGTGGCGTGTTTGTGCTATGCGGGAAGGTGCGGGCGAGAAGGGACAGCCACCTATACATCCGCGTACTTAGATAACTTCTCGCGCAGGATGTGATTTTCTTTCTTCAACAGCTCTACTTCTTGCCGCAGCCCCATGTTCTGAGGAAACGGTGATTGATATCAGAATCGAAATGATAGAGCAGAAGATTTTCGCTCACACCGGCTGACTGTGCCTATATATTGGCGTTAAATAATCACAAATTTGAAGTCAAGTCTAACCTCCTTCTCCAGGTATCCGGCTCTTAGCGCGATTTGGTTCTCCTTCATGCGGCGCGCGTCACGTGACCGCTTGGCAGCCATGTTGTTCTTCCGCCGACGCGCCCAGTACTTGTCGTCTTTCAGGTCATCGGGTACGAACTGCCGACGACGCCGATATTGGGTTAGCACACCGTTCCACATACTCAAAGTAACCTTCACCCGCCAGTGAGACACAACTAAGTCGTCACAGAACAAATTTTTAGCAAAATGGTGCGCATTCCTAATCATCCATTAGTCCTTACAAATTAGGACCACCAGTTTAGGACGGGCCACCCTGCACTGTGCCTTGTTTTGTTATGTGTTCAATACTTAGTATATGCTCCGAATAAAGCAATAAGTAATAAATATATGTACAATCGAACTATTTGATTCCTGTCCCACCGCAGAACATACTTACAGAGTGTTGAAATGTTTTTTTGCTTGCCACATTTTTTATGAAATAGTTTCACATGGGACACGATTGAGTTAGTTCGATATGTACACGTAAAATTTAATAAAAAATGCAAATGTTTCTAAAATACACTTTGATCGTTCGCTGTCCACCAAGGTGGGGAGAATGTAAGTGTTAAAGGCAATTAGTGTTTGTCATGTTTAACGATGTTGATCACATTTTATGGATTCTATGCCATCACTATTATTCATTCTCGACGCCAAAATGAACAACGAATCTAATCTAACACACGCAAACAATACATTACAGTGGTCATCGTTTCCGTAACTTAGCGTAGGTACTTTAGACTTGACCTAGGGCAATGACTAATTTAACCGATTCCGGTACAACTTGCTCAAAAATGTTTACTCCCATTTGAATTCTTTCCAAGAAAGCCTAAGAGTACATATTGCATTTTTTTGTCTACTCAAGTCATTCGATACATCTCTAGTCTCACGATATGAGCGTATAAATCTTGCTTTGATGCATTGGGGCTTGGTTTGTATTTAATAAAGGCAAGTTCTTTAAACAGTTAAGATTTGTTTTTATTCTGATATTTTAATACCTTTACTTACTGGTTCTACTGTTTATTTTGACTAATTTTCATAATATACATATTCAAAACTTTAACGGGACCACTTGAAAATGATAATAAGCTTTCGATGAACTTACGATTACCGACTTGAAAATAAATAAAATTAAGTAAAGTCAAAATAAGATTCTACTCTTTTCTGTTTGTTTTAAATCGACTAAACTAAAGAGCTTCGGTTAATTAAATTTCAAAAACTAATTATTTTCATTGTACATGTGTAAAAAATTACTATTAAAAAAAAACAAAATAAACTACTTTCTAGCTAACATTTTGCAATAAATACTCAAGGTCGTTTACAAATGGCTACATGATATTTACAAGTATAAAATTGCATAAAAAGAAAGGTATTCACAGTTCGCCTGAGTATGATCTGATGACTGTTTTCGTGAGAACATACTAACAATTCCAATGAAAGTCTGTAGGTATTTAAAATCAAAAGTAAAATGCGAACTGCAAAATTTAAAATTAAACGGTTCATACCTACTTGAAAATCTTCTTGTTCAATTTTGATAATTTTTCTGTCATTTTGTTCCTGGAATTGCTCTTTGTCTTATTCATTTACAAACTATGTATATACAGTGCCAAATTAGCACCAATTTCACCAGAGTAATGAAGTTCCTGTGCTTTCATTATTAAAGCTCTATTTATTTAAAGTAGGTCGCCTAAAAGTTCCATACACATTTAAAAAAAGTTGATGTCTGTTACATTTAATTTCATAGATAGCAACACAATATGGTTATTCTACTTTTACCTCTCTTGAACACATAATCAAGATACTCTGACGTAAATGATCCGGCGTAATTTAAAAATGGTCCTGTAAAATTTACACCTTGCATTAGAAAAAAAAATACATTTAACGTCAATTTCTACAGTCACAGTAGATACAGTTCATAACTATTTTACATAAGTGTTTTTAGTTCTCAATAGGCAGTTGTCAAATGAGAGTAAGCGACTTTGTTAAGCAGTGCTTTTTTAGAAACGGATAGAAATTATGTCAGGTCAGAAATATTTTAAACATATTTACAACACATATTTGGTTCGCAGATTGACTAGTAATTCGATTCAATATTTTCAAATTGCTATAGAAGAGATTATTTTTAGTAAGCTATTGCTAGTAGGTAGTATTATTACTTGTAGGTAGGTTGTACTTAAATATTTTTGTAGATACAAAGAAATGCTAATAGAAAAACTTTAATTTGAGAAGTACCTACCTTAATCTAAACATCTAGTAGTAATGTAAACAATTCTGGTTCTAAATAAAACATATATTTCTAAAAAAATATAAATATTGTACGAGTAGATATAGAGTTTGAAATTGGGGAATTAAGTACTAAAATAATCAACTTAATCTGAATATTAACATCTTTAAATTAAATAATTGATTTCCCTAGGATGAAATTTACATCATTAAGTATACTTTTCGATATCTAGAGAGTGATAGAATCTCTCTAAATAGGTAGGTACCTAATACGAAATTTTCCTTAAATTGAGCTCTACTATTTCGTTTTGTTTTGCAAGTAATGCGTCGAATTACCACTCAACCTGTATAAAAGACATAGTAGAAAGATCAGATAGTCGGATGCTTATTTACCCACGATTTATCTGCTGGTAAGCGAAAAAATAATTCTAAATGCCAAACTAAAGCGTTTTTTATGTATACTATGTCTATTTTATTATTTGAAAATTTAAATATTGGAAATAAAAATATAATTAAAGAAATCAGAACTATTAAAAGTAATTTTTGAATATATTTCCGTACTGTAAGCATTTACGCGTAAAAAATATAAACATGAGGCGTGAAAGCATCCGAATATACCGCAGTTCAACACTAAATTGTACAGTAGAACAACGCTAGCTACAGAATACGTCAGCCCCGTCACACACAATGTCCCTCATGCAAAACTGAGTAAGGCTAAATACTGCTTGGTAAAGCGTTAGTGCATTTCCATGCTGTGTTTGTATGTGTGTGCCTACTTATGGTGTAGTGGCAGAGTCTCTTTCTAGGGCCTAGGCGTTCAGTCTCTGCTACCATAATGCCTCAGAAGCGGGGTGTATCCTCTGATTTTGAAAACCCAGATTGAAACCACCCAAAAGAAGAAAAAAATTGGAAATCTTTGACAAATAATAGAATATCGGAATGGGCGTTGCAAACACAAGTTTCCGAAACACAGAACACATCCTCACGCTGTGTACCTAAGTGTCGGCCAAGACGCGAGCTTAGTTTTTTTTACAACGGTGCCAATTTTTCTAGCGGCAAATCGAAGTGTTAAAATGTTTTATAGCAAAGCCTCTATTTCAGTCAGTTGACCAAAAATAAACATCACAAACAACCCCGATCGCAGTATTCTAAGGTAAGTAGACACGAAATAATATGATTTCTGCCAAACTCATTAGGTATGCTTTAACTTCTGAGCTTGTAACTTTTGTCGCTTGAAACTTGGGCTTAATATTTCAGGTCAAATGGTGCCAGTCTCAAGATGTATCAGACGAAAACCATGCCACCTACCATTTGATAGCAGGATAAGAATTAATATCTAATTCTAATATATATAATAGCTCTATAAAGTGATTTTATATCATTAAACTAGTACGTCAAAATTTCTAGCTATCAGAAATTTTGACTTACGAGTACCTACTAATATTAATTCCGTTCTAATTTTGTATCACATAAGGGTGTAGTCATTTGTATTGCTGTTATGTTAGTGTGTTGTGTACGAGTTGCGTGTGACGCCGCTCCCCGCAGGCAGCATGCGGCTAGGAATGATCAGCGCACTAACTTCATTTACCTGTTTCCGGGACTTCTTGATCATCGGCTGCGGCTTGAGCTCCTCGTCGGAGAAGGCACGCGTCCGAGGGTCGAAGTCACGGCCCGACGACGCCATTGAAAATGCTGTAATGCGATATTTATCGACACAGTGAATAAATGAGTCGAACTTTATTTGAATGTTTTTTTTTGTATACCTCTATGTATTTTTGTATTCTTGTGCCTAGTTTCTCCTGTGAGTTAGAATTATTCAAATTAAAGCAAGGCACTCTTTTTAGTGTTAAACCAAATTCTTTAATCAACATTTATTGTAAAGATCAGAAATGCTTGAAAAAAGAAAGTCGGACTTTTTCATCTTAATTGAATTGTCTTAATCACGCTCAGTGTAATCACGTCATTACAACCCATAACAGAATAAAGGATAATTTTCTACCAAACGGCCCGCATAGCATCGGATTGGGATGGATTTTACAATCTTTAAAACGATGTTACGAGTAAAATCATGTACGCATATATTATTATGTTTAAAGTAAAACATTAAGAAGCCACGCACAGCAGCTTGACTAAGGGCGTTTTCAGCGACACGCGATCGTAGCTGAAAGTATGCTCCGACGTACGGTGGAAATTCGACATCCTGCCGGACGCGATAGGCTGTCGCCAGACCCGTTGGTTTCCTACCCGACCCTACGCAATGCAAGCCGTTCGGTTGAAATTATCCTTACCGCCAGTGTCTACTTATGTATTTGTCAAATTATGACGTGCACTACTGAAGGATCAGTTACCTTGCCTCGTGACTCTTTAAAATTATTCACGTTAAATGAAAATGATTCTACATAAATAAAATATTGCAAAAACGGTATTTTATACAAAAACTGGACATTTGCTTCCATGAAAATCTATATCTTCAGGTAAAGTAGACTGTAACTATGGGTTTAACGAAAAATTAAGAGATTTTCAAGGTCTCGAGATACTTTCGAGGAGATATTACGAGGTAAGACGACTACATTTTTATTTCTAAAACATATTATTGTGTACAAAATCTCGTACCTATAAGGCCCATCCTTTTAAAAAATAGACGTTTTGTGATTGATAGGGTTAAGGGTTTATTATGAAACAAAGCGAATACTAACTGGAGTCGGCGGGCGAGAGCGGCGGGTTGATGGTGTCCGGACTCATACAGTCGGAGGGCGAGGGCGAGCGCTCGCGCTTGGTGACGGGCGCCTGCAGGCCGAGCGCCAGCCCCGCGCCCGGCCCGAACGCGGAGCCGCCGAGGTGCGCGCCACCCAGCGCCTCTCCTTGCATTCCATTCTCCGACAGGAACTCGTCTAGGTCCACGTACTGCAACACCATATAGCACACACGTCACGCGCCATGCCAAGCAAGGCGCGCCTCGCGCACTCAATAACGCACAGCAAGACAGTCGCAATAATCATTATACATTTAAATGTTATCATTATCAACAATCGCAAGAATGCAAGTCGCTAGCGCCAAAATTTTATGAAAACTTAATCTAAATTTACAAATAGTAGTTTGCAGAAGGCAATAAAGCAAAGGTAAAGGAGGGGGCTAGGGAGATGAGAGCGGGAAAGCGACTCTAGTACCTAGTGCGAGCGGCAGCGACCAGAAAGGTGGTGAGAGACACACACGACACGCAACACGCAATAGGTATTAAAGTTGCGATTACTGACTTCCTGTACCTTGAGATCGGGATCGTAGGGCAGCGTCTTGTCCCATAGGTTGGGCCCCAAGAAGGCGGCCTGCGCCTCCCATAGTTCGCTGTCATCTTTTTTGTCTTCGAGCGTGTCTTTACTGTTCACCGATTTGCCTGTAACAAAAGAGACGTAGGCCGGTCATTGGTGAGCCCGGCGTCGCGTACCGCTCCTTCCATACCGCTCTTGCGAGTTGTAATACTAGAAAACGCCTGCGCTGGCTCCAGCTCGATACCGAGCAAAACGGCCTCTAGCACCAACCTCACATCGTGGTATTTTACAAGAGTGGTCTATGCTTCGCCATTTTTATTGGCAAAGGCGGATGTGCATAGTTAAAGGGTGCGGTATAGATTGAGCGAGCGACGCCGGAGAGTAGGCTGTTAACTAGTATTACTACCAACACGGGCATTCAACAAGATTTTATAAAGGAAATAATAGAAAACTGTGAACTATTTGAATAAAGTTTGCTTCATATTTACAATAAATGCACATAAATATAGTCGCAACGCATTAATTCCGAACATGAAACAATAAAATCGCGTTAGCCAAAATATTTGCACTTCAAAATGCCTGTTGACAAAATGTAACACCAATACAATAGCATTGAAACTTAAAATAATAAATAAATAAATTATTATCAAGTACCCATGCGGTCTGATGTATTCATAGTACTTTCAAGCAAAGGGGAAACATAGTAGGTAACTGAAACTTGACCACCAACGTAAAGGTAGCTAACCTCTGCAAGTAACATTTCGGTCACATTGGACTCGCGTTCGTACACAGTGCAGTCGACAGCTCGCACGCATCGCGTTGGCTTCCGACTGTCACAGACGTCATACCACCCATTTGTTCATTATTTAAACTCCCAAAACAAAACCTTGATCGTAGCTCTATATGCCATCCAAATGGCTAGACTGAAAGAAATGAGTTTTTCTCAAGCTCGCAAGCATTTTCTTTGAAAGCGATTGAGTACAATTTTAATCATTGTCCGAGATATAAATTAAATTAAATTTCTCGTTATAACCACTCATTCATTGCTTAGTTAATTATAGTTTTTAATATGCAGGTACAAAACAGTTCGTCAACACATTTGATTGCCTCTCGATTACCCGTGCTGCTTCAGAGACGAATGGAGATATTCAACATTATTTACTCGAAACTTGCAAATTATCGTATTTCCAATGGGACACGTTACTTTAAAAGCATTTCTTATTTATTTCGATGCAATAACATACGCTGTCAAGTGCAAAACTGACAGGTGATCGTTCAGATTTGGCCCAACGTGTTTAAATTCATGTTTTAGGGAGAATCAGGCGTCGGTAGGAATGGCGAGGGCTGACGGAGGGTGGTGGTCACACGGCGGCGCACGTGAGCGGAGGCTGGCGCGGGGGTCGCGGCCACGTGACGCCGGCACGCGGCCAGCAGCTACAACACCTCCACTCATCTACAGATTTTACACTAAATGTGGGTAGTTAAGCCACTAATTGCAAACACTCGTACAACTGACTTGGACTTCGTCAATACAATTATGAACACAGTATTTAATGATGTCGTCACACTATTTTATTCTTTTGTACACTATACTCGAGTGAATGAAGGTTGCCTTAAAATGAAAAATGTACGCCATTGATAAACAAGAGAACGTTTATGACATACGACGGACGGCTAAAAGAACAGACCTTAATAATTTTGTTAAAGTTAGTTACGTTCGAAAAATAAACAAAAACAATTAGACCGGTCTGACTAATAACTTTTCTCAAAAACGTCAAAACGGACTATGGTTTAGCGAAGCGGTACATCCAAGATTTTTTTTTAATATTAAATAAGCACTATTTCTGAAGATTGCTTTTGATTTAGGGAGAATCAGGCGTCGGTAGGAATGGCGAGGGCTGACGGAGGGTGAGAAAAACCTGTGCCCAACAGTGGGACGTATATAGGCTGGAGATGATGACGATGATGATGCTATTGATTTGGTGCATTAGTGATGCGGTTGCTCTTTCTAGAGAAAAAAAAATCTGTGTGTAAAAGAGTATGAAAATTCATTATGACACGGTCACTGCTATTATAAGATGGGCAGAATGCATTGTCAGTACGAGTTTCAATGACGTCATCGTATGAGTGATTACGATATCGCAATTGTCATATTTATATTGCGAATTGTAGAGACAATAGTATTTAACTTAAGCTGACCATATTAAAAAAAAACTAAATAGGACCAGACCAGTTGCGTGTTTTTATTATTATGTATTTGAAGGAAAGTAATTTCTCGTATTTAATATATTGTAACTATGCGCTACTTCTATGCGATAACAGAGAGTTCGTTTTCTCTTGATAAAATAAATTGAGCGTTTATATTTAAATCCAATCTAAAACACGTAAAAGTGTACAATCCATTGAAAACTCTCCGATGTTACGTGCCGCCACTTTATCGTTAAAAAGCGACGAGTTTGTTAAACATTTATTTTAAAATATTAGACTCTAAAGAAATATTGTATCTAGTATAGTTTAAGTATGAGAAAAACCTAAAACGTTAATAATTATGTACCAGCTAGCTTCTGCCCGCGGGTTCGTTCGCATAGAATTAGTACTACATTAAAGTATTTTAGAAGTACATTCAGAGTATAAGCTCTGCATCTAAATTTGTCTCGCTGTTTTGAGCGTCGAGAAACATTAAACATAACTACCTACTCACGTACCTTCCATTAAACTTTCACGTGTCTTATATGAAACGGACGAAGGGTGATGACAGCAGATAGACCAACAAACAAACGGTGTTAAACCATAATGGATACGGAACCGATCCCCCAAGAAACAACAAATAGGCAAGGCATGCTTCTACCGCAACTCCCACCCCGTAACACCGGACACTGCGTGTTATGAGGATTCTTAACTAAATCAAAAATAATTAAGTTTATATTTAAAAAAATACATCATTGTTATAAGCAAGTTTTATTGACTGTACTCGAATTTTCATCCATATCCTACCAGAGTTAGTAAAAATTTATCTTAAACGAATAACAACGGTTAAATATATAATTGTTCGGTACAGATACCGGTCACATCGGTACAGATGCCGAACAATATTTATTATACGTATTTAACAACTATTTTTATTCGCGTGTCTCAATCGTATAAAAAAAATTACAGAAACACACGATTGAGACAACTTTCTATTTTAATTTCATTCCGAGAAATCCCCACTTCTGATTTTCAATAAAATAAATTATGTACACCTGCATTCTAAAATAATAATTATAGTAATAAGATGGTTTAGTGAATAGCATCATCTTCGGCGACAAGTACATAATACTAAAGCGGCGAGTGTAAGAGTGAACAGCCAGTAGTGGGACCGGCGGGCTGGCCCAAGGCAAGCAGCTGCATTACCATAGCGTGTCTTCTCCGCTCATTACTTAGCTAATTACTTATCACTTGTATTGAACTACTATTTTATCTTGAACTACCTACATTAGGATAGACTAAAATAACAACATGTAATAAACCCCTTTGTAGGGTACAGCAGAATAACAATTTGAATTTATTATTATGCTCAGCCAGATTATTGAGGTAAAGTCTGCTCAAATACATCGGAGCGACCAAGTCGTTCGATTATATGTGGCTATACCATTCTATCATCAAGTATGTAAGTAAGTGTTTAAATATTTTTGGGAACATTGGCTACTTCAATACATCAGAAATTGACGGCAAGTACCAGGGCAGCATTATTAATGTAAGATACACAAAATATTTTGTTTAAGAAAATGTACCTAGAATATGAACATCGTATTTTGTTCAAGGTATGGAAAAAGTAAGATTGATGAAAATCTACCGATATTACTGCGTAGCAAAAGCAAATAGACTTGACATAGAAACCCATTCAGTAGCATTATACCTACGACAACAATGCTGACTCTTGCGGTAATAAGACCAGTGTGGGAAAAAATACATAATGTAAGAATACGGAATCAGATAATAATACTTAAATTGATTTAATTACTATATTAAGTATTGTTCTTAAACCTTAAACCCAATTCGATGGTCAAGCTGAATCAGTTTGGACAACTTCTTTCTATCTTCTTCTAATTACCCAAGTATACAAAGAAGAATACAAATTACATTTGAAATTTACCATGAGCTTTTCGGTGAAGGAAAAAGATCGAAAAGAAACCTGCACACATCTGCGTAGCAATTCAATGAAGTTCCCAATCCGCACTGGGCCCGCGTGGGAACTATAGCCCAAGCTCTCTCATTGTGAGAGGAGGCTTGTACCCAGCAGTGGGTCGTATATAGACTGGAGATGATGATGCATTTGAGTAGGTACTACATAATTTTATTTTTTTGAAGTTAGTGTACGATATTTTGCAGTAGACTAACCTGACGAGGTTGTGAAACATCGTCAAGACCTTTGTGACTTCCGATATACATTTTCTGGCATGTCATGAAAATAAATTGAAGACCACATTTTACACATTTAAATTAAGTGTCATTTGCAGGCTATTGATATTTGCAGCAAAAACGCTGAAACCATTATTTCTTGACACTCATAATTACGACGGTTTTTGCGACGCATATGATAACGAAACGTGTCTGTTACGAACATAAACAATGAAGTTGGTGTCGAGACGTCAACAGAGTCTAGTAACACAATAACGATCGTGGGAGTCGCGAGACACGCGATCGATTGGCGCGCGCGCAGGTTTCCTCGAGAAAAACCGCGGCGTTGCAGCGGAACGGCGCGCGGGCGGCGGGGTACGGAAGCGGGAAGTGAACTAAGCTAACCCACTTGTCGATGTTACGTGCGCGCGCAGCCCCGGCACGCTCCACTCATGCGCAGAACACCTCACACCCCACTCACTCATTGCACAATGTAAGATTAATTCTTCATCCGGTTGATTCTACATATATTATTTCAATGCAATCGTTCCTCTAGTTGAAACTATAAATTTAACAATGGGCTTCTTAGAGCAAAAAAACCTTCACATCTGTATACCTACACAATTACATTTTGAAGATATCCGCAACAACAATACCTTTTTTAGCTTCCTATTACAAACCCAAATGCAGAGCCAATGTACCTACCTAAAGGTGAAACTGGAAAATAGTCTCTTTTGGATACGGGACTCAAAACTTGAAAAGAAACTCGAAATTAATAAATTTATAAATAATCGAAATAAATAAATAATACTTAAATAAAACATTTCGGCAACATGTCCTAATGCGAACTGCTAGGGAATGGAATTCGCTCCCATCGTCTGTATTTCCGGAAAGATACAACCTTGGGCTCTTCAAGGCTAGAGTGAATAGGCTATTACTGAACCAGTGAGTTACACCATTGGCCTCATCTGCACCTTCCACCAAGTGAGATAGAGGTCAATCACTGGTCAGTTCGTAATAAATAAATAAATAATAAATACATGTCGTGGTGTAAATAAAGTTTCAAGCTCTTAACAACGTCTAGAGTCACTTAAGACGCTATGGCATCAAAAATGTTGGCTACTCTCACTTTCGTTGGCAGTTAGGAGAAAGCTTAAACGAAGCGACGCCGTTTCGGCATGCTAGCATTAAAAATAATACCGTCGTAACCTTTTATTTGTGTATCCAAATCTTGTGAAATATTTAAATAGGTTCTGCTTTTCTCGACCCGCGACACAGAAGTGGTCGGGGTTGTCATTAGATCATTAGAACATCTTGAAAACCTGTAAAATGACTTTTTTGGATATGTATTGTGGTTTTCCCGCGGTTCAAGCACAAGTACATACAAGCAGCAGCAGAATGCGATCCAAGACGCAAAGAATAAAACAGTACTACGTTTACCAATACTATTCCAAAGATCGTTTATTTACAATATTTACGCGGATTCACATTACGGTAGGTACGGGTTTTACCGTTAAGAGCATTGAATAATTAGTAACCCTCTAACTCGGCGTAAAATAATTTGATCGTCCTTCCGGTCTTTACGGCTGGTAGAGAAAGTGTTGGCCGAATCGTTAGCAAGCATGTTCCGCGACACAGCTCGGCCGGCAGTGGCGATGACGGCGGTGACGTGATCACTCTCACTTTCCTGAGAAGCAAGTACTAGAAAGTGACGCGACCGCCTCCAAAATACGTTGCGCATTAATATAATAATATGTTGAAAGAAATAAATCTATTAATATAACTATGACCATAAGTTTAAGACAATGCATTAACCATGAAATTTATACGCCAGTGCTTGGTAGACTTATGTGAATTAGGGAAAAGCACATATTTTCCTTAAGAATAGCATTACTGTACCGATCGTTAGTATTACAATCAGGATGTGTGCCTGCTGAAGTGAAGTTAATTGCGTGTATGCATTTACGACGACCATTCACGTGGGGATGATGACGCGTTGGTAGTGGTGGCGGTATAGATACGAATTGCGATTGGAATGCTGCAGGTGAAAAGCTAAGTTGCGTAACAGCTTCACTTCCTACTGGGGAAATATAGGTGAGGAGTGTTGTGTGGAAGGCAGGGTGGGGGGAGTGGGAAGTAGCCGCTGCTCTTGCGCAACGGAGAAAGCAAGCGTTTTCCGGCGGCGCGCGATCATTTTCGTAAACGTGTGAATTGAGCGAAAGTGAGCGAGAAAGTTGAAGCCTTGACGCTCGTCGCGGCGTGGCCGTTACCAACAACAAGTGATGCGAGGTGAATAAATTTGGGATCTGTCCTAAAGAATGATCTAATATAGTATTTGAGTATTTCCGCCTAGCACGCGGTCTTTTCTGGTTTTGAACTAAAAATTTAGTTAGTGCCTAGTGCAGAACAGTATTTAATTACAATGGATATTACAATGTTTCTTTTCTACCAAGATGAGTTTAATGTAGCGATTTCATTAACATTCCCTTCTAAGAATTCGAGTTCTGTTCCGAGTGATCAGTTCATTACAAGCACATAGTATTAAATTATTTATTATTAAATTAGCTTATTGTTGGCGAATACTTAAGTAAACTAAGCAGTCGTTAGTCGCTGTCCAGCAATATACACTGTTTAACGTATTAAGAAGTCCTGAGCTAGAAGAAGCCAAATGAGTGGCAACCATGCGCCGCTTAGCTAAAAAAGGTCATAGCAACTTGAATTTTATTTATACCTACATGTGCCGCTACTCAACTTTACCCAAGTTGGTATAGTGTTGATTTAGAAAAGTGTATATTTGTAATAAAAGAAGAATAAACATCAGAATTTATTGTAGTATATAGCGTAATATACGAACACAAGAGCCTCACGTTTCATTTCTTATCACTCGAGTCACGTTTGCGAACTATCGGTCCATTATAGTTTCTATCGCTAATCAGACAAACGTCCACCTGCTGTGTAGGTTCAACTGTACACACGCGGAAAACCAGTATTTCGTTGAGCGTATACATATTTGTTCAGATTCACTAATCTTAAGTCCGAAATTCGGTGACCAAATAATATTATAGAACAGAGAGCTCCGGCTTTTAGTTGCTAAGTTTACGTTATGAATAATCATGATGAATTAGTTAGTATATATATACATACCCATATCTAAATAGTTAACCAAGGAAACATATATTTATTGTTACACTTTCAATTCGTTACTAATACGAGTACATGCTAATCTGGTTTTAGTTATCATTTACCTAAGTTATCTCGTTATTATGCTTCTTTCTAATTTATAGGAAAGATCTACCTCTCAATTTTGGTATTATCCATTATGTAGGTACTTACTTATCTGACTTGTTGTATGTAAAATAAAATGTTTAATTAACCAAGAACTTATAATACTCATATCGCGGGTTTATTCAGAATAAGCATCCAAACAACCATTTTATGGTTTATTTTCGTCATTTGCGGCATTATTAGGAAGCTTGAGGTAGGGCCACAGCCAGTTCTACACAACATATGTAGAGAGGAATTTAACCTATTCTGTAATTCATTATAATGAAGCTGTATCAATCGAATCAAATGGTACCTAATCCACAAAATTTTAACTTGTGACTTGGATTTTTTTTAAAAACATGTTTCCGTAATAATAACTGATTATTCTTTGACACATAAAAACAGGTATTTATTCTGTTTATTTTCACAAAATTATCTATTATGTCTCATAAGGTTTTAGTTGCCTTTGTTTCCATGGTCGCTACCCGTAGTTTCAAAAGAGGTAAAACTATGTACATAAATACAGGAAATTTACCCGCGGACTAAATTACACAAATAAATGAGTTTCAGTTCTGAAAGTTAATTACGAGTACGGCTATACGAAGCTAAGCATCACTACATAGTATAAAACAAAATCGCTTTCTGTGTCCCTATGCCCCTATGTATGCTTATATCTTCAAAACTACACAACGGATTTTGATGCGGTTTTTTTAATAGAGAGAGTGATTCAAGAGAAAGATTTTTATGTATAATTCTACGCAGACGAAGTCGCGGGCAGAAGCTAGTTAGTTAATAAAACCATACTTCGAAAGTTGCTGTGAAAATAGAGGGTGTATTTATGTTGTACCTAAAGATTGAAAGTGGTGTCTCTATCAGAATAGTGTAGGTACACTACGTCAGTGAAAAGTAAAAGTCGGAAGGTGCTATGCGCGGCTTGAGCGGCGGCGGGTCGCGGGGCGTGCGGGCGCGAGGGGCAATGCGGAAGCATGCCGGAAGATCGCTTTTACTCTCCCTCAACGCAGAACCTGCGCCCGCGCAGCGCAAACCTAGTCATGTCTCTATTCAGCTGCCAGATGCTCGTATCGGAAACCATTTACTTTTGTACCTATTTGAAGCAAACTTTATAGTCGCCATCTAAATCATTTTGCATGTGAAGAAAAAGAAAGGGAATAAATAGTGCAAAACTTATTTTGCTAACAATCCAGATAATCAGATGAAAGGTAAAACAATATTTGTTCGTAAAAAGTACTGTTATTTTGTTGGAAATATTGAAAATTTTCATGCGTTTATTCAAGAACATGAGATCTGCAGATACTCGAAGAAGAAATCTTGTCTTTATAGCAAGGATGTCTGTCATTGAGCTCAAACTTCATAAGTTTTTACCTTCCACGATAATCTTTCTATTAATTAACAGATTTTAACTATTTACAGACAATAAAACATATTTAATATTAGTTACGTAATACTATATTGGATAAACTTCCGCAGTTTCGAATCTACTTACACATAATACTTGGTCACACTCTGAGTGTACGCCACCCGGGACGCAGATATATATTCTGTCTAACGAAAGATGACCCTGCGAATTATTTATAAACGTGGAAAAAGTAAAATTAGGTGTAAAAATCACTTAAACTTGAGTTACATGTCTTGATCACAGTTGCAGATATATTTTCTCTCATTTCACATTACAAGTAAGATTTTTATGTTGATTTGCAAAAAATAATATTTTGACACTTAAAAATTTAACATGACACTTAAATGAGAAAGAAAGAATATTATGTTAAAATAAATATATGAGTGAGCGAGTCTGAATAATCGTAGGAGAAATTGTATGTTATACAACTATGTACTATTCTTACACCTATTTATTTTATTTCATTCCGGGATTCGCTCTTTGCTAATGCAGAAATCCCTATCTCGTTGTAATTTCGCAAATTCAATCGAATTAAATATTTCAGCTTTCTTTCTGGGCCTGGGAGGTTCTGCCAGACCTTGATTCAATGAAGTCAGTCAGTCGATCGAGAAGTTTCTTGTAACATGAGACTAGCTATCTACAACTAAACCACAACATTAACCTGGAGATAATGATGATAATACACTTGTACACAGAAATATTAATCAGTCCAAGTGTCAAAGTCGTTCGGTCAGCCAGGAATGCAATACGCAGATTTTTGTAATTGACCGCTATTTCCCAGGGTCATCTTCCGTTAGATAGGGTCTAGATACGAAATTATCAGGCGATTATCTGACATAGGTACTATCTAATACGTTAGTATTCCGGTGTCTTGTATTAATTATGTCAAAGTCTCGCGGTAGTTTTCTATCTAGTTATTATAATAATTTGCCGTTTTTATGGAAGACCATAACTTAACTCAGCTCAACTAATTTGTCAGTTTTCTTGTGTTTGTCATTGCCGGGACAAGGCATGTTTGAAAGACATTATTGGACAAGAATGTGCAAGAGGGGGACGCCGTTGGCATAAGCAACTATTCTATTCAAGGAGAAAGATTTCACATTATGCGGAAGTAACGCGGTAGCGATTAAAGCTGTTTCTAATAATAAAAACATATCTACTATAATCTGTAAACAAGACTGTAAGTCGTTCACATGCAGGGCTCAAAGCTCGAGAGGCGAGGCGTCGGGCAGCCAAGCGCGATTATTTCTCGTCTTGAGATTTCATTGTTGAGTTAAAAAGTAAAAGTGGTTGCGCTGTGCCCACGCGCACCGCACACGGAAGAAAGCACGCGGTGGGAGAAGCCCGGCGGCGAGCGGGCGGAATGGGGGACGAAGAGAAAGTTGCGAAAAGGTCGCCACTTTTGCCCAAATATTCTGAGTGAAAGTGCGTGCAGGTATGGTCGATTTGATAAAAAAAGTTTGCGAAAAGAACAACACTAGACGAGAACACTATTGCTACAAAAGAGTGAAAGGTACAAAGCATCCCTGCATAAGAGTTGACTAATTTGAAAGCATGACACAGAACAAAATTTATAATGGGGCAAAATGCATCTTTAACTTAGTCATATCGTGAACAAAGAAAATTCATTTATTCGGCTTGTTCCGTACGTACATGGATTGCTGTTCAGCATAACACTTAACTATTGTAATTATTCAATTTTAAAAACTCTAGTCAATAACAACTTAACTGTTGGGGAGTTTTAAGCATATAAACGCGAATAGTAACTGTAGCATCCAACTACTAAATAACTGACCACCAAAGTCGGAATTAGTAGTATTATAATTATTGCCAGAGTTGAAAAGGACGATTAAGATAATGTTACTGTAATACAACTTTTCTCAAAGTGACACCTTCTCTCTGTTACGTGTTAAATGACATATTTTATCAGTTTGCTGTGTCTAAGTTCTCAGATGGATGTTTGTGCACCGGACATGATATTACGCGCGCCCGCGCCTCTCGTCGCTGACTAATTTCTCTATGATATAACCACGCACACATGTCGCTCATGTAATAATGTCAACAAGGCAGCAATGCCAAGTTCAGTGTTCAATGCACTTTGCGTACTACATCTCGTGGACCTAGTATTGTAATCCAGTGTTACCATTTGTATTATAATTTGCAGTATTTTAATAGTCAGAACATTTTTCGGATCTATCTTTATTGGATAAGGAAGACAGAGCTTCCTAACGGGTTTTCGGCCTCTTCAAATACCTACTATTATAAATATTATAAAAACGATCAACGCTCGTCCTAGGTGTCGAGATAAAAATAAAAATTAATACCAACGTTTTCAGATACTATTAAGTATCAATGTCGGTACTGGCTACAATAAAATCGTTACAAGCCCATCGTTACCCTTCGAAACGAATTCGGCCAGACACAGTACAATATCGATATTCACTTTCTGACCTCCATATTGACACACTATTTTTCATTTTTCGTTAGGTACCTTATTAGATTTTACGAAATTTAACGTTAGTCTTATTAGAGTTTTAGAGAGGTACGAAAAAATCGAAAATATCTACTGCCAATATTTTTGAGGTACATTTGCCTTGCCAACGACGCATGGTCTTTCCGAAAGCACTGGTAGAATTAAAACAGACACCCTGCCTGGCTTTTCGCAGAATAAAATATTTGATTATAATTTTTTTTTCAGTCCTTTCAATAAATTAGTTCTGGGTATGTAATGTTTTAGCGTTCCACAAATGGACCCAAGACTGTCGTTTAGATTTCTACAACTAGCGAGCGAAAAACCGAAAAGATGGTAAGTATTTTCCTTCCTTTGTAACTCAGGTGTGTACTCGGTGTGTCTACTTAATTTACCGCTGAAGATGAAACTAAAAAATGTTGCCAGTTTTAGAAATTGACGTGTTATAAGTATTTTTTTACAATTAAACCCAATTACATACGTATGTATGTTGTCGTTGCTGGGACTTTGTTTTTCTTTTCAAGAGGAAATTTGTATTGTTAGATCAGTATATACTCTTTTAAGGTTCCTTGATAAGTTGAAGTGCTTTGTATGTCAGAATATTTAATAATATTACACTGGTCTGGTATCAATTGAAAAACAGGTACCTAAGGCAAAGTAAAGTATAAAAAATGAACTGGTAAAGACCGGGATAGGACTGAGTAGTACAAAATGCCGTAGGCGGTATTATGTCCAATGTTGTGCAATTAATGGTTTTTATTTTAGTTGTTGGGCTATTCTAATACTACTTGTTGCCCGCGATTAAATAGCCTATGACACTCACAAATCATGTGTCTTTCTATCGGTAAAAGAATTTTCAAAACCGGTTCCGTAGATCCAGAGATTACTCTCTACAACGTCACAAACTTTACCTTTATTAGTACCTATAGCTCTATTACATTTAATGAAGTTTTATTTTTGACTTTAATTTTAATTTAGTTAACAATTTAGTATTTTTTCTTGTTATTGTTATTAAATATATGTTATAATATTTTATTATAAGTAGATTATATTTTCACTGCGCTAAATAATTATCTCTTACTAGTATATGTTACAAACAAATCCGCAAGGTTGCTAAATAAGTTATGTTGTTTCCATGTTAAAACTGCTGAATAAATTACAATAAACATTTTACAGACGGTGTCTCAAAGTCAAGAAAGGACATATTAGGATATATTTACTTATTTTTCCCGGAAAGAAGGTTGTTCTCTGCGAATTTACTCGAACAAAGTGGTGTCTATCATTTCAAAATAATCACAGATGGAATTTTATCATAACATTACAAATGTATATACTACAGCATTGCTAAGCTAGGTTGTGTGGACACGTTTTTGGTAAAATAGAGACGGACAGACAGTATAACTATTAACGTGTCGTACATCGATTTAGTTTATTTGATTTAGGTTATGAAAACAAAATTACGTTCTTAAATTGGAAGAAAGGAGCTCTGGCCTACATCTTCCGTGTGATAGCACCGCAGTGATAATCATATTCGTGCTTTACACATTTGTCATTATTTTGTATAACGCATTAGAAAAGGATTCGTTATCCTTGATCGGCTTTAAATCAGATCATCTCGGTCCTCTGCGTCCTCTATAAAAGGCAGTGTAAAATATTTACTCTTATATTTTTCTCAATGCAGGTTGTATTATTATTTTTTGTACCGGGAGGAGACTGCGAGATTTTTTATACTTGTTTTGTTAGCAGTAAAGATGAAGTACAAAATATATGACGACACTTAATATGTCAATCATCGGAGTTGCGTTAGAAAATATAAAGCTTTAATAAACTATTAAAAAAGAAAAAGAAATCTACAGTTTTCTGATTTCGAAAGAGTTATGTAAAATTTTAGAGGAAAAAAATATCTTATCACATAAAAATACTCCAAACACAGCGCTTCTCATCTTACCCTGAGAAACTCTTGAATTTATCTCATAGGACAATGACAAGACCAGCAAGCAGTCACATTTCATTGATCAATTACTTGATTATTGCACCGCGGAACCGTTGCTTATACGACCATACGAGCTAATTTTAAGTAACGTTCTCTAACTTAGATTAATTTAGTGACAATTACAATGATGTCCTAGGTTTACATAGTACCTATCAACAGTTTCAAAGGCAATTTTCCCAACGTAATCTAATATACGTCCATTTTTAAGTCAGGACTGATTTTTGCTGTGATGCTGAGATTATCGTGCGATTTTTCAAAGTGGCTGCCGTGACCAAAATCGATATCATCAGCAAACATTAGGTGTTTATTTTCATAATTTTGTTGTTCCAATTGCCAACAAGGTGAATTAAAATAGAAAACAAAAATAAACGATATCCGCATAAATGTCATGCTTCAGAAATAAAAGCGTTTTTATTGCCATTTAAATTACAATTGTAAAGTCGGTGATTACATTCGAGATCAAAAATTCAAAGTAAAATTTATTTTAATTGACATTTAAATAATAATAATAATATTATTCTTTAATTTTTTTTCTCAGTTTTGTTCCCGAATTCGATCACCGACTTTAACTTGAAAGTATCCTTTCTAGTAGCTTGACCAGCGTATCATTTTATTTAATATGATGAATCAATTCACTAACATATGACGGGTTTGGTGTGTCTGAGTGTCTGTCGCGGGCGTCAGTCATGGAAATAACACGACGGACTGGTTTTTAAAAATAAATTGATAAATATCGGAAAATGAATACTGGATTACGAGAATCATTCGAATCATTAATTCTTTAAATTTCTACAAATGTTGTGAAGCATGGACGCTTATCTTGTACCTAACGTAGCTTGTGTAACAGTCCGAGAACTAAAGCGAAAAGTAAAAATTACTAAACAATTCTCAGCCATTGCAACCTACTTGTGCAGTTTAAATATTATTTCGAAAAAAAAGAGAGAGCCGAATTTACAAATAGTTGGAAAAACTAAATAAATATTATGCGACAGTTGACACCAATTTGAGCTCCCAAACGAAGCATTGTACGGTAGGTACTAGGACACCCAGACAATAGACATTTTATTTTACGCCCCGACCAGGTATCTTCGTATTCAGAATCTCTAACGACTTAAGATATCCGGACTCCATCGTCAAAGTGAGATGTTGAAAAACAAAAGCGTCCAATTGAACTAATAAATCAAATTAAAAGCTACGATTGTATTTATTAACTGTTCACGAAAACAATATTTTTCGTCTATCGATATTTACAATCTGACGAAATTTCTATCTTTTATTTTAGAAAGTTTAATAAATATGGCTGGCTACTATTTAGGTCGCAATTTTTAAATACCTACGGTAAGTGCCGGATATATATTTTTTTCATTAATGTTATTAAGGATGATGTATTTGAATGAAAATTAATAAGAGAAAGCGAAACCTTTGCTTTGTGTTAATCTACCGTAATATGATTATGCGTTTAGGCTAAAACCTACTGAGTTGACCTTGTACTCGAATGTACCTAATGCCTTTAAACTGCTAGTTTTCTGACTTTCAACGGTAATGCAATTGTCTTACATATACAGTTAATGAATTACTTGATAAGTACAATCAGTAGGACAAAATGGAGTTTTTAAGAAAAATACTAACGTATATTCGTCTTAAAGCACATATTATTGACATGGCACCCAGCACTGTGGCGTGGCGTAGTCGCTTCCGCGCTACGGCTTCCCCGCCCTGCCTCGCTAATCGGGTTTGCGAGTTGCGACCAACACTCTCGCTAGGCTTCGAGTATATCCTGACCGGTAGGTTTATTGTCTAACGCGCTGCCAGTCGCTATTGCAATTACCATTTCTATGTATCGGACGATACCTATAAGATGCCTTAGTACACAGATTTGAAAGATAGAATCTGGGTACGTCGGATAATCATGACCTCTGGTTTGTCTTCATTTAATTTAACTATACCTACTTAAATTCAGATTCTTAACTTTATTCGGTAAACAGAAATGCAATTTAAGCAAAACGTTACCCCTAATGTGAACAGGACGTACCCAGAAATTCGGTTTTAAAATTCGTGTTTAAAAAAGAGCCGTAATGTGAACAACTAATAAAAATCGGATCTTACATAATTTTTTCAATAGCGGAAAGGTTAAGAGAATCAATAATATCTACGCGAGATAAGATGTTTATACATGACTTTTAGATTATCATTGGAATGAATAAGCTAATAACGTATTACCATTTCAAAAAAGCCCATGTACCTAATTTTTATCCATTGTTATTTAGAGAACAGCTTATTTAAGTTTGTGTCACGAATCTATACACAATGTCACAGTCATGTTACCAATAAGCCGAGGCGGTAGGTAGGTTAAGTCTGGACGAAGACAAATTGCAGTGAGTGAAAGGCATCATCGCCGAAACAAAGAACTCTCGATGAACCGAAAAGTTCCATCCGATATCGGGTTGCGCTCGGGCACTTTCTCTTTTTTTCACGGCTCTCTCGCGTCCGCATCCGCGCCTGCGCTGCGCCCGGGGCAGCGTCGATCACGCGGAGAAAGTACTCGGGGCTTCCTGGTCGCGGGACCAGCCCCGTGCGGGCCACTGACCGTTGACGAAGACGTGCTGTCTCCAGATGTGGTACTGGCTCCAGCGGTCGTCGTCCTGAGCGTGCGGGTGTCCGTGCTGCAGCTGCGGCAGCGAGGGCAGCGGCGGGTGCGGCGGCGGCAGCAGTTGCGGCGGCGGCGCCGGCGGCCCGAGCGGCTGGATGGCTTGCGGGTGCTGGTACTCCATCAGGTAGAGTCGAGGCGCTCCGCGACGCACTCGCTCACTGTTCACTCATCGCGGCGCGGGCGCGGGGGTCACGCAGGGCGTGCGATCGCGGCGGCGTGCGGCGCGCGACAGGCCGACGCGCGGCCGCACGCGTGCTGCCTCCCTCCCGCGCATGCCTCCCACCGTGCCACCGCGCGAGCCTCCCGCGCCGGGCTCTCTTGCCTCTCACTTGCTAGACCTCCGCCCGCTTCCTCGACTTCCTCAGCACGCGGCATAGTTTTTAATTACAGTGACATAATATGATGCGCGATCACTCTCGACGCGATAACTGATTACTGGTCGCGGCGCATGTTATGTGTACACACGAGTGCACGTGTCGTTTGTTGCTTGTAAACAAAGACCACAACTCATCCATTTCACCTGTTTTGCTACTAGGTATTCGTTTTGATGCTAAATGAACGTGAAACTTTTAGATGTAGGGTCTATCAATTGGAAGGTAATTTCTTTTCAGAATCACTGTTCGAAGACTAAAACTAAACGTTTTTCACAGTTTTAGTGGGTTTTTATTTTATATCTCTCAGAGATGTAGCAGATTACGTAAACTATACTTGTAGGGGATGACGACGTCCTTGCGCGCGTTAAACTCTTTTGTAGGTCGGCTAAAATTTAAGACACGAGGACGTTTATTGTCCCAGGCATAATGTCCATGGCTTTATATAAATTATCTTTAGGCCCAAGATACGGTGCACTATTAAAGCGTTAGTGATAATTAATTAATAATTTAACAGCAAGTAGAGCCAATTCCGAAAGACATTTTTACAGCACACTCAATATATGTGTAGAAATCAGAAAAGATTTTCATAAGAGACGATGTCAATTACCTAGGCCAATAAGCAGGTGGTAAAAAAGTAGTTGCTCTATTTTTTCAATCCAATCAGGAACCTACCTTTTTCAATTTTCGTAAACATAACCTACATTAAGGTGTAGGTAACTTGTATTTAAGAAAGGGATTGAGAGTTCCGTATCACTTAAACACACAATCTAAACTTCAAACTATAATGACAAAGTGCTACTGGACATATTTCTTCATAATTTACAGACACCAAATCATTGACATACGCACACGTGTTCATTATATTATCTGTTCGAGTCTATCTGAACGAGCAATCATAAAAAAAACTATATCGATTTTATACGACATGCTCAAAAAGTTTGAGTCCATTGTAAGTAAGTAAGTAAGTAAATGCTTTATTGTACAAATATAAAGAAACAGATACAATTCACAAAAAAATAAAAATAACATAATATATGCACAAAGGCGATAAGGGATCTCTACCAGTTAACCTTTGAGTAGATGAGAGGAACATTAAACGAGGTACCGACGAAGTGTGAGTTTAAAATTCCAGATAGTGAAAGCCACAATAGAGCGTACATATCTAAATACAATAAACAAATCATAAAATAAACTACTAAATATCATTACACACATGCATACATAGAAAATACAATAAGAGCACCCATACAATATCTAAGGAGATGGTGTGATCCATATCTTTCTCAAGCCTTCCCTGAACAACGCCACGGAGGCAGACTGCCTGATGGAGGTCGGTAACCGATTCCACAGCCTAGCAGAGTGAACTGTGAAGGATTTGGAGTAAGTTTGGGAAGATGAAGGCGGACAGGCCAAAAGGAGATTAGCATTCGACCTTAGGCGATGGTAGCAATGTATTGGAATTAAGATTATTTTGTAAAAATGATAATTGCAATTGAATGGATTTCGTTTACTAAAAATATAACGCATTTTAATCTTTACAAGTGTCATCGTCTCAGGGTATTAACTGAAGTAAATAGTATTTTAACACGTATGTCACATGGTCGACTTGGCACAGCAAATAACCATGGTGTTCAATTTAGGTTACGTACAACCCTGGTGACTGGCCAGCTGTGCCAACACGGCAGTGGGCCTGCGCGCGCGCCGATAGCAGGAACAATGATGTTTTCCTTCGGCCAGATGTGCGTTCCGCTGACTCATGCGCTTTTCAGGAATTTTACAATACTTCTCGTTAGCTACTGCCAATTGTAATTGCTACTTTATAAAAAATGATACCATAAAACTGTGACGTTAAGAAATTACGATTGTTGCCGTTTTTCAATCAGCTCTACTGAAACTTTTCGTTGCCTAGTCTAGTACATAATTATTTACATTGATCACGGATAAAGCAAATGATAAGCGCTTATAAGTGTATAATATTTAGTTAGAAATTTTATTGAAAGTATCCTAGAAGGATATTTGGATGCAGACTGGGCTTCAGATTTAAATCGAAAGACATACACAGGTTATAGAATTATGTACGGTGGTAACTCGATATCTTGGGGTAGTTATAAACAGTCTTGCATTTCACAGTCGTCCACCAAGGCAGAGTATATTAGCTTAAGTGAACCTAGTAAAGAGGCGGTGTTACTACAAATGTTATTAAGGGAGCTCTTAATGTTGCGTTCTTGTAAGATTGTGTTGTAATGCGATAATCAATCTGCTATGCAGCTTGCTGTTAACAAAGTGCATCCACATAAGGAGCAAGCACATCGAATTGCGTATCATTATGTTAGAGATATGATAGACCGCTTCGACGTCCTGGTTTTGGACATCCCTATAGATGTGGTGATAGCTGATGATTTCTCCAACCACTTGGTACTACAAAACATGAGCTATTTACCGGCCAACCAGGTGTAGCATAGTGACAGCCTGATGATATTCACTCCGTTATAATATTTTCAAGAAATTTAGTAACCTGCGGCAGGAGTTCTATGAAAATATTGAAGAAAATTCTCGACGGGTAGACGCTGCTTATCTCCATACTCAAGCGACCATTATTGGATTATTACATGAATTGATGAATTAATTAAAGACTTAGTTAATTGACATATAGTCGGTGCTCGGGAGCGGCGCGCGATAACCCGCCGGGCTATCGCGCCTCTAAAATGGAGCCCAAACTTGAACCCGACTCGTAGTCTTCGTAATTATGTACATACAACTAGGTATTTATTACACAAATAATAATATTAGTCAATAATATTGCCAGAGTAAATAATACTCTGTGCGAGGAAACCTTGTTGGGATTGTGCTTTAAATACTCGTATTTCATTACACTATTCTATGTTCATACTTGGGACATAGTTTTTTAAAGCATATCACTCAAAAGTTCCATTCAAAAGTCTTAAAAACTTTGAAATACGAATCGAGCAGAAGAAAATTACAGCTCTAATCAATCTAGTCCACTATATCTTATTTCAGCTAAAAATTGGAAAAATTGCTACGAAACTCGTAAATTAACAACTTTTGGCGAACGGGTAATGAATAACAACATTTATTTTTGGTACCCAAGGCAATGGTTAGAAACACGATGATGACCTTATGAACACATTGGCAGATGATTCTTAATAAGATAGATGCACTACTGTCAATGACGCTGGTTCCGCTGCAGCGTGCAATGCGCGCATGAGGCCGTGCTGCACCGAAACGCGGCGAAGCGTGATCCCTGATTGCACCCGCGGGCATTGTCTTACAGTGACCTTTTGCACTCATCATCAGGCAGGCCGCGGCTAACACAAACGGCTTATTTGCAAAAGCGTTATATAAGCTGTCCTCCTCTGCTTTAAGCGCATTTTTATGGCCTTTCCCATAGTAAACGAAAAAACTACCATTTGACATTATTATAAACGTTTTATTTCCAATAACTAGGCCTAGAACGAATGAAATTATGCATAGTAGCTAACAAAGAATGAAGTTACTTTATGTACACATTACTCTGACTGAACTGTAATAAAAATACGAATAAGTCAATTCATTAGTTCGTAATAACCATGAGCTTGACATTGGAATGCGAACAGTGTTGCAGTCGAAAACAGCAAGCAAGTTTCACTTTCATGAGCGGCGCGGCGGGGCTGCGGGGCGGGAGGGGGGGGGGGGTGACGAGGGGGGGCGAGAGCGCAGCCTTACTTGCCACAAAAAATAAGCAACTTTTGCTTTCTCAAAAATACGAACACTTTCACCTGCGCCGAAACTCGCGAGAAATATCAACTGAGCCATACCTATTCGGTAGAGCGATAGGAAGTAACCTTGTGGTTGGCAGTTTTCACTATCGTCGGCTCGGCGATCGTCGTTTATGTAACTAATGTTTACATTCTAGCAAAACATGACCTTTTACTACTTACTCCTTTCGATTGACACAATTTAAGAAAATGCAATAGACACTCCATCCATAACCCTTTCATTGCGAAGTCAGAGATACCTTTTTGGCTCAACTTTCCATAGCCCAGTAAAAGCTAAAACGATAGAAAAAAACTGCAATTCAAAATCACAGAAAATATCGGTAATGTTGATACGATGTTTTGAGTGTGTAGTGAGAGCCGCTGTGAGGTAGCGACTTTTCCATTTTAATTTTATAATTGACGATGTATTTGAACCGGCTTTTGTTCATGCATACGCGAAAGTACAACCAGCTCCAGCCTATATATAGGTACATACATCCCGCAGCAGCTGAGCAAGGCCTCCGAACAGAAAGGGTGTGCCTCCAAGTGCAAATGTCAAATTATACTAAGCATTATTTATTGTTTTACATAAAAACAAAAAATAAATAGGCATAGATCAAAAACAGATAAACATTAGCAAAATTATCCACGAATGGAACCTAAACTAGTTAACTTACAAAGGTTAGACAGGAAACAAGAGTCTACACTCAAGAAAAAGTAACCATTTTACAAACATAGACAAATTTGAATGACACAAGATAGTTTTCAAAAAAGGATTATAAGTAGAAAAACTGAAAAACTGAACAAATGCGTTTTTTTTTTGTTTTGCCTAGGTACCATTTTAGGTGCCTACTTTTAATAAATTTCCACGAAGCGCCCCACACTGTCATATGCATATTTATTAGCTTCTGCCCGCAACTTCGTCTGAGTACAAACTAACCTTCCTCTTGAATAACTCTATCTATAAAAAAACCGCATCCAAATCCGTTGCGTAGTTTTATAGATCTAAGCATAAATAGGACAGACAGACAGACAGCGGAAAGCGACTTTGTTTCATACTATGTAGTTAAGTAGCAGACACTCGTATAGTCATTCAAAATCAAAAAGTGTCTAACACATTAGCTTTAATTTGCTAAATGAAATCTTAGCTGCAAAGCTGTGAAAAAATTTAATGCCGTACTTACTTATATACGCCCCCCAACTCGATTTACATAAAAACGTCTACCCCGTAAGGGATAAAGACGTGATATATGTATGTATGTATACATTTTTAAGGCTATTATGTGTACCTATGTCAGATTTCGTTACCATATTGATTAAGAATTGAAGCGTCAAGAGGCACGCATAAACGCACATACGAACAAACAAATACGTTTTTATATACTATTTGTATATTTTTCAGTGTATTGAAAAAAAAACATGCAAGTAGTTATTTATTTTAAGTTGAATACTCTTGCTCCGACCCATTTTTCAAGGACCCAAAATGTTGCTGGCTCTGCTGCGGCCTCAGCGGAGGACTTCAAACGCCGAAAGTATAGCTTGCTTGGAGGCAGCTATATATTTGAGGCGTTTGGAGTTGAAACTCTGGGGCCATGGGGGCCAAGCGCGCGCCGTGTGTAGAAAGAAGGCCTCCCGTGACCAGAGGGCTGGCCAATATTTCGCTCAGCGAATAAGCATTGCCATACAACGTGGCAATGCTGCCAGCCTTCTGGGCACCCTCCCCATTGGCGACGATTTGGAAGTTTTTTTTACATACATACATACATACATACCGTCACGCCTCTTTCCCACAGGGGTAGGCAGAGACTACTTTATTCCACTTGCTACGATCCTGACATATTTCTTTCGCTTCATCCACAGTCATCAATCTCTTCATACATGCTATCTTTATGCATGCAAGTTTTTTTTATCTTTAATTTAATAATAGTTTTAGCTAGGTTTAAGTTATTTTTAAGTTTTGACTGTTTTTTATTATGAGTTCTTTTTCTTTTCCAATAAAAATTCCTTCAGTTGAATACTTAGGGTGGTTCTATACTGGATAGCTTACTCAAATTGCTATTGCACAAAAGATGGCATTCATAAACTTGCATTCACTCACTGTGCTTATTATTTGGTAGCGCATCCTTCTTAAAGTAGTAGCTTTATGGACATGACCGGACACGGGAACTCACGCTAAAATTTGTTGCGGACACGATCGAAGAACCCAGCATACGCATATTGGGAAAAAAGATATGTGATTTATGTCACGAGGTTAGTATGGAGTGTCGAAGTGACGCGGCCAATGTCAGGGTTGGCAGCGGCGCGGATTGTTATCGCCTGCGTTATCACGCCATTGTGGCGCATGGTACAATAACACCGTCCTCTGTTTTGCTTACACACCTGATATACACATACAACCTGAGCAGCCTGAATACGTGCAAATCTAACCATTCCACATTGCGAACAATTAAAATGCAAATACTAAGATGACACGAAGATAGGTAGACTTTCTTTTGACTTTCCTAGTTGTCTCTCTTGGCAACGCACGCGGTAGAGTTAGGCGCGCCTACCGTCTGAACCATAATTCATATTGATGTCACTATCTTCTCCAATTTGTTACCGTTTACTGTTTTTTTTTGCATCATTGATTAGCTAGCTACTAACGCTTTAAATGGGTATTTATGACCCTTATCACATTTGGACAAAGGTGCAAGATTGGTCAGTTAAAATCTAACTGACTTTTAACATTTATTTTCAATGTTATATGAAAGATCTACATTATGATTTACCTTGCCAATAATACGCGAGCAAAACCTGGGTTTACAACACATATACTAGAAGAAAAATCGAAACAAGTGGAAAAACAGCAAAGGAAAGAAGCATACTAAACCCGAAACTTAGAGACAAAGAAAAGAACGGCTTACTGAAATTAAAAGTAGCAACTGTAAGATTTCAGCGGAACTGGATGGGTCACGTCGCGCGATTGAATAATAAAAAATAGACTAATGTTATCACCAACTTGACCAGGACCTAACGCTCTTATTATTATTTCCTTTCCCGTCCTTTCCTCTTGTGAGAAATTCGAAAAATTCCTTCTAAATACTCCATTTCGATACTCAAGAAACATGTTGGCCAAATACCAAGGATCTAAACCATAATATAATGATCCTTTTATTTCTTATCCCAGGAGAATTTGCAAAACACAGAAATCAGTTTTCAGATATCATAATTACGTATTGGTTTGCCAAGTTCAAAGATTCTAGTAATAATAGTTACGGAGATGGGACCATTTCAAAGTAAGAACACAAATCCTTTTGAGTCCTGCAATTAATTTTAGCAGTTACGATTCCTTACTTGTGTGCCAAATTTCATGACTTTTGTAATTATAGTTACGGAGATAGGGCGTCTTTGCAGCGGACTTATAAACCCCATTTATTCCCTATCCCGAGGGAATTTCTAAAAATCGCATGAACTCTCTAAAGTTTAGAAACCTTCAATATGCGGTACTAATATAATACGGTGACCTTTCGAGACATTCCAACTTTAAAGAGTATTTGCCTTGTAGGTACCAAGCTTTTATGTGAGTTTTCAAACATGAATGTGTCAAAATAAAATGTAATTAAAATCAAAAGCACCTAGGAGTATTGATATCAACTTCGAAGCAAATCACCCACAAAACAACTTTCTACCCCTTTTTGACCCCATTAGAGGATGAATTTAAAGAAAATACGAAACATGTCTTCCATCAATTCTGTTAAAGAATGTTTATGCAAAACATGTATACATGTATACCATACAAAGAACACACATTTCAAGTTTCAGGTCTCTACGATCAGCGGTTTAGGCTGTGCATTGATCCGTCAGTCAGTCATTCAGGACAAATCTTTTTATATGTATAGAAGATAGATAGATATTTGTCTGGTGCGGGCTTGGTATTGCGTCAATTTAAATTCTCGTATTATATTAGAATTTGTTACAGTTGTTGATGTCGTTATTTGCAAATTATAAAATGTATTTATTTATTGGCAATAAACAGAAAAAAGATAATTATACGCTCAAAATGGTGGAGTTACGTTCGATTTATAGACAAGGTCTAGGGCGTCGATTACCTAGCATTGTTTATCAAGGTTAGCAATGCAGCAATAAATTGCATCTAACAATTCTAGCACCAGTATAATGGTCCCCTACACGTGTCTCGGGCGATCTTCCCATCAGTGCAGGCGTGAGACAATACGTGTCCACACGAGGGTAGCCCCAAGTTTGAGGTCACGGTTAAAGTCACTTGCGTAGGTACTTACCTAAAGACTAACACTAACATCTTAGACAACGATTGAACGCTATAATACATGTATACCTAACAATGTGTGCGTAATTAAGTAGATCTATTTTTGTGGTATTGTTGCAAGACTCCACTGGAAACTTTTACGAGTACTTACGCGTCATCTCTACATAGTATAAAACAAAGTCGCTTGTGTCTGTCCCTATGTATGCTTAGATCTTTAAAGCTACGCACGAATTTTGATGCGGTTTGTTTTAATAGACAGAGTGATTCAAGAGGAAGGTTTATATGTATAATACATCTATACATAATATAATAAAGCTAAAGAGTTAGACTCTGATTATTGTACGGTATTCCTAACTTACCTACTGGTGACTTTTTAATGATGTAATGGCGACTTTAAATATCATGTTTGAGAAAAGGTTATTAAGTGTAATATTTTGCTTAGTTAAAAGCGATAATATCTTAATTTAACAATGCACTATTTAGAGCGATCATAGGGAATATAAGTAGAATTACTAAGTAACAATTTTTCACTAACTAACAAAATAATTATATATTAACAATAAAGACGTGATTAATGTATATATATAATATGCGAATATATATGATTTATGCTAGAAAAGTGCCTCTTGCTTGTTTCATGTGTTCATGAAAGTGAGTCTTTTCAGACGACACGTCAAATTCATCCGGTGCACGAAAAACATTATGGAAATCCTTTTACACACGCGTTCGAATAATTAACTTTTTAAGTAGGTTAAATGTTCTAAAGTAGTGTCTAAACTAGAGTTTTAGATCGGTTAAGGTAGTTATTAAATGCAGACACATGTTTTATACCTGCTGTTTTGTTTTTAATATAAGTAATAATATAAATAAGTAAAGATTTTTAACGCTTGTTATCTGAGCGTCTATCTACCCAGTAAGGGATAAAGACGTAACTTATATATGTATTTATGTATTTCTAACGCTACGCCTAGTAAAAAGATCAAATGTCAATGGAAATCACATACTCTATGCATATTTGAACTACTTTAAACTTTAAATGACGATAACTTTTTTGCTGACATTAGATTTCAATAAAATAAAGCCTGTAATGTAATATATTTATATGAGCACTAATGTAAGTTTTAACTATTTGTGAAAACTGCAATCAAAATACGTTTCGTAGTTTTGGAGATTAGCGAACACGACTAATAGAATAGATGGAAGTAAATTTACTTTCATTTAGAGCGTTAACCTGGAATCCCTTAATACGCTCAGTTTTCTATTTTAGAATATCTTACTACGTTCAGAATTCTATTCTAGAATCTTTCATTTCATTGAGAATCCAATATAAACCGGCGCCGTAAATATTTTTCATTTTACGCTCTGGAGTCAAGATATGCTATTAACTTGTTGGGCATCTTAGCGTACTCCTTTTTTAGAGGCTTTGTATAACTCTCGTTTTATTTAAGCTGATATATTTAGAAATACTCGTGAAAAAGATTCCTTGATTTAAATATTAGTAGTAGTAGTAGTATAATACGAGTATAATAACATTTTTTACGTTTAGATGATCTTTTTTAGATAAAATACGAATACAAGCTTGATTTTATAATATCGATTTTAATTACTTTCGCAGTTCTATTCGTATTTAACAGCTCAAACCCTCGCCTGTACCTAGCAATGGAAGTTACAGAATCTTTCTCTGTTCGATATCGAAATCTGAGCATAAAACTAGAAAACGGCTGGAGAGATTTCAATGAACATTTAAAAAATCGTTTAAGTCTCAGGAAGTACCGAATAGAATAGTTGAAAAAATGGCTCTGAAAATTCTAAAATAGCTTTTGACGGGACGACGACTATAGGGTCAGCTAGTGTTGAATTAAAATCAATGTAAATAAAAGGAAAAAAATAACGTAGCTATTTCAATCAATCTTTTACGTTTAAAAACTACTTTTGAATAGAGATCTCTCACTCACTCCTCAATATTTTGTTATTTGAATTAATTTTGTTACCCTCTTAATATCCGTCTACTGAATAAACAGTTAAGAAAGTCATTAGGAAGACCTTGAAATTAAGCAAAACCTTGGAACTGCTAAGATGCAGTAAAAATATATTATTTAAGGGGATATTTGAACAAGAGGGCGGGTTTTGCATGTAAACGACATTGCGATATAGCTATCTTGCACGCGTCGTTGCCGAATAGCAAGGTACCTAACTTTCTTTTGTTATTTTTTTCTAATTTTTCTGTAATGTGGCGATCTGTGACTGATCACAATGAACCACCCATTTGTCAACTACTGGGTGCTCGTCACCGGCCGAGGAACACTCCACCGAGCATCCCATCAAGAGCTGTCACTGAACCTGCCTGCTAGGGCAGGAACACCGTATCTTTTAATTCTGGAGCGTTGCACACTTCCTGAGCCTTGTAGTTTCATTGCCAGTTGATTTACATGGTTCAGCAACCTGGCCTGATATGATTTGCTGTATTTGACAATTTCTTGCTTCACTGTAAGTACCTACTAATTTTCAAGTCCATATGCATTAGTTTGTTACTTATATAGAATAGTATATGCTTTACTCTCAGAGATTTATTTTGAAACCTTTGAGTATTTCAATGTTACTATTACATGCTGTTTCCCCATAGCTGTATTCCAAAAGTCCAAATTTCTCTTTTGTTAATTAGCAAAAATGCAATTATTTCATGGCAATATTTGCAAACCCTCTACATTATTGGGAAAACATGGCATTTGACTAAATTATAGGAAAGTGCGATTCCTCCTTGGAGATTCGAGGGTTTTAGTTTTTCTTAATTATGGCTTAAATTTTAATGAAATTGATGTGATCGCACTGAATAAATAGTAATTATTAGATAGCTCGTTATAGATTTTATAGGATATGCGATCAGAGTTTCCCTTTTTTCTGGCACATTTTGACAGCTGTTCCCAATCCCCAACAGTAATGACGAAGGGTCCCGAATAGCTTACTAGGAACTAACGGTTATTTTGGCGACGCCGAATATCAAATTAAACCTTAGGCTCTGCTAATGGTTGGTAATATCGTTCGCGTGCCAATCCCGAATAGATGCCTTGGTTGACTGGACTCGTATACTTACTGCAGTATTGGTAATTAGCAAGTATGATTTAGAGCTGTGGCTACTTGCTATTCATCATATATCCTTCCATAATTTGCAAAGTAGGTACGTCTTTTCAAAACATAAAACCCCCCGTTTTCACTTTTGACTTTCAAATCATCATTTAATTCGATTCCTATCATGTGTTTGAATTCATATTTATCAGCATATTCTCTTTTTTTTTCCACATAAATATGCGGATCTTGCCGTAAACCACTTAAAGCAGCTAAAATAAATGTCAAGAAGAATTAGCCGCCACTAAAAAAACATCAATGAAAATGTGTAGTATACCTTGCGGCGGAGAGCTAGTAGGTCCGTTGCGCTGAATACGCGACTCGGGCAGTTTATCGAGGGCCGGCGGCGTCGGCGGCATCTTGAAACACAGCTCCAAGTGCGGCAGCGAGTGCTCACACCAAGAAGATTGACCGTGCACGGTGCCCATATCGATATAGCCATGACGATCGAGCGGCCGCCGCGCGGGCCAGCATCGCGAACACGCGCTGGCCCTATCTCCTCTGACACACTCAATCGTCGCGGCTCAGGTTCACGCGTCAAGAGACGCGTCCGTTCCCGAAGAGTTTCGAAACAGGATTGAAGGAGCCAGTGGCTGCGAGCACCTAAGCACGCTCAGCGCCACGTGTGCGCGAGGCACGCTCGCCCGCAACGTGCGGCCCGCGCCCGCGCCCGCGCCACGCCACGCCCGCAGCGCGCCACGTGCGCATCCCCGGCCCGCTCCGCCCGCCTCTCATCAACCCCCCTGAACCCTCGGGGGCACCCACCCATCCAGCTTGCTTTCTTCACACAAGCACAACCTCTCCTTCATCACAACACGTCGATGAATGATAATAACTATAATGAATGATATCACTTTTATCACCTTACTATACAGCTTATCATAATATGTGTAATACATATATGTATGTGTGCATTGCAAAGAGGTTCAATAACACAGTAGGTACTACCATAATATAGACAGATCATCAGGTAATTATACGTGGATATAGCAACATCCTTTGATTTTATAAACGTCACGAAGAGTGGCATGGCTGTACCTAATACAGTATCTATTTATAGAAGTTTTCATTTTTAAAAAAGTAACTCACCACCCCACGAGGCACGTGTTTAGGTTATTTTGAAATGTTTGGGTAAAGTCTGCATCAATTTGGCTCAAATATAAAAGTCGTTCTTTCTGTTTTATTAAATAAATATACGTTTTGACCCCAGTTCAGAAATTAATAGAGCTACTTGATTGAATCACTTTGCGGAGGTCGATAATAGAATTATCATAAAGCATTAATATCTTAAAAGTCTATTTCGCACAGGCATAGCTTTCTTGCACTTGTGGCAGCGGAGTAGCAAGGTAAATTTTATTTTGTTCATTGTCAGTAACCAGTCTAAACTAGTGGATCAAACGCGACCGTGTTAATAAGATTGAATTTTCCTTTGTGGTTATTCCGGTCATGGCCCATTTGTATACCAAATTTTATCCAATCCGTTTAACCAATGATATTCTTATACACGATATCGAAGAAATACTACGATAAAAATGTAGATTTGTCAAATCACTACAGGGTATCTGTCGCAAACTCCTTGCTTTTGATAATTTTTTATATTTTTTCTAATTGATTTTGTTTAAGAAATCTTGTTTTTTAAAAGTAAAAGAAAGAGCTGTTCAGTTTGTGTTTTTGCTTGGTTCTCCTAATTTCCATATCGTAAGGCTTCATTTTGGTCCATCTCCCGTTAATTCCAGTGAACCTGACATGGTTTTATTTCGTTTGACATTTAACATCTCGGAAAACAAATTTCGCGTAAAATTTATATTTTTACATCACACCTCGGCAAAATTTATATTTTTCACGCAAGTAAACATTTTCAGTACCTTTTCATCTTATTCACATTTGTAAATTCGCGCATTTAGTATAAATATATCATGATCACCCGCAGTAAAAATAAAACCGTGTCGAATATTCCTGCACTAATTAATACACCTAGCGTACTCGACGTTGAACCTAGTCAGCCGACTAATGTTGAAGTTCCGCAGCAACCCAGCTCTGACCTGCAAGGTAAAGGCACCTTGCGTTCGCACCGCTCCACTGTGGTCCCACTCATAGGTCATAAGTCTAGATAATCAACAGTTCTTGGGCTGAGATTACTACTCGCCTATACCGTCACTAGTACAGCTGACACCCAAAACTATAAATAGTTTTGTAGTGATAAGATTACATCATTGTATTCCGGACCTCCGAAGGGAACACATCTACAGTGCGCCTTGAGTCTTATCAGCAATCCGTTAAAGTGGAAGTTGTTTGTTGACGAAGTTCCAACAATTTGGTTTTTGTAACCTAGTGATTCATAATGGATATTAATGACAAAGGTATGTATACTTATTATTGTAATTGATTTTGTTATTTTTACATTAAACATTTGGATTTATAATGGAGCTACGAGACGCCTAAATTAACAAAAAATTTTCCTTGAGGGTGTTTTTAACTTTGAGTTTCAACAATATACCCCCGCTAACCCCGTAATAATTTTGCATAGAAAATTAGCTTACAGTACTGTAGTTACTAGGACAATTATTAGTACTTGCAGGAAATTGCCGGAAGTTTTAGTAATTTGACCTCTACGCCAATCGTAGCGTGCTACGAATTTTGACCACTTTCTAATTGTAAACAATTCTCTTTGCTTCAGGTTCTTTTTTTCAGGTACAGTTTTCAAGAATGTTCCTATTTCAACAGTGGCATCTTGTAAAAGGAACAGATATAGAAAAAGCTCGGCGTGTACTTGAGACAGTGCTCAGAATAGTGCCGGATGCTGAGAACGTTGAAATCGACATTCTTCGTAAACGCATTCAATACATAACCAAAAAGCTGGCAGAATATTGGAAAAAAACAAATAGAACACGGCATTTACTAATCAGTACACACCTAGAATGGTTGAGCGTCATTGAAACTATAGACATAGCGAAGAATGTGGCCGAACCGACAAGTGCAAAACGATTGTCTGGTCAAGACCATTATACATTCAGTATCGGTCGACCAAAGAAAAACTTTGAAGATTGCAGTAAGCGAACACAGCGAAGAAGAATAGCGGATCTCTTAAAAATTGATAATTCTGCCATTAGTACTATCATAAATACTTCATCGACATCGTGTGAACAAAGTGATATTAATAAATGTGAGGTAAACCCAGATGAGATTTTGTCTTTAATAACAGAAGCCAAATTAACAAAACACCAATACCTTTTAACTAAAGAGTTTATTAACAACAAAACATCTCCACTTTTGCCTTCGTATCAAAAGGTTTTAAATGCGAAAAAGCAGTGTTACTCTAAAAACCTGAAAATTACTGAAAAGTCTGCAGAAGTAGAGTTACAAAGTTTATTGGACCACACAGATTTTTAATCGTTTAAATTTAGCATTTTAGCATAAGAGCAATTTAGCATAAGAGTTTTTTTATTTAAGAGTTTGCAAAGAATTAATACATTCATTTAATAAAATTTTCATCGTCTAACATAAGAGTAACAAAACAGCCTGTTTAAAAATAGTTTCTCTAAAAGTGCATTTAAATATTAATTAACTAATAAAAAATGACATTTTGTTTTATTTTTCAACTCAAAATTTATTTAATAATACAAAATACTACGTCTCAAAACCGCATACACAAGTGTTAGTAAAATTGTAAAATAACTGATTTTTTAAATTTTCCCTACATTATTTAAAATAAAACTTTTATTTTTACCAAAATTACAATAGATTTTGTAGTAAGAGGCACTGCTCATGTCGACGGAGGACCCGGACGGAAGTGGTCATGCGCGCACCCGAAGACAACTTCGCGCGCCCTGAGCTCATCGTGTACAAGGAAGTTTCAAGTTTGAAAATCTTCCACATTTGGGCAACGATCTTAAAAGAGCTTGGAACCCTCTCGAATCGGGTATGTAAATTCATTGCCACAATTAAACTACTGAAACAAATAGAAACTCTCCCGAAAAACAATTAAAACGCGGCCACGTATTAATGTTCACCACGTCATAAATGCTGGTACCCTAAAGCCGTGGATGCCATTTTGTTCCATCACTATATATGGACGATTAGAATGGCTCACTTGATTCTTTTGATTGCATTCAATTAACTGACCTTTCACATAGATTGTTTTCTGGGCCATCTTTGCTTTTTGAGTCTCCCGAGGACTGGCCTAAAGAGCCCACCTCCGTCACACCAGTTCGCGATGAACTTAAAATATATCTTATATATCTTCCTAACGAATTCGGACTAACCTTTGCAATTACTAAGGTACCTCCCCCAGTAACTGCAAATTTCGATAGATTCAGTGATTGGTTGCGCTTATTGCGCGCTTCAGTGGAGCTTCGTCGACTGTCTCGTAGCTGTTCTTTAACTCTAAGATTATACGATCAAATTTAGAATTTCCTGTTCCCTTGTGTTTATGTAATTAAAAATAGACCTGAACGTTTTAAAAAAGGTGCAGAATTATTAATAAATGAGGTCGTCAAAGGTCCGTAACGAGTCACGTTGCGCCGAAGCCGGAACCGCCCACCAATCTCGACGTCATGAAAGTTTCTGTTTGCTAGGCCTCTCAGGTGGCAACCTGATAAAGTCTTTACAGTAAAGTTGCAAAGTTGAAAAAAGAAAACCGTTTTCTTTTTAGACAATAGGTCAACACAGACAGTTACCCGCGACTTCGTCCGTTTAAAAAAATATTATTATAGTTACATAGAACCTTTCATTTACAAATGTGTTTTTACCCACGATGGAACGGAAAAGGTATATACGTCTAGGGCTGTGGTTCCCAAGTCCCAACCAGTGGTCCGCCGGAGTCAATATTTCGTCCGGAAAAGATCGCAATGCAATTGTACAATAATCGATCGAAAGTGAAGTGATCTGCACGTATTACAATCTTAACTATGTAATTGAAGTTCCAAGGAATATATTCATTACCAAAAAACTCTATTTGTATTTTGTAGTGTGAAGGAATGTAAAATACTCATTCAAATTTTTGAGGTTATCTTTGGATTTTCGATTATACGCGATTTTAACAAATTACTCAGTTATAATATTCACCTCTCTAGTTTTAATGACCAAATAACCTACCAACGTCTCGTAAGTAATGACATAATATATTGAAAATCTCTACGTGAAAATTATACAGGGTGTATACGGGGGTGTGGATCAAACGAAGACCAAAGGTAGGGGACCTCAGGAGCTACCGAATCGACCCCCATGTATGTTCAGCGATTTTCATTTGTTTCAGAGTTATGAGCATTTTAGTGAAAATTTCAGAAATGTCGGATTTCAGGTATAATGTCTTAGTGGTAGCTGAACTATTCGACCTACAACCGTGATTTTTTTTTGGAAGTAGTGAGTTAGCGGGTCTTACCAATAACAATTCCATTTTAACTCGTGTCATCATACATTTAACAACAAAAAATAAAACTCAATAATTTCAGTTCATTAAAAATTTTCATAAATTTTCAAAGGTCATTTTTTTATATTTTTTACAGAACTTTTTTTTCTGTAAAGTACTTTCAAAACTACCTTAGTTTATGTAGAATTTAACCAGCAAAATTTTCTTACGTAGTCCCAAGGCATCACTTTAAAAATAATATGGGAAGGGCACTAGTAGTAAAAAACACTTTTTAAATCGCTACGTAAAATTGATTTTAAATGGAAAATGGAAACGGAACTTGATAGAAAAAAAGAAAATGGAAGAACAAAACACAAAATAAGCATTTATTTTGAAAAAACAGTAATAAAAAAAATTATTATTATTAAGTAGAAAAACATTAGATGCTTTCGTTTTTTAACTACAGTAAGTGTTCAAAATGTCCACAGTTATTAAAAATACACGCTCTGCACCTTTTTTTAAAATTAGTTTTAAGTTTGCGTCTTGCCTCTTTGTTTTCATAAAAAAAAATCTTAAAAAACTAATGAAAAAATTTAATGAAAACGAAACAATACGCAAACTTAAAAGTATTGTTTTAAAAAGGTGCAGAGCGTGTATTTCTAATAATGGTGGACATTTTGAACACTTACTGTAGTTAAAAAACGAAAACATCTAATGTTTTTCTACTTAATAATAATACATTTTTTTATTACTGTTTTTTTCAAAATAAATGCTTTTTTTGTGTTTTGTTCTTCCATTTTCTTTTTTTCTATCAAGTTCCGTTTCCATTTTCCATTTAAAATCAATTTTACGTAGCGATTTAAAAAAGTGTTTTTTACTACTAGTGCCCTTCCCATATTATTTTTAAAGTGATGCCTTGGGACTACGTAAGAAAATTTTGCTGGTTAAATTCTACATAAACTAAGGTAGTTTTGAAAGTACTTTACAGAAAAAAAAGTTATGTGAAAAAAATAAAAAAATTACCTTTGAAAATTTATGATTTTTTTTAATAAACTCAAATTATTGAAAGTTTTATTTTTTGTTGTTAAATGTATGATGACACGAGTTAAAATGGAATTGTTATTGGTAAGACCCGCTAACTCACTACTTCCAAAAAAAAAATCACGGTTGTAGGTCGAATAGTTCAGCTACCACTAAGACATTATACCTGAAATCCGACATTTCTGAAATTTTCACTAAAATGCTCATAACTCTGAAACAAATGAAAATCGCTGAACATACATGGGGGTCGATTCGGTAGCTCCTGAGGTCCCCTACCTTTGGTCTTCGTTTGATCCACACCCCCGTATACACCCTGTATAAACGCAAAAAACATTGCGATGATTCTTTTTAGAACGTTACTAATGTACAGTACCAAGTATTTATGTATTTATTTTCTATGTAGGTAATTCAATTTTGTTTTTGTTTTGCTGTCAAAACTTTCGTGAACACTAACAGTTACATTCTATGGATCTGTCAGCCATACCTTCCTTGTTGAAACAGACCATGTATCATTTTTAGAAAACGTACCAAAAAATCCGGGTTGTTAATGCATGATAGTAGGTACTGAGTTTTTTGATTAAAGATTATTTTAATTTTTTTCTTTTCTTTAACAAATCAAAGTGGTCAATAAAAGGTTGGGAATACTAGTTAAGAGCGATAGGTTGTTTTTTGTTTGTTTGTATGTTTGTCTGCAAACGAACGTGCCCATTTATAATTTAGATGAGTACCTATAGAAAAACTACACAAAAAGTAACCGCAGGCAATGCAGAGATAAAAAACAAAGACAGGTTTCTGCGATAGTTAGGTCTAAGGATTTTTGACACCGTTAAATTATCGAATACTTATTTCTTTTTTTGTAGTATATTAAATAAGATAATGTAGAAAATGATCACCTCCCCTCCCATGCCATGTTTCCGATCTCTAGCACAAAAAAGCAAGGGTTTGCATGTAAAGGGGTTGCAAGGATCGGAGCATTAGAGTCGCTGTTGACGGTATGTGCTCCGACTTAAAACCTGTTAACGTTGGTGTTCCTCAGGATTGCGTACTATCGCCAACGCTATTTATTCTGCATATCAATGATATATTATGTTGCACGTTGATGACATTCATTGCTATGCAGATGATAGCACCTGCGACACTTCCTATACCGGTCGGGCTAATCTTTCTCGGGCTGAATTGGAACAGAGTCGAAGTGGGCTTGTGTCGGACTTGGAGACCGCTCTGGAACGGGTGTCCGATTGGGGTTCTCGTAACCTAGTTCGGTTTAACCCTGACAAGACACAGGTTTGCGCATTTACCGCGAATAAAACCCCATTTACTGTAGCACCCTGTTTCGGGAACTCTCCCCTTAATATCTCAGAGAGTTTGGGAATCCTTGGTGTCGATGTCTCTCGCAATGTCCAATTTGGCGATCATTTGGAGAGCAAAGCCAAATTAGCTGCTAAAAAGTTGGGGATCCTCGGCCGAGCGAAGCGATACTTCAAACCAATCCATAGCCTACAGCTATATAAGGCTCAGGTTCGACCAATCATGGAGTATTACTCGCACCTCTGGGCTGGGGCCCCACAATACCAGCTGCTACCATTTGATCGCTTACAACGCAGGGCGTGTCGCATCATTGGTGACCCTATGCTCTCTGTGAAACTTGACCCTCTTCCTCTTCGCAGAGACGTAAGTTCTCTTTGCGTGTTCTACAGGATTTATAATGGGGAGTGCTCCGTTGAACTTTTTAACCTTATCCCAGCTGCCCAAGTTCCATCACCGTACTACTCGACGCAAAAGTAGTTTCCACCAACATCACCTCGATAGTTGGTGCTCCAACACCGTGCGATTTAAGCGGTCTTTCTTGCCCCGTACGTGCAAAATTTGGAATGGGCTGACGGCTGGGGTTTTTCTAACTGGCTACGATATGGGTACCTTTAAGAGGCGAGTGTACCATTTCTTGCAAGGCCGGCAACGCGCTAGCAGTCCCATTGGTGCTGTAGTTGTCCATGGGCGGCGGTGATCACTTACCATCAGGTGCATCGCATGCCCGTTTGTCGGTTTTAATATAATAAAAAAAAAAGTAAACTTACGAGAGCCATTAGACCACGTTGAACAAGGCCCGTCGCAAAATTCGTTATTAGCTGACGTCTCCTTCTCATAAACTAACTCCTTGTCACATCTTCATAAGTTGGGTAGTTTTGGAAATAACGTAATTAGTGGACGAGTGCGAATGAGTGAACTTTCGTTTTTATATATCTACCTATAAAAGAGTAAGGTGACTGACTGACTGACTGTCGGACAACGCGCAGCCTAAACCACTGACGCCACAGACTTGAAATTTGGCAGACATATTCCATGAAGATCAAAGTGGTGCCTACTACCTTATTAAATTTTGCCACGGGACAAAAGAACGGGATAGAAAATAAAGACTTAGGGGTGTCCATTCCATACAAGAAATGCATTTAATTCGTTGAGACAGTACGATACCCTTCGTGCTAAAGTAGGGTCATTGCACCGGTTAGCGACCAGTTAGCTGGGTTGCCCCCTTCAAATGAGTAAAATAAAATGATATCTACACGAATCATTGTATCCATTAACGTAAATTGGTCTCAAATAATTATGGTCTAGTTTGGATATCAAACATAAAATATAATACTTGCATCAATAAATTATTATAAAGTGCCGAAAAAGTAAAAATATAGGCAAAACGTCGTTTACCGACCACTTTCGTCAGTTTATGACCACCAGTGATCTGGTTTGAGACCATGATTTTGATAAAAAAAATATGTCAATAAAACTATTTTAAGTTTTTCCTTTTAATACAGTAAAATTGAAGAAATAATAATTGTTAAGAAAATATAACGTGGTACCTAGTCATTATAGTGTAGTATTTTTCTTTTATTAGAGGAATCATAATTTATTTATTTATTAAAAAGGTACATTCATTAAAAATAACCAACTTCAGTAGGTAATTTATGATGTCTACGACTCGTAGGTATATGGGCGGTTTGTGTACATTATCGAAGGAGGGGAGGAAGAAGTTTTAGTACAAATTTTGTTTCTGCACAAGTCGCGGGCAAAATCTAGTATCTATTGTATATACCTATGTAATAATATAATAAGTCAGGTTATTTACACCATATTTAAGACAAGAACGGCTGCACTGATTTTTACATAGTTTATTTGTTGGATTGGCCTCCACCCCGATTCGCAGAATAAGTAATTTAAAATAATAATAAAAAATATGTACATGAAGACAAAGTTCATTATGGAACAGCGTCAAGGGCGGGGCTAAATTTTGAATCAAAAATGTAAATGTTTTTTATAGGGGGTTCTGTCAAACTAACCCCACCACCTGCCGAATTATTCCGTAAACATTCTAAGACCTAGTGTATAATGCCTATGACAAGACCGTGACCGGAATTAACGAGTGCGGCGTATGCTACACCATACGAAGCAGTGTTGGAATGAGTCAAATTCAGACAATCTTACAAACAGAATTTGGGGTAACAAAGCTTTGAAGAACAAAAGGCGGCCCCGGGTCAGTTGATGCAAAAAAAATCGGGAAAGGTTCAATAACGGCATTGCAAACGTATATAATTTCAAGTTAGGTGACGAAACGTAGAAATATGCATGCGAACCCGAAAATAAAACCAGTCCCGAGTGTGCGTGTTTTAAAATGAGCCGAAGCCAACCAAGGTCATTCGTTCCCGGAGCACGGCGGAAAAGTTGGTGGCCACTTTTGTCGCGAAATCTGGTCACGTTGCGACTATTACACTAAGGGCCTGTTTCACCACTCTCTGTAAAGTTCCGGTTATCTTAAGTGCCGGTTATCTATGATGTCGTCTCTGTCTGTTAGTAAGAAATAGAGAGGGAATCATAGATAACTGACACTTAAGATAAACGGAACTTTACAGAGAGTTGTGAGACAAGCCCTGAGAGTATCGTAGAACGGTTAATGCAGACTGGCTGAAATAGTTTCCATACTCAGAAAAGAAACCTGCAACCGACGCATCATCCTCCATCATGACAACGCCTGTCCTCACGCGGCACGGCAAACAAAGGAGTGTTTGGTGCATCGTAACATTTACATTAACAGCTACGCGGTCAACGATTTCAGTCACCTGAAGAAGAAGCGGACGTCTTTAAAATTGGAGTGGAATAATTGTTTGAAAATATGGTTTAACCGTATGCAAAAATGCATCAATATGACCGGAGAATACTTTGAAAAACAGTAAATGTGTTTTTATTCTTTAAAACTTGCCTAGGTATTTTTTCAATTCCCGAAACTTTCAAATATACCTCATATAAAATAGTACCTTTGAGGGATATATAAAAAAATCTCTTCGAACTTTTTGTTTTGAAACAAAACATTTTTACGTTATTAGAGGTACCTACCTAGTTCGTAGATGCTAAGTAAATGTTAAGTACAGAACTTCGCTACTTGGTGAAGTTAGGAAAATCGGAAATTGGCAATATTTTTCGCCTCCATGTTTTTCTAGAGGGATTAATTATTAAGGGCCACGTATTTTTAACTATTACGCTTTCGTTTTACGCTATTGATCGTAAATAGATTGTGGAATAACGTTCATCTTTCATTAAAGTTCTGGCGTCATGAGAGAAGAAAAATAGTTTCGGCCAATTTGGCAACATTTTTATTATTACCTACATGATTAAACACAATAAGTTGAATGGCAGTTCATCGGGTAGATGCCAACAAAGGTTAGCTGACTAGGTTCCTTGCTACCTAGCTATCGTTATCCTTTTTTTGGTTCGATACTTACAATTTTAAAACATAACAACAATCACACTTACAAGTATAACGCCTAAAAATGTTGTTAGTTGCAGAAGGAAAACCAATAAGCACAAGTCTGGTAACTTACTTAGGTAGGTAAGTACATTTTTAGAACTCATAATGTTTTAACGCTATTGTAAATTTCCCGAATAAAATAGTAACATTATCATTTATTATTATATTGTTATCTGTAGTCTAATTACGCAAATGAAATAGTAATATTACTATGTTATTCGGGTTATTAAATTGGCATTGCAGAAATTGATAGTGTTAATACTAACGAAATATAAAAACCAAAGCAGTTTATTTGATACAACGTCACAAACTACTAACCGTATTTTTTGTTGAAACTCGCCCCGTGACTCAGAAAATCTGTAAAGAATGATATTTTTTTCCATTTAAATTAAAACAATTAATGCAATGCTGTAAATAAAACAAAAATAATAAGAGAAGTCGATTTCTACGACCAGAAAACCCCTAACGCTCGATTTTCATAAAAATCGTAAGTTACAAGATCGTCGTGCCAAGTATAATATTTTTTACATAAGTAGATAAATAAATCGCTGAACCTGCCGCTAAAAAGCAGTGCTTGCGCTGCTGTGTTCCGGCGTTGAGAGTATGACAGCCGGTGAAACTACTGGCACATAACATGAGGTATTCCATCTCAGCCCTTTATGTAGGCTGGCAACTGATCTGCAATCCTTTGGTGTTGCGGGTATGGTGATGGTGATGGTGGTCACTTACCATCAGGTGACAGATTTATAAAAAAATAATTAGGTAGGTACTTGTTCAAAAATAAAGGTTAATGCCCGCTATGTACGCATCTCTTTTAGAAAGTGGCCATTTTTCTCCATCATTGACGGTCAGTTATTATCTCTAACTGTATTGGCGCTACGTTTTAAACTTAAATTGTTCATTGTTGCTATTTACGTATTAATTTTAAAACAAATTAGGGTATCAACTTTGTCTATATTTTTTGTAATACGCACAAAAATGGTTTTGTTTCGTTCTTTAACTCGCAATGTTCATTCGTTCCACGGCAGGCTCAAAACGCTTTTACAGTGAGTCGGTATAGCTGAAAAACTTAAGTAAATGACCTGGTATAGAATTGATATGGGACTGTTTGTTGTATTTTGAGATGTAGGAACGGCTCTATTGTGGCTTTCACTATATGGATATCTTAACGCATTCACTGCCACCGACGCATATATGCGTTTTCGGGACTTTCTCCCAGTGCCGCTGTCATAATTTTAGAGGCGCTAGAAGAAATCTCGGGTTTGGCAGCATGGCAGCGAACGCGTTAAACTCACTCTTTGTCGGTCCCTCGCTTAATACTCCTCTCATCTACTCAAAGGTTAACTGGTAAAGATCCCTTATAGGGATAAGTTCGCCTTTGTGCATAATTTTTTTTTGTGATTTGTGCCTGTTTCTTTATATTTGTACAAAGCATTTACTTACTTACTTAAGTCATTTTTCTAATTTGCAACTTGTATATTCGCACACATTACTCACTCATAAGCTTACGTTTTTCACCTATAGGTAAATGGAATTTGAGTAATATCTTTGCGTCCGAATTGTGTACCTATAGGTAGCGAAGTCATCAACATATTTGTGAAAAAGTTACGATTTAGGTCACGCACGATTTGTAGTATAAGACTGCGACTGCGGTATAGATAAGTAAAGTAACGAGAAAGATAAAAAAACACGTGTAAATAATCTAGTTGTTAAACAATTACATGCGCTCGAAAATCATAACACTCCTTCTGAAGCAATCGCGCAAAAGGAATATAAATCTAATCTAAAATTTGTTAACCAGGACAAAAAGCGTAACATTATAATAATAAGTAGGTTAAAGTGTAATAAATTCTATATTTTATTCATTTTAGAGCGCGAGTCGCGCTGGCGCCCAGAGCATTTGTTAGTTTTTTACCTAAAAGTATATATTCCTTGTAGTGAGTTACAGAATCGTGTCTCACCTGGATCGTATATTTAATTATTACGTTGTGTCTCAATCGTTTATTTTTAGGCGCTATGGGTTTTTTTCGCATTTCACCTCGATTACATTTAATTATCATGAATGAACAAAAAATCTACCTTGCTACTCCGCTACTCACGTGCAAGATAACCAAGCCTGTGTGAAATATATATGTTTTTCATGCAATCCCCATGGGTTTGCATGTGTAACAGTTGTGCTCATTAAACTTTGATAATGAATGATCCCGTAGAGGGATCGAAACGCGTCAGTAAGTTTGTGGGATTTATATGTGTTTTATTGGCAGCAGTGGAGGGAGGGATTGCATGAAAAACATATATATTTCACACAGGCTTGGTTATCTTGCACGTGAGTAGCGGAGTAGCAAGGTAGATTTTTTTGTTCATTGAAATGGACCTCCGCAAAGTAACGCCTGATTCAATAAAACATTTAACTATCGCGTTGTCGCGTTGTCGCGTCCGACGTTCCGACCGTTCACTTCAAACTTTTTTATAAGGAATGGCGGTACCTATGGGCTGGGCTGTGTCCCCACCCGACTACTAGTCATACGAATGTTTTGTTACTTAGTTTGTTTTATGGTTTATCGAGGGTTATGTGATACATTACAATATCAAAATTATTGAAATTGATAATTAACTCACTGCAATAGCCAAATCAACGTTTGGCTTGACTTGTTTCGGTTTAATTGGTTTAATGCGATTTGAACTGATCGAGTGTTGCCATACATAGGTACTTCCGTATATTTGTCAGCTTGTTTGTATAGTGTTTTCCACTGGCGTTCGTGTCGCCACAGTGTATGTGTATTTTATATGTTTAGTTTTTTAATTTTATCTGGGTCCTACTGAAAAACAGCGTTGCGGCTTGCCGCAACATTATGCTGAGTGGGGCCCATTTTACACCATATCGGTACTATTCCTAAGTATATTGTATTTCTTCTTCCTATTATATATCTACGTGTATCGAATGTGTGTAAATAAATGTTTCTCTCTCTCTCTCTCTTGTGCCTCAATAGTGATTTTTTTAGTCCGTATTAGTTTTACATTTTACATTAGGTATACCTATTAGTTTTAAGCATAAATTACGCGTCGAATTAATAAGAGTCCAAACAAACACCAATGGGGGCTATCGCGTGGGAATTTGCCACTAGAGGCGCTAGTGTCGCGTGAGGTCCAATAACATTCATTTTTCACTGGTTTTGGCGGGCTTCGTGACATAAATTATAATTTCTTTCATTTAACTGCTGAAAAGTGATCTCCGTGAAATCGCAAATATGGATTATTTGGCGATGAATGTGAACGCTTTGAAAGCGGATTTTTTTCCAACAAAACGGAACTGCACAACATTGCGGCATAGCTACTCGATATGATGATAGTTTTATATAACTAATAAAATTAATGAGATTCAAGATTTACAACTTTGTTTCGGCGCCGATCTTATAAAGTCGCCTTTGACAGCTATACCTCTGGACCTTAGTCAACAGTGGCGCCAACTGGTGAGCAAAGAAACGGTAGTCCCCATTGTGACGAAATACGTCTAGGGCAAAATACTACACGAAAGATGAAATGCAAATTAATTATAATAGTTAATTTAAAAAGCTACGCGAAAAAATGCGTCAAGTACCTACCTAAAAGATTCTATTGAAATTTTGTTAGTTTGAGGTGAATTGCTGCAAGGTATTTAGGCTTTGGAGGTAAAAGACTTGGCTACAAACCGCCCAGAGGTGGCCAAAAACTAGAAAAGTTCGAACCCGGACTACAAACGAAACCTAGCCTAGACGCACCGCGGACGCTCTCTAAACTAGGACAAATCCGGGGAAAACCGGACGGATGGCAGCCCTAGTCGGCCAGCGTTTAATTAGATAAGTATTAGAAAACTAATGTCAAATTGTACTTCTGTAATTTTTGTGGTATACCTACCTATAGGTACGTAACTATAGGGGCTAACAATTTTTATTGACTGTTTGATCGCTATCTTATGAACTATGCAATTTAATGAGAACTAACTACTGCCCGCGACTTATACTTATAAACGTAGAATTATATATATAAACCTTCCTCATGAATCACTCTATCTATTAAAAATACCGCATCAAAATCCGTTGCGTAGTTCTAAAGATCTAAGCATACCTACGTAGGGACAGACAGACAGACAGGAAAGCGAGTTTGTTTTATTTATACTACCTATGTGGTGACATGTGAAACACAAATATTGAATTTGAATAAGTAACAATAATTATCCATCGCTGGTTTACGCAAACGCAAATACTTATCTCAAACTCTAAAGTGCTCCGTTATCTGCATGACCGGTAAACAAATTCTGCTTTACACTGCCATCTGTGGCTTTTCCATGACAACGTTAGGCCAGCGAAGTTAACTTGGTACAAGTTCTCAGTGCTGATAAGTGCTACCGCTAGAGGGCGCTTTGTGCAATCAAGCTAAAAAATTACAACAAAAATGTTCCCTTATTGACTTACCATTTCTACTCATGGTCAATAATGTTGGTAGAATTGTACAACTTTAAAGCAAAACGGATCGCGAATTACGAATAAAACATTAAAGCTTATAAAAGTTAAGTTTGCCAACTAAAACTTGTAATAATAATATACTACTGGCCGGTCACATGTGCGCACTGTGATCAAAGTGTAGTTTTCTACGATTGGGTGAATACTGCTCGGTCGGTGCAGCAGAGCGTTATTTCATTGGTGGAAAATTTGACGTAGCAAAGCAGACCGCGCGATAGCACGTGATAAAATACACGAACAAGTTTAGCATGGAAGCCTATAGATGTCTCTGTGTGTTCATTTGTTTATTGTTTATTTATATATTCACGAATTAAAAATTCCTGCATACTATTAATAACATTAAAACTACATCGCTGTGGTTTTTAATGAGTAGTTTTATATTGTCTTCTAGGTAACTTAGGTAAGTATCTTTTCAATATTTTTTTGTTGCTAGCTACTAACTATAGGTACCTACTACGTGCTGCGTGCGCTACAACTGCTAAAAGGTACAAGCTGTAAATAACTAGATAGGTACATCACCTGACCATAACTGAGTAACTGAGTCATTGTCACTCATTCATTGCATTGCATTACCTAAGTACCTAGTTCTAGTTATTTTAATATGGGTTTCTAATATAAATATTAAAAGTGAAGATAACATCTAATTGAAATAGGTAAGTACAACATGAAAAAACCTTGTTTTATTCCTTATGCATTTATGACAAGGAATTAAGCACTTTACGAGTTCTGCAATAGGAATGAAGCCATGGTTGCAGTTAAGTTCCTTAGCCCTGGAATGCACACGCCTGTAGGTAGGTACTGCAGTATCGATACTTGCGTAAAAATGTGCAAGCTGCAGTACCTACCTACAGGCGTGTGCATTCCAGGGCTAAGGAACTTAACTGCAACCATGGCTTCATTCCTATTGCAGAACTTCTGGCACGCTTACGTCAAAATTCACATACAAATATGAAACAAGAGTGCAAGATACTGGCGCGTGTTATATTATATTATAACTTTAACTTAATAAATACATATTATATTAGGTATTAAAGTTTCTAGATGATGAACACTAAGTTCAATGAACCTTTGATTGAAGACTAGGTACATACAGCATCTCATCGCATACAGTGCAGCTTACAGGTAGTAGGTATGTGTCGATGTTATGTTAAATGATAAACATGGGTGGTAATAGGAAAAATGCCCGCATAAATTATAATCTTAACCGATTTATACGCAAACATCAATTCTGAAAAATAGGAGTTATTGTTAGGTATACTACATTTGTAGTAAAGATGACACCGCAAGTACAAGTCAGCAAAACAGCTTGGTAAGCGCTATTGCTTATTGGTAAGAGTTATCTGTCATATTCGACTAATTGGTGGGTGTTAAGATTTCGATAATACTCCGTTGGCGCTGGAATTGGGTAGGATTACGGTGCATCTAATTAATTAGAGAAAAACGAGTGTCTTGTGAGAGTTTTATCTCCTTTTTCGCCCTTTTTGTTTTTAAACGTTAAATAATAATCTTAAAAACTTTTACTGTTGAATTAATATCATCTGATTCTGATTCCATTAGAACACAATTAATACTTACATTTGACACTGGATCAGCTTAAGTATACCTAAGTAGGTACCTAGGTGCCAGTGAAAGGATCTTATCGCGTTCGTTACTTATTACGAATGTTATAAGAAACTCGGCGTCGTATTGCCTCAGCTCAGGGTAGACTAAGCCGAACAAAAGGGAATATCACTTTGCAAGTGCGCCTTTGTGAAGCACATGCTACATACATTACCTAATTACAATAACTATATGCGCTGGCCTCCGACTTAGCCATTGAATAAGCAGTATATTTGACCTACTTACAATCATTTCCAGATGCAGGATAAATAATAAAATAATCTTAGTCGGATATCCAATTTAAGCTGTAGTTTTGTAGTAAGCAATACGGATTTTCCTTCTTGCAAGTGATATGCTTTCAAAAATCGAGCCTGAGGCTACAACGTGATAAAGAATCGTATGCGCTTATTTCCAAAATTGGTACTTTGTTATAATTCTTAGTAGCTACTTACATAAATATAGTGCGTTCTACAGATCTCAGCTTTACCCCACTGACTTACAAATGGATCAGGGGTTGGGGCCGCAATTCGGAAGCGGGCGGGGGCCGGGTTTGAGGGGGTGATTGGCCCAAAAAGGTAGGAAACGCGATGAAAGCACATTTTGGGCGAAGGTCGCAGACGTGTCGTAATCAATGGCTGTCTAACCTTAGTAAGAAACTTTTTTGTTTTAGACAAGGTATTATCCTGTTTTGTAGAAACGAGTTTTCTTACATTGTTAGTATTAATAAAATGAAATAATGGTTTATTACCTACTGAAATAAGATGCTTATGAAGAAAACGCAAAGTGATCCCTCTGTAATGTGTAACAGAACGTTGATTTAGATATCTTTTATGTAGGTATACTTGTGTGAAGCTTTAAAATGTGCAATAAAATTATAAAATCACCCGTTACTGAATTTTTCCAAAAACTTAGTTGGTATCTTGGGTCACCAATTACTTAAAGCCGAGCAGCGCCATAATATATCGCAATCAATCAAAACGTTACATGTTTCTTTATCCATTAACGTAAGCAAGTCAACAAGGCGCCGTGAGCGATGATAACACGATTCCGAATAATATCACCGTAAACGCAATACGAGATTGGTAGGTACTACCTATCATCATTTAAATTTAAAGCCAAAATTAAATGTTGGACACAGAAATAGGTACCTACCTAATTATCATCGTAAATAACGTTACGAAAATAAAATCGTCTACTTCATTCACAGCGAACACGAACATGACTTCGCTAATCTTTTTAAAGATGAATGTTGTGTAAAATATTCCATAGATGAACTGAAATACTCGAGGTATCTCTACTATAACTCATATCTGACTTCAAGTTGGTGAAATATCAAATTTCGTCATTTCAAGATCTGGGGCAACGAGAAATTATGCTTTCCATTTTCTGTACACAATGATACTTACTTACCTATCAAATAAAACACTTTCCTAAGCACAATAGACGTCAACCACGATATCCAAGCGGGTAGCTTGTTTCGTTTGCAAATCGCGAAGTGCTGACGCCTGTGTGTGCTGATATGTATTTATTTATTCATCTGATGGTGCTTCATTGGCTGCCTTAGTGATCACTGATCAAGATCTCTGGCCGAGTTCTCGTTTGTATTATTAATCTAATCGAAAACAATCACTTACATATTTCAAATCAGACGTATCTCCGACTTTATCAAACAAAATAATAAATGAGATAGGTGCCAAATGTAGGTAAAGTGAGTGTACCGAATAAGATAAGATTTGGCAATTGCGTTTCCTTTTTTTTTATATTAACGTTGTTGGTTAAGCCTTTGCTAATTAATTAAGTCAATTTCCTGACATCTCACCCCTAGGCCACTTAAGATAAAGTACGTAAATATTTATCGTCTAGTCATTTTTTCATTGCAGGAATTATTTCGAAACCTAACACTAAAGAATTAGATTAAAGTATTTTCTGACTGAATTTTCGTAGTTAATTAACTCATGTTTCGGCAATTTTCCTAGTAAAACGAAGACATGAACAAATCAATTTCATTAATAGTTTTTCTTGTATGTACACACAGCAAAGCGAATCGGTGAGCACCCTAGTTATCCACGTGTGTCATTCTATACACACATCCGCACTTATCCGCTGCCTTATTACGCACACAACAAAATGCCCTATCTGTGCTAATTGTGTTTTCTGACTACCTTCACGCATAGTTATTCAAACCTGCTGGTATTTTGTTCAATGGAAGCATAATTTTGCCACTAGTATTATAAGCGTGGTGGCTCAGGTGTATTGACCTAGAGTTATGAAACCTAAAGAACCGGGTTCGAATCCTGCACAAGTATCTTTTTTGTTTTCAATTTTAAATTACTAATCTCAAAATAAACTCATGTTTACCTAAAACAAGAAAAAAAGGACGTAAAAGAATAAAACAATAAAATGCAATTATTGGTTCAAATTGTTTATTGCAACTTTTAATTTTTATTATATTAGCCTCTATTTGTGTTATTATTATTATTACCAAAAGTAATTAAATTAGCTAAATAAAACTGCACACTTTTCCTTATAGAATAATATTATTATTATAACACACACTTTAGAGGCCAGTATGATTTTATGTTTAATAAAAAGTCTTATGTCACTAACATAATAATTATCTTGATACACAACCATAATAGGGCTATTTTTAAGATGACACATAATTAATATCTTAAATTCTGGTTTATTAGGTTTAAGTCTGATAAAGATGAACGAAACGTTTTATTTGCGGACGTGTAAGTCAGTGGTGAAATGAATAGACATGTTAAATGACAGCCATTAACAATAACATCATTTCACACTGGGTTATAATCTCCACTTTGAAGCGACTAAGCTACCTATCTCGATTTGGTTTGGATTTGGACACCAGGGCCCATCGATGACATCCAACCCCATAGCCTAAAGTAACACTGCCACTCGTTCTGCACTGTAAAACATTACTGTGTTTATATATTTAATTAAGTTAATATATTTCGTCTTCATCACTAAAAATCACTACATTTGACTTTGATTGATGTAATAATCAAAGTCAAGATATTCACGAGCAAAGGTTTCTTCTATGCTGGTCCGTTAAATCATGTTTTTTGCTGGTCTACAGCAATGCAATCCTGCAGCATGCAGATGGTTTGGTTGCGGCAACTACATAATGTCCAAACCAAATGGCAGGAGATGAGGCTTCAGGTTTAGGCCCAGAACGAATATTTTTATCGTGTCCGAAGTCTGCGTAAGGGTGAATCCGGAGTGGCACAGTCTTCCGCTGCAAAATAAATGAAGTTTAAATAAAAACATTTTTCGTCAAAGAAAGTTGTTTAAAACATTACCGATAAAATAATAAGTCATTGTTTTTAACACCGTTTGTCTACTTACCCATATCAAAAAACGCCTAGCGATTCCTTATATGAATAGTTATATTGTTTTGCTCTTTTCAACAAAGATAAATGAAAATCCATGTTTTGCAAATCACAAGGTATTCGAAAGGCAAAATTAAACAGTTCGTAAGTATAACACACGGTTCATCCCGCAGCTAATAATGGCTGCCAGCGGTGACAGTTGTTTGTTCACAAAATCATATTATTAGAAATTTGAGGGTAGAAAACACTTTATATTGTTTAAGACGATAACGACCAAAATAGCCATCAGCTAGCAACTTTTAAACTCCAGTAAAAAGAGTCATACCTATTAATAATTATATTAAAAGAAAACACAATGCGTTTGCGTTTTTAACATATTATATAACTGTAAAATTAAACATACAACAGACTGCAACCACCATAAAATTAAATAGTTACGGAAAAAAATAAATTATAATTTCAACCTTATTTCAAAGCTCATAAAACAGCTATTTACACAAATTGCAATACAGTAGTCGCAGATTGAACATAATTCATAAATTCACCATGTAACTTGCATACCTCGGTGGCCTAGCGGTCAAAGACAGGTCGAAGATTTGACTTCTGCTTTAGTGAACCGGGTTCGTATCCGAAGAAAACGGAATATAAAATAGTAATTGTAAAATGACATTTTTGGATGTTATTTCAATGGCCATGCTGGTTGTGAGGAATATTGCTTTGGAATTGGAATCTCAGACTTGTTGAGAAATAATAATATAACATCGTCGCATCAGTGAGATGGTAACTACTCTTCGCTAGTAATAATAGTTCAATGCGTGGGATTGCATAAATTTGAAGATTCAAGGTCGAAAGAAGCTTCGATTCGGTTCTCTCGCTTACACTGGGGATGACAATATCCAATGTAAGATTAGATAAAATATTTTTAGGACAGTCTAAATAAAAAAAATACTTTTACATTATTTTTGTAGAAGTAACTGAAACCGGAGATATTGCATTTTCAGCCTTTGAGTGTGACACGATACCGGGGGGGGATTATTTTCATTTAATTTGTAATTATTTTTTACTTAATTTATTATAAACTAACTTAAATAGTTGTAACTTTCTTCATTGTTATTTTATAGTTAGTTCTTGTTTATTCAATAAACAGGTAATTTACAGCGACATTGCTCATTCATCTTGTTGCTAAAAAATCTGTACTTAGGGGGTAGATTTTATGATCGAACTCGCTCACACATTCACATGTCATAGATTCTACTTAACGTTCATGTCGATACTCAACATGCATAGACGTGTGCGTGGCTGTGCTAACCGCATTATTTTGCTGTGTGTACATACACATGTATATACACATACATAAATCATGTCTTTATCCCTTAAGGGGTAGACAGACCCTAAGGTAAACATACCTAAAGGCCACGTTTAGCATGATTGTGGGAGTATAGGTGGAAAGGGGATGTATATTGTAATTTTCCTTACTTTCAATAAAAATCTTACTTTCCAAGACAGACATAAGTTCTTTTTTTATTAAAACCATTTTACTACATAGTATAATCACAATCAATTTATCTATGGATTAATCGACCTCGAAAATGCGTCGGTACAAAGTCGCATTATCATCGGCGTAGCGTGGTGCAGAGTGGCGCCTGGTGGCTCATAATTTAAGAGCGCTCCGATAACGCGCCAATAGTAACGTGGATGATTTATATGCCAACCAGCTATATTACTCGAAATTCTTCTAACGGAGAGAAAAAAAGTAGGTAATTTTTTTCATAATTCAATACACAAAAAAAACAAAATTGTTGACAGACAAGGTCTGTACGAGACCGAGAGTAAGTTAGCAATGAGCTAAAAACATTATAGGTACCTATCTATGTATCTATGAGACCCCACATTGCGCAGACATGCATTACGGAAGCATTTTGTCTGCGCACAATAGTGTACCCGAGCCAGGAATTAAGGCACCATTTAGTATCTGACACCGACATCCAAGCCCCGAGCTCGTGAAGGCTTTAATCGACCGCACCCGACGACGCCGCTACGTAGGTACTTAGATACCTGAAGCAATTACTCGATCGGGTGGCATGCTCGTTGCTCGAGTATTGTCAGCACTCTACCAAGCTGTCAGTGAGAAAAGTAAAATGGACCCAACCTACCTACAACTGTAACATTTTACATTGTAAAACTCAAGACATCTACATAACCAACATAATATATTAAAGCAGAAGAGGGTCGAAAGTCTATACATGGAAGATATAAAAAAAATGTCTGGGGATACTTGAAATCGACAACAGAACACGTTCGAACAGTTTTTATAAATTTTGTCTGTTTATCTGTTTATTTGCGCGCGCATCACGTGAAAACGACTGAACGGATTTTGAAGAAAACCTTACTAATCTGTCGAGAAAATGCCCGACCCGGTTTTAATCCCGGAAAATTGCATAGTTCTCGCGGGATAGCGATAAAAATGACAAAGATGGCAGCTGCCTAGTCGCAACGTAAATAAATATTGCATGAGTATCATAGAGGTGCAAGCCGGCTGGTCACCGTGGAAGAGATTGACCACTACCCTCCAACGAAACAATTAGAACTCTCAGCAAACAACAGATTATTAGAGCTCCAAGTATGTTGCCAGAGACAGAGACAAATTGAAATCTTTGGAGGAGGCCTTTACCTGAGAGGGGTCCATGCCTATAAAAAATTAAATAATAGCTTAAATATCCTAAAAATAATAATACATATAGCCGAATTGTTATTTTTTTCTTGTAATCTATTTTCTGTAATATTTCAGAGGGAAATAATAATAATCAAGCATGTGATTTGAAATTCAATCATGTAAAATTATTTTGTAAATGCATGGAATATAACAGGCTTTTGACTTTATTTATTTTTATCATAGAGGTGCACCAAGGAGGGGTTTTCCAAAATGAAGTCGCGGGCAAAAGCTATAGTTTTGAAATATGGTTTTAGTTCCGCATTCTCTAGAATAAGTAAGAAGTAAGAACAATAAGTATCGCAGGTACATATATATATTCGTACATAGCGATGTGTTTTCCGTAGTCAATGCCGTGAATATATGAACGCGGCCCTATTCTCGCCGCGGCCTACATTTTCTTTAGGTACGGTACTTGAACCTTTTTTCATTTCTGTCAGCGCAAGTATTAAATGGATGCATAGCCGTCAAATTTTCCATACAATACCCGCGTATTCCTCGTTTTTCATCCAGAATTTTTAGTGACGCGGTATTTTTGGGTTATAGGTATGTATTAATGATTACGTCGTTTAACTAATGCGCTTAAGTAGATTAATATTTAACTAGCTGCTGCTAAATTTTATTTTATACAAACCTTGTCCAAACAGTAACAAATTCAACTAAAACAGAATTATCAAATTCGTTGCAGTCGTTTGGAAGTTATGCGCGTACATACATTTCTACGATTCATTTTTAATTATATACATGTCTTAAATAATTTGGACGTCCATTGAAGATACTTTGAAACTATCTATCTATCTTATCTATCTAATATCTTTAAACGAGCAATTCTTGTATATATATATATATATAATAACCTGGATCTCGGAAACGGCTCCAATGATTTTCCTGAAATTTGGCATGCAGGGGGTTTCGGAGACAATAAATCGATCTGGCTAGGTTTCATTTCTAGAAAACGTACTAGAAAATAATTCGGTCAACCAGGTATTTACATTAGCTATCAAACCAAAGTATAAGCGTTCTTATTTTAAAAATAGTATGCGATTAAATAGGTTTGTCAAAAGTATTTCGGTTAAAATATCTGTTAACGTCAAAGACTCGATAGCAGCTTGTATTTTATTTAGCATAAATAAAGATGTAGTGTTTGTAAATTCAAAATACCAACTATAATGCTACTAGTTGGTATTTTTAAATCTGTTTACGCATGAACCACTTCTATGCTGTGATTTAACTTACCGCAGAGCGATTACGATTCTTATCGATGTGAATGTAAGCTTATCAATCGAGTGTCGTCGCTCAGTAAGTTATCTAGCTGCGTCAAAAAAAAGATCACAATCTTCAAGTCATTCACCTTAATAATAATAATTCTCCGTGACATTGTCATATTAAACATTTACTGTACAGAAGTAGGTAGGTACTCGACCCAACGCATTCAAATCAGCCTAATATTCAGAGCAGCCGCTGTTTTTTAACCTAAATCCTTTTGTGTCCCCCCACATATTGTTTTTTTATTCACTTGGCCCTCGTTTAAGGTTGACTGTTCCATACACTTTGACATCTCTAAGCTACGTGCGTGGTTAGATAAGCGACACACGCTCCGAAGCGTATCGATGTCTATGAATAAAATTCTTTCCATCCTCTTTATCGATAGTCAAAACTGTGTTAATGTAGCCACACTGACCATAACCTTTTCGAGACCAACGACACATATACCAGAACCTCAGGTTCCACGCCAACGACCTCTGTATTACTTCAACTTAAGGTATCGCCATAAGGAAGTCTGGCGTGTGGGTAACCTCTCTTGTATTAGACGTGGCGGCGAAAAGGATAAAACTAAAACTAGATTTAATCGTTTACTGCAAGACGACATTGGACCGTCCTTAATGGAAGTAAGTTTTAATACCTACATCACAATAGGTTTATATATTTTATATTTGCCTACTGAACACGTTTTAAGTTATTCCCGAACAAAAACATTAAAACATCCGTGGTAGCTCAGCGGTGTGATCTGTGGCCTCTCCGAGGATGGATTCAAATCCGGACGCTCATCTCGAGAGTTTTACGGAATTTATGTCCGAAGTTTTAAAATTAACAGCAAGTTTTTCGATTATAGATTACAAATAAAAAAATCGAGAAAATGATAAAGTGAAAAGGCTAAATTTTTAAACCATGATAGAACTAGAAAGATGTCTTGGGTCTGCTAACCCGCTGGCTGCTAATCCGGCATCCGCGGCTGCTTCACTATCCTATTCCCCTCTAATTATTACGTATGCACTTACTAATTAATACACAACAGAAGAGACGCTTTTATACAAGATTGAATATTGCTAACATAATGAAAGCCTTGCTAACTTTATTTCTGGCCTTCGCTGTGTTGTGAATTTTCAGCGCTACTTACCTATTTTATTTTACTGGTAATGAGTAGTATTTGATTACAGACGTTAGAAGTCATGTAATGTCAGCGATGTAAACAAGAAAAAGAAAACATTTCGTAATTACAAATAATTTTACTTCCGGAATGCAAAAAAAGATAGATAGAATATCATTTAAAGTTCAAAAACAACACTGAAGGTGAAGTCTACGCGAACAAAGTCACGGGCGCCAACTTGTTTAGCCAATACTTAATAACACGTGTTGTTTGACTGAACTGACGTAATGGCATCCATCTTCTGCCGTTGCGTTAGCCAACAATGTCGTTCGCGTCAATAATGATTATCAATATGTCATAACATAACATAAACTCTTCTTAAATATTGTGTAATACTTTCGGTCAGCTAGATGAGTTACATATTTTCAATATGTTATTTAATTCTTACCTAGTTTACAATAATATTATGTTATGATTATCATACTAATAATACGGTTATGAAGTAGGTACCAATTAACTAACATATTAGGTTAGGTACGCACTTTAATTAAATTACGAAAATATGACAAGATGTTAGGAATTAGATCAAGGGCCAAAGAAAGCCATCGTTATTACATTGAGTTAATTATATTTTTACTCCCTATTTGAGCCAACTTTATCCCACTGTTGGGTAAATTCATCAATAATCCGGACCTAAGACGAATTCGTGGAAAGTCTGCTCTTGTTGCATATTTGTAGTCGTTGAGATTACTTTCATCATTATTTCTGACGCACCTTTTAGATTTGACGCAGTGATATGCTGTGTCAACGGGAAAGATATTCCGTCGTCGCGGTGCGCAAACATGTACAAGTAGGTATTTCGCAATGCTCGCTTCTATGCGGAATGCCAAGCTGCGATCATCTAGCAAAGGCAAGGTATCTACACTGTATCTTTGCAAACTGCACCAGAAAAATGAACAGCTCTGGATAAATATTCATAAAGAAACAGTTTCTGTTTAGACAGCGAAACCTATGTAAAACAAATTTTAACATGGTAAATCAACAGTCTAATATCTAAATAAATCTAAGTAGGTAGTTATTTACCACAGAACAAATCAATTTATGGAAAATTAGGTTAACCACGCAATTGATCTTAATGTTGCAACAATGTCTTATTAAAATCAACCGCTATACTGATAGAAATAAAATCCATTTCAAAGTGAACAACTTTTGGCAAGGTTATCTTTATCTTTTGTTATCTTGTGACCCGCTACGACGGTGTCTAGTCTGCTCGAGTTTGAAGTTTGCGATCAGTTAAACTATGTACCTATAGATAGAATAAATAACCACAGAAAGTTAAATAAGATATGTAAATATTAATTTTAAAGTACCTATAAGCTTTTGCTGTCTGTCCCCAAACAAATTAAATCGGAAAGGAGAAACCACTAGTAATGTAATACAAACATGCGTACATATAATATTATAAAGAGGAAAAATTTGATTGTTTGTTTGTTTCTTTGCATTGAATAGGCTCCGAAACTACTGGACCGATTTCAAAAATTATTTTGCCGTTAGAAAGCTACATTATCACTGAGTGACATAGGCTACTTTTTATCGCGGGAAAATACCTTTTCCTACAGGAAAATTAATTTATCGCGGGCGAAGCGGCGGACGGAAGGCTAGTACATACATATATCACGTCTTTGTCCCTTACGGGGTAGACAGAGCCTAAGGTAACAAAACGTTAAGCCCACGTTTAGCATGATTAAGGGCGTATAGGTGGAAAGGGAAATCAAAATAGCGATGGGTGGCTAGCCGCATCGCCTATAACATGATCCTAAGACTTTCGCCCATTCCCTCGATGGGCTTTTACCATCTGCGCGGAAAGAGAAGCAAATGGTAAATTCTATATATATTTCATATTATATATTCTATTAGTAATGTAACGTTGCAACTAACCTCTTTGTGCAAACTATCGACATTAAGTGAGTTAAACACCCACTAACTTCAAACAATGACGGCATAAAAATACCAGTGGCCGTTAGTGCACTGCCTTATAAAGTAAATAAGCTTGTTAAAGAAGTTTATCTACGAAGGACAGATGAGCAAGCACAAAAGCCGTCCAGCGTAGGAGCGGGCGGCTGTCGCGACGAACGGAAGGGTTTGAGTGCGTCGCGGAAGTGCAGCCAGTAGGTATCTATCTGAATGGCTTGGAATAGGTATCACACCATTCACACCGTTAATGCTTTTACATTATATTGAGACTGCATGAGGCAAGTAAAATGTTTACCGCTTCAATACTCAGATTCTGATACCTGGGTAGGTATATGCCTTCCGTCTTCGTAAGACTGATACTGAATTCAATTCACTTCGAGGCAAACTTGATGAAAAAATGTGGAAATTCGGGGTGCCGACGTAGTGTCTGTCCCAGCCGGGGAGAGATGGGGGAGGAGCGGCACTCATCCCGCCGCGGCGGCGCCGGCGCCCGCTGGAGACACCGCGACGCCAATACACTGCCGCGACAACAATCAACCTTAGTAAAACGTTGGATACTTTGCGACGTAAACATAATTATGTATGGATGGAGAAAGTACCTACTGCAGAGTGTACAATAAAGTTTAATAAGGAACATTTTTTAAATCAAAGTTTTTTACTGACAGTGGTCTTCGCTTATTGCATTGTGCTATCGAACAAATTGATACTGATCCATCATCGAACCTTGTTGCAGTAAATGTCATAGTGACGTTACATTGAATTGGAAAGGAAAGTCATGGTGACGTGTACCGTGAGAGCGTTCTACGATGGGTCAGGTCAGGAGTCAATTGATTCGATAGTACGTATTTCAAGCTAATCTCGCCAATTTGAAAACGAATTAAAATTAAATGTAAACTTTTAGAGTTCATTTTATTATCTGTTTTAGGCACGGAACCCCTATTGGATCACTTCTATGTCCATTTGCGTATCTGTGCGGCTGCCTTTTTGACAAGTTTACTTTTTTCAAGAGCGAGTCTATTTCGGTAAAAATTTGAAATTCATATCAAGTAATAGATTTTTATAAGTCAACGCCATTAAAACACACAACATTTTGAAACATAGCTTTACTTTGTTTGGTTTAGAATAGAATCATGAAATTTGGCAATAAGCCTCTCATTCTTCTCACATTACATGTATTTAGGTAAATCAAAAATCTAAACGTTTTTGTTTTGCATTTCGATGGAATTTTGGGCGATTTTATTTTACAAACCCCATGAAATAACTACGAAATATAGGTACTTACTGATTTCAGGTAGTATAAATATTAATATTGTTTGATAACATACCCTCGAGCCTTTTGGGATTCTTCTTTGTGTTCACTTTCGATCGACACGTGGAATGACGTTCAATTCCAAATCGTTTTGAAAGTAAGCTATTTTCCAGAAAGAACTGGTGCACCCTAGACTTTTCTTTTCTTATTGAAAAAATACAATGCAAAGCTGCCCAAATCATCAACGAGCATTTCCCTACGATACGTTCGGCCTACTTTATCATAATCATGTTACATGAATTGTGCATAATTGCACAATTGCGTGCTAAATCTTAATAGAGATGTACTCGTTATTTGGTTCATAACACCTAAGAAAATATGTTTAACTACGCACATATCATTAGTGCTCTAAAATGCGTTCAGTAACCGTAGGAAATGACCAGCATTGTACACCCTTAAAAATCCATATTGTAATACATTACAGTACAAAACTTTGTACTTTAATGTTATTACAGATTTGACCATAACTTTACAAAAATCTATACTGTAATAACATTAAAGTACAGATTTTACCTAATACCACAGACAAGAAAGTACTTAGGTACATAAATGGCGTCTTTATCCCTTACGACGTAGACAGAACCTAGTATAATTGGTTATAATAATGCTGGTCATTTCCCTACTGTTTCTGACCCCATCTTAGAGTACCTATTTATGATATGTGTGTAGATAGAGTAATGTATGCAACTGTACATAATTAGGCCTTAAAACACTCGTGTGATCTTATTTTGAAACTCGCCAAGGCTCGTTTCAAAAATCACACTCATGTTTTAAGGACCCTCATTATGTAACAGTTGCATAAAATACTATTACGACGCGATTACGTATATTTTATGAGACTTAAACAATAGCTTTGTAAACAAGTACCTAACTTTATCCTCTATAAATATAATTGTTTTGCCGATTCTATATTAGCACGCACGTATCTGTTTGTCTTGAAAGTTAGAAACAGCGCGTCGTGAGGTATGACAGGGCGGATTGCGGAAGGCGTATCGATCGAGCCTGAGCGTTCTCATGCATGGGTGGTGCCGTGGCAGCAACGCTCAAGTAAAAGCCGTCTTATTTTTACACAACATTGGTAGTATCAATATAAGCCGCTGACATTATGCTAGAGAAAACCACAAATATGGTGAATATACGTAGGTAAGTAACTACCGATATGTAATTTATACATACATACATAAATCACGTCATTATCCCTTTCGGGGTAGACAGAGCCTAAGGTAACAAGACCCAAAGGGCACATTTAGCATGATTGTGGACGTATAAGTAATTTATCAGCTAACAAATTATATATTTTATTTAATTGGCGTTACTTTGCGGAGTTCCATTTCAATGAACAAAAAACATTTACCTTGCTTCTAAAAAGCAAAAAGTAAAAGAGTAGTTTAAAAAATATTATATTAAATACAGTAGTTTATGTTTACTTGGAATGATTTCGAATTATTACGTCGTTGGTTTGCAGTTGTGCTTGGTGTACCTACTTTAACTATGAGGATGATCCCGCAGAGGGATTAAAACGCGTGAGAGTTTTGTGTGGTGTGGGATAGTTCACTTTGTGGGATTTATGTATGTTTTATGTTGTAGTAGTGGAGGGAGGAATTTTACGTAAAAACATAATATACATTTCGCACAGGCTTCGCTATCTTGGACGTAAATTGCGAAGTAGCAAGGTAGGTAAATGTTTTTTGTTCATTATAGCTAACATATTACGTTATGTATTATGGGTACCAACTTAGGTACTTTATGATAGAAAGATGGATGTCAAAAAAGAAAACAATCTTGCCTTCGATGATAGTTAAGTGGCACGAAGAGCTCCGAGGCGTACCTATCAGCCGCCGCGGCAGCAGGCTGTAATAAAGTGCTTATTTTTTTCCTTATCACTAAATGCTCCTTTTTTGCACCGATATTATTTAAAAAAGAGTTACCTACACACTTATACCACAATTTAAAGCATCCAAGACTTGTGAAGTAAATATTACATTCGTCATGCATATCTATCTCCCCCGACCAGGATTCGAACAAATCAGGGTCAATAACAGGTTATCCGGTCGGTCAAATTCATTATCTTGCAAATCTAATGTCACCTATTTTCAGTGGTCGTAATAATCTTATTTTATACATTAGCAAGTTTAAGCATTATTTAAATGACTTACGAAACACAAATCAACATTAATCTGAAACAAAATTTCACGCAAAACAACATTAACATACACACCCACTCGCCAGCGCCTCGAGTACGAGTCGTGTTCAGTCCAAGGCCATTTACGCGGAGGCAGTCTTCTAAATAGTAGGTAGGTACTTAAATAATAAATTGTACCTATTGAACAAAAGCGGCTGTGAGCTACGAAAAAAAAAACTCTTACTAATCATAATATCAAACACCTCGTTATTATCGTAATAAGAGGCAGACACATTATGTCACATATCACGTCGTGGCATATCACGTGAAAAAAACGATTCACTGTCACTAAAACAACTTTACTCTGACGAGCAAAAATAACGGGTTAGGTACTTCTCAAACAAAGTTCTACAAAACAAAGGCGACCCTTTATTTTTGCTCGGGAGTAAAGTTTATTTCCGACACATTGTTCGAATCAATTGCTTTTATTTTAGTCCCCTGGAATCCCTATGGCCGTACTTTTAAGATTTAAGCAATTAAACAAACAAGAAAGTTTTTTTGCTAGCTTTGTTCGACTCTGTTGTCCAAAATGTATCAAATCCAAAGTTTTACAGTAACTATGTCATAATATGCATCGAGCAATAAACTGCTCCAATTTAAATAACAAATATTATGCTGTCATAGACAAACCAACCTAGTTTCTCTAAATAATCAATAATCTTGACCAATAAAAAACAACTCGACAATCAATCGGAAAATAAACTCAATCGATTCAAGGCTCTGCACGCTAAGTTCGTGCCATAAATAGCCAACATACAACGGTTTCAGAATAACGTTGGCTGCTGCTGTACTTCAGGCAGGATCTAAAATGACGAGCAAAAATTTAATAACGCTTTCCACACAAGTTACATAGCTATTTCCAGAATAATATATTTGATAGATATTATTCTTCAATAGTTTCAAAAATAACCCATTACAAACTTAGTAATTCTGAAAATCTGGTCATGTCCTTCTTGTTTATTTCTTACAGAGCTCTTAGTTTCTCGAAGTTTAATCGATGATCTACTTTTATATATTTTATCATCCGAAAATAAAAAGACGGTTACAATGCATAGGTAACTAAAATGTTAGTACAATAAAACGCAGAAAATATTGAAAGAGATTTTCGTGTGCGCTGAACGCCCCTCTAGCACGCACCGGCCTGATCCGCCGTCCTTCTGTGTCAAGTCGAGCTTCGTTACGATGCCAACATAGACCTAACAGGAGAAAAACAAACCCAACCGTTTGTTGCCAAGCGTACAATGCGAGTCAGAAATAACTGGTAATGTTGACGTTACTATTGGAGCCAACATTGGTGCCAAATCACATGATTCACATTTTAGGCAGGTCACGAGCGGCACCCACTTGTGCTTTTAGCATGTTGACGAGCATTCCCGTGTGGGAACATGGGCTTAAATAAGGGAAATTCAAGCTTATTTCCATGCAGCTGCCAATCCGATAGTTCCATATATAAAGTGAATTCAGTTACAAATAGACATTAAGATACATTAGCATGGAACCTTAATTATGCAAAGGTACTATTCAAAAACAACATGGAAAAGAGCTGGTGGTTCTTAAAAATTATAATTGAAATGTCTATGATGGCCATCATTTCAGACAGCACGCGAGCCAGAAATAAAATGACGAAGCGATCAATGAAACTCCGACAAAGCTATGACGAAAAAATATGTTCGTGGCGATCTCAGCTAATGTGAATAATTGTAATGGTGGTCATAAAAATAGTTATTAGTGAGCAGCTGGCAGCCGCCGCGAGCCGCCACGCGCCGCCCAGCCTCGCGGCTCCCGCACCATGTGACGTCTTTGCTTCGCCAATGTTTCATCACCGCCAAGGCCCGTGACAATGACAAGACAAGGCCTACGAAAACCTAGTACAAGTATAACTAACTATGCGTTTCCGATGTTAATAAGTGAAATCAATGTAGGTTTGTGCGAGGGATATTAACGCGACATCTAACATACTTATCCACATTTTTGCTAAATAACCTAAATAAATAATTGATAAATAAAAATATCGATAACTGAGCCAAATTAGGCTTACTAGTAAATAAATAAATACAGACCTGATTAGTACACTGAAAGTATAACGTCTCGCAATTACGATAGCGCTCAGTCACGGTCAACCGATAAACCCGAGAATAAATAGTACGTAGATATGTCACAGCCTTAGATTTAGCGTTGTTAACTTTAGTGAACCACATCAGGAATCGCCTAGCGCGGAGCGTTGGGCGAACTACGCGACACCGTCGCTCGCGCACGACACGCCTCGTTCACGCGAAGCTCAATAAAATTAATCCACGCCAAACTCACACTAGAACACAAAGTGTGTCAGTTATTCACATTCTCTATTTATGCGGGCTATTTGTGTTTTATAGTTATTTATTTGTGTTCTCGCGGCTCTTTTTATTTCTGTGGGATTGTTTGTGCGGCGCGGCGTACGGCGCGGCGCGGTTCGGGCGCTGGCCTGAGCCCGCGGGGTGCCCACTGCTGCGCCGTGCACTCTCAATGTCACACAATTATTGCTAAAGTCAATCGGAGGAGACACATCTTCCGCAAGCGATTATTGAACGACCCCTGCGCGAGTTTATCTACACACTTTTGATGCAAGCGAATGTCTGGTGAATGTAAATCAAAAATTTCAACTACGCGGACAATATAAATAAAGTCTATTCGATCCGTATTGTTATTGCCCGACTTTTAAAAAATATTAATATAACATGACAAAACGCGCGAAAGTTAAAAAGTAATGAAATTACAATTATATCAAGAGCGTTATTATTTTTTCAAATACTAGTAATGCTTCTAAAATTCTAAATCCGGCGCTTTTAAAATCCGTATTAATTTATATTTTAGATCTCTTGAAAATAACAGACTGTGCCGTGGCCCAAATATAATATAAACACTCGTAAACAAAGATTATATCAATATTACAGTAGCTATAGTTGCCGCATCGGCGGCGAAGTAATTAAGTGGGTAGGTGTCTCCTGTCGAAGCCGATTAGCCGGTGCGAGTCATTAGCGGGCTGTGAATGAGCCCGCGCCGGCGCACCATTGCTATCGCTAACACAGATGGCTAAGTACATGCAATGCACTATCTGCTAGCTATCAGCTAACAGCGTTTGATATTCGTAAGACAAGGGTACAACATATAAACACTGTTGGTAAATATATATCTTGAAAGGTGTCAAATAGAGTGAAGATTTCGGCTAGTTGGCCAGGCCACTGCACTGGACGTCGGAACAGTTGCACGGTCTCGATCTTTACGTGGACTTATACTTATGTGGTTAGTTAGCTTCGTTAATTTAAAGCTTAGAGAGCGATTTATTTTTTTGCCTTCTTTTTTCACCCCTTATGTAGATGCCAACTGATCCTGGGTATTCCTGGGTATATGCCACGGTATCACATGGGAATGTAAAATCATAATACTACGTATAGCTTCATTCTGTGTACTCACATCACAAACACGTACTCTCTGAAATACTCAAATAGAGTCTGGCCGAAGTAACTGGACATTCCATGGAGAAACGTGAAGCTTGAAAATAAGAATTTAAGTATTAATTAACTCTCTATATAATTTCAATGTAAATTTAACCATGGTTGCTCAAAATATTACTAAGTTAAGAGGAATGTAATCTAAGCAGTCAAGTACAACGGGGCCATTATATGTATGTAACGGGCCAGTCAAGTACCTACAATGGCCAAATGACTGTTTGTTTCTTTCTATATACGAAGTTCTGATAAAACTAAGATTAAAAAACACATTTCGAAAGATCTCTGGCGATGTCTAGCTGAAATGTGACAAGTACAGTAACACTTAAGATTCAGTTTACGTTTTGGCCGGAACAAACAGTTGAGTTGCACATACTACAACACAACACTGAGTAAATCATGGCTGTGTAAGTGTACAATGCTCTGAAGTCAAATTCAGACCTTGGACCTGCTTGTAACTTCAGTGCTTGTTGTCCATGGTAAAATGCCGTTTGAAAAACAAGGCACCTTTTTTATGCATTGTATGAGGGACTCTGCTTGAGCTCAAATTCACGTGTTGAACTGGACGGTTTAATATTTATAGTACAATTAATGTAAACCAAATTAGAACGTTTAAAATAATAATACAATCTAGTAATAAAAGTAAAGCATTGGCCGAAGTGGTGGAAAAGTCCACAGATGCTTAGCTTAGGGCTGTGATTTCTGTGAGTGACACGATCAGAAACTCTGGCTTTACTCTTTGTCGTTATTTGAGGAATGAGATTGGGTAACAAGTAAATAACGTAATAAGTTGTAAGAAATCAACGTAAACAGCGTAACGCCGAGCGTAACGGCGAGTTGTTCTCAAAATAGATACCTATCAATTGTTAGTTTGGGCCAAGGTCACGGCTGCCAGCGGGGCAGGGGGCGAGGGGAAGGCGCCGCGTGAACTATTCATGCCGACCTGATAGATGGCAATAAATAGGTTACGTTACTAAAATGGTTAAGAGTATTTACACTAACATCATCATAATCTTTCCTATTTGGTTAAATGACTTCGCTTTCACTCGGCCTTCTTGCTGACTATTGGGTGCTATCAAATGAACCAAGTATTTTACATTTTGATTTTTTATGTTACTTTTACAGTTTTATTACCGTTAGAAATTAAATTTCTAAACGACACTGAAAATTAGAACACATAGAAAAATCCGAAAAGTAAAGCTACAAAAACACAACACACAAACAAAAACAAAAATTCGCATAGTAACATGGTCACGTGACAGCTAGGAACAGATCGAAGGCTTACTCACCTGCTATGTGTGGTGTAGCGGTATAGCACGCGTCACAGAATGACGAGGATCCGGGTTCAATTCCCGGCTATAGCTTTACTTTCCGGATTTTTCTATGTGTTCTAATTTTCGGTGTCGTTTAGAAATCTAACTATTGGGTGCTCATTAGGTACGCCTCAGAACGAAAGTGTGACACCTATCGATATTCGTATTTTTCCTGAAAAAACACTGTAAAAACATCGGTTGGCATTGCGACCCTTTAGTCCGACATTCGCGTCCGCACTCTGAAATATACAGTAATATGATTTTATCCTAGTCAATGTGTTTTTAAATATACATGTTCCCAACTCCATCAGCTAACTGAAATGTAGAGCAGCAACATGCACATGTAATTTCCACTAGATAAATTCGGTTGTAAACTGCATCTTATCACATACACACACATGCTTACAAGACCGAGTGTGCCTGTGTACAACGTACGTGTGCCTGTAAGACAAGAATTTCTCAACATAAATTGAGTCCGGGACGTGATTTCATCTCGTTTCTCGATTCAGTCGCGGCCGTGACCAGATATAAAGAAACTCTTTTAATTCAATCATTATTTTCTTTTATGTACCTACCTTACGAGTAGTAATAAAAACGGTACTGATAGTACAGTAATGCAAACATTTAATGGAAAACTAGGCTTATTTACTGTCACTTGCAAATGACCGGTTGTCGCAGCGATCACGAGGCGTGGCAAAGCTTTGACTCAGGGGCTGGCGGTTGCGACGCCACTTCGTGTGTTTATAATGACTGCCGGGCTACTACTACTCGTATAAACGCTATTTGGAAAATAACTTACATTAACGCTCTAAATCACTGAACATATGATAACGATAATAATCAATCACAATAAAGTCCCAATCACATGTTTAATAACTTTTTAGTCCCTTATTGCTTAGAGCCTTAATGCCTACATCCTACGTCAATTGATAATCAGAGCGAATAAGTTTACTTTTGCCGTTGCATTTATTAATCCCCTTGTCTCCATCGGTCCACTAATACCCAGTTGGACAGCCGCCACACATTGATTAGACGCGTCCCGTTTCATAAACGTGTAACGCTCGTAAAACGTCTCTACAATTTATACCTTTAGTCGTAACATAATGTATCTGCCGCGTTTTTAATCCACTTATCGCATTGGCATCCTAAAGTGACAATAACGTCGTGAGTTACGTTTACAGAGGGCGTTGTTACATTTTGCGTTAAGTTCTAGTCTAGTGTAGAGAAAACTCGACTATAGATCTTGACTGTACGAGTAGCTTACTTGCAGAAACTTGAGAATCCGGGTTTCGTTCTCGATATCTATGAAAATTAACATAATATGTATTTGCGCTCAAGTATTGGTTTTTTGTTGTGTATTTAAGTAAGTATATATTAAATACGTTTACATATATTTTAGACTAGGTGAACAGGTATCATTGTTCCGCAATATTTATTTACTAACTTTTGCCCGCGACTTCGTCCGCGCAGAATTAAAATGTGCGCTATAACTTCTTCCTCTCTCCCATCGAAAATGTGCAGAAACCAGCCAAATGCGAATTGTACTTTAGCACGAAGGATTTCGTACTACTCACCCTCAACGAAATAAACCCGTTTCTTGCATGGACACCCACTTAAATTTTACTATCCTATTATCTTTTATCCGATCCTTTTGTTCTGTGGGAAATTCGAAAAATCCCTTCTTATGACGCCTACGTGATCTTCAAAGAGCATCTCTACTAAATACAAAATCTATATTTTCTCTACCGTCCTTTTATCCCGTAGGAAAATTGGAAAATCTCTTTGTAGTGCAAATCGTTTAGTAGTTCTGTAGTACTTTATGCCTCTATGATACTGAAGCAATATTTATTTACGTTGCGATTCTAGGCAGCTGCGACCTTTCCATACTGGTCTGGGAGCAAAGAAATAACATAGAATGTACCAGTTGTTTCTCTGCCCGCGCAGATGGTAAAAGCCCATCGAGGGGATTGGGCTAAACTCTTAGGAATCATGTTATAGGCGATGCGGCTAGCAACCCATCACTATTATGATTCCCCTTTCCACCTGTATGCTCACCATTATGCTAACTGTGGCATTTAGGTCTTGTTACCACAGGGCTCTGTCTACCCCGTAAGGGATATAGACGTGATAAATGTGTAGGTAGTAAAGTTTGCATCAAAACCCGTTTAGCGTTTAGCGTATGAATTAAGTATCTAACGCATGTGTTTTAGAAGCGATGTGGCCTACCTGTTTCTATGGTTGCCTAGAAGTGCAGTAGCTAAAAAAGGTACCAACGTCTTAACTTACCTGATATCCTGAAGAACACGAGTATTTATAAGAGGTACAGTCAACAACTTTGATTGTTGCGCATACTCTTATTCTTATTCTAAATCTGTCATTTGAAATATACACTTATGATATTATGATTTTATTTTTAGCATTCTTACTTGATTTGTATTTATTTAGGTACCGATTTTAACACTTACATAATGTTATTATAAAAATTTTGGGTAAATGTGACATGTGACGACGTCCTAAACTCTTCTGACATTTATGTAAATAATTATGTAATTTACGTGTTTATTGAATAAATAAAAACAAATACATATACTAAATGAGCAAACTAAGAATTGGGAGAGTAGAGCAGAGTTGAACTCTCCTTGCAGTCACGTGAGATTAGATTCCTTGATGTTTTTGTCATCACGGGACTGAAACTATTATTAGGTGGTAGCAGTAGTTCTGACTGCAAACGAGACAACGTTGCAATACAAAATAATTAAAATCTTTTCTTATTTTTTACGTGCAGAATAAAAGTAGTCTTTTACACCATAGAGGTACGACCTGTACGAGTTCTTTCGCCGAAAGTGAAACCGAAACCAAAGGTTCAGTTTTGTTTTTTGTTTCGGCCGAAACCGAAACCGAAATCTAACTTTTACTAAACGTGATGAAAAAGTTGAATAAAATGTCAGATGGTCGTTTTTCCCAGGTTTGTTTGCATTGAATAGGCTCCGAAACTACTGGACGGATTTGAAAAATTCTTTTACCGTTAGCATCCTACATTATCCCTGATGAAAGTGCTATATTTTTGATTCGACGCGGACGAAGTTGCGGGCCACAACTACTTAGAAAATAAGACGAAATCCCCAGGGCGTCGGGACGCAGTTTGGGAAACCCTGGCTTTAATCAATAAAACAATCGCGGTGCTAAACATCTCTATTACAAATAAATACAAGTTGAACATTAACCGTATACACCTGCAAATGAATTTAATGTTATGCGTGTACTGTGGTGATTTAAAGTTATTGCGCATATAATCAGCACGGTACCGGATCGGCATCGCCGCGCCTCCAGAATTTGCAGTCAGGCGTTAAACAAACGCAAGCACGTAACGGAAGCGACAGCTCGGTGACGTGGCACTTATATGGTGAAACGGCGGCTGGTTGACGACCAAAGGTCAAGGTGCATCGCCGTAACCAACGCGCCGTCCTCTAGCTAGCCGACAACAAAATACAACCGCGGCGGCGACCGAGGTAAGCGTGGCGACAGCTGGTGTCCGGGGTAGTGCCAAACCGAAGCTAAACTGACTAGCGTGGATTTCCATAAAAAAATATTAAACACATCGAGTTGAGGCGATGTCAAATCCGTGCCGAGTTGATAGATAGATGTGGGACAGCAATTTTCACGCCTACGAATATGTAAAAAACTTTTACAAGCTTGACCACATTCAATTTCAAATAGCTTGCTGCAATATTAAATTTCACAATAAATTTACTGTCCTACCAAATAATGATGTTAAGACAGCCTACTATAAAAAAAGTATATTTGTAACGGCTGCAAAACTATTTAATAAGTTGCCAGATACCATAAAAAATCAAAATTTAATATTATTTAAAAGATCTGTGTTAAAAATATTGAAAAATAATGTATTTTACGATATAAATGAATTTCTAGAGCATGATTTTACGGTATCCCATCCCATCCATATTGTTACAAAATAAAAACTATTTTTAGATTATAAGAAAGCAAATATTGTACGCCTGAAAGGCAAATTATAGCGGTTACTTTAAATATATCATCTGACTTACGTGTACCTATAATTATCAATAAACGATTTGATTTGATTTGATTTGATTTGATTTGAATACCAAACCAGATTTTTTTCATACACTCGTTTAAATTGAAATGATGACACTTCATCGAAGAACAAAGAAAAACATGCAATGTTTCCTATCACACCTGTCTGACAGTCCTTTTTAGCGGGCGTATATTATACATATGCTGTCATTTTAACATTTTAATTGCGACTGGTGTAATGTTTGCAAATAGATGAAACACAAGAAATAAAATAATAATCGATCATTTTGATGAAGTCCAAAACAAATCACAGTAATAATAAGCATTCTATTTCTGCATTTGAGAATGTCGCGTTGTTATCTAGGAGTCGTCACGACAGCGAGACTGACGATGCGAGTCGGGTAATCGGTTATGACAGTCGTGTGCGGTGCACAGTGAATGTCGCGATTGAGGCGCGCCTGGTGCTGAGTGGCGACTGTCGCCGCGGGGAAGTAGGCCGGAGCGACTCCGCGGCACCCGGCACCGTCCCAACCTGTTCATTCTCCACATTATTTTTTGTTCATGCTTCGTTTTGGCCGCGCGCCAAATTGTGTCTTAACTGATTGATTTTACGAAGACGCATCACCAGCACAATTATTCTGCTCGGTAATTTATTACCATAGTGTGTTGTTCAGGTATGTACAACCAAACAAACATTCCCTGGTGTCTAAATTATTACGGTGCTAATCAATTTGTCTTGAAACACAAATACTTTGACTGGAGACGATCAATTTGATCACTCTGAATTAGAAGGAGAATTGGTAAACAAGTAGTGTGCGACTGAAACTTAAATCGAAAAAAATACACGACCACTAACTTCAAGTATCTTTTAACGAAGGACCGAATTGATTATCTAAAATGTTATTTAAAGAGATCAATAAATGATTTCCCTAGTGAACAGTTATACATATGTATGAACGAATGCGAGCTGGGGCATCGCCTTTCTAAACTTGTTCATTCCCGGGTAATAATAGAGCGATCGCTTCCGTGTTGCCGTAGACGCGTGCGCACCCCGCTTCGCACTCTCTCCTTTGATTTATTTTCAACCTACACACATACACACAACACCTACAAAAGTAACATGTTGCCAATAGTGACACTATTTTTGTTCAACACGTTCCTTTTTACATTCACTCGATCAGGCTCTTTTTAATTTGATTGCAAAAACAAACCAAAAGCACGAAGTTAAGTCATAAACACGACCAACACCTTTATTTTATCAGACGAATAAAAACAGTAGCAAAGCGCAGATGAAGCCAAGAGGTGAATTTAAATAGGAGCTGTAAATCGCGAGATGTCGTTAAATGGCCGTAACGCGGCGTCGCGACTGGCCGCGACCCGTGGCGTAGCAGCGCCTCGCGCCTGCGCACGCGCCGCCGTGCGGGTAAACAAGCTTTTATTACAATTACGTTGCACGTGGATTGGTAAGTTTTAGAGATGTCAATTAAATAACGTCTGAAAGGTATGAACAAACGATTTTGAGATTAACATTTCATTTAGGCTAATGACATGGCTCTATCGGTTTAAGATCGATATCGGGTGCTAGGAGTTAGGACCTTGTGCAAGTTTCGACTGGATAGCTACCACCATCTCACTTGCTAATTTTACCACTAAGTAATAAAGTAAAGTTGTTGGGTGGTAAAAACTGATGATGGGTGGTTGTTACCCACTAGCCCACTATGTAAGTGCAGTTGAACATGCACATTCTTTAATCGATTTTCCACTTACATTGTCTGCTTTTCTTAGAAGGGATTCTGTTTTGACGTTCGATGAAGCACAGAAAAAGAACTCAGATAAAGTTAAATGCAGCGATTTCGTTACTTGCATGTCATTGTTAATTCCAATGCGATAAGCTGGCTCATGTAAGTCGTTCGTCTATATTAAATAGAAGTTAATTCAATTTATCTTTTTTTTGCTAAATAAACGAAATTACAGATGTGTGACACATTACTCACGATGCAAATAAGTTTGTTTTTACGATCAAATTTCCGCTCTACAGCTTCGCCTTCAGGTTTACTTTGTTTTCTACTATACCCTTGTATCCCAGGTTAATATGCTCTACCTTTACAGAAGACGTAATAATTGCGAAGAGCCCATACGAGGTCTTCGAGAATATTGCCGCGGCGGCACTACAATATGCAGGCCAATATTCTGATAAAATCTCTCATATCTGCGATATGTAAATAGTTGACATATCGCAACAATATGTCAACTATTTACTATATATGTACTAAGTAAAAGCAGCTATGTACTAAGTAAAAGCGACACGCCCGACCGTAAAAAAACAGTGATGGAAAAAAGTTTTCGTAGTGCGAATTACAAAACACCAATAAAAAAAAATAAGTTCCCGCTAGCTGATTTCTGAGTATAACCGTGCGTGGTAAAAAGTTTCGCGAGAAACGAACAGGTTGTGGACTACTCTACTGTTAAGGTAGGGACACTGTAATTCATCCCACGTACAAGTACGTGTGTATACTTTTCAAATCAATCAAGGCAAGCTAAATAAAAGTTTGTAAAAAGTACCTACCGCCAGCAGAAAGGGTTAAATTGAAAATAGATCCATAATTCGAACACCGGAAGTGATACAAAACCCAAGAGCAAATGTAAATTTATGTATATGATTTGATTTTTTTATCGAAACAAATCCACAAAACAAAAAGATGAATAAAGTAAATGTCAGTCAATAGATAAAAAAATATTTTGTGACAACGGTGGCTCCGTGTGTCTGTCGCCCAGTCGGTGCACACGTCGGCCGATCCGCAGAAATCGAACTTCATTACACATACAGTAACAACAAAGCTGGAAGAGCGTTCATCACGTCTTTGCATTTTTCTTAGAACGTACCAGAACAATGTTTTCAACATTGATTTTACAGAGCAGCGGCGAATAAACGTTTAAGAAATCCTGTAATCCAGGAAGCATTATGTTTTTCTTTATTGTTATATTTCTCATCTTCCTACCATTATGAGTATAGGTTCATAGTATGTAGATACTGGTGCGCTCTCTCGTTCTAGCTCGCTTAAGTCCAGTGAAACGGGGAACCGTTACGACTGGAAGTGAGTTCAGATGCAGTCTCTGGCCGACAGTTGCTCTTTACCTCAATCTGTCTCCCTAGGCCTTCGACATTGCCTTGCTGAGTCGCCGTATTGGCGTATCCATTGCTTATCAGAGTGGTTTACTTCGTACACCGTAACAGGCTTCGTGCGTCCGCATTGAGACGTCCTCAGTGGCGGATTTACCATAAGGCTGAGAAGGCTCGAGCCTAGGGCGGCAGATTTTGGGGGCGGCAAATTTGGGGCACGACCTTTTTTTTTTTTTTTTTTTGCCTCATAGTAAAAATTTTAAGAAGTCTGCAAACAGATTTTGCAAGGGCGGCAAAAATTTAGCCTATACCTTGAAAATTTGTAAATCCGCCACTGGACGTCCTAATGATTTTATGTAGCTATCAAGGTTTAAATTAAGTACTCAGCTATAAGGGCATGTGCGCTGATTTAAATTAATTGTGAAAGATATGAGCAAACCTGCTCTGTATAGATAATATAGGCTCCGACCCTACTTCAAAAATAGAAGGAAAAACTACCTAGGTACTCTAAAAATAATAAAATAATATTTCCAGTCATTGGCGATACCAAACGATTTTTTATTTTTACCCGACTTCAAAAAAGGAGGAGGTTCTATCGATGCCTATTGGGCTTGGCACTATTAGAGCTGAGGCACCGACTTCAAATAGATCAGTAGGTAGCGCACATATTTTGATATGAAATTTCTACGGTTTTTTTTTTAATTTTTGAATGCGGGTTTGTTATAATATTTTTTTTGTTTATATAGGTTTAAACTTTTAGAGTTGATTTTTCAATCGTCAGATAGGACCTATTCGACCAACAACTCTATGGGTACCCGGCTATTAAGTGATTATCTGAGGATTGAAAAATCGGCCCTAAGAGATACAAATTAATTACAACAAAATAAATTAATAAATACTTCAAACGTGAGTCCATATAGGTACGAGTTGGTTCAAATGTACGGAAACTTCAGTGCGCGAGTCCGACTCGAACTAACCGGTTTTTTCCGTTACCCGTTCCTTTCGCTATGAGTAATCAACACAACACTAATATAGGGAGATCACTGGCTAAGTGTCGGAGGTCGCGGTCGCTGCTTACGCAAGCGGCGCAGGTCCCGCGCAGAGCGACCGAAAATACGCCGTATTTTAATAGTATGTATAGACCTGTTTAATGAATACTTAACATGGCTCTCTTAAATACAACATACAGGTTACAAACTGCAAAAGTGGAAAATGCTAATGCTATACAGAAAATATTTTACCTCAGTATGATATTCAATGGCAAGTTAGAGTGGTATCCGATAATTTGTATCGTATTATAGGTGGAAAGGGGAATAAAAATAGTGATGGGTTGCTAGCCACATCGCCTATAACATGATTCCTAAGATTTTCACCCATTCACTCGATTAGAAACGTTGACTTGAAATTCTTGTTTAGTTATCTGTCTATCTATTCACGCTAATCTTGGAAACTACTGAATAGGTTTTAGATTAAGCTTAGCCAAGGGGAACATAATTAAGATTTTGTTCCAATTCTATCCAAATCGGATATAGGATGCATTTGTTATTGAATGTTTAAGAACACTTTTGTAAAAACGGGCTTCACTAGGCAACGCAACGCACACGACGCGGTGCGGCGAGCGTTTTCTCTGTCCACTGCGCGGCCAACACGCTCCCCGCACAGTTTTTAACTGACAGCACACACAATGAACAGGCCCCTGTCTCGCCAACTTGACAACATTTGACATATTGTCAGCGACATATGACAATTCGGAAAGGCGTAGTCAATATAAAGCCAACCGGCATAGATACTGGTCGAGTTTGTAATGTAAACAGAAATGTCATGTTGGTGAAATAGGCGCCAGAGCTTTTGTCGCAACAAACGTCTCAGGCGCATTCACGTTCCGGTGTCAAACAATACAGCGTGTAAATCCAATACGAGCAAATATTTAAAAGGTGGTTAGTACAGGACCTAACAAGTATATTTACATAACTTTTATTAAAAATTGCAAGGTAAAAATTTGCCATACAAAATAATTCAGCGCGCAATGTAGTTGATATTAATGTTAAGTAAGGCTCGTTGAAAGTTACTTGTCAGCTGTTTAAATATCCTGTTTTGTTAGTTATGTCATCTTTGCGTTACATTGCTTCTCGGTAATTTTTCAAAAATTAATTACAGGCTTTCAATTAAGTGAACTTAAAATATGCCGTTAATTAATGATTACGCCACTAAACCCTATGTCTGGTTTAATTTTTTGCTCGTATTGGATACCCACGATGTATAAGATTGAATTAAAGTTACACAGTTACAGTTAAGTAACGTTTGGGATCTAGTGGTAGGTACCTGTAATGTAACACTTTCTGATTTTAAATTATAGATACCTAATGTACATCAAACCTCTCATTTTCTGTTTGCTATTTTGTATAATTTTCGCAAAAGCTTCATAAAAATTCCAATCATGCTGTATATGAGCTAATATATTATATGAGCTAATTTCAGAAAACCCAAACCTAACGAAAACGTGACGCTGTTTAAAAGGGTCTACGCCGCAAAGAGTACTTACCTCTGCACACGGATCAGTAATGTTAGGTACCAGTCATTACGTGACGCTCACCTGCAACAAATACAAACAAAATCAGTATGGCGCGTTCAGGCAGGAAGAGGCTATTGTTTGTTACTTGTACGCCAGCCAGCAGTAGATACATAAGAGCGTACAGTGCTTCCGGTTTCTTAATGCCTCTCGGCAAACTTTGTGTTTCTGCAGTTCACACGTCAGTCGTATAAAAAACAAAGATTGCCGAGGGACATTAAGAAACTAGAAACATGCGTCGTATATTGGGATGGGAGATTAATTTCTGCTCAAAGAACATGCAACAAACATAATTCCGCCATATTTCCTTATGTCTGAAGTAACTGAGTAGAAATGTAGAGTTAATTTTATACGTTTAACAAAGGTAAAGTTTCACATCAACCTTCATCGTATTGAACAAATAAAGTATTACTGAGATAGAAGCAAGATATTACGGTTAATTTTGTAATGAGACTAATGGGAATAAAAGGAAGCAAAAGTTGGGAAACTGACGAACACGGTAACTATTCATGTTTTACATTTAACGTGGGAATTAGTAAAGTTTCCAACGAGTCTTCCCGGGTGCGGCTTCTACAGTAATAGGTAGTAATAAACTTATTTAGTCATTTACTGAGCAGTATCCGTAAACGAGGGTAATAACAGTAACGTAGGTACGGAGTATTTAAACCGCGAACAACAAGCAGCCCTACTGCGCGGTCAATCGGCCCCGGCCATAATCCGTGCTCTGTCCGCATAAACTAAATCAGTTAAAAAACATTCAAATTAATTGGTTTGGATGATTTTGTTAGATAATAATTAAATTCAGTAGCGAAATTAAAAGACAAATTTTGATTCTATATACATACATACATACACAAATCACGTCTTTATCCTTTACAGGGCAGACAGAGCCTAAGGTAACAACACCTACGGGCAACGTTTGATTCTATATAAATGTGTTAAATACCTTGTACTAGATCCATCACCATCACCGCGATAGGCAAGTATGCATGTAATCATAGCATACCACGTCCTAAACTTATGCCTTGGATCATTTTGCTTAGTTGCGTGTAAGATTGTGTTCTAAATGTAAAAATACTGTAAGTTATGTTTATAATTTTTTGGGTTCCGCACAACCAAGCACTGTTCGCTAGAATTACCAAAATGTAGCATGAATAAAATAGAAGTCTTAATGCCGATTTGATCGTGGACATATTTGCAGCTGCGCGCCCTCACAAGCTGGTAGGAGTCCTAAACAAATGACTTCTAAACGAAACGAATACGAAAACTGCTGGGTACAAACCTTCTAAGTACAGTGGAATCCATTTATAATGACATCGAAGGAAATGACAAACAAGTCATACAAAGCATTTTGGGAAAATATAAAAAACCTCCTGTTTGGTACTATCAAATTAATCAACAACTTTACTACTTGATTTTTGATGTTTACTTTTACGGTTTTACCGTTAGAAATTAAATTTCTAAACGACACTGAAAATTAGAACACAGAAAAAGCCGAAAAGTAAAGCTATAACCGGGAATTGAACCCGGATCGTCATCATTCCGTGATGCGTGCTATACCGCTACACCACCCTCAGCAGGTCACCTCCTATTTTTTTTAGCTAACAATTTATTTTAATAAAGAAACAGCATTTTAAACCAAAATAACAATTGTATAAAAAAAGTTCGTTCAGTGGGTTCCCTGAGGACTGCTCGATTAGCGAGGAGCCTCTCTTTCTGCCGGTTAAAAGTATTGCGAGTGCACTGAACCACGGTAAACTCAGTATCTTTCTCGATCATGCCAATCCACCGAGTTGTTGATGGGTCGCGTTCACTATTGCCTTCCGTCTGTCCCTGAGCCACGCGTCTTTACATCGAAGTTTTCACAACTATGTCGAAAAAACTTCATTATTCGGAATTGGATGACCAACGAAAGCCAGTTTTTAATATGTATAAGCTTTTGGAATATGAAAATAAAACATTGATACGAAACGCCGTCCACGGCGTTAGAAGGCATTTCCAGCGCCACATCTTCAATGGGCCAATTTTACGGCAATCCTGCAGTCTCAGAGACCAAGTTTCAGACCCATAGAGAAAGATTGGAAAGACAAGGCATTTCATCAAGGCTTCAAGGCAACTCTGGTAATTTGATTAAAATTACTTGTATTAAGTAATTAAACAAATTACCAGAGTTGTCTACATACCTTCATGGCAGTGAGTCTTCCTCGATTGAATTTGATGTTCGTAGGTAAGCTGTCTGTGCTGCGTTGTGGGATTGTGGGGTTCGATAAGCGCCCGCCCCCTGCCCTACTGCGGCGGTTTACGGCCGTCTCGGATACGTATCGCCGGTCTAACGCAAAAACAGTTCGTCGACCTCGCCGCGTCGATATTTTCCAGAGAACACGGCGGACACTGAAAACGCTTTTGTCCTAAAACGAGGTCAGGGATTATAAATTGAATTTTATTTAAGTAGGTCCATTTTTGACGTTTAAGAGATTGTGATGTTATCGGAACAGGAGTTGTGCCTTCGTAAATGAATTTATGTCGCTGCTAATTGGTTGCACTTCATACAGTTAATATTTGTACTTAATTTGTAATAATTTGTATGTAAACGTTGAACGAAGCGAGAATTTGGTATTTCCTTTTCTTTCTCCAAAAATAGTAAGTAGATAACTAATACAATAATTAGACATCTTATTGAAAAAAAACTGTTTCGAAATCTACTATTATTTTTACAAATAAGGCTGGAGGACCTCCACTTTAAAAGGAGATTGAAATGAACATAAATATAGTACTGAATCTTACCGATGTTATTTATGAGATTTAATAAAAAACGTGTATGTTGCCACGAACGTTTTAAAAAAACTACTTCAAAACTCACATTGACTCAAAAATATATATTAAGATTAGGTACTCGATAAATTTGGGAAAATAGAGGTCAAGAGGTAAACGCGTACTGTACTACAAAAAACGTCGTATTCAAGTACTGTAGCTCGAAATAGTCTAGTTGCTATCTGTAGGAAATGGAATATTATCTTTATAGCAAACCGAGTATAAACGGCCAGTGACTAAAAACACAATGATAACTTTTACTGGATTTTGCTTGTATGTGTCTAACCCATAAAACCAAAGTGTCATGTCTTTTACAAAGTACTTTGAAACGTTTAGAACAAAGAAACTAATTTTCTTTCTATTATGAAGTAATTACCTTATTTGTTCGCACGTTTCTGACGGTTATTTAACACTCAGTTGGTTTGGGAGCAGAATACATTTACCTATTCAGTGTGAAATTGTGTTCTTAGAGACACGACCGTGTGGCGCCAGGTTATGATGGCCAATTTGAATTATATTATATACTAGCGACCCGACCCGGCATCGCACGGGTGCAATCAGTGTTTCTCTACAATATTATGCATGTATTATACATATAAAACTTCCTCGTGAATCACTGTCTTTTAAAAAAATCGCATCAAAATCCGTTGCGTACTTTTAAAGATCTAAGCATACATAGGGACAGACAGGCAGCGGAAAGCGACGGTTTTATACTATGTAGTAGGTACATTAGTAGTACATTGAAGTATGGCCAAGCCCCTATGCTGCGCCGCGTGCGAACAATTCCTGTATTGAGATGTTACGTGTTCGTTTTATTCATCGCATCCTGGCAATTATAACGACGTTATTATTAGAATTAAGCCTGACATAACCTGCCGTAACCTACTCCGTACAAAGTAGCCACCCTCATTGGAGGTTGTTAAGCGTTACGGAGTTCTTTGTTTGCTCCTTCACAATGCATGTGCGCTATTTTATCATAAAGTGTTCGATAGACTTTAATGATACTTCTTAGTTATTTTCATGTGCTCTATTAGCTAGACGGATTTTTTAAATATTTTTTTTAAATGACGAGATCCTTCCCTCCCGACATCCGGTTTTGATGAAACAAACCTATCATGTTCCAGACTAATACGAGTTGAAATACCATGAAAATTAGTTCTGTAGATTTCTAAATTTCAACATTAATGTGGTCAAACTAACAGACGAACTTATAACAATCCTGGAAATTGGCAAAATTTATTTCTGTCAACGATTCTGTTTTCTTCCACCCTTCGAATATCTCAATTGTATCAGATGACAGATAAATGCGTACTTACATTAATTAGTAGGTATTCTGTTGCTATTAACAGATGGCAGGCAGCAATAACTGAACCGTCAAAAATGCTAATGGACTATCATGGACCGGCGTCGACGGAATCATAATTCGAAGTCCTTTAAGTGCTCGTGGGGGAAGTCGGAAGGATAAACAAGTCGCTACCGTTTAACCCATTTTAGATTATAGAACCCTTACGTCAGCCACCGGCGACGCTGTTCAGCGTTAAGCGATAAATAAAATTATGTAATTATAGCTACCTGCGTTATGTTACTTATGTTTATGTATCCTGTAAAAAATTATGCTTTGTCAAACAGTTGTTATGATTAAGGAAGGTTGGATGTTTTTCGAGAGCATGTTTATAATTATATATGCATTTAATTCTATTTTTTGACACGCTCTGCAACCCTAAACAACCTTGCGTATGTGGCAATGAAAAAAAAACTGCGTTCTGGTCTCGTTTGTTTCAAATTATACCAATCTAACTGATTACTATAAAAATACAAAAAGATAGCCTTAAATTTGATACTGATCCTTATCATACTTCTATCGCAGAAGTTTGGTTTTTGAAGAATAAGGTGTAATGGGTGTATGTGACAGAGTTTATATTTAATATTACTTATTTATAGACCTAAAGTCACTACCTATTATTTTTCGCGATATATTAGGTATTTTTCTTCAGGTACTAAGGGAATACGTGAATCAACTTACCTACCTACTCGTAATCAAAACAAACATGCTGGTGCTAGAATGCGTGTCTTATATTGTTATCAATTAAATGAATTATATCATACTTACTTGTACCAAATACTATCAATGTGTCATCCTTATAAAAATAGAGTGAGTTGTTACATTGTTGCAGTATGAATGGTCCATTAATTTGTCAGCAAACCGAGTCGAGCTTGTGGTAGGAATGCTTTCGCTGGTAAGCTAAAGAGAATCTGGGAGAAAATCCCATTCGCTGCCGTTTTGACTTTGTCTTGAGACGGCCTCGGCCCTGAGCGAGCAGCACTGTTGCAAAGCGGTTAATTTTAAGATTCCGCTACCCTGTAGCTCGGTGATTAATACTGAGTTGTACCTACTTAGCAAAACCGTGGGAATAACAACAACACCGTTCGTGTTCATTTAATTTTTTGATATGCAAATAACATACCTACATATATATATCACGTCTTTATCCCTTACGGGGTAGACTAAGTCTAAGGTAGCAAAACCCTAAGACCACGTTTAGCATGATTAAGGGCGTAGAGGTGGAAAGGGAATTCAAAATAGTGATGGGTTGCTAGCTGCATCGCCAATAACATGATTCCTAAGACTCGCCCATTTTCTCGACAGGCTTTTACCAACTGCGCGGGAAGAGAAGCAACTGGTAAATTCTATGTTTTTTCTTTACTCGCAGACCAGCATGGAAGAAATGCCAATAACATCGTTAATTAATGCCCTATTTGAGTACGACAAGCTTACACAGCTGGGTGTCGAGTGACACAATTTGTGACTCAAAAACACATTATAGCCAGGCCAGCTTTGTTTTCCTGTTTGAAGTGGGGGATTTTTACAAACGCGAATTTGAATTTGATCGAACCTCTTTGAAGCTAAAAATATCATAAAAAATCGTTTAAGCGAACATGAAAAATGGCTATCAATTAAATTTTCGTACTGCAACCCGGCTGAAACAGATAGCTACTGAATGAAAACGAGTGACTCTCATCCACGTATTATCGTTCGCACAAATCAACTTCGTTAACAATTTAGTGAATGGCGTTCGCGCAGAATAATACGACTGAACACAGTGCACGAAACTGTTGCGGGACTTATTAATAGCAGTAGTTAAAATATTCATCGACATCTTAAAATATACGTTGGTGTAGAAATAACGCTATGACAAAGAGCAGCTTCCACATAGCGACGATGCCAAAAACGCGTCGCTGGTCGCGCCGCCCGCCGCACCGCCCGCTCGCTCGCATACGACAACAGACGAACTACAGCACATACAAAGGCCTTCTACATACCTGGACCGAAGGCAGATACAGAACATTTTCTTTTTAAGCATCACGTACTTATTTTACAAACGCCCTAAAAACGCCCCGGAGAATAGAGAGCCACACATTTTGTTACCATTCCAATAGTTTCGCAAACTGAATAAATCAGAATAAATAAATGTGATAGGTATGTGTCGCTGGTAGTAGTTTCATTTGCTCAGTTTTCGCGGTGCACTCAGGACTACACTATTAATAATGCTGCTTGTTTACACACTAGGTCATTGTAAGCGAATCGTCATAAAGACCAATTCACAGCGCAGCTAACCAGTTAAAGTGCATTGGGATGTCATTTGTGGCGAGCATTTCTATCCTAATGCTATGGTAGATTTGTGATAAAAACTACACATCATGTTCGCTTTGACGTTAAATAATAACTGCGTAACCATTATTATGGCCCTATCTTTAAGCTCCCGAATATCACAATCGAGTATGTTAATTCCTTTCATACGTGCAGGTCAAGATTATTTATAGGTACACGTAGGAAAAAAACAAAGAAAATCTCACTAACGTATGACACTTCTGTAAATGAAAAACAAGACTGAAAATAGGACGACGGCTTTAAGGTAACAAAAACATGAAGTTGCATGTTGTAGTAAAACGACGATTACGAGTATGTAACAAGGCACATATTTAAATAGGTACCCACATGTATTGAGGTTAAACGTGCTGATGTTACTTTTCTCTGTAAGTCTGTCTAATTTCCTACTACACATAAAGATTGTTGTATCAAGAAATGATAAAAAAATTCTCGCTGTTTGGGAGATTAAGCCCATATTATACTGAAAAAAGAACTACGCTGCAAGTAGGCGCAGCGTTAATTTAATGCAATGGTGTATCTAAGATGTAAGAACCCTAAAACAAACGGAATCTTAGGGTTCTTTACATCTTCTAGTACTAGACTTTGCTGTTAAACCTTAGTTCTAAAACTATTTTAGAGGTATCAGAAAGTACTTCTTGAAGTTCCCAAGGGGTAGACGCACAATAAACCTCAGAGGCTGTCACAAGCGTCCGCGACTCGTCGAGCTACGAGGCAGCGAGCGGCACATCGATCGCGCGCTCTCACGTCGCACCCGAACGTGAACCGAATACAGTTTGGCCACTTACTTACTAAAATTCACCACATCCTACTAATATATTATACAACACGTGTTTATTTTATATAATGCCATGTCCGTATGTACGTAACTTACACTTACTTTTGGTTAGGAATACCCTTGCCGTAGGTATGGATTTAAAATATGAACAAAGCTGGCAATTGGGTATCGTCGCTCCGGTTTCCGCTTATTTACGAGTATACCCATATATTGCAACAAAATACAAAAGTGACTGGATAATTTTGCCCGCTATAATTACACGCTTGTGGGCTTAAAATGAGAGTTTTTTTACGAACAGGCTTGTGTTAAATACGACGATTTTGCAAGTTAGTAAGCCTAATGCACCTCACCTCAATGCCTGTTGCACTTCAAGCAGAAGGTAAATGATGTAGATAAATATCAAAAATAATCATTCTATAAATATCAGGAATCCATGATAATTATCCGTAGGATATTCAGAGGGTGTTATCACAGAAATCTAGGCAACTTCACACATTTGATAAACATTCTAAAGCATAATCTTGAAGTCATTTAACCACTATATATTTGAAAAAAAAATCGTTTGCATATTACATACGCCATATTTTGTTGTGGAGGCACAAAAAAATTTTGACCGGATACTTGTTTGCCAGTTTACCATTGTCATTTTACATGACATGTGATAAGTTTTTGTGTTCATTTGTATAATTATGGATACAAGAATAAAAATACGTGATTTAATGAACTAAACAGTTCAGCCTAATAAAAGCTGTGTACCTAGGTAAATACTTACACATTTGTTTCAACACATTTGTTCATCTAAAAAAAGCTCGTAACATAACTGTACCTACTCGACCACTAAATAGTAAGAAATAATAGCTGTTACAAGGGGTAGATGCGGCTATATAAGAAAGCTACATGAATATTGAGGTCCTGATTTGTAAAGGTAAACGTTTACAAGTTGGTGTTCGTGTCTTTAACGCGTTAAAATCAGCATTGACGGTCGCTAATTGAGTTAGCGTCGCAACGTCACTTGGCAGCCATCGCGGGAGCCGAAAGCCGAGCGCCGAGAGCCGCACGGCATGTAGGTCACGAGACCTGCCGCGCTAAAGCCACTATGTATCATCAATCCATCATCCACAAATAACGCTAGGACAAATGATGATTAAAAATTATTACTTTAGGTACTTCGACAGCGGAATACCAATTTAATAACAATATTTCATGGTTCCTTGGCTCAGTAAAACCGCTCAACGAGACTTGTCTATTGCTAAAGTAATAGGAAAAATCGTCACTAAAACATAGAAATAGTAAATATTACGCTTCATTATAACAGTTTTCCATCACCCAACCAATACCAAACTTTCGTATGCCGGAATAAAAAAAAATACGTTCCAGTCTCATTTCTTTCGAATAATACCAATTTAACAAATAAAAAGTACAAAAAGAGAGCTTTCAATCTTGTGGCGGATCCGGGACAAGGCATTAGGGAAAGGTTAAGGAGTGCCGCCCTCCAATGACCAAGAAATTGCACCTTGACAAGATTAAGCATGTAGGTAAGTATAGGTACAGATGTTGTTATCGGCCCACTAACCGAACTGTAACTTAGTAAAGTAAATTATTTGCACAGCTGTGTTTAGACGTTCATTCTTTTGTACATGTTGAACAAAAATATTAATTTTAAAAATAATGTAATGTATTCTCACGCAAGTTACGTAGGTAACGTTCAAAATCAAATGCGAAAAGCCCTCTTAATCGTTAGCAAGCTACTTAATACAGTCAAAAGCGTCGAGAGAGCATCGTATTACCGGTCCAGGGTCGAATGTGCCCACGCGGTTCCCATTGATATATGGTTGTATTATTGGAGTGTAAATATTAGTGGACACAGTCGAAAAATATTAAAATAAATTGCAAGTAACTTTATCGCTAATTTCACAGAAGCAACATTAACTGCCCAGGTATTTACAAGAGGTTCAACTTAATTTTTTTACTTTCTATAGGCTGTAGTTACTAAAAATATTATATAAAGCATGACAATGACCTACGTATGAGCGTTTCCAATACCCTAAAAAAACATTTTGCGAATACGCACGTACAGTACCTACCTACCTCGTTCTGAACTGTCAATTTGACGTTCTTATATATATGCTGGGTGGCTTTACAATTTCATGTGTTTAAGGCACAGTGCAGTCAAGGGAGCATCAGCCATTAGCAAGTCATAAGCATCTTTTCAGCGTAGGTGGTTACTGTTTACATCTGCTTGGTGTTCTTCGTAAGAAGCCACATTACAGTTTAGACATTGCTTACCTACTTACGCGAAATTTCCCTATATTCACGTTTAAGAGTAACAATTACGTTTACATTATCATGGTCGTTATCTTACGAAATCATCACACGTCTCGCACTTATCTACTTCCTTGCTGTCAAAGCAAACAATGAAACTACGAGTACGTCCTCATTACACCAAAATGTTGCAATAATGTCTCTATATCTCTAATAAAATGACAAGCTTTATTCGTGACTGGGTTGCTAAGCTCTAACAAAACTCTTTGTGTATATAAGCAGTACTATGTTATCTTGGCTCTTAGCTGTCTAACTTACCTAAAAAAGTTTAACACCCCAGCAAAGTTGGCCTCAAGACACACAAAAACGGAACCCAAACCAGATCAAGGCGACAAATCTTTTGAGCAAACATGTCAATAGTCGTGATATATTCTAATAACTCATGCACGTGAGCTAATCCATGTAAAAACATGTGCAAACTTTCAATATTTTATTATATTCTTTTCGTATTGCGAATGGTAGGGTACAACCGACTGGAGGTGAGGCGAGAACTGGCCCTCTCTCTGTACATAGTCAAGTTGCTGCGAGGGACGAGCAATAATCCCGGGGTGTTGGCAACGATAAGCCTGCGCGTGCCAGACCGCTACGCGTGGCGGCGGCACGCGGTGCCGCTGCTGGCCGTGCCGCGCGCGCGCACCAACCTGCTGCGCGAGGCGCCCTGCATGAGGGCACTGCGCACGCTCAACCAGGTCGCCACTCTAGTCGATGTTTTCTGTTGCTCTCTGAATGAATTCACAAAGGTTACCTTATTTGTATTGTGTTATTACGAATGAAGTTAGTTTTAAAATTGAATATGTAAATTATCTACACTGTGAAATGATGTGCTACTCCTCTATCGTATTGGGTAGGTAACTGTAATGATAGATGTATGTGATTATTAAATAAATAAATAAATATCCATGTCAGCTAGGCGCCTTCACTAAAAATCTTTTTGCCATGCTGGTTAGCTGTAGGCAACAACAAGCTGTAACTACCAAGCTATAATAACAACATGTTTCCATAGTTTACAACCTTTATTCCTAATATAAGTTTCGACTAAGTGGACCATAGATACCTGTCGATCAATATCACAGATAAATAAAATACTGATCGATGGGCTTGCAGCAGCTACATTCATCCCGCGAGTTTGTCGCTCGAGAGATTTATCGACGGGATAACTAGCGTTGAACCAGTGCCAGCGGCGGCCCCACCCTGATGTCGATAAAAATGTCTCGCTCCGGGGAGAGCGGAAAGCAAACACCTACCACGGTGCCGGTGCATAAGCACAAACATTTAAAGTACGCATTTAATGCTCATAATATCATAGAACAACCAAGTTGTGTTGGCGCATCCCTTCAAGAGCAACGTCTGAGTCTATTGACGACATGTCAATTAAGCGCATTTAATGTGGTTTGTCGTAATTTAATTCTATGCTTACTTCGAAGAGCAAATTATTTACTTTTGGACTGTACATTTAGTTGACCAAATAATTCCTTTATCACACTTAAGATCCAACGTCATTTAGTTAGGTACATTATGTACTTCATTTATTGGTATGGCTTCAAAGATCAAAGACTATTTTGTAACAAATTATGTGTGTGACAATTATCCGTATTGTTTTTTATTTTGTTGAAATAAGATTGAAATTTACAAGCTTTGAACTTTTATAAAACCATCATAATGTCCATATACCCCATTCTCAATGCCTGTAACAATTGCTTACGTTTACGAAGGACCAAGAATTCGATCAACCAAAAACGTTTTAAAACAGTTCGATACGCACTATCAAGCAAAATACTAGTAATCATGGCCAGTGGCTAGACACAGAGGAGGTCGTAATAGGCTACGAGTACATTCCCAGTGCGGCAATCATCTCAATAAAGACGAGCGAGTCGGTGGCGCTGGAGCGGGACCGCGACCTCGTCGCGATCCCGGGTGCCGCGTTGAAGCCGGAGATGCAGCCCCACGCCGCGCTGACTGGGGCCTGAGAGACTTCATATCAAAAGGTATTCATAGACAGGCTGCGTAACGACCCTGCGCAGTAAAATAGGCAAATTTTAGGGAACGGAAGCTCCGTGAAAGTTATAAACGTAGTGCTTTAAGATTGGTTCATAGGGCGTGTTAGGTAGGATAACAAAATAAAAGTGACTAAATACGAGATGAGATAAGATTTCGCTAAAAAATACTTTGCCTGAATATTGTGAATAATTTGTAAATTAGCTACGGTTATTTAAAGAAACTTCAAAAACAGTTCAGGTCAAACCCGATGACGTCTCTGGTTTAACAGTCGACAAAGAATTTGAGGGGCACGGCAGTGCCCCCGCCAAGTCGAGCAAAAAAAGCGGCTCGGCCGTACCATCCTTTTCTCGAAGCAGTTCAGGCCATTTTCGACCCCCCTTTAACTTCGTTGTGGATAAAACTAGAAGCCTGAATTTTCTGTAACCAAGCAGACATTGTATAAACACTGTATATTTCAAATTTCATTCAAATTGAACCAGTAGTTTAAGAATTATAACTAGTCAAAGTTTCTTAATTTTGACACTCACTCACTCACTCACTCACTGACTTAACAATCATCAAAATGTTAAGGTACTTCTAGCAGACATAGAAACTTCAAATTTAGAATACAACACTAATGTTTAGTGTATAAATCAATAAAAAACTAAAATATTTCGCAATTTCGGTCCAGTTTTCTAGATACACCAACTGCATAAATAACTTTGTAATCCCATATAAACCTATAGGAAATATATAGGATTACAAAGTTACATTGCAGCGAATGAATCAGTGTACCTGTATTATTTATTTATGTATAATACAAGCTTTTATTTAACTTGCATTGTATGTATGTATGTAAGTGTGTGTATGTATATATTATATAAGTATGTTTGTCCGGGTGGAATCTTGCGACACAATTTTGGAGCAGATATCTTCAACCGATTGAGCTGAAATTTTGCATTCTCTAATCTGGTAGTAGAGTTCTGATGATCCAGCCAGGATCGTCTCCGCAAGAGGGAACTCTTCAACGGTTGGTCCGATTGACTTGAAATTTGGTACATATATGTAGGACGGATGACAATGCGAGTACAGTTAGTAAAAAGTACAGTCAGCAAAAAAAGCTAGTATTAAAAATGAAATTTTTGATAAAAACTTATATAATGGAATACTAGGAGTAGATAGGTACCGGAAAGGAAAAAAATAGGACTATCTGCAAAAAGAAATGAGATCCCATCAAAAACAAAACTTGTTAAAACAACCAAGTCTCGCAACTCACAACTCGCAACCGTAAAAAGTTGTGAGATCCATGTAATACCAAGCGGTTAATTTATTCAGTCCCTACTAAAGAGACCTCCTGTCTTAAGTTATTACGTAATTAGCTAACCTAACAAAATTTGCAAAATGTATATATTGTATGCAAAATTTCAGCTCAATCGGTTGAAGTGAAGATATCTGCTCCAAAATTGTGTCGCAAGATTCCACCCGGACAAACATACTTACATAATATATATACATACACACACTTATACATACATACATACATTGCAAGTTAAATAAAAGCTTGTATTATACATAATAAATACAGGTACACTGATTCATTCGATGCAATGTAACTTTGTAATCCTATATATTTCCTATACGTTTTATTGGGATTACAAAGTTATTTATGCAGTTGGTGTATCTAGAAAACTGAACCGAAATTGCGAAATATCTTAGTTTTTTATTAATTTATACACTAAACACTAATTGTATTCTAAATTTGAAGTTTCTATGTCTGCTAGAAGTACCTTAACATTTTGATGATCGTTAAGTCAGTGAGTGAGTGAGTGAGTGAGTGACAAAATTAAGAAACTTTGACTAGTTATAATTCTTAAACTACTGGTTCAATTTGAATGAAATTTGAATAATAGTGTTTATACAATGTCTGCTTGGTTACGGAAAATTCAGGCTTCTAGTTTTATCCACAACCAAGTTTATAGAGGGTCGAAAATGGCCTGTACTGCTTCGAGAAAAGAATGGTACGGCCGAGTCGCTTTTTTTGCTCGACCTAGCGGGGGCACTGCCGTGCCCCCAAATTGACTTGGCATTCGCATTAAACCATCAATTTAATATAATATGTATAAAACACAATTTTTCTCACAAGTAATACAGATTATATTATATTAAATTGATGGGTAACGTCTGTCATAATAATATTCATACAATGGTAAATACATTGAATAGGTATGGTAAAGTGGCGAACCTTTCGTACCGTGCGTGACTGTACATCCTCCAGCCTCGCTACGACTACTAAATACTCTACAGACAAATCCACTTGATACTCAATTGCACGCGGCTCGTGATTAGCTTAAGTCCGTCAGGACGTGACCATTAGAGCGACGAACGCCGGCGCCGCTGGCCGGCTCCGGTGCTATCCGCTTCCAACTCGAGATTACAGACCGAATGGAGATGGAACATAATTCATTAAGGAAGCCCAAATTTTAAATCGGTACTTGACAGAATGGTCGCGGTCATCGTTGAGATCTTACGATGGCTTTCTTGGGAAAACACCGCAGGACTGGAGTTCAGAGTCCATGAGTTCGTTGTTGGCAATAGAGAGTGCTGCTGCCCATATCACATAAGGTCCCCTAGTCGCTTTTTACGATTACCACAAGTAAAAATGGGTACTTTTCTAAAACCAGACACAGCACGAAAATATTAGAAAGTCACCTTAAAATTTGTGAATACAGTACTTACATGTAAACAACTCATGATTGATTTAATTTAGGAATGTGTACGTACTCGTAAATGGTCACAAAATCTACCAACTTCTAACACACGAAGTTTTAACCAAGTCCTCAATAAAGATGATCAATTAATTAGAATAGGAGACGTTAAAATACTTAAAATGTATATATATACTTACGAGATTTAGTGATTTTGAGGAAAAAAAAATGTTTGCATGGCAACTCGAGATGCACATTAAATCCCTAAATTGTTTAAGGAAAAGAAGAAATTAACGGTTCAAGGCAACTTGATTTTAACATTTTCCTAAACTAAACTGGAGATCTATATGATCTTATTCCGAAACCGTTTGCGTGAAAAGATCTCGTATTTTTGTCATAATGTGAATCTCCTTAAAATAATTAGGAGGTCACCAATTATCGAAATCCAAACTTATAATATTACGAATACTAAAGTAACTCTGTCTGTTACGCATTCACGCTTAAACTGAGTTTTAACGAAGATTTTTGGTGCAGAGATAAATAGGTATTGTTTGTGGCATAAAGGTGTGTAGATGTTTTTGACGTCTTGGTAATGTACATTTACGCCCTTGACTGTATCTAGAGAAAGACGTAGGATGTTATGTATTAATATATGTACTAATATTAATCTAGAAAGTATCAAGGGTACTTATCGCGTGAAAGCCATACGCGGAGGAAGTTGCGAGCAAGCAATAACTATCTTCACGATATCTTCGCTATGCGCTTCGTCATCTATGCATCCATTTATCGCGACGCACGATATGTTGTGCTCCTTCAACTGGCGGTGGCTCCGAACTGAGAGAGCACCACCGGGCCGTCCAGCAGTAGGCGAAAAACGCGCGAACGCCACACCTAATGAAAGCCATCCGCTATTGGCTTGTTAAGTATAGTTTGTTTTAGTTAAAATGACGAAAAGTACTTAAAACCAACATCTATTGTTTTGGGGTTGACGTTTGGCTGTCAAAGGCGACGGTTGCCAAATTTCTTCATTTTCAATTTTATTTCAGTAAATTTTATTTTAGAGAGCGTTTTCTCTATAGAATGAGTGAAACGAGTATTGGGTCTTGTGACCCGGTTGAAGGTATCAGTGGTGTAACTTCTGTGGAGATTGAGGGGCTATGTCACCGCCCGTGGACAGTGCGCCCATGTTGAGCTTGACGCAGATGGCTCGAATTGATGCCGTTTTTGATGATGATACCATGTCGAACGTGCGGGTCGCATCGGAGAAAAAGTTTGGTGGCACCAGCGATGATAGTAAGTTATGCATCGGATGCAAGTTTTACTACCGTGGGAAGGAGATCCAAACGCCTGCGAGTTTCTACGGTTGTCAATCCAGTGTCTAATGTCGAGAGGGGTACTGATGATAACGTCGAGATGTGCTTAGTTTCAAGGACGGGTCTTCCTAAGCAGATAGGTTTGGCCAAATTGTTGCAAGCAAAGGGCATTAAAGGAATTCTCAAAATTAAGTTCTTGGGCCCCTGTAAGGTGCGCATTCAACTTAGCACTAAGGAAGAAGCAGAAAAGCTTTTATCAGCAGCTGATTTTAATAATGATGATAAACAAGTATATTTGTCGAGCCAACCTAATTGCACTTTTGGAATTATTAAAAATGTGGAAGTGGAAGTGGATGAGGAAGAGTTTATGAAGAGTATGGATAATGCAGATAACATTTTATCTGTGAAGAGGTTGAATCGTTTGGCTGACGATGGTCGTTGGGTGAAGTCGTAAGTCATCCGTCTGGGTTTTAAAGGCACTTGTTTGCCCCCTTATGTTTTTGCGTATGGGTGTCGATTCAAGGTGAGCTTGTATAACTCTCCGGTTGTCCAGTGCTCCAAATGTTGGAAGTTTGGTCATCTGATGAGATTTTGTCCATCAGGTAAGATTATTTGTCCTAAGTGTGGAGGAGCACACGCCAATTGCGAGACATCTCATTTTAAATGTTTGAACTGTAAAGGTCCTCACATGGCTTTAAATAAGTCTTGCCCGGTGTTCCTGAAGGAAAAGAAGATAAGAACAATCATGGCTTCCGAAGGTTGTGTTTATAAGAGAGCTTTGTGGATTTATTTGCAAGAGGGTAAAAGTCAACTGGACACGTCTTCGTCATTGAATCAACCTTTACGAGGGGCACACCGAAATGATCGAGAATAAAGTACTTTAAACTGAGTTACATTAAATCCTTTTTTATCAGATGCGTACTGGCGACTGACAGTCACGATGCCGCTTTCACAATTAAAAAAAATAACGTCATATTTTTTTAATTCCATTTTCAAATTGACAAGTCGATGGACAAAATGGAGCTAACGCGTGAAAATTTTCGTGCAATTATTTATCACAACTTTCGTCGAGGGTTATCTCCAGATAACTGTCTTAATGAGCTTGTTTCTATATATGAAATTGAAGCACCTAGTCAAACGACAATATATCGTTGGTATGCAGAGTTTCGACGGGGTCGTGCCTCTCTCAGCACCGTACCTTCAACAGGTCGGCCGAAAACAGCGGTGTAGCCTGAAAATGTCGCGGCTGTGGAAAAAATACTAAAAGAAGATAGACATGTGACATACGACCAGATTCGGGCAACCATAGGCATTGGAATGACTGCAATCCACACTATTCTGCATAGTGAGTTGGGTGTCAGAAAATTGATTTCCCGGTGGGTACCCCATAATTTGTCAGAAGAGCAAAAGGCGGCTCGTATTGATTGGTGCCGATCTACTCTAAAACGCTACAATGGAGGAAGGTCAAAAGCCGTTTATAATATTGTCTCGGGTGACGAATCCTGGATTTATTCCTATGAGCCTGAAAGAAAGCACCAGTCGGCAGTTTGGGTCTTCGATGACGAGGTCAAACCAACGAAAGTTGTGCGTTCCCGCAGCGTGTCGAAGAAAATGGTGACTTCGTTCGTCTCAAAAAAAGGACATATTGCCACAATTCCTTTACAAGAACAAAGAACGGTTACCGCTGATTGGTATATTACAGTTTGTTTGCCAGAGATGCTGGCCGAACTTCGCCGAGGGAACCCCACACGACGTGTCATCTTACATCACGATAATGCGAGTTCCCACACCGCCCGTAAAACAAATCAATTTTTGAACGAGGAAAACGTTGAGTTGATGTCCCATCCTCCATACAGCCCTAACCTGAGTCCCAATGATTTTTTTACGTTCCCTAGAATTAAAGATTTATTGCGTGGTCAGCGGTTTGAAAACCCAGAAGCCGCCGTGGAAGCCTATAAATCGGCCATTTTGGCAATGTCTAGTTTAAACTGGAATTACTGTTTCAATGACTGGTTTAAAACAATGCAAAAGTGCATTGATTGTAACGGAGAGTACTTCGAAAAACAATAATATATAATTTGTGTATCAAGTGTACTTAGTTTTTTAAATTCCCGATCATTTCGGTTTGCCCCTCGTACTAGATAAATCACTTCCTGTTATTGAGAAGGTTAGTTGTGGCAAGTCATACAGGGATGCCGTTTTATCCGCCCCAGTGAGCGAACGCTGTCAAGAGTCTACGAGTGTCATCCATCAGCCTGTTTCGCAGAAACCTCGGCATCAAGGTGGAGCGGAATCTGGAAGTCAGCAGGAGGTACGAAAAAAGAAAAGGCCTAAGAGAATTCCTGAAGTAATTGAGGTTGAAGATCCAGCAGATTCAGCAGAGCAGCCCCGATTTGCATTCACTGAGGAGAAAAATAAGAAGGGCAAGAGGAGAATTAGTTGGTTTAAGAGTTTTATTGAAAGGGTAAAGGATATTTTATTATCAAATGTTAGCTGGCAAGAGAAATTTGGGTGTATATGTAAATTTATTGTTGGTGATTGTTGGGATTTATGTAAGGGTTTTTTTAAGGAGTTTGAATTATTTAATATTTTTTTCAGTAGTGTAAATGGCTAGCCATAGTTTGGTATCAAAATTAAATATTATACAGTGGAATTCTCAAAGTATTAGACCTAAGACAACGGAATTTGAACTTTTTTTAAATAGAGAAAAAGTTCACATTGCTTTGATTAGTGAAACATGGTTGGATAGTATTTTTATGTTTCGTATAAGTTCGTATAATGTTTTTAGGAAAGATAGATCAGATTCCTATGGAGGTGTGGCTATTATTGTTCATGATTCTGTAAAGACTCAGGTATTGCATGTTGCTTTGAACAACCTCGATATTGAAATTATTTGTGTTCAAATTTTATATTGTGTTTCTTTGGAGTATATTGTGTCTTTATATTGTCCTTCTACAGTACGGACATCACAGTATGATTGGGATTCCATTTTTTCCTTGTTTTCGAATAAAGTTTTAGTGGCGGGCGATTTTAACGCTCATCATACCAATTGATCTTATAAGTGTGACTCTAGAGGTAGTCAGTTATTTGATTCGTCGCTCGATCACGGATTTGTATCCCTTAATAACGGGAGGCCAACGAGGGTTAAGCTCGTGGGTGGATCGCTTCAAGAAAGTTCTCCTGATGTCAGTTTTTGTTCGTCGGATATTGCTGTTGATTTTTCTTGGGACGTGTCTAATGAGCATTTGGGTAGTGATCATCTAATTATTAAATTGGGTTTAAATTATAAGGACTGTCGGCATTTCTTTGAAAATTTTAATTTTAAAAATGCAGACTGTCCTGGCCTGGCCTGCCTTCTGTTGCCAAGTTGTTTCTGCTCAAGTTGTATAGTTGGGATTGTCTATTTTTTTACAATGTATAGTAAATCGAAAACCATTTCGAGATAAATTTGTATACAGTTTTTTTTTGTAAATAGTTATGCAATTCTGTCGTTTTTAAGTTAAAACATATTATTTTGTGGTTGTTGTGGTTTTTACAATAGGCCTTTGGTGCTGACATGTTCATTCTTAAATGATCCAAGCTTATAAATAAAGATTTAAAAAAAAACATCTATTGTTTAATTGTTATCTTCAAGTGGGGTTGTAAAACAATTATGCAGGTGTATCGGTAGGCCCAAAGTATACCGTGAACAAACAATCTTGATAGTTTGATGTATTTGGAAAACAATACACCTATTATACTTAAAAGTGTCCAGTTCAGGTAATAAACAATAATCAATAGAATGGGGATACTTTCTAGGCTTAAGTGCAACATTTTGTTAGTGTCTAACTGGCTTTCGCTCTTTTAGTACAAGTGTTATATTTGCAAAAATAGTCTCTTTTTTACAACCTTTATTGGCTATACGTTACTGGGCTTTGAGGAAATCAGAAGTGGTTGGATTTTGGTGCTCTAAGTTTTCGATAACCCCGGCTACGTTTTACTGGACTTTGATTACTTTAAATAAATTTTAAAATCTTTCATTTCAAAGATCAAGAAGGGTTGACCTACTCCAGTACACGTGCCATACTTCGGTCAGTTTTATTACGTCTCTTTGTTATCTTTTCCTTTCATATTCAGCAACAAAAGAAGTTGTAAAATCCCACGTTAAGTGCATTTTCGTTCATTTTAACTGAAACGAACTATAATTACGCAGCGAAGACACTACTTACACGCGACATGTCGTCGACTGTCTAATAACTACTTTATTAAACAGCATAGTAGTTGTTGGCCGAGTGAAACTCACAAACTACGTACAAAACAGCAAGGGCATTCGATTGCAATAAAGCATTGGTTTTACTTTGTCAACTTTATAAATGCTGTGGGGCCACATGTCTGGTGTTGATACTATATGTACCAATTCTAAAGCTAGTCAAAATTGGCAAATTAGTTAGAGCAAACAATCCACTTAAAAATGATTGAAGAATTAATATAGTACGCAGGTAGGTACTCGTTTTATAATAGGTAGTCATATTTAACATTGGAATGACATAGCTGCTCCTATACATGGTTGATTGAAATTGTATTTTGCTTGATAAAAATTCGTCCAATAATAGAAAAAGTGAAAAGTAAGTAAACTCTACAAATCAGGTTTATCAGCGTCCAATATTGCAACACGGACGACAGCCTCCGTGGACAAGTCCGATTTGCACGTAGGTATAGTTACTAGTTACCAACTCGTCCCTCGGGTATATCTGCCACGGGCTTCGGTGCTAATTTAATATTCTCGGTGGATGTAAAACAATGTTAACTACTGTGATAATACTTTTTAACCGACTTCAAGAAAATATCTTACCTACGCTAGTGATTTAAGTAAATATTTTAGAATTCGACATCTAGAAATTATACATTTTATTTACATTTTGAAGTCTTAGTTTCTGTAAATAGAAAGAAATGGATCTAAGTACATATTTGGCACTACTATTTATGTGATATTATCAACTATTAGGCATTCAGTCTTTAAAAAATTAACACAAGATAGCTAACCAACGTGGGAGATAAAACACATTTAATATGCAAAATATGTTTTTTTGTTTAAGAGTGTTAATTACATGTAACCATCCTGGGTGTAATTTATTCAAACTGTCATTCAGCGCCTTGAGTATCTAATTGGATACTAACTAGTGAATAATGAAACAATTAAACTCAGTTACATCCACACTTTTTGCCTTTATTCCATAAAGTACTTATTTTTCCGATGGACCACATAGACCAATCTTGAACCACGTCGACTTGAAAGTATGTACGTAATACTTTATTTGAAATAACGGGCAAAAATATTGAAACACTATGTAATACAGCCTAAACACGAAGATCACAGACTACTGTAGGTATATTTTACCCTACTATGAGACATGGCCGGTGCCATCGTCGAAAACAAATCCCGTTGGTAGTCGTATGCTCTAGCAATAAGCAAGGTGTTTTGTCTGACTCTGACTCCAATTTATAATAATACACTTGTTCATCTTTTGTACAACCTACTTGTTTTTTAAATGGACCTTTCCTACTGTCCCGGTAATGCTAGTGGCATTACCGTAAAAGCGTACTAATCACATTGTTATACAAACAGGACATCAAAGGACTTAGGCCCAAGTTATATGAATGCGAATGCGTTACCTAACACGCCATCCGTCCCCAGCGAACCGCCAACTGATGTGGTCTTTAGGGGAGACCGGGTATGGTTGTCACAAAAAAAATGATTTGCAGTTTTAGTACCTTTTCTTTTTGCCAAGGATGACAAATGAAACATTAATTAATAGAGTTTTTATTTAAGTTTCGACATGCATACACATTTTTACGCTAAAAGTACGTATTGAGGAAATATTAGCTTTTTTTCGAAAAAGGAGAAGTGTGACATTTAACCCCGTATCTGGGATGGTTGTCACAGGTGCTGGGGTAGGTAGTCACATAGTTAATTAAAGAGTAAAAACAATAATAAGCATTGTATTTATTTAAAATCAGCTCTTTATTAAAATTAAACATACCGTTTGTGAGTAGTCGTAACAGAAAACAACGAAATACCTCTTCGTTACTAGTAAACTCAAATAAAATAAAATCATCAGTAAAAATCTGGCGATTCTTCTGGTAACCGATTTTCGTAGAGGGTATTGATATGGCCGTGTTGTTAATCTCTTCCGGAGAAATTGTCTGACAATATCTTGTTAACGTTCTGTAGTTGATTCCAAAATCTTTTCCAACTGATCTAATTGATTTCCCTTCATTTTTCACCACCCTCACAGCACGTAGCATCAATGCCGCCGAAACAAGCCCGTGATCAGTTTTTCGTTTATAACGCCTTGGCATTATATTAGCTCTGAAATAAAAAACATTTATATAGCAAAACACACAAAAAGCCAACAATAAAACCCAGCTGACATGCACGGGGTTGGTTGTCACATGTGACTACCAGCCCCCGTTGAAATGAGACAACATGCCCCAAACCACATTGTAAAATATAACCTAGCAAAATAAATTCAAATTAATGTTTCCGCTTAAAACCATTTAACAGAATAAAACACACAAATATCACTTCAACAATATAAAAAGCAGTATATTAATATGGAACATTCAAGTGTACTTACGAGATATCACACAGATGCACAAAAAAATACTTTCGATGGCGCGAAAATGAAAACGCGCGTGGTGTCGTCACTGTGTACCGGAGCGAACTGAGGCTAGGTACGGAGGGGGGCATGGCTCGCGCGATCTTTCGACACTGGCCAATGAACTTGTTCGTGCGTTCAGTTGTCAGTTATAGCCGCTGTGACAACCAACCCGTGTGACAACCATACCCGGTCTCCCCTATAAAGTCCGGCCGACCTTGCAATGAATCAATAGTATCCAGCAGGCGACCAGTGTATGTAATTGCCCCATTATACGCCACTCGAAATTAATACTCATTGATAGTTGCAACTAATTTAATTTGTTCAGATTAAACACATCAGTGTTAACACGATTTACCTTCTTATTATAAAGAAAAACACGAGAACTTAATAAAATTGATAATCTCGCAAATTATAATCGTATAGCAGAATTCCGGGAATATGCAATGCACCTCGCAGTTTTACTCGAATTCATATAAAGAAAATTAAGCTTCCACAAATTGTTTTTTTAATAAAGCTTTTTAATAATAAATATAATAAAGCTGAAGAGGGTCGAAAGTCCGAAAGGAAATATTAAAAAAAAATGGCTGGGGATACTTAGAATCCATAACAGTACACGTTCCAGCAGTTTTTAGATTTTTTGTCTGTTTATCTGTTTGCGATGATCATATCAAAAGTCGCAGCTGCCTAGAGTCGCAACGTAAATAAATATTGCTTCAGTATCATAGAGATGCACTAGGGAGGGATTTTTCAATTTCGATGGGAGAGAGGAAAAAGTTTTAGTGCAAATTTTGGTTCTGCCGGTTTTATTTTACTTTTCAATTCCACACGGGTAAGTACCATGTAAATGCTTTTATTGTGTTCTAAACAAATAAGTACTGCTACAAAATTACATTTATACGCAATGAATTGGTAGATTGTTACTCTCTTTTATTGTAGTTACCTTACCTACCTAAATTATGAACAATGTATAAGTAAAAATAGAACACTGCCCTTCCAGTCAAATCAACATTAGGTAACCCCAATTATTTTGGTAAAGAATGAGTTGCCAACGAAAATAAAATCGAGAGTTTCGAGCGCTCGAAGGCTTCAATGGAAAATGAAAACAAAGTCTTATTTAATGGTGTTGTCACTCATTGTTAGGATTCCGTAATGGCAGAACAAGTAAGCGAGAAGATATAATATAATGTTTAGTGAAAACACTGGTTGCGCGTGTTCTGACACGGTTTAATCGTTTACTTAATTCATTTCCTGAATTGTAACTTGCGTTAGTCTAGAATGTGTTAGTAAAGAGCACTAGGGAAACAATAGTATGAGGGATCAAGTAGGTATCATAGTCATAAGTGGTAAGTGATTAATGGTGGCGACCAATCGCTTCAATCGGACCGATGGCCTGCGCTCTGTCGCTTCCGATTTAGAACCACCGAAACATCGATCAAACACACTTAGGTATACATACACGTTTTATTTTTGATTTTACACCAAAGAGAGAAACATCGAGTTTCCTTAAAATGGAAATGTCATTCGAATTGTCTGTATTGTGTATTAAATTGTTGTTTAATCAATTAACGAGTGGGAAAAAAACAGCGATAAGCCAACAACAACGTCGCGATTTTACTGCCACTAAGAGATCGTTGAGAACGAATATTGTATGCAAAATTGCATTGTCTCTGTATCAGTGCATGTACATGCCTGCCTATATGTACGGCCAGTAAATCAGCGCAGCAGTGGATGGCGGTGGGTGGACGCCCGCCAAATCGCTAACAATAAGAACATGCAAGTACGACGAGCAATAAAAACTAAAGCGCTGTGGAATTCACAAGCAGTCTTGATACTGTCTTGTGTGGGTACCTTGTTTATACCTACAAGTAGTATATATTGTGCAGTAAGTATGTAATGCCACGAAACTCACAACTGTTACTGGTTTTTGTGAGCTTTAAAAGATATGTAAGTTCGCACATAAATTAACGAAACCATGCGGCGTACGGTGTTGAACGTGAAGTGATAACGTTCGAATTCTTTGTTAGTTTATTTTATACCTATTTGATTATGTCGATCTATCTTACCTATAGCTTCAAAGAGACACCAGCATTTTTGCGTTGTATCGATTTCAATGATTATTAAGCCGCACAAACTTGCGTATCTTTCTTTATAGGAACATCGGTGGCGGTTATATACGCCTAATTGTTTAAGGACACTTTTTGGTCGATTTCTCCGAAACTGTAATACCTGCAGTATTCAAAAACATTTTAATTATAAATGTTTATTACATTTCATATTTTTGATGCCAGTTTAGAAGTTAGAGATAAGTGGAGATTTCAACTCAAGACTAAAAGCCGAAAACAATCTTGGATTTTCCAAAGCACCCTCGCTGAAGCTCAGACATCTAATCATCTCTGGTTTATTTAGTCTCACGATGTAAAATCTACTATACTTATTTGATAACAAAAATACTTTCTTGTCGCACTCACGCGCTCGGGCATCCGGTGACTAGTCATATTTTATTTTTTAAATTAACCAATTTGAATGACGTTCCTCGCACATAACTGAAACCGTATCATTTTCACGACTCTGTTAGTCTAGGTAGTTTTCTTTGATCTCCGGTGACTTTGATTTGTTAGTTATTATGCACTAGTTTTTGCCCGTGACTTCGTCCGCGCAGGATCAAAGTTTGCGCTAAAACTTATTTTTCTCTCCCATCGAAAATGTACAAAAACCAGCCAAATGCGAGTCGTACTTTAGCACGAAGGATTTCGTACTACCTACCCACCTCAACGAATATTAGCAAGTCAGTTACTCTTATTTCTTATCCCACGGGAATTTCGCAAAATCGTGATATCAGTTTTCAGATATCATAATTACCTAATGGTATGCCAATATCAAGATTCTAGTAATTATAGTTATAGAGAAAGGCTCCCTTTTCAGGGGACTTGCAAACCCCATTTATTCCCTACAGGGAACTATGTAACTTTCCGGGATAAAAAGTAGCATAACCTAGCCGATGACTTTCTCAACAGATTAGTAAAGTTTGCATCAAAATCCGTTCAGCTGTTCTAACGTGATGCACTCGCAAAAATACAGACAAACAGGCAAAAATTCTAAAAACTGCAGGAATGTGTTCTGTTATCGAGTCTAAGTATACCCAGCAATTTTTTTGATATCTTCCATGTACAGACTTAACCCTCTTCAGTTTTATTATACGTGTATGTAGGTACTCGTACAAATACGACACTAATACTCGATGGTTCGATAAGCATCTCTACATCTTTGTAAAGTAATTACAATGTAGGGAGTTAATTTCTTGCAACAAGTTTAGTATTAGTACTTAACCTTACCTGGCTACTTAAAACTGTCAGTAAATTTACCCACAGGAAGTTCGTGGACAGTCAATTTAAATTTATCAGTGAACAAAAATGTTCAACTTTAGAACTACAACTTGTTGTTACTGTGCATCGCGGAGAATGTGCAACTTAGTTCTCTCTCTACTTATTATAATACGACGAACAATATGAATATTACAATGGCGGTCTAGAGTTTCCAAGTCCGGCGTTATCATAAATAAGTTGCGCGGTCCACATTTATTTTACATTATTAATATTCAGTAAATACTATGCTCTGAATCCATGTTAAGTAGATAGGTACTTATTAAATATAACATACCTAAGTACAATACCTCTGTTTTCAATAAAAGCACTGATTGCGTTTTATTAATCACATAAAACAATTGTAACAAAAAAGGAATTGTGACCAGTTCAATTCCATATTTACTAGTCCTTTCGATTTAGAGCTTCCTCAAAAACAAATAAACAGCTTTAACATCCATACTTCACCTTTCACCTTTGAGCTGTAAACTTCATCGTCAATTCAACTAAGAGAGCTAATAAATAAAAGGTTTCATATAAGTATTGACTTTTATGAAAAATTGCCAAAACATCATATGACTAATCTTAGTTTGACATTGATTTTAAACTGAAATCTTTATTTTTAATAGAATTAAGGAACAAAACTAACTGTTTGCAGAGCACATCAAAAAACATAACAAATCAGCTCTATAATACTGGAATTGAAAAAGAAAAACACAGAAGCAGGTTAAAAATAAGCCACAAGCCGGCATTAACGATAATGGTATAATAGGTATTCCAGCGGATAATTGAGTTATATAGCATTGGGGAGAATCTAATCTGATAAAGGAAGGAGACGACACCGCGCCGGGAGCCTCGCCTCCCGGCAACTTATATTTCATCACTCGCCGCCGTCTTCGAGGACACAAAACCGTAACAAAAATAAACCATAGGTATCCATCGGTGCCATTTAATGTTCGCCGTTCCAAATAACTGCCGGACTGCTTTAGGTGGTGGCTGCTATTCTAGTCATTGACGTTTTGTTTGGATGACATTTGTGCAAGTACCTGCTTAATCGTACTTATGTCGTTTTTACTTCAACTGATCCTTTTTTTACTTTCCAATTGACCAAACCTATTAATTAATTTAAATGTGTAGTAACCAAAATAGAGAAAATCAAGACGTCTCTCATAACATAAGTCATAAGATTTTAATCGAAAATATTTGGTGGCGATCGGTGGAAGCCGTTGTGATAAATGTCAACAAATAATGCGCCCGGATCTCCGGTCACAGCTAGACACTCTGCTATTGCGACCATCTTGGTGGTCGTGTTAAGTGATTGTACTTACTTACTAGTCTGTTTTGGTTTTCCAACAGTCATGTTTACTTTTTTTTATTGCAGAACCGTAGCTAAACTTCGCCATAAAAACTTGATTGTTTGCTTGTTTGAACTTATTTTGGCAGATTGTTCTGATTTAAACTTCCGCTATTTTCACTCATAATTACTACAATTACTAATTAAAATCTTATATTTTTGCCCGGGAAAGCTTGTAGTAATATATACATGTAAAATGCTTTGTCCTGACCTGACTGACTGACAGATCAATGCACAGCCTAAAATGGCTAATCGTAGACACCTGAAACTTGGAGGGTGTGTTCTTTGTATGACTAGAGGGGTGAAAAATGGGGGCTAAGTTTGTATGGGACAACGTGATTCATTGGCCTGATCTACTTCAAATTTTGCATAAACATTATTTAACATTTAGTTTCGTATTTTCTTGAAATTCATCCTCTGACGGGGTTTAAAAGGGGTAGAAAGTTGTCTTGGGGTGATTTGCTTCGAAGATGATATCAATACTCCTTAGTGCTTTTGATTTCAAATACATCTTCGAGTTTGAAAACTGAATCCGATTTTATTCAAAAAAGTTTGAACTCACGTAAAAGGTACAAGGCAAATACTCTTTAAAGTTGCAATGTCTAGAAAGTCACCGTATTATATTAGTACCGCATTTTGCTAAACGTGGCCTTTAAGTCTTGTTACCTTAGGCTCTATCTATCCCGTAAGGGATAAAGACGTGATTTGTGTGTGTGTACATTTTGAAGTTTTCTAAACTTTAGAGAGGTCATGCGATTTTTAGAAATTCTCTCGGGATAGGGCATAAATGTGGGTTTAAGTCCGCTGCAAAGGCGCCCTATCTCCGTAACTATAATTACTAAACTCTTGAAATTCGAGACACAAGCAAAGACTCATAACTGCTAAAAATTAATTTCAGGACTTTCCAAAGTTCCCACGGGTTAGGGAGTAAAAAGGATTTATATTCTTACTTTGAAATGGTCCTATCTCCGTAACTATTATTACTAGAATATTGAAACTTGGCATACCAAGAGGTAATTATGATATTAGAAAACTGTTTTCTGTAATTTGCAAAATTTCCCTGGGGTATGAAATAAATAGGATCGTTTTATGATTTAGATCCTTGGTTTTTGGCCGACATGTTCCTTGAGGATGTTCCTTGCATTTAGAGGGGATTTTGCAAATTTCTCACGAGATAAAAGGACGAGATAGCAAATAATGACTTAATATTTAAAAAAATTATGGGATGAAGGTGGTAGGTATGTCACTTTGCCCTTACCTGCGCAGACGAAGTCGCGGGCAAAAGCTAGTTAGCTAGATAATGTTCTATAAGTATAAATAAAGTAGCACCAAGTAAGCAAGTTTAAGAACGCGGTAATTTTTGTTACAAACATGACCCAAGAGCCAGATATTGTGAACGTAATAAAACAGACGCTGAAGTAATCAATCCCTCGAACAAAAACTTTTTCAATTACAATCGCACTCCACGTGGCCGCACAAAAAGCTATCTCGTTCCGGCCCCGAACGCGTTTTTTGCACGTTTACCTACCCATGTTACTCTTAACGAAGCTGCATTATATATGTACGTAATCTATACTAATATTATAAAGAGGAAAGATTTGTACCTATTTTTGTATGCTTGTATGTTTGTAATGAATAGGCTCAAAAAGTACTGGGCCGATCTGGATGAAATTTGGAACATAGATAGATTATACTCTGGAATAACACATAGGCTACTTATTATCCCGGAAAATTGCGTGATTCCCGCGGGATAGCGATAAACGAATTCGACGCAGACGAAGTTGCGGGCAACTGCTAGTTAATTATATTCTTAATATTATACTACTAATATTATAAACGTGAAAGTTTGTGAGTTTGGATGTTTGTTACTCTTTCACGCCAGAACGGCTGGACCGATCTGGATGAAATTTGGAACATAGATAGATTATAGCCTGGAACAACACATAGGCTACTTTTTATCCAGGAAAATTTTGTAATTCCTGCGGGATAGCGATAAACGAATTCTATGCAGACGAAGTTGCGGGCAACAGCTAGTAATATTATAAATGTGAAAGTTTGTGAGTATGTTTGGATGTTTGTTACTCTTTCACGCTAGAACGGCTGGACAGATCTTGATGAAATTTGGAACATACATAGATTATCGTCTGGAATAACACATAGGCTACTTTTTATCCCGGAAAATTGCGTGATTCCTGCGGGATAGCGATAAACGAATTCTATGCAGACGAAGTTGCGGGCAACAGCTAGTAACTTATATTCTTACATACTTATTTACAGGACACGCACTATCTACACAATACTTACTGCCTAACGTAACCACAAATACATTTACATTACATTATACGACGGCACTAGCTGTTGGCCGTGGGAACTTTGCACTTTCTTGCAATAAACTGTTAATGAAGTATAGCGTAGCTCTCCGTTAGTGAAGTAATGTTTAAAATCGCTTCAGTACCTAGTTCAATGTTAACATGTCACACTGGTAATAAAAGTAAATTTCGCTTAAATGAATCTTGGTGAGCGTTGTTCATGGTTAAGCCTCTGTAATGATTATTTTATTAGACATTAATTAGATTGGTTTCCTTCATTTTATTTATAATAGAATAGGGATCCGTACCTACCAAAAGAAAAAAAGAAAGCGTTTGCAAAAGTCTCTTTGTTTTCCGTCTCATCCGTCTGTCAATATTCATTTCTTATGAACCCTACTTGGTACTCTACCTATACCTACTTAGTGCAGTACCTACAGTAACCTCACACACGCAACTACAAAGAATTTAAACTTACTCCGATCTCCAACTCCAACATACGCCTACACCTCAACTAAAGGCAACAATCTGTTAAACAATTCATGTATGGATTGATAGATAGATATTAGACAGGTACCCGTAGAAATGTGTTGCCAGGGTGTTGCTGCTTGAAAGTAACTTTCAGTAATGGTCCGTACGAGTTTCGCCGATCTTCTTGTTTGGTTGCATGCAATTGCGTTGGATCATATAAAAATTAAAAGCCCATTCATAGATTTTTATGAAATCATATCTAATTAACGGATCAGAATTGGTTAGAAGCTAATAAAATATTGCCTTTGTATTTAAATTACGCGTTGAACGGCGGCTGAACTAATCATTGAATGGTCCATTCTGTGAGAGTGTCGTTTGATGTTAAATTGAGCATTGCAGGTCACTGTATGCCAAGCAGTGCATTGCCAACGGCGACGGGAGCCACGGGGCGGGGCCGGGCGGGGCGGGGTGGGGCGGCCGCCGGCCGGTGTGCCGACTAAACATGCTTTCGCAGAGACAAGGTCGACTCTTTAGGTTTTCTTAAGATTAGCGAATAAGACGGTGGTAGCGGTCCGGACAGCCCTTGCACGAGGTTCTAGCAAGCATAAAACTAAATTTAAAGTAAGAAGTAAATAAACGCTACGAAAAGGATTAGGTAGGTACAGATGTCGTGCAAAATCCTTTCCCGTCGTATTATCTCGGAAATGTTCGTATTTGTCATGCTACTTCAGTCAGAATCATAGACACGTCGGCATCATTCGGAAGTAATCGTGTGTTCACGATGGGAAAGGAATCAAACAAGTTGATTCCTGTCCTGACCCACAGTAACTTCATTGCCAACTCAATTTAATGTCACTATGACATTTTCTATGAAAGTTTTCCACGGTGGGTCAGGACAGGAATCACATTGTTCAATAGTCAGTCAGCGTCATATATAATATTTTGAAGCACCCAAATCGGCCAAATAGTTCGGTACACCATAGAAATAGTACGGTGAGTGAAACTTTTCGGCCACTTTGGATATTTCATACTACGAGTAGGTATATGACGCTGACTCTACTATGTATTATCATATCATTCATTAGTTGTTCCACAGCGGCGCAGCAAACTACGGTTAGTGGTTATCAATAAGGCGCGCTCGATAACTTGGCTGCGATATTGATATCTAGACGATACCAACAACGATTACACATCTCAAAACACAGCACAGAACGATTGAGTTGAGTTGTGCTGCAGGCCTCAAACCCTGACCTTACTATGACTGTGTACGCTCTACAGCTCTATGTTGATTATACATACATACATACATACATAAATCACGTCTTTATCCCTGACGGGGTAGACAGAGCCTAAGGTAACAAGACCTAAAGGCCACGCTTAGCATGTTGATTATTACGGTCAAAATATTTTGAATAAAAAGAAAACAATCTTTCAACGCAGCTCCTACCTGCAAGAAATTAATTACTAGTTTATTGTGCAAGGACAGTGTACAATTTTGTAAACTACAATAAGTTTATCGTCTGATTTTATCAATCTTTACAGGTTTCATTGACTCAATAAATAAATGTTTCACCGGTCGATGCGCATAAATAATCCTGTAAAAAGGAACACAGAATACGGTAGGTATGTCTGTAATCTGTACTGCCCTACGATATTAAGTATACGAGTAGTCAGATGGATGGATTTAAAGACATGGCGGTACTGTAAAAGTTCTTATTAGAGAAGGTTGCTCTAATAACCGCTTCCTAGTCGTTACAGCGCTTACAGCTCCGGCCCTGTACGAACGCGCGCCGCTCGCGTCGGCTGGAAGTGATTAATTGCTCGCTGAATGAATAATTGTTGTTTGGTTTGCCCACCGTGGCCGCAGAGAGGGATTATATTATGTTACTTACACTTTTTCTGGATTACAAAATTAGCACTCGATGAAAAAAACAATTGAAGCAACGGGGTGGAGTTCACTAACTGGAAAATACCAATCTATCTATACATATATAATAAGGCTGAAGAGGGGGATACGGAAGATATTTTAAAAAAATTGGCTGGGTATACTTAGAATCGATAACAGAACACGTTCCAACAGTTTGTTTGTTTATCTGTTTTTCCGTATATTTGCGAGTGCATCACGTGAAAACAGCTGAACGGATTTTGATGCAAACTTTACTAATCTGTTGAGAAAGTCACAGGCAGGGTCTAGGCTACTTTTATCCCGGAAAATTGCATAGTTCCCTTGGGATAGCGATTAACATATCAAAGGTCGCAGCTGCCTATAGTCGCATCGTAAATAAATATTGCTTCAGTATTCAGTATCCTGTATCATAGAGGTGCACTAAGGAGGGATTTTTCAAAATTCCCACGGGATAGGGAATAAATGGGGTTTGTATGTCCACTGAAAAGGGAGCCTATATCTATAACTATAATTACTAGAGTCTTGATATTTGGCACCAGTAGACCTAATTATTATATCTGAAAACTGATATCACGATTTTCCGAAATTCCCGTGGGATAAGTAGAGTAACTGACTTGCTAATATAGTATTTAGTAGACATGTTCTTTGAAGATCACGTAGGTGTCATAAAAATAGATTTTTCGAATTTTCCACAGCACAAAAGAATGGGATAAAAAAATAATGAAAAAGGGGGTCCATGCAAGAAACTGGTTTATTTCGTTGATGTAGGTAGTACGATATCCTTCGTGCTAAAGTACGACTCGCATTAGGTTGGTTTTTGTACATTTTCGATGGGAGAGAGGAAGAAGTTTTAGCGCAAATTTTGATTCTGCGCGGACGAAGTCGTGGGCAAAAGCTAGTACCTAGTTAATAATAGTTTTAAAAATTTTGTGAGCCACAGACTTAACGTTTTGTTAAACAATGCCCGGCGTTTTTGAACTCCATATAAATGGCTTTATCCGGTTTTATAGGCAAGTTTGCTAGCTTTTCGTTTTCAAATAATGATAGTATCTGCAATCGACCCAAGAAAACTCCATCACCGTTGAAGAAGGTATCGATCGATCGCCTCAAGTGAGATAGGTACCTAATGAATTCTGAGATACTAAAAATAGCTAAGAAAAGTTACGAAGTGCACTGAAATTTAAGAATTGAAGAAAAATAATATTCTCAGACGAATTTGACATCTTAAAAGGTAGACCATGGTCTGCATACCGACAAAATGTACGGTTGTTCGCGTAGGGCAAGAAGTGACCAAAAAGCTTGGAGTCAGTAGGAACCTATTATAAAACGAACCGAGTCCACCATACCAACAAAAAGCAGTGATGTTTTATGCCACGATGGTTAAAAGCAAACTTCTCGATATTATCAAGTTATCAGATACTAGGACTTGCAGTTTTATGTAAAACTAGACTAACTTTAAAAGTCAATATTTACTATCTCGTGTCAAATTTGCAAAATCCCTTCTAAATGCTCCTTTTTGATCCTCAAGGAATATGTCGGACAAGAACCAAGGATCGAAATCATATAATGATCCTTTTTATTTCTTATCCCAGGGGAATTTTGCAAAATACAGAAATCTTTAAAATCTTTAATACAGAAGTTTTACGATATCAAAATTAATTTTGAGCAGGTATGATTCCTTACTGGTTTCCAAATTTCAAGACTAGTAATTATAGTTACGGAGATAGGGCGCCTTTGCAATGGACTTATAAACCCCATTTATTCCCATCCCGAGGGAATTTATAAAGATATCATGATCTCTCCAAAGTTGTGTAACTTTCAAAATGCTGTACTTATATAATACGGTGACTTTAGAGACATTCCAACTTTAAAAAATATTTGCCTTGTACCAAATTTTTATGTGTAGGTAACCTTTTTTAATAACATCGGGTTGAGTGTTTAAACATGATTGTGTCAAAATAAAATGTAATTTAAATTAAAAGTATTAAGGATTATTGATATCAACTTCGAAGCAAATCTCCCGCAAAACAACTTTCTACCCCTATTTAACTCCGTTAGAGGATGACTTTCAAGAAAATACGAAACACGTCTTCCATCAATTCTTAGTCAAAATTTGATGAAGATTGGACCAAGGAATCAAGTTGTCCCATACAAACTTAGCCCACTTTTTCACCCCCCAGAGGAAGAATTTTGGAAAATCCTTTCTTATCGGATGCCTACGTCATACAAAGAACACACCCTCCAAGTTTCAGGTCTCTACGATCAGCGTTTTAGGCTGTGCATTGATCCGTCAGTCAGTCAGTCAGTCAGTCATTTAGGACAAAGCATTTTATATGTATACATAGACAGATAGATTTTTTTTGAAAAAATAACGTCAGTGATCTTATTCTTTTCCGTGCGTCAGCTTTTCCTTGGACTGTCGGAACGGAAAGTGAAACACATCGAAACATTCCTAGCCGCAACAGCCGAGTTAAATATAGTTAGGAAGTTATCATCAGCAGAGTTCGAGCTGAATTTCAAAACTATTCAGTTTATTTATGGCTTCATTCTTAGAACGTGTTATGTTTGTTTTGTTGCCTATTTCTCTTATTTACTATAGGAGATTGTACTGAAACAAAGTATTGATAGGGGACTTTGTTTATTTGTATAGTTGTTATCTATTCAGTGTTCTTTATATTTTATTTAAGTTTATTAAATTGTGAAAGGCTTAAAATAAGATTTTAAAAAACGCTGTCTTGGAAACCATGGCACCTTGTTTTCGTAGACAACACTCCGTAAAGCCATGTGGTGCTTTAAAGCGACCGCAAAATGGGAAGCTTAGCGTGAGTTACACCAAGTTACCTTGACTAATACCTTTAACCATATCCTATAATATTCACATAATATTCCAAAGGTTTTCTGTTAAATACACCTACTTCGAAGTCGTCGATTATGATTGTAAGTATTAAGTAAAGTATAAGTATAAAGGGAAGGTAAAGCTGAAAAATAAATAATACTTATTGTTTTTATCTCCCGGAGTTAGGAGGAATTAGTTAGCTACCAACCCTTGCAACAAAACGGCTGAAATGACGTTGAGCAAAGTTCAAAGAAATAAATGCCTTAAGTGCGTGCAAAAATACTCCTTTGAGAGCGTAACATGCAGGCAACAGTAGTGGTGGTGGAAGTCCTAACAGTTGTAGCACACTGTACTTAGACGAAGTTCTAGTCTGAATGACGAAACTTTTATAAGACTCAAAGTGTCAGGAGGAACTTTTAATTTGAGAGCAAATTTAATATACAGACAGACAAGCAGTCAATGTTTCTAATACCCCTACAGGTTTTTATCAAATATCTTCTTTTTTTTTATATGAATACTCGTAGGAAGGCAAACGAGCAAGTGGGTCACCTGATGTTACGTGATCACCACTGCCCATAGACACCCGCAACCCCGGATAATATCATTTTTCTTACTCTTACAGTCAGCAGCAGAATACCTCGAAATGCTCGAAAGATAAATGTCGAATAGCTAGAAAGCAATTGCAAATTCTTTAATTTGGATGAAATTTAAAATAGTGATAATAGCATCCATCATAAATTATCTGTTACTTTTAACTAAAAAATCTTCAGCGATTTCTAATTCTACGCAGACGGATTTACAGACAAAAGCTTAACTGTCTGCAGCAACATTAATACTTGCACAACGGATTAAGGGTGCGCATAATTTGAGGCAATGCAGAGACATGCAACAAGGATAAACCAATTACATTATCAAATTGCAAGTGCGAAGCAAATGAGAATTTCGACTAATAATGGATAGACCTTAACTGGTAGATTTGCTGCATTACTGTAAGCGCACGATAATTTAGTTAACTACTCCGAGCGTGGCGAACTAGCGGACTATATATTATAAATGAAAGCGGCTTAGGATGATGATCTGGTTTTTAATAAGTATAGTAATAGAACTACATAAGATGAGTGACCTCGTGGCAGCGGCACCTCCTACCGTGGTTCGTAAGACACTGAATCAGTTATAAAAAATGAGATACTGCTGTCGCAAGGTTTACGACTGCCAGCTATAAAATACATTTTGGCAGTAAAAAGGAGTTTATCGTAATTAAGGAGTTTAATGCAGAGACAGTTCTACTAACGTTAGGTAGCATAGCAAGAAAACAAATGAGGTTCAGCGGAAGGCTAAGTTAGTAAATGAATTTGAAAATACAACGTTTTAACTTTCATCAAAACTGAAGCGCTTATGGAGTGATTACTTCATCTTGAAAAACAAAAACTTAAACAGAAACAGAAATCTAAGGGTTGTATCCATGGCTGAAAGACATTAAATAGCAGATAAGTAAATCTCTACGAGGAGCACAATCAGGTTAGCTGAGAGAGATCCCTTCTTAGGGATAAGTTCGCCTTTGTACTATTTTCTGTGTATTTCTGTATTTTTAAATTTTTATGTGCAAAAAAGAGTTTACATACAAACTGATCATTGCGTCCAAAAACCTGTACTATTTAATAGGCTTATAATCTTTCACCTCCCAAGTCGAGGTCATATTGTCTCACATGACTAGACCCTCTTGGGTGGAAATTAAATCTTACGCAATGTAGTCACATGATGGAAATGGACAGTCAAATTCATCGTCATTAAGTTCTTTAAAAAACAAATTAAAAATAACTTCTAAAAGCCCCCAGTGATACTCGTGAGACAAAATAAGAACAAACAAAATTTACCCCTTTATCCATCCTTTATCGCACCTTTGCAGTCCTAAATGTTCAGACTGTTTGTTCGGATTCTCCAAGAACAAATCGCGATACGAAAATTGTATTAGTTACACCAGGTTATAACAAGTTTTTTCTTTAGATACGTATGTACTTACCTGAATATACTACGTACCTATATAACTTTATCACACTTACACTAATCCTGTTATCACTGCAAAAGCGTATTAAGGAACGTCTGCCGGTCCGCTAATCCTGCTATCTGTCCGTTAGTCAATCTCAACTCCAATGAAATTCTGCATTGGATTGGATCAATGAAATTATTTACAGTTGTTCTTAAACTGTCACAAACCCAACTTGTAGGTGTTGCATGCGCTTGAAGCAAAGTCCTGGAATCGCCAGAAAGTAAGAAATCCCAAACCTATACCGGCACTAACTTTTGAAAACCTAGTTCTGCTCAAGGAATACTACTGAGTATGCATTGCAAAGGATTCGCGAAGTAGCGCTAAAAAAGACGATCTTACCTCTCAGCAAAAAAAACCGGGTGTCTCAAAAGTGTTTCCGTTTAAGACCTAACCTAAGGTCACCCTGTATCGATCCACAGCACGCCGCGGCGGCTGGAGAGTGGAGACCGCACCACGGCACCCCTCTCGCTTTCTCTCCGTCTCCGAGTCCGCAGTACAACACCACATATTATTGCACGCACCTACGTACCTTTCTACTTCCTACCTACATCCACCACAATTTATCAAAATTCAATAGATACACTGTCAATACAATACACGGTTGGTTGCAAATCTGCACAAAATTTTGAATGAATTAACAATCAAAACGCTTCCATTCATCCGCAGGACGTTCCGTGGTATGTAGTATAGATACAGGCGGCACATTTATATCTAGATAGATTCCGAAAGGGGCTGGTCGCGGGTCGATCGAACCTGCGGCAGCTTCAATGCGGCAAAGTTAATCGTCTTGTGGGGATTTGCTAGGAGTGCGAGCCGACCTTCGCGGGACGTCAGGCGATTGGAGCCCGCTGACCCAGTGCCCCGGGGCTGCAGCGGGCACGACGCGCGCGCCACACGCGCCCGCGAGAGTGGGGAGTGCGTGCGAGCGCGTGATGCGCGCCCAAACCACGCGCTCTACTATATCCGTCATACACTCGCGCTCGAGGGTCGAAACTATCAAATTTACTCACCGTTTCCGTTTATGAGGGGGTAGTCGTCGTCGTGTCGGCCGATGTAAGTCTTCAGCGGAGTGTCCGTGAGGGAGGGCGACGACCTGTCCCTGTCGCTCATAATAGTCACTTGAACACCGACTCGATACTCGATACAACAACACTGGACGGGGAGACGCGCCGGTCCCGCGCTCGCACTCTCGACCACGACCGACCTCCGGCCCGCGGCTCGCGCGGCGAATAAATAAACTCGCGCCCGAATGCACGGCTCTCAACGAACCCGCTGCCGGCGCCGCTGTCGTCGCGGCGCGCAATCAATCCCATGCCAGCGCCCTCTTTTTGCTACACTACTATTATACTCATTTTCCACTAGATGGCGCTTAAATTCAAGATCGCCATATTACGGTAGATAGGAATTTTTTTAAAGTTTCCACCGACTTTTCTGTGAATTATAAAAAATTATAAAGTATGACTAAAGTCGGTGTGTTTACGACTATAATTGGCATTGTTCATTTTTTTTAGTATGCTCCAATTCGAAAAGCATTTAGAGGAAAACAATCAATTATCCGATTTGTCTTGTCCGATTTCAAAAATAGTTTACGACTGCAGATATTTTTGTAAAAGTACTTTTGAACTTGGTTTGACCTAATAACAGTAACGACCCGGTTTTTTACTAGAATAGGGCAATAAATGTTTGCCACATAAATGAAAAAAGAATGTTTAGCTACGGTAACTGTCAGCTGTCACTGTCACAAACTACATCATAACAGTACATTCCTGCTTAATCTACAAAAACGTTATAGTAGAGGATCCCTCCATAGAACGACCTTCACCGAGCTGGTTAATGGATGAAAAGAATTTTATATTCAACTAGCTGTTGCCCGCGGCTTCGCTCCCGTTTTTTTTTCTTCTAAATTTCAATATTTTCTCACTGTTTAAACCTTCCCTGGGCTTCCACAAATATTTTAAGACTAAAATTAGACAAATCGGTTTAGCCGTTCTCGAGTTTTAGCGAGACTAACGAACGGCAATTCATTTTTATTTATATACATAGATAGATAGATTAAATATGTATGTCAATAAATGTATTGCAAATGGGTTGTCTAAAAAATTTCAGTCCAGAATATGATTAATCATCAATATCACTGCATAGTATAAAATAAAGTCGCTGTCGCTGTCTGTCCGTCCCTATGTGTGCTAAAATCTTTGAAACTACGCAATGGATTTTGAAGCGGTTTTTTAATAGATAGAGTGCTTCAAGAGGAAGGTTTAAATGTATGCTACATGCATAATATACCGTGCGAAGCCGGGGCGAGTCGCTAGTTAACAATATTTCACTTTTCAAAACTCGACAACCGGAATTCAGGATAGATTTTTCGCAGACAACCCTATACCACCGTGTTCGTAATGAAATAATCTTTATTTTAATTTTATTCATTAATCAGACCGGTGCAAGTTACTACAGTGTCGATTTATCTGTTTATACCTGCCTAAATGCCTACCCAAGAGTTGTGACGAGAAAAAAATAGTCAACCTAACGCTTGCATATTTTATGGGCTTCATACTTTCTATACATACATACATAAATCACGTCTTTATCCCTTACGGGGTAGACAGAGCCTAAGGTGACAAGACCTAAAGACCACGTTTAGCATGATTGTGGGCATACTTTCTATTGGTATGGAATTTGTCTAATAACCAAACTAGTGAAATGTTTCCAAAACAAAATTATTTTTATTGTTAATTAATCATATTCTGGACTAATTTTTTTTAGACAACCCATTTGCAATATATTTATTGACATATTTAATTGAATATAAAATACTTTTCATCCATTAACCAGCTGGGTGAAGGTCGTTCTATGGGTCTTAGACTAGGTATTAGAAATAAAAGCAAACTTAAAGTTTAACCCCCTTATTCATAAACGCTCTACACATCCCCAGCAAAATCATGATGAAAATCAGAGAATATTTGAGGAAGGAATGGTGTACGCAAGCGAATGTAGAATATTTCAAAGTTTACACGATTTATTGTTGCGAAGACCACTTTAATGTAAGTATACTCCTATAGGACTCGGGAAAGATGCGCAGGGATCAAACGAGAAAAATAAAAACAGCACGGAAAACAATTAACAACATCAACGGACGGAACCGTTTGCCGAATATAAAAAACCATAGACAAAATCGTTTCTTTTTATATTGCTGAACGAAGGCGACTGTGATCGTGCTAAAATTAACAAATTATCAAACAGCGAAAAAATATTTATTTTTAAAAAACAAAGCTACGTAAAAGCACAATATTCAAATTAGTTGCTTGAAATAGTCCATTTTATCAAATATAGGTGTTAAAAGCATAGCTTAAAAAAATTATAATGCCAATTATAGTGCTTAGACTTTTGAGGTACCTATTACTGTTTTACTTATTACGTAGAGCTGACTCTACTGCATGCATCTTCATGAACATCAACAAATTTATTGTACTTTATCGTTAAAATAATTTATTATTAGGGTTTCATACCTCAAAAGGAAAACAAGCGGAACTCTTATTATCGTAGTAATCCTCCTCTTTGACCGTCTGTATGCCTGTCTGCGTCGAGTGTAGACAACCGCAAGTAGGTAGGGAGATAAATCGAAACATACAGAGATACTTCCCATTATACATACATATTGTTGAATGGTTTATTGATCTTTTTTGACTAGAAATAGGCACGTGTGCACCACGCATGTATCCGAAGGCGTATCTAGTTGCGATTGTCAAAACTTAACGCAGAATTATAGAGCGTTTTTTTTAAAGTCCATGCATTTCGGACATGAGACGTTTTAAGTCAAAGTAATTATGATATATGTTCATTTCAGGAATCAGACCATTTGATATTTTAGGTATTATACGGGCCAAGGTAATTATTGAATTAGGTATTACCTATACTATTTAAGTACCTACAATAAGCCCTACTCCTATGAACGGGTTGTGCGACGAGTTACCTACTTGCTACTTGCTAATATAGATTCTTGATATTCAACAGACATATTCAATGAGGATCATAGAATAGAGAGGCACTATAGATTTTTAAATTTCTCACGGGATCGAACATAAATACTAAATATTTATAAACTATACCTATTTCTTGAGGGTCACAGAGGTGTTCTGAGAAACCTTTTTTTTTTTAATTTCCCACGGAATAGGGAATACGAGATCTCTACTACGTGGCTCTATCACTGGATTTATGTAAAAAAACTAAATTAATACTACGTCGAGAAGTATCGCTAATTTATTTTTATAAACTTTGAAGACTTTTTTACTCAGGAACTGCTTAGTTCATTAATTGCTTACTTAAACTAGAAGAATATGAAAATAGAAGCGCCTTCAAATTTAGCCTATTTCGGCCTAAAGATTTTAGAAAAATATTTACAGCATTACTCAGGGCAAAGTAACTTTACCACCCGCCGAAATATTCCTAATTGATTTTAAGACACCGTGTACTATATATTAATGAGCTATAAATTCGGTCACTCTGGTATGTCCTAACCGTTAATGTGCTTTAGGTATCTCACGGTTACAAAAAATAACTTGACTGAAATAGACTAGTTTAGTTACAATCGTAACATGTCCAGAAATTACAAATTAATCATAGAAGGTCTTAGAAGACATAAAAATTAAGAGCGTCTCTTTATATCTTTGTAAATGATGTATTAAAGCTAAAATATAAACGTACAAAGCGGCCTGAAGCCGGAACGTGTTGTTAGTGAGTAGGAACTGGTTCCACTGTGTCTCGAGGCGCTGGTCAATGGTGCCGGGCGGCAACGCTGGCGGCGCGGACACGGGCGCGGGCGCGGGGCCGGGGCCAGGGGCCGGAGGGGACGACCGGCGCGCCAGCAGCGCCTGTAGGCCACGCTCCGCCGCGTTCTGACTCGCTGCCGAGCTCGACTCCACGCCTATACACAGCACACAATATCATCAGTACCATCACAAGAGGCTACACACACTACAAAGCACGGTAAACTAACAATTTGCCATATATAAGCACAAAAATTAACTACTTACCTATATTATAATATAGGTAGTAATACTGAGTATTAGAAGTAATGTCCGACCGAAGTTTCGGTTTCAGTTACGGTTTCGGCCAGTTTTGGCCTAAAAATCATGTTTCGGCCAAAGGTTTGGTTTCGGCCAAAAACAGCCGAACCTATCCGCCGCGCCGAAACTTACAACATCGCACTCTCATGTTAAATTTTCCCTTTTTAGAGTAGTTTAATTTAGACCCAGTATGTATCACTATGATAATGTTGAAATTTCAATCCGAGAAAAATGAAACGTAGAACCTTGTAATATTGAACCAGTGAGAAGTTTAATTATTTTTATATCTGGAAAGAACGGCCTACTGATATTGTATTCCACGTTTTAACCTTTTCGACGCCAATGACACATAATCAGCACCGCAGGTTCAACGCCAACGACTTATATATTATTATACGTCCATTACTTCAATGCAAAAGCAATCTTCGTTCAATTGAGTTTAGGTTCAACTTAAGGCATCGCAACAAAGAAGTCTGGCGTATGGGTGACGGCGAAAAGGTTATCACATTTATAAAAGGTTCGGTTTCGGCCGAAACTATTATCAAAACCGAACTTTCAGTTTCAGTTTCGACAAAAAACATGTTTCGGTCGGACACTAATTAGAACTTTACTAATAGTTACTCTAAGCAAAAATACAACAGTTTCATTCGCTAAGGTCAATATTTTATTGTTTTTCTACATGTACCTAAGTAGAGTTTTCACTAAGCTTTGGTACATCGCGTACTACGATGATTACGTATGATTATGTACGATAGAGCAAAGACAAACAAAAAATAATAGTATGCTTCATTTAACTGGGTCACTTCGATAGTTCATTTAATTTGTATGTAATTGTGGCGATCATCATGACAAAAGGAACATCATCTTTCTTGAATTTTCGCCTTGTCGTATTGACAAATCATTCGTAGTAAAAATATTAACTTACTTACTCTAAGAATAAAGACTTTAAATTAAAATCTTAATGTTTTATTAAGCAGGTAAACCAATTTGAACGGAGTATGAAAAAAAAAACTTGCTTACCATTTTTCTAGTAAGTTAAACTTAAAGTTTGTATTAAATTAGAAAGATCAAACATAGTGTATACAAAACAAACAAAACGAGGTGGCCAGATTTGAATATGTAAGGTACAAAGACGTTGGCGGAAGAGGAGCCAGTGCTCAACTGCGAAAGGTCCACGTACTCGCAGATGACGTCGTCCCAGTTGTCGGTCAGATCCCGCACGCTCTTCGCGTTTGCGATGAGCTTTCGTTTCATTAAGCGCTTCACTTTAGCTAGCTGTTCAGGGCTGTCTTCATCGTACGTGTTTGCTCGCATCCACGGGTCGTCCATTTTCGCTGGCTCCACCATTACTACAGTATGCATCCTCTCTGTAACCTGAAGCAAAACTGGAGGCTTCGTCCGTGACTCCTCCCTAAAACTTTCTTTCTTCTGTGATTTTTTAAGTATTGACAGCCGCGATTTTTCAGCAAGTGACAATTCTAAAGGCATGTTTGCAGCGACTATGGATGGGGCGAATGTTACAGTAGTGGTAGATGGTGTAGTAGTAACTCTGGAGGTGGTCGCTGAAGTAGTGGTAGTAAAACGAGTACTGGACGAAGTTATATCTTCGAAGTAGATTGTAGTGTCTGGCTGGGTGTTTTTGCGTCGGTAAAACATCTTCCGTGGCTGCCATGATGTACTATAGGTTTCCGTCGTAGTCGGCTCCATCTCCCTCGCTGAGCACACAACAAGCCGATAGTTAGGTCACTCCGTTTTCCAAATCAGTATGGTTACATCGTAATCATTTTTGAACACTATTAAGACACTTTGTAGATTTTTAATTACACGGTTAGCAAGGTGCTAGAATACCATTTGACGCTAGTCAAGTATTTTCTGAATTTACCTAATAGTGACGAATCACTACAGGCAACAAGCCAGGAAAAAATGTTATTTTAGTTATGAACCAAGAATTTAAAAAAAATAGAAGTACTTAGGTAAGTATGGCCTAATTATACAAATAATTATCTACGAGTCAATATAATATAAAAAAAACACTTGAGATAATCGTTGCTTACCTTTGGTACGGCGCAGCAAAGGGGGTAATTTATTTTTAATGTTTTGAACCCTTTGCATGTCGTAGTAGTCAGCGTAATCGTTGTAGGCGTTGATGTTGGGCGGCGGCGGCGGCGGCTTGGGCGGCGGCAACACCGCGCGCGGCAAGTCCCCGTCGTCCTCTCCGCGTGCGCGCACCCGCGGCTTGGCGCGCACGCCAAGTCCCGGCGACAACGGCACCCACGGCCGCTCCTCCACATCAGGGTATACAGACTCTTGCCCTCTTAGCGTCTTTTGAATATCTCTAACATCACTCAGAACGCTTTCATCTTCTTCGCCAACTGTACCTGGCTTCATACGAGTGTCTATAACTGGCCGATCACGCGGTTTTCGCCGAGATTTCTTTCTTATTTCTCTGCGAACAAATTTACTCTTTTCGTGCTCAATGCTCTTAGTATCTTCTGGGAAGTCCTCAGGATGTGCTTCGATGTCTTCATCATCAAAGTCCAGTTTTTGGTTTTCTTCATCTGCGCTGTGGTCATGATTTAATCTTCTATTCGTAGGAAAGTCGTCGGTTATTACTTTACTTTTACTTCGATACCGATCTTTATTTTTATTTTGATAATTGGTTTTCAATTTTGGGACCACTTCTTCTAATTTGTACTTATTCAATGCCACATTTTCGCCATCGTTAACCGATTTCTGTTTCCTTATTTTTTTAGGAGGCTTATTCCACGCGTCTTCCTCCTCGACATCATTTGTCATTGTTTTTTCTATTTTATCTGTAATCAAACAAATAGGTATAATTTAGAAAGGATGTCCCTGCTGAGACCATACTGTTAGTGCTTATTTAGAATATTATATTCTAGCTATAGCTAGGTTAGTTAAGTACGTACCACTAGCTTCTTCATATTTGTAATCTAGAGATGCCGGAGCGTCAGGCGAGTGGTCGCGGTATTCGTCGGACGCCGCGGCGGGGGCATCGTAGTCGCCATACTGGGGCATCTTGACGGCGGCGTAATCGCCGTAGCGCGCGGCTGCCGCTGCCGCGACCGCGCACGCGCACGCCAGCGCCAGCAGCAGCTCGCGCGCCATCTGCCCTGTGCCCTCACACCACCGCCGCTAATACTTTCAGTTCCCGTCCTCGTTTTATTCCTGCAATGTTTCAAACTCAATTTGCGACATTATTCTGCACCTGATACTACGAATTTGACAATTAAGTGACGTTTTAGTTGATGAAGAATTTTACTATTTTTCTTACCGGCCATGACTATCTCTATCCATTGACCCATCGCAAGGTCATGACAACTTTTAATTACGTAGGTAATATTTTATTTGTCATACATAGCTTCTTACTTTAACTGAGGCATATTTTATTATTTAGGTAGGGTGCATTGGAGAAATTCGAAATTGGGGGATTTTTGAAAATCGTGGACATCCACTAAACGGGGAACAGTTCCAGTATCTGGCAACGCTTATCTAGAAGCCAAAGACATTGGAGCTTCTAGGTAAGCGTTGCTAGTTTATGTAATTGTTCCCCGTTTAGTGGATATCCAAGAGTTTCGAAATTACCCCAAATTCGAATTTACCCCAATGTACTATACCTACTCTTATTGATTGATTAATATACATACGACGTACTTGGGTAACCTTAATTAACAAATGAAAGTTACCTAGGGATAAACTTGACGCCCATTGCTTGTCTTTTGAAAACTGCAATATCGCCACAATATTGCCATCGGCTTTTTTAAACGTTAGCTGGCCGCCTGTTTTGAATAGGAGGAGGGCGCATTGCGACCAAACTATTTTTAGAGTACATAATTACCAAGGTTTTAATCAGAAATGAATAAGACAGGCTGCTTGATAGTTTTTAAAAATGTGATTTTGACATGAATTTCAGCAAAATGTCATTACTTAAATTGTAGTTGATTTTATAACAAAAACAAAAAAAAATAGTAAATTATGCTACGCCATCCTTTCGATCTTTTCTTGAAATGAAAATGAGATATTCATTATGAGTGGGAAAAATGAAAAAAATGATCCGGACAAGAAAGGGGAGTCGACCTGTAAATGCTACTCTACATCGCGCTCTAAGACTTGCCCTCCTGTGCTCAACATAACGCACCCATTGGTAAGTGGTTCCTTCTGCATTAAGATAAAACAGAACTTTTTACAACACCATAGATAAGTATCACTCCTACTTACTTGGCTTGCAGCGTTATTACGAGTTTACTCAGGATGAAATAAAGGCCCTAGAGGAATGCGACAAGGAGAGTTTTTACCGTCGATGTCTGCCATTCAGCACGCTTTTCGCTAGTGTCACGTATGCTGCTATTAAATGGGGTAAGGTATAAAATATTTCATGTTAGTACTTATTATTATTATTAAGTAGGTATATTAGTAAGACTTTTCTATTTTAGCAAATTAAGTTGGTACACACACGTGTGTGGAGTACATCATACATGTACATGTATGACTATGTAGTTTTGTACGCTCTTTTCAAAGTTAGGACATTCAAAAAGCTGTGATCTGATAGTTGCATATTAATAATTTATGCGTACCAAATTATTTTACACTGAAATGTCGTCTTTATGCTTCCGTTCTTAGGTAATCTGAGTTGGTAGGGACGCCACGAAAATGTTCATCGAAGTAAGAACGCACGGGCAATTAGATGAGATTGAGTGACGTTCCTTCCAATTCTATCTTACTTCTATGAATGTTTTCTTATTTTAGGCTTCCTGAAGAGGAATCCACATTTTGGGGTGTATCCTAAAATGTTGCTGGCTGCTTTACTTGGGCATTTCTACGGACGGTACCATTATATCCCGGATTGCGACCGAAAACTTCGTAAACTACCTGCAGACAGTCACCTAGGAAACGTCATGCGTAAATATCATTGCGAGAAAAAATCCTGCGATGCCATGAAGAGGCGCTGACAATTTTATCTTTATTTTTCATTTTTTACCTACCTGAGTATCAGTCGCTTAAAATATTATTTTATTATAATAAACAACCAAACAATTAATAAAAAACCGAAAATTTATGAAAACTTACTAAATGAGGTAGGTTACCACGTCTTTTCAGTCCGATTGGTGCCTAACGATTTTTTAATACATTTTTACTTAAAAAGTATGTTTTATTTTTTTCTGAACTGTGTTAGATAAACATGGGATCCCCTTGTTTTGTCGATGAACTTTTTATCGAATTTCATATCATCGAAAACAATATTCATGGAATATTCAATTCTCATATTTTCTTTTGAAGTATGTACCTACCTAATGTGGTGTCATGTCATTGACTATTCATTAGGTACAAATTTTTATAAATTATTAGAACAACTTTCCAGGGATTATTATTTGCTCGAAAATACATTTCATTTAATATTCAAGTTAACAGAGAACATGAGCAATCTCGATTTTCTTTTGGTGGATGTACTCGTATTGTTACCAAACGGTTTTATTTAAACTACTAGTAAAGTAGGTTAGGTTAGAATTACGACTCCGTCTGAAACGACCTGCTACCAGAAAGGTAGGTTAGGTCAGGTAACAATTACGACCCATATTGCATAACACATTGAAATGATTTTCTAAGTCTTGTCATTTCTTTTTGAATTAAAAATAAACTAATAATAAAACATGACATGAAGTTCTGCAAAATAAACAATTTACTAAGTATCTAATATTTCTAGTATTTGAAAATCGGTGACTTTAATACTTGATATAGCTAATCCTTCGACGTAATGAATTGTCGACGAAATGAAATTACGTGAAACGTTGACTTTTAACTGATATTCGATGAAAAGTTTATAGACATGTCAAGGGTAAACCGATAAACATATTAGGTGGTACTTACCTAAGTGTATTTTCATCAGATCTTATGTATAGACTACAGGCCCACGTACAAAAAATGTGGGTCATATGAACCACCAGGTGACGTATATAGGACGATATAAGAGCATAAAATAATAAGATTCAGCACTATGCCGTCACTTGTAAGCTGTCCAACTGGGTGCTGGTGAGAATTCAAAAGTGCAACCCTCGATTTTTTCCCCTTGTCGCATGATTTTTGTACGGCGTTGCGGAATAATGGATTAGAAGCTGTATTGAAACAGTATGAAACTGATGCCGTACAGAATCAAATGACCAAATGAATTACACTTCACCATAAGGTCGACGAAACCCTGCTTTCGCGGGGCTCCTATTTCTATGCGGTTTGCCGTTCGGGCATTTGAAGATACCTAACGAACCTAACCTAATTTTATTACTTGTAGTGAGAATTTTAAAAAACAGTGGGACCACAAGTACTATACGCTCTAATGCAAACTGCATTCATCACTTTCTACAAAATATTACATTTCCCGATGAAAGAACCTTACGGAGGAATTCTCTTTGTAGGTACTTCTTTCATCAGCTTCACTTTACCATACATAACATGGTTATGTATAAAATGTATCCCATCAAAAACAAAACTTAAATAAAACACAATTTTTCTCACAAGTACCTAATACAGATTATATTAAATTGATGGGTTAATGCGAATGCCAAGTCAATTTATTTATTTTTAACATAAACGATTTTTAATTTTGATATGGGCATTATATGTTGTTAGGTTAGCTAATTACGTAATAACCTAAGACAGGAGGTCTCTTTAGTAGGCACTGAATAAATTAACCGACTTGGTATTACATGGATCTCACAACTTTTTACGGTAGAAGAACTGAGTTGCGAGACTTGGTTTTATTACAAGTTTTGTTTTTGATGGGATCTCATTTCTTTTTGTAGATAGTCCTATTATTTTCCTTTCCGGTACCTATCTACTCCTATTATTCCATTATATGTTTCTATCAAAAAATTCATTTTTAATATTAGCTTTTTTTGCTGACTGTACTTTTTGCTAACTGTACTCGCATTGTCATCCGTCCTACATTATATTTTACGACTATGACCTGTTTAGCAAGCATATTACCGTAATCGAATCGGAATCCCTAAATTACTAATTGAATCCGATGACCATCCGTGGGCTTCATAATCAATTCCAATTCATCAAATAGTGCATACCTACATTAAAATATACCTAAATCGATATCGCTGTACTTAAAAGATTTAAAGAGTTCCTTCAGTTTCTCCAAGATCTCGTCATCAGATCCTGATTTGGTGTTAATGGAACCAAACTGAAAGTATTCCCATTCAAAAAAAAAGAAATAATTCCAAATCGGTTCATAACTGACGGAGTTCTGAAGTAACAAACATTAAAAAAAACCGAATTGAGAACCTCCTTTTTTTGAAGTCTGTTGAAAAGGTCAACGAACCAGAAACAAAGTAATAAGCTTAAAATATTTTTTAATTTTAATAGTGTGTAGAGATGAGGTAGCGATGCAAGGAAAGAGAGGGAGAGGAAGACCAAGGAGGCCTTTTTTTACGGAGAGGAAATCTTTATGGATGCCCTAGGCACGGGGATGCCTATGGTTATGTGAAGGGCTATATACGCAAACTAAAAACTCTCCGGCATTGTCTCAATCCGGTGTGATGAGGATGATGTGTGAGTGGGATGCCACTAGGGTTTCACCTCAAACGCCCCCCCCCCCCCTCCCGGTGACCCCGGCTTCCGCCAGAACCGCGCCAAGAAGGAAAGGGCCCATACGCTTAGGTAGGTAATGCCCCGTTACCATTCCCGCTGGCCTCAAGGGATCGGGCGAGCGGTGCAAGCACCGAGTTCGTCTTTTCCCCCCTCGTCTACGCAAGGAGTGGTTGCACGTTGAAACGAAGTCAACGTGAGTCCGCCCCCCGAACCTCTTTACGAAGTTCTACCGAGGAATAGTGCCCAACAACGGCCTCACCGCCGCCGTTGCTTCCTCCTTGGGGCTTAGGGCGCATCCGGGTATACCTCCCATCAGCTTCCTCTCACTCATAAGAGGTACGACATTCCTCTTGGGTGCCACCCCTTCGGAATCTCGTACCCCTTCCCCTCTCTCAGAGCGTGGGGCACATCCGGGATAGGTGCAATACTGCCGCACTTTTCGCCACCACCAGGCCGTGTGGGGGCACGGCGGGAGGAGCTACTTAGTGGACAGCTGCAGAGCTAACCCCATCAGCTTCCTCGCACCCTGACCCTCAAATGCCCGAAGGCCCCTCAAATCGCCCGAATGCCCCGCAGAAGCGCCGCCACATCCCAAGTACCTTCTACTACGCCCCAGAGCCCCTACAGTCCAGAGGGATACTGGGAGCAGCGCTCAGAGTGCCTAAGCACATGTCGCAAGTTGGGTACCTAATCGGTTACAATCGCGTACTTATAATCGAAAATCCAAAGAACCTACCTATCTACTAAAATATTAAGTGAGTATTTTACATTATTTCACACTCGCTACACAATAATAGTGTTTAGGTAGTGGCCTCTATGTCTTGTTACCTTAGGCTCTGTCTACCCCATAAGGGAAAAAGACGTGATTTATGTATGTATTAGGTACCTACCTATAATATAAAAATGAATCGAAGAATGTGTTGCTAAGCTCAAATCTCGAGAGCAGCTGAACCGATTTCGCTAATATTTTTTTTAGAATATTCCTTGAAGTATGGGGATGGTTCTTACGGAGAGAAAAAAAAATCGACTGTTAGGCGGTACGAAGTTCGCCGGGTCAGCTAGTTGATAATAAATAAATTCCTTAGAGTTAGAGCATCAATTACATACTTAAGATAAGATGATCTAATATATAAAATTCTCGTGTCACAGTTTTAGTTGCCATACTCCTCCGAAACGGCTTGACCGATTCTTACCAAATTTTATATGCGTATTCAGTAGGTCTGAGAATCGGCTACTATCTATTTTTCATATTGAAATTTAGAAAAAAAAAAAAACGGGAGCGAAGCCGCGGGCAACAGCTAGTCTATATATATAAAGAAAGTCGTGTTAGTTACACTATTTATAACTCGAGAACGGCTAAACCGATTTGGCTGAAAATTGGTAGGGAGGTAGCTTAGAACCAGAAGACGGACATAGGATAGGTACTTTTTATCCCGATTTTCCCACGGGATTGGAAAATTCCGAAATGTTGTACTAATAAAGCTACAGACATTAAATTAAATTTAGCATGCCTACACATTATTCCTTGATTAGTATAAAGGTGCAACTACAAAGGATTTTTTCAAATTTCCCACGAGATAAAAATACGACTATTTATAACTCAAGAACGGCTTAACCGATTTGGCTGAAAATTGGTAGGGAGGTAGCTTAGAACCAAGAGACGGACATAGGATACTTTTCATGCCGATTTTCCCACGGTATTGGAAAATTCCGAAATGTTGTACTAATAAAGCTACAGACATTAAATTTAGCATGCCTACACATTATTCCTTGATAAGTATAAAGGTGCAACTACAAAGGAATTTTTCAAATTTCCCACGGGATAAAAACACGAGGTAAATAAATAATTAAGTCTATAATTAGTAGACAATATTCCCAGAGGATTATGTAGGTGCTCTAAGAAGGGATTTTCCGAATTTCCCACGGGATAGGCAATAAAAATCTTATACTTGGAGACATGAGTGGATGTATGGGGTGTGTCGTCACTATGACGTTATGTGCGCGCACGAAGTCGCGGGGAAAAGCTAGTTTTTTATATACTTAACCTAATTGTTGAAAAAGCACGACTCGGCAAAAAGCGTAAAATAGGAATTTTTAATTATTGGCAGAGTGCAAAGCGGGTGGAGGGGGTAGCCTAAACGATCACAGCGCTCGCTACGGCTAAAATTGTCATTTTTGTCGCTGACTTGAGCTGTCAAATCCATATTGCAGTAAACATTTTCTAATCGTTTTTGAGATAAAAATATGGTCCTGGTAAGATGTGTTGTTGTGAATTGTAATAACACCAAGAAGAATAGCGACTGTAAATTTTACCAATTTCCAAGACCATGGTGGAAACGAGACCAAAGAAATAAGTGGATATTTGCCGTAAGAAAAAAAAAGTAAGTTACCTAACCTCTAAAATTTCACTGAAAACAACAATTTTAATATTATTGGCAATAATGTTACTGACTACCATTGTCCAAAATTGTGTAATATAGTAAAATAACACAAGATTTCATTAATATTTTTCACAATATTTACTTACTTCTTGTTTGACAGCGGTGACAATATTGTCCATAATGGCCGCCTATCACGTGGCGCTGTCGTCGCGCACGGTCCCAATTGTCATCTTGAGAAACTGATTTGAGTATTATTATGTCGAAATAACATTTATTTGTAAATTAATATATTATGTAGTCGATATTTTTATAGAACCGATTGTTGTTAGTACCAAAATATAATCGATAATCGTTGAATAGGCAGAATGTTACAGTGAAGTCTCTGAAGTCTCGCCCTAGATTTGTCAAGGTAAATGTGTCAGCCATACATTCCTTATTGAAACAGACTTGTAGGCTAAAATACTCTACTATAATGGCAAGTAGGTAATGTAAATAACTTTTTCAACACACTTGCTCGTAAAGTGAGTCTTATTGCACTGCATTTAAGCTCATAATTGAGCTTATTACGCACAAGTGCTGTAATATATTACCGCACGAGTGCGGTAATATATATATTTTTTAATCTCAGTAAAAAGTTCAGTTATCTATAGGAACAAGGAATATTTTCGTGAATATTAAACTATTTTAGGGAAAAGATGATAAATAAACATTTAATTTCGACAAATTATTCATTTTTATCTAAAACTGAACATAATTTGCAATCTCAGGCATTGATTAATTATTTTTTATTATAATTTTAATATTAGGCTGTTTAGGAGTCTGTGTCAGTGTCTTCGTCACGCGCGTGCTAAGTGCACAGCGCGCATGCGCGAGTGCTGCGTGCGGATTGGCGCGGAGAAATAACATCTGCCGCCATTTTTCACTGATATTGTTGATTCAGACTTTGTTATTTTATTACTTTAAAAATTACGAGTTCAAAATAAAGAAATGTAGTGTCCGTCGTTGGAAATACTAAAATATGTTCGGACAATATTCGGACAGTTATATCAGTAAGAAATCCAAGGTGTTAATTACCAAATGATAAAGTAAAGTTCTAAAGCAGCTCCAGGTAAGCAATGTCTGGTAACAAAGGTAAACTAAAGTTCTTAAAGTCCTTTTATTAACTAAATTTTATTTATTTTTCCTCGCAAATGTGTTGAAAAACGTCGTATGCGACGCGTGTGCTTTGGTAATTACACATCTCGGCTCTCTTACCCGCGCTCGCTGTCGCTCGCGCGTACAATACGCCTCGTGTGTAATTACCAACATAGCACACTTGTATCATAATGTACTATTAAAAAAACTTGTTAACTGTCACTGTCACTGGCACTGTCACTCACTGTCAGTGTCAGCTCAGCCAAAGTCTTCCTATTGCATGAAAGCCGATTATCAGCGCGGTTACAAAAATAATTTTAATTGTGTAAATTTGTTACGTTGTAATGCGATGAACGAACAAAACATATTCGGGTACCAGCAAGAGGCGCCCGGTCAACCGGTGCTGCCGGTGGACCCGGCACAGCCTCAACCGGGGACACCGTTCCAAGTAAGGCTATTTTTACTGGTTTCATAACATGTTGCTAAAAATATTTATATTAAATAAAGAAATATATTATGATCGAAATTTCTAAAATTATTTACTACAATTATAGGGTCCTTACAAGTTCTCCCCTGATGAGCTCCGGGTTATGGCAGAGTGTAATCGTGAGAGCTTTTACCAACGTTCTTTGCCGTTGGGCACAGCTTTTGGCGTGGGAACTTATATGGCACTCCAGAAAGGTGTGTATTTAAAATTGGAAAAGATAAAATTAAGCACTGCATGCCTAATTACATGTGTATATGATTCAGTGAGAATAAAATAGTGCAATTATTATGTTTTATTACTAGTTTGTGATTTGGCGTCCAGATGTCTGTGAATCTTCACTTGTATTAAGGAGTTTGTAACAAGATCTTCATAAACCATTTCAAAAAAATTGTTTAGCCCCAATATGCTAACAGAAAATATAAGTATAATATAATTTAGGAGAAGCATAAGGCTATCTTTTTTACTACTTTTATTGTAATCAGCAAGGTTGATATTGACACAAACATGGCTAGACCAATGTTTATTTTCACTTCCTGCATATGAGCGGTTAAGTAGGTAAGTCCCATTGTGGTTCATTGACATAATAATTATGTTAAGGTGCATGTACATAGCTATGCTGATTGTTGACCTACTTAGGATGCTAAAATGTTCTGTTGTTTTTGCTACTGATAATTACTAAAATTCAAGTTTAAAAAAAGATGTTAATCAATGCATAATTCAATATTACTATCTTTAAATTTAAATATGTTCATTCTCGCAAGCAGCAAATTTTATGAAATAAATATTTACCTTGAAGTTTTAGTTCAGACTTGTTTTACTGAGATATAGAAATATAACCTGGGATGCAATATCTACAGGGTCAATAAAGGGGTTGTAATTATTGTGTTGGTTGCGATGTAGGTAATATTACTTCAATATTATTTTATTTATCTGAGCATTCAATCTGAAATAAGATATTCCATAATATATATACTAATAGGGGTCACTTGAACTTCAACTTCATCAGTAAATCTATATAAATAAAAATTAATGTTGCTAAGTGCAAAACTCGAGAACAGCTGGACTGATTCCGCTGTTTTTTTAATATGTTCCACACACATGATGGCACACAAAATGTTTTTTGGGGAACAAAAAAAAAGAACCCCCGGGGAACAGCTAGTTCCAAATATAAATAAATATTTGCGTTTCTATCAGTTATCCAGTTCTCATTAAAATTTTGGTTTTATTAATACAACAATATAAATGCATCCTTATGGAATACAAGTGGCCCCTACCAACTTTTAAGTAAGTATGTATATTATTTACATCCTTGATCTGATTGCTACTCTATTATACTGTATTGTAATGCTGTTGTCTTTTAAATTAAGTTGCTTTGCGAATTTTTGCTATAGGCATATGTTGCGCCGTTATGCTACATATTGCAGTATTGCGATATATATTTGTCACTTACAACTTTGTCTTTGTTTGATATATTTACTATAAAGAGAAGAAGTCTATTGCAAAGGAGAAATCTGGATTGTAATTGTCTTTTAAATGTGGTCTTTAGTGTGTAACTAAAACAAATGTGTGTCAAAATCAGAACAGAACAATCTATCAATCTCCTGGCTGGTGATTCCTATCGACTGTAGATAAGCAAGGAAATTAAGCTGTGAAAGTAAGAACGGAAGGCAATGTTAAGTGAAAAAAATTGTGTTACAGGTTATTTCAAACCAAATCCTCGTTTTGGTGCATTGCCTAAAATGTCACTGGCTGTGCTGGTGGGCTATTTCCTCGGCAAGCTTTCCTATCAGCAGGCATGTGCTGAGAAACTGATGGCTTTGCCAGGAAGCTACATAGGTCAACTCCTCCGTGAGAGAAGGGATGGACGTATGGGGTAATCATATATTTTATTAATTTTTTAATGAATATATTTTCGATACTGCGTCTATAACAATGATTAATTTAATGATAATCCGAAATATGAAGATTATTTTGTTTTATTCAGAACCAGCGTAACGAAACAGTCTCCCACAATGTTTGGGGCAGGCCCAAACGACATTTACTCAGATGCAGGTCCCGGCAGCTCACTGGACCTCGACACTGACCGCCCAGTGTTTAGTGAAGATACTTATCGTCCTGATAATGAAGGTACCAAATTAAGAAATACTACCCAGTTATTCATAAAAAGTTGTTAGCAATCCAGATTTAACAAAGTTCTAGATGTGAGAATTGTTGTTAGATGATTTTAAAATGCTGAATGCACCATACCAAAAACCATAACATTTTGCAAGACCGAAAGTGGGGCACTATGTCGTTTCTAGCGTAAGCAACAGAGATACCAATAGTTCGGCGCAAATACGCAACGCGAGGTGAAGCGGTACCATAACTTTGTTTGTTTTGCAGAATAATGCTAGTTTTGCTCTATAGTCTGGCAGTAACAGCAGTAAAATGACAAATCCAAATGTCATATTACGAAATAATGATACCACATTTATCTCACTACTGCCCGACTAAGGTCACGTAGTGAATGATTTGATTATAGAATGAACGAAATATTTTATGGATGTCAGGGGGTCTACTCCGAAATACGAAGTTCGAAACGAAGCTCGCAACGAAGATGAAACGAAGTTCGTCAACGAATGCTACTACGAAGTAATTTCGGATCGCATGAGTTTCGTGTCGATACCATAGACCACTTTCGAATTGAACTAAGTGAATGGAAAGAACGAATAGATAAATAAAGTACTTTTCACACTATCGTTTAAAAACCGGTAAATAGATTATTAGCTTGAAATTCCAATAAATAATTAGTATTATTAACTTCCAACATGCGTGATCACAAAATACTTTTGCACAAGTTTTATTGCTGCATTGGGGTTTATTTTGTGTTTTTCGGCGTTCTCACGTTTTTTTTTTTTTTTTTTTTTTATATGAATAGGAAGGCAAACGAGCAGGTGGGTCACCTGATGGTAAGTGATCACCACTGCCCATAGACACCCGCCACCCCGGAGGGATTGCAGATGCGTTGCCAACCTAGAGGACTAAGATGAATGGCCTCTTGTGCCCGTAATTTCCCCGGCTGTCTTACTCTCCACACCGGAACACAGCAGTGCAAGCACTGCTACTTAGCGGCAGGATTAGCGAGTAAGATGGTGGTAGCGATCCGGACGGACCTTGCACAAGGCCCTACCACCCGCAAAACGTACATTTAAACGTCAAAAAAAAGTTGACATTTAACTAAGAATAAGTCGAATACCTCATATAGTTAGGGAGCTGGCGAGCAAAATTTCTATATGATCAGCACACAAGGCACTTCGTAGTAGCAACCTATCGATTCGAAGGCGATTCGAAGCACGTAAACGAACTTCGTATTTCGGAGTAGCCCCCCAGGATCGTAATTCGGCTTGGTCGGAGAAGAACTGTTTGGTTCTCAATCCCGGCAAGTCGAAGTATATCGTTTTTGGATCGAGGCATCAAATTCGGAATACTCTTGCGGCTCTGGCTACCGGGAATGTTGCCATCATGGGTGAACCAATAGAGTGGGTGGTAGAAGCCAATAACCTTGGCCTCCTAATGGACGGCAAGCTGAACTTTGAGAACCACATACTGAAAGTTGTGGGTAACTGCTTCTACCGCCTCAAAATTCTGTACAATATACGCGATTACCTTAGTGTCGATTTGCGTGTTGACCTTTGTGAATCGCTTATAAGTATTGTCCAGATTAAACTATTGTAACGTTATTTATGGCGGTTGCATTCTTGGTCGTTCTAAGAGGCTTTTACAGCGAGTGCAAAACGCATGTGCTCGTTTTTGTTTCCGCGTCCCTCCCCGCTCCCATATCACCCCATACCTGAACGCCGCCAACTTGCTGAACATGCCTGCGCGCAGGCGCATGCACCTCGCCACTTTGCTGTTCGGTGTGAGACGTCACGAGACTGCATCATACCTCTTTAACAAGATGGTTTGGTCAAGGAGTGAGCGCAGGAGCGCAATGGTTCTCGTACCTAAGCATCGGACTGCGGCATTTCGAGGCAGTTTCAAGTTTTGCTGTCTACATCATTGCTTTGTTACAGTAGTATATGTTTGTTATTTTGCCGAAATATGTGGTTACAGTTTGAGCCATGTGATGTGTTCTTTGGGAATTCGCTTAGTTATAATATCTGACTTGATAGGCCAATTTTCACTAACGAAATCTTCATTGCCATCCATAATTATAACTAACGAAAATTTCGCAGCCTCTTATACTCCTTGTCTTTGTACTCGCTGCTATTTAAGTCATTGCAAGCATTATTATCTTTCTTATACTGTCTTCCATATATTTATTATTTTCTCTATAATCAAATGGCGGTTGGAAGAATAAGTAAAAAGTATTTTAAATTTGGTCTTTTCAATGCTGGATCTATTTGCAATCCTCGAAAGCATAGCGAGTTTATTGTGGCAGTAGAGCGCCACGAACCTTGCGTAATAGCTATTAATGAGACATGGATGAAGGCAGGAGAGGAGGCTCGCGCGCCGTCACTTCCTGGTTACAAATTAAAACACGTACCGCGAAAGCTAGGCACACGTAAGGGTGGTGGAGGTATAGCTTTTTACATCAAGCGAGGTATAAATGTCCAAATGTGTAAATATCCTTCTGTTTCGGATGTTGAACAGTTATGGATTAAAATAAAAATTAACTCTTTGGTTGTCATTATAGGAACAGCTTACAGACCGCCCTGGCTTAGCACTGAGGTTTTTTTGGATGCCTTGGATTGTACTTTATCCTCCTTTTCCAGGTACGACCATATTGTTCTAGGAGGCGACTTCAATATTAATCTTTTGGACATTAATGATACGAAAACCAAGCGTTTGAAAGAATTTATTAATTATAACAATTTGCAGAATCATATTTCCCAGCCTACACACTTCACCGATCACAGTTCCACTCTTATTGATCTCATTCTTACGGACGCTAAAGTTCATAGCGTTGAGATCGATCATGTAGCGGAGCTTGGTGGACATGCAATGGTCTTTGCTGAGTTGTATGTAAAAAAAAGTAAGCCCTCACCGAGGACCATAGTTTGCAGATTTTTGAAGGATATTGATAAGTCCAAATTCAATAAAGATTTAGATCTTGTTAACTGGGAGGATATATACGACTTAAAGACGGTAGATGATAAAGTTGCCTTATTCAATACTTACGTTCTTAACTTATTTGACAGACATGCCCCTGTGCGTAAATTCACTTCAAAATTAAAATCAAAACCATGGTTAACCAGTAATGTTCGTTACATTATGAGTATTCGTAACAGAGCCTATAATAAATATCGTAAGACCAAAACACAAGCAAATAAAGAAAATTATAAAATGTTAAAACACCTCGTAAATTCCAGTTTATATTATGAGCAAAAGGCTTTTTACGAACAACACATTAATTGCAATTTAAATAATCCCAAAAAGTTGTGGAAAAAACTAAAAAAAAACTTAACGAATTTCAATGACAAACCTGAATTGCCCCAGCAGTTTAATAACCCAACGGCTATAAATACAAATTTTCTTAGCGTGCCTGGTAATAATTTTGTAAATCTTGCCACCCTTACTTATTTTGAATGCCACCAGCATAGTGATTCTGATTTCAGGTTAGTTACTGTTACCGAAAATATCATAGCCAAACATCTACTTAGTATACGATCAAACGCTTTAGGGCATGATGATATAAATTTCGATATGATCTTAATGACTCTTCCTCGGACCTTAAAAATCATTACCCATTTAATAAATTTTTCAATTCAGAGTTCATGTGTTCCGTCGGTTTGGAAGACAGCCGTTGTTCGACCGCTGCCCAAAGTATCCGAACCAGTCGATGTTAAAGACCTGAGACCCATAAGTATTTTGCCGTACATGTCCAAAATTCTGGAGAAGGTGGTCTATGACCAGGTTTCTATATACTTGGAGTCCAACAAAATCTTACCCGAATTGCAATCAGGTTTTAGAAAAAAACGAAGTACAACCACCGCCTTGCACGACGTCGTTGATGAGGTACTCGCTGCTCAAGACTCCGGTCTTGGCACTATTATGGTTCTCCTAGACTTCTCACGTGCCTTTGATTGTATCAATGTGGATCTACTTCTTTCTAAGTTACATTATTATGGCTTTGATAACGCAACAATTCGGTGGTTTGGTAGTTATTTTGAAAATCGACGTCAACTGGTCAAAATTCAACATGCTGATGGTATCTGCTTGACATCTGATCCTTGTTCAGTTGATAGAGGCGTGCCACAGGGCTCAATTCTGGGTCCTCTTTTGTTTATATTGTACAGTACAGATATTATTCAATGTATAAGACACTGTAAATTTCATCTCTATGCTGATGACCTTCAGATATATCATTCTTTTTATCCAAATGATACAGATGGGGCCGTGGCAAACATTAATAAAGATCTCAAACAAATAATTAATTGGTCGAATGCTAATTGTCTGGTTTTAAATCCGAATAAGTCCAAGTATATATTACTTGGTTCCAAGAAACAAGTATCTAAAATAAAGCTCTTAGATCCCAAAATAACAATTGGCGACGTACTTATCCAGCATGTAGATGAGGTGCGTAATCTGGGCTTGCAAATTGACAAAAATCTTCGCTTCGAAAATCATGTGAATGATATTGCTCGAAACTGTTTTTATAGATTAAAAGTGCTCTATAATGTCCGTGACTTTTTAAGTGTAGAATTAAGAATGAGACTGTGTGAGGCTCTCATTTTATCTAAACTAGATTACTGTCTCACTGTTTACTGGCCTTGTCTTCTGGAGCGTTCACGACGTTTAATCCAAAGAGTACAAAACTCCTGCGCTAGGTTTTGTTTTAAGATTCCGCCTCGTACTCATATTACTCCATATTTAAATAACGCAAAAATTTTGAAAATGTCAAGTCGCTATAATTTATTACTCTCTAGCTTATTATTTGATTGCATAAAATTTGAAACTCCCAGTTATATGTACACAAAGCTTAAATGGTCTCCTTCTTATCATAAAGCTAGAGCCTCGCGAGCCTTGGTGTTGAGCGTGTACCCTCACAAAACGTGCGCGTTTCGGGGAAGTTTCAGGTCCCAAGCAACAAAATGCTGGAACAATATACCTCCACCTATTCGAAATATTAAATCAAGATCGACTTTTCGCAGCAAATATAAATTACATCTTCTATCACTACAAATACAAATGTCCTGAACCTTCCTCATTCATCATCACTTAATATTTGGCTTGTTTTTTGAAATTGAAATTGTTTGGCATTTCGGCATAAATTCATAAATCCTAAATTACTAATTTTACATTTTGGCCACTTCTTCAGTCAGTACAGTTTGTAAGTAAAATAACTCTTTTTAATGTTTGGCATAATGACACAATACAAATTTTCTGATGAGGAACACGCTGGCACTCTTTCAGGTCTCTGACAGAATACCAGCTCTGCAGCTACTCGTAGTTGCAGTCCATGCTGAGTCAGCGCCTATTCCCCACAACATCACATGGCTCTCTAATATTCCAAATTATTTGCTTTCCCTTTTTTTATTAGTTATTTTAATGTTAATTTTAAATATCTTTTGGAACCGTGTTGCATGTTATTTTATAAGTTTACTTTTACTTTTGTTAATTACCAATGCTGTTTTGGGCCATGTATGTTTTTGTGGTGATTAAAGTTTTTATCTATCTATCTATCTATCTATTTGCGGCGTCCAAGTGCTGGAATGATATTCCTCCCCCTATCCAAGGAGCGCCAAGTAGTTACACCTTCAAGCGCAAGCTGAAGGATCACTTATTGACGCTCCAAAAATCCTTCCAATAGTCCTCCAGCACTTTGCACTTTGATATGCCAGCCTGTTGTTTTTGAACAATTTAGTTTTCCCTCCTTTTTATTTTTTGTTTACTGTAAACTATTTAATTAATTTATATATTTTTCTTAGTTACACATAAGTCGGGCTCTATCTATTTATTGCTTTGTTTACGTAAAAGTTTATGGATTATGTAGTATATTTTATCTGTATATCGTTTTATGAGTCATAGACGGTTCTGGCTGAAAAATCTGAAAATCAGTGCTGCAGGTGTCTAACACCTCAGCGTAATGCTGAGCCAGCGACCGTTTCACTTTTGCGAAGACACACACGACGCTCATGATCTATTTTTCATGTCTTGATTATTTTCTATAAAATTGTGTAGGTACCTATATTCTCTTATATTTGTGTGTCTTGCAAAAAGGAATAAATGTTTTCTTTCTTCTTCTTTCTTTCTACAATTATGGAGATAAAATTGAATTCAACTCCCTGTATAAACAATCTTACGTATTATATTACGTTTCATAAGAACCTTCTCCTGACAATAACAAACATAACAAAAAAAGAATTAGCGAAATCGGTCCAACCGTTCACTCGTGAATCGCGTGATGCTATGATATGATCAAGGGATATAGGTATTCATTTTTATATATAGAGATATAAATATAAATATTAGTCACACCAATAGATATTTGATTTTTAAGAATACATACTTCAATAAAAAGTTATCTACTAGTTTTAATATAGGTAAATGCGTGATGAGAAACTTTGTTATAGGTTCCGGTGCTCCTGCGAATCCAGATCGCAAGGGGCCCTCTGTTTCGTACGAAGACCTGCGACGCAAGAACCGCGGCGACTACTCCGAAGTGAGGCAGGACCCATACAGGTACCCTCAGTCACTATAGATCTGGGAACATTCAGTGCAATAACGACGCAAGCAAGTATAGACTTCTCAAGTCTTGACACGTTCAGCGAGACTATTAAAAAGTAATTGCCGACAAAAAAGGCATACGGAACATAATTCGTAATTACTGTCAATTTTAGATTTTCAGCAGTAACATTTAGTTTCTAGCTTTGTATAGTTAGATTAATTAGCGAGAGCTTGGAATTGCATTTGTAGTCGTTGTACGGTTCGCTTGAATAGGAGAACAAAGCGGTAAAAGGTGAATTTAAGTTTTTTATCAGTTAAATTAAAATTATTTTCTGCAATAGTTTTTAAAAACTAGCTTTTAAAAACTTACAGTTGTACGGGCCCAAAGAGACTTATTTTGAAAATTGTGAGAATACAATAAAATCAGCCGTTAAAACATACGCACAACGTAAATAATATTTGACACTGACATTACTTTAGAATTTTCTTGTTCAGTATAGTAATTTTTACAAACTTGTTTATGCTGATATTACGGGAAAATAATTTTTAAAATATAGAATGCCTATGAACACAATACCTACATATATAATGCAATTCCACGCTCTCGGTAATTTATCTATGTATACCTACTCCTGACCGATTTAACTCCAGTGAGCCCAGCAAGCTTTTTTCTTTAGTTTATAATATAAAGCATTCGTATCTATCTAATCATCGGTCAGCGTCTGCTAAAGGGAGGAATCTTCTGTCCTTTGTGTGTTTTCGTTAAAATTGTTTTACTCTCGTTTCAGAATGGACCCCAACGCGCTGCCGCCGATCGGGCGCGCGCCCTCCACGCCCCCCGCCACGCCGCCGCGCGCCAACACCAATAAATACGGCGACATCATGGACTAGCAAACAACTCTTTGATAGCGTGGTAGCACTATTAGCTATAAAATTTAATAATAAGAGAAAGGCATTTAAAGCACATGCTTTATTGGTTGTGCTATTATAGTCAATAACTGTGTTTTTACAGACCAATCGTGTTTTGTATAGTTTTTGGCTTGTAGAAAAATATTTTTCTGTTACAATTTCTATAATGATGTACATCTTCTCAAATATCACTTTTGATTTTTAAATAAATAATGTTCACCGCCACTACGCGAGTCAAGTGTCATGTAGAAGAATGTAGCTAGTAGAATCATGTAATGAGCTGTTATTAAATCGAGTAACAATAAAGTAGATAAGAGTTGCAATACAGACTTTATTATGTTAAATTTTGATTGTATTTACTCTAACCCACAAATACGCAATTCCTAACAAATTCGCACTGCGGTCTTAAACTTTAGATGTAGTAAAATATAAACATCAATAGGAAAACACTTTTATTAATAAAATATATCTCAACTAAGTAAAACTGAAACAAAAGTAAATTTATTATAATAACTAACCGTCAAATCTTTAAACATTATATGGCGTCCCCAGTAGATTTCATTTATTTCTTGGTTTTGCCAAACCTGACAAATTCCTGTCAACGCCAAATCACTAAATCCCGGAATCTCGGGATGTTTGCTGCATTAATCTCTTCAACGCATACCAAATACAATAGCCAACATACAGTAATTTTTCTAACCAACATTATTTCACAAACACTTAATTTGGCAAATCTTTACTATCTGTTAATCTGTAAACTTAATAAAAAAACCGGTCAAGTGCGTGTCGGGCCACGCGCAGAGTAGGGTTCCGTAGTTGCCTGTCACTGTCCTGCGTCTTTCTTGTGTTTTATGTGCAATAAATGGCAATACATACGTAGATACATACAATAAGCGGATATCATGAACATAATTATTATTTTTAATTTTTAACGGACACTTGACTGTCGATAAATAGAACTTTAAAGCCTAATATTTCGAAAACGGTTCCGTGAATCCAAAAAATGATTTCGCTCACCCACAATTATTCTGAGCGATTTTTCCATCGACACCCTCACACTAAGGAAAAAAACGAGGAAAAAATTCACCCCCTCTTAATGTGTATGGGAAGTACTTTATTTTTTTTAATTAAGATTTTATCACTTTGTCGGCATATTTAATGTGTACACCCATGCTAAATTACAGCTTTCTAGTACTAAAATCTCTGAGCTAAGCCGCGGACAGACGGACGGACGGACGGACATAGCGGGCGAAACTATGAGTTCCTTGTTGACTACGGAACCTTAATAAACAGATAACTACTAGTCGCGTTGCTTACGTTAGGTCAGTTTTATTTTGGGCAGTTTTATAACTTTATAAAGTAGCAAATAACAAAGGTTGCCAAATAATGAGTAGACAATGATGAACCACAGACACCTCCAACCACGTTATCGTAGAATCGAATACCGTGGAAATGTACAGTCGCCATCAGATACATCAGAGCTGTCTTAGGTGTTCAAAAACATAGGATATAGTATATGCTAACTACAGTCAGATATACAATATTCTATACCTATGTTCAAAAGTGTCTTGACACGAGGTTTTGACAGTCGCTTAAGTGCGCATTAGACAGCTGGTGTTTATGTAATGGCCTTTAGATAGCAGTCGTGGTATGCACTGGCAATTGTATCCGCCATCGACGAACACATAACTTAAGATTAATGCTTTAACCTAGCTAATAACCAAAATTCACCTACGCGAACAGGTCGTCTTTCCGGCAGTTTCACGTACCGTGAAACATTGTCAGATACAGATTTGAAGTAAGTTCGATACGAATAAATTAATTTCGTTTCATTTCAAGTTATTTCAAGGCTGTCAGCACATAGATTAAAAAGTTAATTATAATGTTTTACTCTATGTACAGTCGAGGGATTATACGTTAGCTGGGGCCCAATTTTTGAAAGCACATCACTCGAAAGTCGTATAAATCAGTTTATATCTTCAAAACTACAGCTCTAATCAAATTTTTTACTAGTTCCAAGATAAATGAAAGCCGTAAAGTATCTTCTATGCTACTCGTATTTAAACTTCAGGACAATTTTTCACCACTTTCGAGTGGTATTTTCACACATGTGCTTTCAAAAATCGGGCCCCAGGACGTAAAAAACATGTATACTTTTATGCCACCAACCAACAATAAGGTTGGTTAAACATGTATTTGACAAGATGGCTATATCGATATTCATGCCCTCGACTGTATACGTGAGTTGATGTGGATCGTATTGTTATGACAGTAAATTATTCCCAAGACGACCTCTCGCGAATGCGAGCCATGACCAGAGAAAATTGGTATTCAAAATCATGGCTCCCTTATAAATAGACTAGACACAATTTGGGTAAACATTAATAAAATGGCGAACATCATCAAAAATAAATTCATATCTTACAACAAAGTAAATAAACTTAAACAATATTTAATAAAAAAGAGATATTCCTTGGTAAATGGTAGCAACGCTTGATTTAAATTTACATGTGACATGTTCTTACAACATTACCACGTTTAATTGGCGCGTCGTGGCAATGCCGCGTAGTCGAAGATACATCCAACTGACAATGTTTTAATCTAAAAACTAGCTTCTGCCCGCGACTTCGTCTGCGTAGAATTATACATAAAAACCTTCCTCTTGAATCACTCTATCTATTAAAAAAAACCGCATCAAAATCCGTTGTGTAGTTTTGAAGATATAAGCATACATAAGGACATAGGGACAGAGAAAGCGACTTTGTTTTATACTATGTAGTGATAACCTTTTTTACGTAGGTAAGTAATTTTGCCAGCGAGAATTAAATTGCTTGTCATAGTCTGAGCACCATCACTACATAGTATAAAACAAAGTCGCTTTCTCTGTTCCTATGTCCCTATGTCCCTATGTATGCTTATATCTTCAAAACTACACAACGGATTTTGATGCGGTTATTTTTAATAGATAGAGTGATTCAAGAGGAAGGTTTTTATGTATAATTCTACGCAGACGAAGTCGCGGGCAGAAGCTAGTAAATAAATAAGTCAAATTTTAAGTTAATCTGACTGGAAGTGGGTGAAAAGGCATGGATACTTTGTAGCAGGTATCTTACAAATTATATTATTCCCGAATATTTCAGCATGTGATTGGGTTAGATAAACTGACCAGTCATGTAAAATGTAGTTCAGGATTTTTCACTTGTGGTTTACAATTTTTTCTAAGCACTGTTCGAGGTTCAAAATGTACGGCATAAAAGGGATGACTTAATTATGAACCAAAAATTACGATGTAAAACTCTTACAGTAGTGTTTAACCAGACTAACTCAATTACCTACTAATATATCCCGGAATAATTCCAATATACCTTGTTATAAATAAGAAGTGGCTGAAGAAGAAAAGTACCTCTGCTACAAAACAAATTGTCTCAGACAACACAGACCTTACACTTGACTTGAAAGATGGGCGAGAAGTTAGGAAGGTATGAAGGGGGTTTAGGGTTCACCAGCGGTCTGCTCTGAGGCAGCAGAGCTATTTCGTGCAGACAGAAGAAGAGCGGAAGGGTGGATCGTGCAAGAAAGGGCTGCAATAGTGGAAACAATTTTAAATTGAATTACAAAAATGCGGTTAGCGCTTTCTTGCAGCTTGCCAAAAAGTTGAGTCTCAGGAAAAAACAAAAGCTAAGCGTAAGTTTAGAATTTTGAATTTAGCCATCTTTGTAAATATCCAATACGAGGTTCACCATGTCACAACTTATTTTCTTAATATTATTTATCTACACAAAACTTCTGTATAATGCACTCAAAATCCGTACCTACGTAATGCCCATCACATCAGTGTTATTATAGTGTCATTATGATACCGAATTCGATATCATTATGATTTTCAAGGTTATTCCGTTTCAGACCCACCTTAGCGGTAGGTACTTATAATTAAAGTCTGTACACGATAAAATCTGGCCATGTTAATGATATCTGGTGTAATTTTGCAATTAATGCAAATTTTTTCAAGCAGCGCTGTTTTAACCTTGATAATGACACAAAAATGCCTCTCATATAAAAACTACTTTTGGTGCTTGAGCTAAAGCGCTTCCCGGCTACCCCAAGTAGAAAACAGTTATATCATGCAATTTTTTGGAAAGATAATAAATATCCTAATGAGTGGAAAATAGCTTGTGAAAATATAAATACATACAATTGTAACATTAAAGTTGGAAACGAGTGAAGATTATCCAAAAAAAAACACTGCAGAATAATTTGGGTACTGTAAAGCTAAAACTCACAGATGCCTTAACATTATATTATGTTTGTATTTTTATTACGTAGTTTCATAACCACTGATTACTTGAAAAAAGTGCTGCTTTAAAATTAGCATTCATTGCAAAGCTACACCAGATCATTCATAGCCAAATCTTATCGTGTACAGACTTTATGTGTGTAAATAAAACAACATAAATGCAACTGTACATACTGTAACTAGGTCTCACAATACATGTGTGATCTTATCATGGAACTCGCCAAGGCTCGTTTCCTAAGCTGCAGTCGTGTTCTAAGGACCCTGAATATTATTTTACGCATCTTTTTTTCAACTGAAGCGTCTGTGTTCCGCCTTTAATAGGCAGTTGGATGTGTATTCGTTTGTACTAATTATTAATTAACAGTTTTGCTTAAAACTAATTGCAAATTGTTCCCATTATTTTGCTTTGCAACATTGGGTACATACATACATATATAAATCACGTCTTTTCCCTTATGGGGTAGACAGAGCTTAAGGTAACAAGACCTAAAGGCCACGTTTAGCATGATTGTGGGCGCATATAGGTGAAAAGAAGAATCAAAATAGTGATGGGTTGCTAGCCGCACCGCCTATAACATGATAACACCTATAACATTGGGTACATATTCTTTAAATTGTATATTCATATAGAACACGATATTTTTTATGATTTATGCGTACAGTCAAAGTCCAATATGTGGACACTTCACTTACTCCATTGCAATTGTGTAAAAAGTATACAATAAATATATACATATATGCATAAATGTAAGCTATGCCTTGACTCTACCAAAGCAGATTTAACATGTCACCCGTGAAAGCCCTCACTTTTACAGATATGGATATAAGCGGCATGGCGACACCGAGCAAGTCGTATTTTGAAATTGCGGCATTCTTGATGAACCGGCAAATAAAAAAAAAAACATTTTAAATTGTGTGAGGAAAGATTTCTGAATTAGTCGAGTTTTATAATTTGAACCGTATTATAAATTTTAATTATTATTGTAACAATAAAATTATATGGTCAATCAATTCAATTCAAATTTAGGAAGAAGTGGCTCCATCAACTTTTTGATGATTCTGCCAATGTCGAGGTTGGGTAAGACACGGAATTATATGGTCAATAAATCGCATTATGCTTCGATAAGGGTCACGTTCCGATGGCGCCTGACATTCCTACTCCAAAATACTTATTCTATTATGAACAACGAACTAATGAAATGCGTTTCTTGGTTATTGATAAATTAACTGGTGTTAATTACAAATAGTTTCAAGGATATAGGCTAAGTTCTAATCGCAATATTTAATCCGATACGAGTAAATGTATTACATGTATTAAAGATTAAACCCTGCAATCCGGAAAGTCAATGTATTGATCATTTTTGGGAATGATGAATTCATTTCATAAATAAAATTATTATGTACTTTCCATCTATATGTAAACGAATGCCAAAATTGTACTATTCAATACTTTTCCCATTTTATTCGGCTAGTTTCAATTCAGATGATGTTACTGTACGCTACAGAGAAACGAAAAACGAGTGGATTGTTGTTATACTAAATTTCGTATAGACTCTCTTGGTAGACATTGAAATTTCACTATAAAATTGGTTGGTTGGTCTACAGTGGTATATAATTTCTACCACAGCATACAAGTTACTGTTTCAGATTTAGTAAACCAGCAAAAGCTACGACAGTGATGAAATAACAATTTACTCTGCATGTCCGGGAAGCGGAGATCATGGCAGTGGCCAGGGTAGGCCAGGGATGTTGATGGGTCCACCGAGGCCGACGTCGGCTTCGAGGAGGCTCATAATGACGGCCATGGCGGCCTCGCTGTTGCCGTCGACGCCGAGCGCCGGCAGCGGAGGCGAGCCCGGCGGCGGCGAGTCGCCCGCCAGCGGCTCCAGCCCGCCCGCGGGGCTGACGCCACCCGCCGCGCTAAGCGACACGTTGTTACGCACTTGACCGAACCCCAGGTCCACTCCGAGGAGGTTGTCCATCAGAGACGCCTGCAGACATCACCATTGCACAGTTTATTATTATAACGTAACGCGGTAAACGTTCAGAAAAAAACAATACAGATTAATAATAGGAAATAAAAATAAAAGAGCTGCAGTTCCTCGATTATTAAGACGTCGACTGCCAGAAAAAAATATATTTGCTTTACTTAGCCAATTGTAACGGTAGAATGTTAAGTCACGCACCTTAAATTGGACCAAGGATTGGATTGGGATTTATATTGAAATGGATAATACAACCACAGTGAAATCAGCCCCGGACTTACGAGGGTGGGGAGAAGTAGTTAGCAAACCATATATATTATGCGCCCCAGGCGGCCATTTTAAGGGATACTAAATTCAATGTTGTAAATATTTTGCCGAATATCCCCGGATATTGGGTTATTATGTAACTAGTATAAGAACCGAGCGTGTATTTTTTTAAATATTTCATTGGCATGTTTCAATCGGTGATATCTACACTCTGACCGTGGTTGCCGCCTATTTCAACTGGGTACTACGAAATGTACGGATTCAGATTAGCATAATTTTCCATTTTTACTTGCGTAAAACGCAATGTTAACAAATAACCTGTAAAAAAGCCCCAGTTAAGGCCGACGCATTTCGCTGTAGCAGATGAGGTACGTGCGCAAGTATAGTGTAGTATTTATTATAATGTCTGTGGTCCTACAAACCGATTGCCCGAAGACAGCTTCCTGCAGCAGGTCGACCGGCAGGTCTGGCGAGAAGTCCGGCGAGGAGCGGCGCAGCGCCTCGTCGGCGATGGCGCTGCCGATGTTGTGCGACTCCACCTGCGAGTCGATCAGCCGCTGCATCTCCAAGTCCGGCTCTGAAACTCCACTCTCAAGGTCACGAACCGGTGACTCCCGCGCCGCCGAGTCTACGCAATACAAACAGATAAACGCGATTCGGTCTTCTGAAGCTGTAACGTTTAGCTGTAGTGTGTCGGTGCCTTCGAGCATGTATAACCAATCCACTTTAAAAAATACGCAAAGCCACTGCGGCAATGATCGCACTCTCATCTGAAGGTCAGACGCTATATTTCTTCAATCTAGTGTTAATACGGTTTAAACACTAATGAGTTTCAGAATTGGGTGGATAGTAGATATTATCACTCTAAATGTTGGTAAATGCTCGATGGACGGTGCCGCTCAAAAGTAATTAATTGCCCTAAAACGTATGCGCTGACATCTGCCTACGTACTTGATCGTGTTGTTGCCGCAATCAGTATTAATTTATTCATAGTTGAGCATCTGCCATGTTAGTTTAACATTTACATAGATAACAGATTGTTCAACGAGTGAAGAAAAGCGCCAATTTCACGGATGTTTTGCGATAGGTACTTGAGAATTTGTTGTTTTATCCAAAGATATAAGTAAAAAAAACAAGAATTGCTCTAAATATAATATTATTTTATCTAGATCCATATCATAACTTCCCTACAATATGTTCAGGAACGATTAGCAAATGGCCTACATTAAGAAACCTGTATCTGTGGTTGTACTATAATGTTTACATTAAAATATCTGTATCGAGTCTAACTACATTCAAACTTCGAAAATCTTAAATGACTAAATCTCTATGTCTATTGCCTTACAATTTAAGAAAAATATATAAATATCAGCCGTTTCATCTGTTTCGAATTTTGGAAGAACAGAAAAGAATGGACCTATTTTGGACCTATTTTGATGCGAAAACGTTTATTGTAGAGAACTTATGATACGAATGTAGATAGTTGTTGGGCAATATTGCGGAATCATGCGGTGTAATCGGTAATATCTGTAGTAGATTCTGTGCTGGGATAAAATGATTTGCCAGTTAGTCTCAGTGTCTCTCCTCCTCTCTCCTCGTATGCCGACGACGTTTGCAGGTCTTCTTTAAACGCGCTTCTAATACCAAGTAGAACTAATGGTAAGGCTTATATCCAGCTATTTTGTGCGTGACAGACAATGGCGGCTTTCATTTGCCTGTGAAATCTTTCAATGATCCCGTTACAGGCAGGATGATAAGATGCAGTCCGTCGGTGTTGAAAACCTGCTGTCTTCGACAAACGGTTGAAGAGTGCTGACTCGAATTGAGCTCCACGGTATGTTACTATGACTTATCCAAATGGTAAGAAGTGATTTTGCTACTGTTTCGGCTGTAATATCCATCATGGGTACAGCTTCAGGCCAGCGTGTAAACCGGTCAATGGTAGTAAGGCAGTAACGATAACCTTGAAATGGTGGCATCGGACCGATTAATCATGACGATATGCACATGTGTGAACCTCGCTTTGGGTAAATTATAGGTTCCTAAAGGAGCATGCACGTGTCTAGTTACCTTCGACCGCTGACAAGCTAAACATGATCGAGCCCATTCACGGCAATCTTTTTTCATGCTAGGCCAGACAAAACGCTCAGACACAAGTCTTGGAAATTAATTATTTATATTAGCTGAGAGCTTTGACAAACCAAATTCAAATTTGACGACAGGAAGCTACTGCGGCTGCGCGATAAACGTATTCTCCGGAGACGAAGCCGCGGGGATGTTTAATATGAGACAAAATAACTGACGACGTGTAAAACAATAACAACTTAGTGAAACAGAAAGTAAAATTTGCGGCAAAGTTTTACTTCAAAAAAAACGTCAAATAATTTTGCGCATATGCATAATTAAATATGCTGTAAATTATATACTTATTAAAGTAAACCTTTAATACCTCCTTGCTTATTAGACAACCAGGCTGTAGCAGTCTAAATACTAAGCAGCGAGTTGACAATTACAAATTTTTGGTGATCAAAATCATTGCAATTTTTGTCGAAACACAAAATACGTTATGATATTACATAGAGAGCAGCCCCTAAATGACGCATGGATACTGGTACTTAACTTACGCTTGTCTCGCTCTGGCTTGATATCAAAGAATATTTAGCCGCCTAAAGCGCGGGTATCACATATTGGCTGAATAGCAGCAGGCCGATCGCGGTTGTGACGTTTGTTAGGTGAAAAACTTGGACGAAAGTAGCTTGTGAAGCTTTGAGCGGGTAGAAGGCCCGAAAAGTAGACCTACTGTGCTTATAGCTGTCGAAGGCGTCGTTTTTAGCATCGGAGGCGAGAGAGTCATCAGAGTCGCTCAGGATTGTGTTGTTAGCTACCAGGCACTCCACTTCCTTCGTCCAAGGGTTCCTGTTCGAACATTAACAATACATCAAATGTACATTCTATTTCAAGAACAATATATTTAGGTGCTTATAATATTGAATATACTTAATCACCGTGTAACCAAATACCTTGGTAAGGGTTTATTACAAATCATAGACGTGTTTTTTCCACAGATAGCATATTTAAATATTGAGTGAATGGTTTTAACGCGCGGTAAAATAGTGAGGGATTAGAAATAGGTGCCCTATCTGAAGGACTAAAATTTAATGCATCCATTAATAATCCTAAAGATGAAAAAACCTTACCTGTCTAATAAAATTCATATTATAAAAAGCTGTTTCACAGTGTTTAAAAGTTAAATGCTGATGACCTACCGGGTTGCAAGATTTTACAGACTGACCGGCGTGGTATAGGTAAGCATTTACTCGTATAATTATCTCGGTTTTATTACGCCGTTAGAGCTCCCTGCTGCACCATTATACGCTAGTTTGACAGGGTGTAGGCTGGCTAGTTGTCTGCTCTACCAACTGCCTGGCATGCTCTTACATCAAAGACAGAAATGGTTACTTGAAAGGTTTGAAGTGCGTCTGCAGGCGCGCGCGCGAGCCGTCCTTGCGGCGGAACGCGTAGGGCGGCGTGTGCAGCGAGTTCCGGTCCAGCAGGGCCGCCTTGTGCGTGCGCGCCACCGCGCCCAGCTCCGACGAGCCCACGTACTCGTACAGGCTCGTGCCCAGCAGCTCTTGCGGGAGGAAGCCTAGCGCCAACGTCACCCTGTAATAGTAGGTACATTGTGTCTTAAAATTTAAATTAATTAATTAAAAATTTAATTTTCTTGCATGGACATGGGTGTCCAGCGGGTTTATTTCATTGAGGTAGGCAGGTAGTACGAAATCCTTCGTGCTAAAGTACGACTCGCATTTGCCTTGTTTTTGTACATTTTCGATGGGAGAGTGGAAGAAGTTTTAGCGCAAATTGCTGCGCGGACGTAGTCGCGGGCAAAAGCTAGTATTTAATAGGCAGTTTACCTCTGGTCAACGAACACGTATTTGCCATCTGGCGCGTGTCGGGAGACGAACTGCAGTCGACGCGTGCGCGGCGGCGGCGGGCCGGCGGGCGGCGGCGGGCCGGCGGGCGGCGCCGGCGCCAGGTCCGGCAACGCGCGCCCTAAGGCCACCAGGCACGACAAGCTGCCGTCGCCCTCCTCGCCGCCCTCCCCGCCTAGCTCGCCTTCCTCCGGCGATGCCCACAGCTTCAGGTAACCTTCACACATAATCTAAGCTTAAGTAATAAGTTAATTCCTCTACGGTGGTCCAAGACCCACATGTCAGGCGTATAAAAAGTACACGTAGAATAAAAACACACACATTAATCAAAAGTAATTTACAAGAAAAATCACACTAACACTACCTCCTACCACTATAACTAGCTATCTCCGAGGAATAGATTTTCCTCGCTGATAACTGTTAAAATACAGTTATCTGTAAGGCTAACTATAATCTAACTTAGTATTTTTATATACTGTTTTACATTTAAAATTAAATACAAACGTACAAATAACCGTATTTTATTTCGAGCTCAAGACATGAATTTGAATTACGATCTATAATAGATTCATTTGTGACACGGAACATACAGAATGAAGAGTACTTGAAACTCAATTGTTTGAAATACTTCAGTTGGATTTCAAACTTCCACTGACAACCGTGAAGAAAATGATTATGCAACTTCAATCAAAGTAATACTCCATGGTCAAATTAAATAAAAAAGAGGTCCATGAGTCGTAGAGCTACGATATACTCGTAGCTCTATGTTGGACAAACGCAGAAACTTATGCAAGTCTAAATTGTTTCCTTCTTAATTACTTTCCCCGTAATTGAAATTAAAAGTAGTGTTAAACTCAGGGAATGCAATAACCAGGTGTTTTTAATTACCGGTAAATAACCGACTCAAGTTTTTGGTAACCGGTTAACCGATATATTACCGGTTATACATTAAAAAAACTAGTAAATTTGAGGTAAAAAAATCTTCTAAGATAACCAGTTATCAGGCCATAGTTATCTACAGGGAGCAAAGGCAAAATCGATATGCTGAATAATATAGTATTCCTCCATTTTATATTACTTTTGGACAGCTCATAGAAGCGCAAATTGTTACTAAAAATATTTATTCTTTGCCCGTCAGTGGGTACGAAACGGTTTTTCAGTTACAATAAAATGTTATCATCAACCAGCAAATCAAAACAATGAGATTGCACACTCCCATTATCGACTTGTATTGTAAAACAGTTGAGTAGGATATTTTTCAGTGCTATGGCTTTAATAATTCTGGAAAGTATGCGTATTATGGAAATGAATCCGTTTTTGGGATAATTTAATAAAATTTAAGCTTGAAAAAACAAATGACCTACTTCGTACATAGCCTCATAAAATTATACTTTACGAACAAATTAAATAGGGAAATAATTATTATATTTATGATCATGTATCAGGCAAGACAGTTTGAATAGATGTGACGTACCAGTGCATTGCACGACGCAATACTTCTTGCCGTTGGTCTTCTTCCGTATCTTCGTGTGGTCCTCCTGTTTGACGGGCGCGGCCGACTGGTCGGCGACGTTGCGGCTCTTGATGCGGCAGAAGAAGGAGCGCCGCGCGCCCGGGCACAGGCGCGATACTCCCGCCACCAAGTCCGCTTTCACGGGCAGCATCGCTGCACACAGCGGAATATCAAAAGTACTGTAGTAAAAGTAAGTAGTTGGTACCGAAGCACTATCCGCCCATTATACGGTTCTGCGGCGCTGGTCTGGGAGCAAAGAAACAACATAGAATGTACCAGCTACTTCTCTTTCCGCGCAGGTGATAAAAGCCGAATGGGTGAAAATGTTAGGAATTATGTTACTGACGATGCGGCTAGCAACCCATCACTATTTTGATTCCTCTTTCCACCTACACGGCCCCTAATCATGCTAAACGCAGCCTTTAGGTATTATTACCTTAGGCTCTGTCTACCCCGTAATGGATATAGACGTAATTTGTGTATGTATTGTACTGATCCAAGAGGTCAGGTACTAAAAGTTTCGTATTAAATTATTTGGTTGCAAACCTTGATAACAATAGGAAACCTCCTTACGTTTAAGAGTGCAAGTGTCAGTTTTGAAAAATGAAAGAAAAAGAAAGGGAGACGGGGGCTGTCAGCGGAAGAAAACGGGTTGAAAAAATGGTCTTGGAAGATAGAAAATATCCAAGAAATCGAAGAGGGCCCTAACGACGAGCGATGTAATGCATTACACGGAAAAACAAACCTATGATTGTGGAACACCATACATTACCTGGGGTAACAATAGTTCACCAAAAGACTGAGCTGGTGACAGAAAGCGAGTTGGAACTGGTATTTACAAGACCCTATTACTAGGAGGATGGTGGCGTCCTACGCCCGTGCCCCGACTAACACATCAGTAGAAATAGTACTAAAAGGACAATCTGTGTCATATCGGTCATCAAACCCTCGGGAAATCCCATAAAACTTATTTAAACTCTATTGACATTGGTTATTAGCATTGACTGTAGTATAACAAGTGTCCGTGTCGATACCGAGTGTTTATCATTAGTATGACCGAAAGTGTAGTGTAGCTGAATAGTGATAAAGTGTGGAATATTGCCGTAAGTCCTTGGTACTGCTGTTTATTATGCTTTCCAGGGGAAATATGGGTGTATGGAGGACTACGCTGAGGGCGACACCACATGTCAACGCGGGATATCTACAACGAGAGGCGCGAGGGAGCGAGGAGCGACGCGGCAACCTATAAGTTAAGTATGCCTAGGACTCACAATACATTAGTTTAGTGATTCAAGCTAATATATTATAGGTAGTACAAAGATAATTAACATGGGTGAACAATACTTTGAGTTTTATCCTGGAGTGGACCTCCTCCCCAGTAACCTCGCCAGACACTAAATTAACTCTAATTTATGAGGGAGTTCGACTGGAAGGAGAGCGTCTCCGGAGGTCTGCATGTCAACTGTCAACGGGCTGGAGCGGTGCGGATGCTGAGCTTCGAGCAACGATTGGATAGTGGGACACCGGTTCCCGAGATAAGTGACTATTTATAACATACACGCAAAATTGAGAAGCGCTCCACACTTTTGACATTTTTAAAACCCGTCATTGTGAAATTAGGTTAGACATTTTTAATATCCGTGAGCTATTGTGACACGGATGACAATATAAATAATTCAAATTTGAAATTTAAGAACACAAAAGAAAACCAAATGTCAGCTGAGTGAAAACTAGTCATTTAAGTTTTAGACATTATTTGGAACGGACTTACAGAATTTTTAAATCACTTTTTATTTTGGAAACATCGAGCTATTCCAATTCCAAATATTTTCAAATATTTAAATCAAATCAAAATAAATCCGGGAGTATAACAGGAGTTGAAAGGCAGCTTCACGACAGAACAGTCGAGGACTTAATTTCGTTGGTTGTTACTCGCAGAGTGTGTTTACGGACGAGTGTGTTATAATACCAAGGTAACTACGCTGCGTTATTTTATTAACATATTATTCAATATTTTAAATTTAACTAGATTTCGTATTTCGGGAAATAGAATTCTATTTCATTATTAATACCGAAGTAAATTAATTGATTCTGTCGAGTGCTCGTGGAGTCTTCAATGGATTACGACAACCCTCTAGATATTCTAGCGCTGAATTCTATGGAATTTGGACATGATTCTAATTGAACGCACAACTTATTCCAAATTACCCACTGATATTTATGGCCTAAGCCTGACGATATATTCCGGCTCTAGTGAGGGGTATTATGTACAGTGGAAGCCAATAAACGTTTTACTTTATTCCACAACCAATTATTAAGAATGGATATATAGTCGTTACAGGAGGCAATTCCGCACTCCTATAGTGACTATTGTACCCGATTGATTTACCGAATGGAACTAGTGTGCCACAGATACGAGTACCAGTCTAGTTGATTGAGTATTAATGGTCATTATTGCTCGCAATAGACTAAACAAAGTACCTTTACAGACTTCTCAGATCTATTACGGCCCATGTTCCATAATGGGGTCTGTAGTAATGCTCTAAATTGTGCTTGGGGCGAGTGTCTCCAAAGTGTATGTGGTTCGCTACGAGTGTTCCTCACCTCTGGCCATAAGAATGGTTATGGTTAAGTGTATGTTGAAAGATACAGCACGCGTGTTGAAGACGATCATAGCAGGGCATACGGGAGGGAAGGAAGGCACGTCATTTGGTTGTAGATAACATTATGGAGTATCCTGTAATCACACATACACTCTTAGAGTTGCTTCCTCATAACGACGTGTATGGAGGGTTAGAGGGGCTTCCACTAGGCTAGGGGTCACTCTACGTAAATTGGATAGGTTTATAAATCCTGCTTCCAGAGTGACTATAACTTGCGTTACCCTCTTGTCATTTGCAAACAAAGAACAAACAGACTAGACTAAGACCTTAACGATGAGCCCTAAAGGCACGAAGCAGGCAGGGAGGAGGGTGACCAGTCAGGTGACGAGCCCTATCGGTTTGAGCGGGGTGTGGGCTCTACCCTTGCCTGAATTACCTTATGTATGATCTATGTGACTAGAAGCAAAACAATTATGATATTAGTATTCCATCTAGGACTCCACTTAACTCCCACGTTTACCACTTCTAAATACCTTTATCCTGGCTTGTGCTCTCATTAATGACTCACCTAAGTTGAACATGGGTTACTCTAAAGACGGTCACATTACAGAAGGGTCCTACATCACTAACGATCACAACAAACGGCTAAATTAAATTATTATTAGAAATAATAAGAGTTTCTGACCCGGCCTGGGGCTTGGGAACAGTACAGTATGTATACGGTTCGGAAACTCTCGACGGTGTCAGTCTCATGACACTAGACAACTTGCGACCTCAGGACATCTCAGAATAAAATTAGGATTAATATAATATACACTAATCAATAGTAACTATTTTTAATCTAGTCTTTAAAACGTCCTAACATAAAACAGCCTTACGATAAGGCATCATGTCTCTTATTCATCAGTCATCAAATATAATAAAAGATGGAAGGAATAAACACATCACTTTGTAAGTTATTTAATAATGGCGCCTAGCAATAAGAAAACTCTCTCGTCTTCCATGTGTCGGTTTTATTGTCTTTACAGCTTTATAAAGCTTTATCGAGTAACTGTAATATTATATGTTAGTTTTGCAATATATTAGTATTGGGTTTTTATTGGAGCAACGGCTCAGTTAAGTGATTACTGTATTACTGATACTTACTCTTGGCGTCGATGAGTCGCTCACGAGGACTGAGGTCGGATGAAGACAGCTGTTCCTTCACTTTCGCTACATCTTTCGGGTGCAGGATGTCAAACAAACTTTGGCCAAGTAGTTCCGTCTGTAAAATAAAATACACCATGGAAACAAAATCGTTACTTAACCATAAGTCAAATTCATATATAACATACATACATACATCTCGTCTTTATCATATTTGAAAATGAGATCCAGATTATCCAAACAAGAGCCTGACTGCTGGCGACATGCTTACACTCCTGTATTGCCAGTATAATTTTGCCGTTTAAAACATAATATGCACATGGAGTATTTTTTGGCGCCAACGATGAGTGTTTCCCGAACCCATGTCCAATAGCTAGTCCAAAAGTAGCTAGCGGCGGCGGCACGCAAAAAGTACGCCGCGTGCATAGGCTTTAGTGTCGTTGGATTATGCCGCGTGCCGAAGTAGCTTTTTTTCCGACTCGATTCGAATCAAATTCCTATCGCAATTTGAATTAAGTTGTCTATCCATCACTCGTCTCATTCCATCTTATTACGTTGCGTAGTTTGACTGAAAGAAATAGATAATGAGATTTAGATTCAGAGTGCGTTACATGATATTGCTTCAGGTCATGATTGAGTGTCCCCACGGACCTGCGGGCGAATTATTATGTTTATGTATGTATCAAATGGCGAGGGCCGGGCGAAAGCCCCTTTTATATTAAGGGAGGGAATAAGTTTAGGTGGGGAAAGGCGGGCGGTAGCTGACGGGAAGCTGCTCTGCATCTGCGGCCGGGTAGCCACTGGTGCGGGTCGGGGAGCCGGTGCCAGATGGTGAAAGGAGGCGTAGCTCTGCACCAGGCCTGAAGGCACCAAACGCCTTTTGGGGGGGAAGGGGAGCCTTGGGGAGACGAGGGACAGAAGCGTTGGGTACTGCCTGGCTGAACTGAGCCCCTACCGAGTAGCCCCTCCCGCCGAACTGCTCTGGGGGTAAGCCCAACCTTGTACCGGCTGTTCGCCCCGGGCAGGGAACGGAAGGGCGAGCCTCATGCTCGCGGCAGGCGAAAGCTTGCCGTCGAAGCGGTGCGTTCCGCAAGGGACTCGATCGCGGAGCGGAATGACCTCGGTCATCTCCGGTCGGCACGTAACCTGGTCCGTAAGGCCGGGACCGTGGGCCGCCTCGTCTTTTTCAAGATAGGGGGGCCGCGAGGAGTAAACCTCTATAAAATTCAACGAAGCGGCGTGCATCTGCCCCATCCCGGGGCGGCCAGTGGGCACAGCGGTGACACCATAGTGCTCCCGCACAGTTCATGGCCAGGAGAGAACGTGTGTGTTTTTAGACGGTAGGCCTCTCCCCTCCTTCCATAGGGAAGGCAGCGGCGAGCTGGAGAGCCCTTCATACCCCCATTGCTGCCCCGAGCGCGGGAATGCATAAAGCGCATTTTCCACACGTTAAAAAAAAATCGTCAGGACCAGAAGAAATTGGAGGCGGCTTACGTCCAGAATTTAATAACCCAAAGACGAAGCAAGTGAAGAAGAACCAATGAAATGCTAAAGCGTGGCGCTATTATCACTACATGGATACGGTTTCAGCAAGTTCGAATAAGAATGGCTATTCCAGTAATCTAAGGGCAAATTAAAAGGCGAAAATTGTAGCCCTCTTCTAATACGATAACAGAAGCCGGATAAATAGTCGTACGCTATAAATCCATCGTTGAGACATAAAAAAACTAACTTGATCATACTGAAGCATTCGTTTGACAGAAGCGGAGACGTAGAGCAGCCGGCCACGGTCGCAGCCCACTACAAGCAGGAAGCAGTCGCTCGCGGCCAGCAGCACCAGCTCATTCAGTTCGGGCTCCGAGAGGAAGGCCGGGCGCGGCACCGCCGCCAGCGGGCCCGCCGACAGGGCACCCCGCACTGAGCGCAGGTGCTGCACTGCCATGCGGAGAACCTGACCAACACAGCTACGTTACAGCCTTTACTATTACAAATAGGTTATCCCATTGCCGCAATACAAAGCCATTGTGTCTAATCTGTAGAGCTATAATACAGCATTGGCTGCTTTTGTTCTCTTAGTTGCTTCTTTAACCTTGTCAGACCCTGAGTACAAATTTTTGTACATTACAGTCAAATTTCAGATTTAGGTGAATTATACAAAAATACCATCTTAAGTTAAGTACAATCAGCATCAAATGGGTATATCATAGCGACCAACGTGTCTGATTGTCTGACTGTCTTGACATAAAGAATTGTTCCGATATATTTGGACTACATTAAATCTATCAACCCTTTTTCTTTAGTTAGTCAAGCTTTTTCTACGAAGAATGTTTAAGTTTAGTGTCTGTAATGAACGGTGTCATTTAGTGCATTTATAATCAACTTCCATGCAAAGAGTCGATACATTGTTCAAAAGATAAGCAGAAATACCAACTTTCATTTAACACTTATTTACCAGATGAATCATTTAGTGTTTATTGACGTATCTGAGTATAGATACTGCCATCCACGAAGCAGGTGGGTTTATCAAAATGAATCTTTTACAACATAGTAATAAGATCCAAGGTAAAAGTCTTCGTGAATGGCACCTACTATACCGCCATTATTGTAGTATGCAAGCAAACCTCACCGTAAGTTTGTCGAGCTTGCGCGCCATAGCGCCGCACATGGGGATGATGGTGCTGAGTTCCGTGATGTACTTGTTCATTTTGTCCCGCCGCCGCTTCTCGATCTCAGAGTGGTTTTGTCTGCGGCAAAAATATAATATTGAATTAAATTTTAATCCGAAGAAAAATGGTTTTGATGCCCGAAACTTAAACTTAATTCGAGGTTTCGAGGACGATTTTAGCCTTTAGTCCCATCTCGTAGCCAGATTTGGTAGCTAGCTACGAAATGAGAAAAAAGTGTTTTCCCATCTTGTAACTAGCCAGATTTCCTTTAACAATAGGGCAAAGAGATTGGATTAGGATTTATGAATTTCTGTTTCGTAGCCAGCATCGAATCGGGATTATTTCTCCCGTTTCGAAGCCAACTTCAAAACCTGGCTATGACGTGCGACGGAAGAATTCCCGTTTCGTAGCCAGCTTCGAATGGGGAATATTTCTCCCATTTGGAACCCAGCTTGAAAACCTGGCTACGAGGTGGGACTGAAGTATTCCCCTTTCTTGGCCAACTTCGAATGGGGAATATTTCTCCCATTTGGAAACCACCTTCAAAACCTGGCTATGAGGTGGGACTTCAGAATTCGCGTTTCGTAGCCAGCTTCGAATCTGTAATATTTGTCCCATTTGGAAGCCAGCTACTAAATCTGGCTACGAGACTAAGGGGATTTTAGTATACATTTCTAATATTTATTCGTTTTAGTTGTTGTAACTAGGTACGAGTTTGTATCCATAAAAGCGACTATTCGATGAATTGATAGATTAGTAGCAAAAAAAAAAAGAAAATTTCTAAATGTCAGTGAAAATTAGAACACATAGAAAAATCCGAAAAGTAAAGCTATGGCCGGGAATCGAACCCGGATCCTCGTCATTCCGTGACGCGTGCTATACCCCTACACCACTCATAGCAGGTAAGTTTAGTAGCACTAAAAAAGTGAGTAAGTAGGTATTACTTATTCTAAATGATGCAGAATGAGCCACTTTACTACGCAAGGAAGCCCAGAAACCAGTTTCGGAAACCGAAACTAACCAGATACTTCAATTTCATATAACTCGCTAAAACCGAAATCGAAAGTTCGTTCTGACTCTTATAACATTACTAGCTTCTGCCCGCGACTTCGTCTGCGTAGAATTATACATAAAAACCTTCCTCTTGAATCACTCTATCTATTAAAAAAAAACCGCATCAAAATCCGTTGTGTAGTTTTAAAGATATAAGCATACATAGAGACATAGGGACAGAGAAAGCGACTTTGTTTTATACTATGTAGAGATTTTCAGTCATTACGACAGCGGATTTATTATGCTAAAACGGAATGAGAATATTTATATGTTAAGGTACTCACTTCTTATCTGGTGCCATACGAGATTTGCATTCATCGCCGCCGTCATCGTCGTAAGCGCTGCTTGCTCCGCTGCAATTGCCACCGATTAGTAGTAATATTTTTCTGTCATATTAAATAACTCAATTGATTCAAAGGGAATATAGTGAATACTAGTTTCTGTCCGCAACTTCGTCTGCGTATTATACATACGAGTATAAAACTTCCTCTCGAATCACTCTATCTATCCGTCTCCCTCACTCTCACTCTATCTAATCCGTTGCTTAGTTTTAAAGATCTAAGCATACATAGGGACAGACAGCGGAAAGCGACTTTGTTTTATACTATGTAGTGATGATTGATAATGAGTGCTTATTTTGATAAACGTAATTGGGCAAGAGTTGAACTAAAACCAGGCAACAGGTGTGTGTGTGTGTGTGTGTGTGTGTGTGTGTGTGTGTGTGTGTGTGTGGGCGCGCGCGTGTGCGTGCGCGTGTGCGTGCGTGTGTGCGTGCGTGCGTGCGTGCGTGCGTGCGTGCGTCTGTGGGGTAGTCTTCATAGCAAGGTAATTTAATTACTTTTAGTTCATGGACACGTACCTACTTGTCGGTGTTAGTGACGGTTGAAATGCTTTGCGGCCTTAAGCGGCGGTTTTGGTCAATATAATACAAAACCTAAAAAACAAGAACTACCTACTTATCGTAAAAAAGACAAATTCCTAGTAAATTAATACTAACTACATCAGGCGTGATATTCATCGCTTAAGTTTTGATCAATATTGACTATCAAACTTCCTAAAGGTCCAGATCTATTAAAGGAGTCGTCCTTGGGGAATAAACCTTGATGAACCAATTACCAAAGATCAAGGTATCTTACTGAACACATTTATTTGGAGTCAAATATGTAGGTAACTACTTTTAAGATAGCCGGTATATTAGTCTGTATGGAGGTACTCATTGTTTCTAAGGAAACCATCAAGTTTGTATTTTTATAGCCATACCGTTTTCCAGCCCTTTCAGAATTATTTTTACAATCCCGAGAACAGCAAACAATGCCAACGAGTTTCATAAACAAGTACTTTTTACTTGTTTTGAGTTTCTACCTACAGTGAAAAAGTTTCAAACACTTTTTAAGTTTCAACAAACTCGTTATAGCTGGAAAGGTCAGGTTTTATATAAACGTGCGGACGTTTGCGAGAGCGAGTTACGCGTAGGGTTGGGAAGCGAACTCAGGTGGCAGGTGGAGGAGCGCGGAGCCGCGTCCGCAGGCACGGGCTCCGAGGGGTTGGACGACAATGAGGTCGCCGGGCAACGGACTCTTTGTCGCTGGTCGCAGCCGTGCCTCACTCACCCGGCTTTAATTAAATTCATTGTAGTAACTTATTTTTCAGGACCGGTCTCAAGGTTTCCAGTCTCGGTCGAAATAACTTGTATGGTTTCACGACGAACGAAGTATAGACTGCAGTTTTTAGGTCAATAATTTCACAAAATGGCTAGCATTAGGTTAGCTCGTCGTTTAGTGTAAGAGGCCATTGTTTACATTTTAATTGCTCTTTAAGTTCTTTAAGTTATTGAATGTTGGGTACAATTGTTACGTATATCGTTTACAGTATATTTGCATGAGTATGTCTGTATGAGTTTGTATCTTCCATGCTGGTCTGGGAGTCAAGAAAACACATAGAATGTACCAGTTGCATCTCTTCCCCCGCAGATGGTAAAAGCCGGAATGGGCGACAATCTTAGGAATCATGTCATAGGCGATGCGGCTAGCAACCCATCACTATTTTGATTCCCCTTTCCACCACAATCATGCTAAGCGTGGCTTTTAGGTCTTGTTGCCTTAGGCTCTGTCTACCCCGTAAGGGATATAGACGTGATTTATGTGTGTGTGTGTGTGTATGCACATGTATTTATGTAAGTATTGGTTGAGTAACTTGAGTATTTTCGGGTAAATATTTTAATTTACTTACTAAGATGACTTGCGCTTTCGTGAAATCGGTGGGGGCGACAAAGCCATGCTAGCGGCGCAGGAGCCGTTGCAGGCTGCCATGTCGAATCCGTCTGAAGTACTGCAATATTTCACCATACCATTTTAACGGTTTGATTTACTAAAATTCATATAATTACATGCGCAACGGTAAAGTAGTAGGGTTTCGTCACCCATATTGAAATATGTTTCATTTTGATGCTTTTTTTACTTCTAAAAGTAGTTTTACGATTATAATTATTTGATTGTAGATCACTTAAAACTATACTTTAGCTCGGTTTCTATATATCTTCCACCCTTATAGTGGAGGCAAAATACGTGAAATTTCACTTAAGTCAGGAAATAATTCTAAGAACTGATGAAAACAATTGTTTTTGATTTGTATGGGTTAGAAATGAAAACTAATACAGCACTTGATATATTCACCCCCCCCCCGGAAAGGGGTGGAATTGGTTGAAAATGGTGTAATAGTAATAACTAAGAAGAAAAAATAGGTGTAGTCTGTGCAATTTGCTATACGTTTTACTACATCTTAATCTATATTTGCACCCGTTATTTAGCTCAATTCAAGCTACGGAACATATAAAAAAAAATCATATAATTAAAAATATACTTTTTGGCATTGCGGCCCCGGGGAAAATACAGAACGCGGTGCAAATTGAGGAAATGATGAGAAAATATATCAAAACACAATACCAAATTTGCACCAGGGTGCGACACCCGGAAAGTAGTTTTCTATGTTTTACTGTCTTTGTACTTCGGGGGAAATTTTGAAATTAGTAAAAATCGTCACAATCGTCTTAACTTGGTTTGATTTACATTCGCACCCCATAAAAAATTGACATTTCTACAAGGAACATGCAGTTCTGTAATACTACCCGCTACCTAGCGTTCGCTGCAATTCCTTGCGTTTAGATAGAACTATGTTTACTAAACTTCCAGTTAAAATTTTCTTTTTTTTATTGAGTGCGAATGTAGTATCTTTTAAATATGTGTTATTTATAAATTTTTACGACTATCTTAATTTCCCCCGAAGTACAATCTAAAAAAGAGTGAAAAAAACATGTTCCATACTTTGCACGGGGGTGCAAAGTTACCTGGGTGTTTATAATACTTTGAAAAGCTTAATGTAAGTTTGCACCAACCGTCTGAATTATCCTCGAGCCGCAATCAGAAAAAAATATTTTACCAAGATTCTATACATCGTACGCCTTTTTAATTAACATACATTATCTACCAAAGAGGACCCTTCACGTGGCTAAACTTGCGCCTAATACCTTTTATCATACTCCAAAATAACGGCATCTGAAGTTTATACCTAATATTTTAAAGTGTTCCGTACATGATAGAAACGGTGCAAACCGAGGGAAACCATCTAGTCGTGCCCTCTAACGATTCCACAAAAAAACACGACTACACGAATTACTTCCATACTTTTCCGTAATTCGACTATACTATTAAGGTACCTACCCATATATATACCATACAAATGAAATATCAATTATTTGAATACCTAGTAGGCCAATTCTTGGGATTCAAATATGAAAGCAAATGGGGAATATCGAAAAAGGGACCTAATTATTGTGATAGCTTACTAATGTTTATCCTTTCTCTTTCGCGAGTCATTCTGCCGCGACGGCTGGGGGGAATGCGGCTGGTGCGGCGCCTGCGCCGGCACGAGCGCACCGGCGGCGTCGCCCGACCCGCCGCCCGCGCTCGCCGTCAGCTCATACGGCGGTGCCTGGCTCGCGTTCGGCGCACTGCAACGGGTTAGCTGTAGTAGTTTGGTACACGGACAAACAACATTGAGTGTGTGTAACAAGATTTGAAGACTTCTTAGAGATTTTCCTGTACATAGTTTGTAACTAAAGGACCAGCTTTCATAATTGTTTTCAAAATATGTATTTAGTGTAACTCCCCTATAAGTGACGTGGGGGTGATTTTTTTTTTGTTTTTCCTCATAATGTGGGATGTCGTTGGAAAGGTCGATCAAAAACATTGTGGGCGTTGGAAACTATTTTTCGATTCAGGGATCCGTATGCGAAATATTATGTTTTTAAGTTCTAATTATCGTTAAGAGTCAAGTGTCTCCCCTCTTGCCAGCTAAACTAAACGGTTCTATTTGGGTAGGTGAAAAAAATTGTGGTAGTAGTTTGAAGAAACTATCACAGCTAGGTTGGCTTTACAATTTAACGAGTAATATTAGACCAACTTTTAAAATATACTTGAAACCGTGACCTAAATCATAGTAGGTAGTATCGAATAAAAATTAAAAATAATGATTATGTTTGTATTCATAATATCCACATTTTGTGACAGGCAACAACTACGAAACCCTTCACTGCGCGTGGACCGACACGCTCTTGGCCGGTTTTTAAGGAGCTCTAAGTTGTTCCGGTCAGAGAATGTTGCCGGTGCTAACTGGTTCCAGATTTTTATAGTGTGCGGCTAATAGTTCCGCTTAAAACGCACGGTACTTACAGATACTGTACCTAACCATTTTTAAATGACCTCATGCCAAACTCATTTTTAGCAAATATACTACGTGTTTTTAACTTTTACTAACTTTTTGTTCAACCCGTGAAAACATCCTATACACTCGACTGTTAAATTACCTTGCACTTGTATGAGCTTACTATACAGGCTGGTCCAAAGACTGACGTCTAAAAAAAAATTTACATGCCTCACATCCGGGGCTATCCGATTATACCCCATGTATGTTGGCCGATTTTTTGTAGTTTTCGAGTAATTAATTTTTAAAGATTTTTTCAAGAATTTTCGGGCCGAGCAGTTTATCATCATGTAACTTTTTTTGGTTACGTTTTTCTGAGTGTTTTTTTTTATGACATTATCCTCACAAACTGCACTTTCACACGTAAAATAATCAGCTTCCGAACCTTGAGCCGAAAGTGAAAGTTTTACCTTTGAGCAAATCGAAGTTTGATTTTGTAATAAAAAAAAAAACTAAAAATCTCAGAATTCAAAGTAATTTTAAAAACTTCGCCAATCTCTAAACTTGCAGAATAATACAACAAAAGTGACACACACTAGGTCATAATTTGCTGGATTCGACTTTCAAACGTACTAATTACTCGAAAACTACAAAAAATCGGCCAACATACATGGGGTATATTCGGATAGCCCCGAATGTGAGGCATCAACATTTTTTTTAGACGTCAGTCTTTGGACCACCCTGTATGTAGAACGCGCAAAATGAAACGTCTCTATGATAATACAGCTATTATACTTAAGTCATTAAAAAAAGATTGAGTAGAGTTGAATAAGTCCTCTTTTTTTGAAGTCAATAGAAAATGATCGCAACTACTAAAAACTAAAAACACCAAATTAAAGTTTCTTTTGCCTGTCTGGCTGCATTTCACTGAACAGTCCACTTAGTGTGCCCGAGTTCAAAGCAAATATGCAATATCAAATTTTGTTAGTTTTGGTAAAATATATAATATCCGCACAACGTCACATTAGAGTATTTTATTGGAATATAATGCAACAAGCGCTATTGCAAGCGCTACCAATTCGATTCGAACACCACGGGAGTAGTACGGGCACAACATACCTATAGAAAGATCTTAGATACATACGTTTGTGATGTTTATTAACTTTATCGATTATCCTAATCATGTCTACTAACATAAGCGAGAGCTTGAAGCACAACATTGACAAAAACTTCTTAAACATACAAGTCAGTAGGTAAGGCCGGTAATACAGAGCATAGTGAATTTCCACATAAACAAATGATGTTTAGCCGCTCCCTGGTTTCTTTCAGCAATAGGTAGTCGATATCGCATTACGCTGTAGTTCAAGTACAGGGTTACGATTATTACGCAACCGTCCCACAGACCGCGCGGTGGACGCAAATATGCCACGCGTGGCTTATTCTTAATAGCATATTGTACTTGAAACATAATATTTACTTACCTTCAAAACTCAACTGCTCAATGAGATACCTAACTACTCATGAGGTTTGTGTTGTAAAGAAAGCATTCGACTATGAACTGAACCGTTTATTTCATTAAATTTCATATTTAACATTGATTCAAGTGAACTTTACGATGATTTTCTTTTATTATTGGCACTTGAGTATATTTACACAGGCAGTCAATTTACACAAAAACAGCGTGACATGATTGAACCCTACAACGTCTCTATCAGTTATTTGCGCTCGCGCTTAACCATATCATGCGCACGCGGAAGCAGTGCGACCTTGCAACTACTCCCCCCCCCCTACCCCCTTGCTTCAGAACACATCATTGCAACTGCATCAAGTGCAAATGACAAACATACATACTATTATACCTATTCCAGCAGCGAATGAAACATCTACATACTATCATCTTAGCATTGTTCGTCAGCTACCTATCCACCTACTAAATATAATACTAAGTATAACATAAGTGCGTCAACGTTTTATCGTTTAATGAAATCAGGTAAGGCATAATAGAAATGAAAATAATGTCAATCATGATGAATGCAAATTGTAACGTACCGTGCCTGCGTATATATAAAAAACAATAATACCTACATGTAGCACGAGTGCCTCTATTGCTTCAATTGCAATTGGCAAATGGTAATAAATTTGGATAGGTAATTTGGAAAAGTTATCTGTTTCCTGTTTCTTCCCAATTTTGTTTCACGATTTTCGGATAGATATTTCCGATTACATAGATCTTTTGATTTTCAATTAATATTTTTAGCCATAGAAGTTTTACTCCACCCACTAAGGTAATGTTGGTAGTACCTAGGTAGTAACTATTTAGCTACCTACCAATACCATAGCACGGTAGGTACGTATGCTAAAGTAAGTTACCATGCGTCAACTTCCATAATCACTATTGAATCACCGCTTTATCGATTGTGTAACTGCTAGGTAACAAATAAAGATGGAATATATGCCTATAATAGTACAAGCTCCTGCTGCATGTTAATTACTAAAAAAGGTACCTACCGACGCGCTAAGGCACGTTTCGTATATCAGCTACATACACATTTGCAGATTTGATCGAGTCTAGTTGGTTTATTACCTAAGTACCGTTAACGATACATATATTTTCATACAAAATCCGTTTCATATAAAAACGACTTAATTCTATACCGTTGCGGACATTTGTCTTGTAGCGCTGAGCTGAATAAATACTGTTGGAATTCTGTAGTATAATTAATTTTATTATAGTAACTGTCATAACAGATTTCACTACGTATTGTTGTCCATAAATATAAAGTAGATATGTACAACGTACGCTGATAAAGGAACGGGGATCGTTTTGTGATTGTCGCAGGTAATTAGCTATTTCTGAGCCAGCCGTCCCTGAGCAGTGCGAGCCCGTACCAGTGCAGCAGTGTGGAAATGGTTCTGACTCTACGTAACGAAATTAATTCCTATGAAAATTTTATTAGTATTCAATTTTCGATTCTTTCCTAAAAGCAAAGTTCTTGTCGAGGAGGAATACTAGGTATATTTAACTTGACTCGTATGCTTATCGCTTCATTCAACTTAATTTAAGGGTCAAATAGCAATCGAATTTGTACCACTTCCAGTGGTCAGATTGACTTGAAATTTGGTACCTATATTGATGACAAAAATGTCAAAATAAGAACGTGCATCAAAAACATGAGGAAATAATATAACAAAATGCCATCAGCAAAAAAAAATGTACCTACTTGTTTGTTTTAGTCGTCATTTTCGACAGCTTTTAACTACCTACTTTTAAAAGTAACGAAAGTTAAAGTTGAATGGTTATTAACGAATTTAGGGTCCAGTGCGTGTAGAGTCGGATCGGCTTGTCGGTCTACGAATGACAAAACTCTAGTTTAGATAAGTACTTGAATTATCTGTACCTTTAATACAGTAGTTTCATTGTTAAAACGTGTGATTTGTGTTTCATAAGATTGGGCTGATTAGAAAAATACAACTGGGGAAGTTTCTTTTCATCAATTGGTATAACTGAAACTTATCGAATGTTGAATTGAAGTTATCTTTCATATAAAAATTGGTTGCCTGGGCGGTGTTTTGACTTGCCGCAAGGAGTGTACCGCAGTGGGCGTGGATATCAAGGCCACGCCCACTCCGCTTTGTACGTCTTGGAGAGATTTCATCAGGCACAGAAACCCAATAACGTGATCATAACGTGACCGAGGCAAATAATATTCGTGGACGATACCCTAATATGAATGGTAAACTCAGGAATTCAATATTTTCCAATTATATCTCAACATGTACTAATTGAAACAAAATAGTTCAATACCCAATACAAACTTTTTCACTCTTGATTGTGATATGCACCAGCAATAAGTGCTCAATAGCTGTCAGAGGATATTCTACTGGTAACACCAACTTCTGTTTGAGATATTGGAATGTCACCTTACCGTTATAACATGTTAACGTTCATGGGGGACGAGACGACTGGGAACCTAACCAGCTACATTATATTATGCGCCGGGGTTGTGCGGGTGACGGCAGCTGCCATTGTCAATGGTTTTTTTTTTGTAATTTTATGGCCTGGTTTCTGGACCTTTAAGCCATATTCATATTGTCAATGGTTGATTGATATGAGTGTTGTCTATTAAATAAATGAATAGGAAAATAGTAGTAATAGCCAAAAAAAGATTCTCTTACATGAGTATCAGCAGATTTTAATCTACATAAATAAAAATGAATGTATGTACGCGCATAGCTTCCAAACGACTGCACCAAATTGGATAATTATTTTTTAGTTGTGTTTGTTACTGTTTGGACCAGGTCTGTATAAAATAAAATTTTGAAAAAAGCTCTGGAACGGGAGCGAAGCCGCGGGCAACAGCTAGTTTTATATAAATAACTAGCTTTTGCCGTCGACTTCGTCCGCGCAGGTAACGTCAAAGTGACACACCACCTTCATCCAATAATTTCTTCAAATATTAAGTGATTATTTCCTATCCCATGCTTTTACCTCGTGAGAAATTTACAAAATCCCTTCTAAATGCTCCTTTTTGATCCTCTATAAACAGGTTGGCCAAATACCTAGGATCTAAACTATATGATGATCTTTTTTATTTCTTATCCCAGGGAATTCGCAAAATACAGTAATCAGTTTTCAGATATCATAATTACCTATTGGTATGCCAAGTTTAAAGATTCCAGTAATAATAGTTACGGAGGTGGGACCATTTCAAAGTAAGAATATAAATTCCTTTTACAGCCGCGGAAATTTCGGAAAGACTTGGAATTAATTTTTAGCAGTTTCGATTCCTTACTAATTACTAGTGTGTCAAATTGCAAGACTAATAATTATAGGTACGGCGATAGGGCGCCTGTGCAGCTGACTTATAAACCCCATTTATTCCCTATCCCGAGGGAATTTCTAAAAATCGAATGACCTCTCTAAAGTTTAGAAACCTTCAAAATGCAGTACTAATATAATACGGTGACTTTCGAGACATTCCAACTTGTGAGCTCAACCTTTTTTGAATAAAATCGGAATGAGTTTTTAAAACATGACTGTGTCAAAAATTTAAATCAAAAGCACTAAGGAGTATTGATATCAACTTCAAAGCAAATCAACACCACTTTCTACCCCTTTATAACCCCGTTAGGGTATGAATTTCATGAAAATACGAAACACGTGTTTCATCAATTCTGTTATAGAATGTTTACGCAAAATTTGAAGTAGATCGGACCAAGGAATCACGTTGCCCCGTACAAACTTTGCCCCCCTTTTTCACCCCCTAAGGGGTAGAATTTTGGAAAAATCCTATCTTATCGGATTGGATGCCTAGGTACGTTATACAAAGAACAAGCTCTCCAAGTTTCAGGTCTTTACGATCAGCGGTTCAGGCTGTGCGATCCGTCAGTCATCAGTCAGTCAGTCGTTCAGAACATTTTATATGTATATAGATAATAATAAGTTCACCTAAAGAGCGTGTAACGTTGACAATGAGGCGCAGCAATATGTGGCCGGCATATTGCCATTCCTTTGACTCGCACCCAAAACCGATAAAAGAGGGAGCACTGGGTATGAGGAATGGCATAATGTGCGGCATGCTCAGTAACGTCTCAGATAGTAACGTAGCCACGCTACGTCGCTGCCTCGATTGCTCGCCACTTCTCATGCCGCTAGTCGAGTGTATGGCTGCAGCATAACATCTTCTTTAGCCTCGCCTTATCCCAATTCGAGAGGTCGGCTTCGTCAATTTGTTTTATACAGAGTTATTGGTAATTCGACGTATTCCCGTTAGGAGGTGATAGATGTGATTAGATGCGATAATTTTAATCCCCATGTGCATTATGCAAAAGTGAACTATTTTTGAGATATACATTTTTCAAAGTTTTGTTCAAAATAAGTCAATAATGCAACTTCAAAAATTCATTTCAAAATAATTATCAATTGAAATATTTTTTTTCTTCTGATTTACAAAAACGATTAAAACACTGGTTATTGATCACTATTCAAACAACAATTTTACTATCGCTCCAAATTTAAAAATACGAGACGGAAAACGATATTATTTCAATGTTTTTTTACATAAACACAGTATTTATAGCTGTTTTTTAAAATAAATAAAATGCAACCTGTTATTTTGTCGTAGTCGTTGAATAACGCACTTGCACTACGTCACGATCATTTCCTCATAATGTATGGTTCTTTCAAGCAGTTACTAACGGATATTTTTTATTAGAAAATCGTTAAAGATACTTAATGGGCGTTATAGACTTGGCTCTTGGTTCACACAAAACGAGGTTCTATTTTCCTTTACATATTTATTCTTTTCACGGGTACCCAACCTTAAGGCAAACCTGCAAATGGGATGTGAATTTTAAATATTTAGCAGCAGGGACAGCTTGGCTAGACGTCTACAGCAAGAATGTCCTAACTGTAAGGCTTCTCATGAACAACATACCACTAGCAAATCAATATCCGCCTCTAGTTTGCTTCTTCTACTAATACAATAACACTAATTAATACCAATTAACGGTCCTCAAGTAAACTGTTACTTCAAAGTTTGGATTGGAAAGAAGCCTTATGCGTAACTACTAACTCGAGAAGCGCAAAATTATTAGATGTTAATTTGAATTAACACGTTATTGTTTTTATTTTCGTCTGGTATGTTACCACACCTAAAACTTTTAACTAAAATGTGTTTTACCTGGGCTTGAGGCAGAATTCGAAATTAAAAGTGAATATTTAAATAGAAGCCGGTACCAAAAATGACAACGATATGTCATGTTGGCCATAGTTAAAGTCATCATCATCATACTTATTTGTCAGTATCGCCGCCAAGAAAAAGAAAAGGGTACCTACTATATTATTAAAAAATCTTACAATTTAGTGTACTAGCTGTTGCCCGGGGCTTCGCCCCCGCTGCAATTTTTTTTTTCAAAATTTTATTTTATACAAACCGTCCGAATAGTAACAAACACAACTAAAAATGAATTAGGTATCCAGTTCGGTGCAGTCGTTTGGAAGTTATGCGCGTACATACATTTCGGCGATTCATTTTTATTTAGGTATATAGAAGATTTAATGTGACTTTACCTTCATTCCAATTAAGTTGACTAAGATACGGAGATACCTAACTGCTGTTGCCAAAACTCATGCCATTTCCATTTCGTTTTCGATCCATGTCCCCAAGTCCATGTTATTATTAGAACCTTCTGTATTTGTATATCAAACTTTGAAGCATTAAATACTTTCTGAAATAAACAAACATGGCAAATCAATTTTGACATAATAGAGCCCAATAAAAAAGAAATTAAAAGTTGACGCAAGTCATTCATTGTAAACAAAGAAATCGTAAAATATTTTTTGTATTTTGTATAATTATCTTAATACGTAAGTGTTGTGGATAAAATCTGGTCGACTCAAAACAGATATTTTCTCATGCTGAACAACTTACAACATGTTTCAGTCCAATACATGTTATTTTTATTGTGTCATCTCACGTCAAAACACATGACACGGGTCACATTATACTGGCTGGTCGGGTAGCGCACAGTAGTTCATTAAAATTATTTTTTTTGTGGTTTTTCGTAAAAAAATCTAAACACGAAGAGCAGTTTGCAACTCTCCAGCATGAGACGAATCTAATGACATATAATTTATCAAAATCGGACCATAACTGTAGATCTGATGGCTTGTATAAAAATCGGCCTCGCGTATTATATATATAGATAAGTCACAAAAAAAAAAATATATATATAAATCCTGACTAGATTCACATTATTATTAAGGCGGGTTTTTTTATATTAAGGTACTATTTTCGACTAACTTGGGTATTTCTGATCCTTTTTTTGGTATCGGCAATTTGTCTTTTCATTATTAACCCGGCGAGCATAGGGTGAAAACAAGTTACATGAAGTATGAGGCAGGGCATGACACCCACATGGCTTTATTTTGAAACAATTAATTATAGCAGTAGAATAAAATAAAAGATTTATTATATAGTGAAATATTTATTATTTATTCACTTCTTCTAAATACTTATTAAAATTCGCAGAAATGAAACATAAATCTTATAAAAATGAAAATTGAATAAAAATATTTTCCTCGAGAAGAAGGTAATGAGAATTTCATTATAATAAAATAATATTTTATTTTTTTATTAAAAATATTGAACTTTACAGTACTATCGCAATCAGCACAATTTTGACACACACATTGGCGTGCTCCATTCCATACAAATCGGCTTACCACATGCGCTTCAGAATGCTTGCTTTTTTATCCTTTTTGTTAGAACAATCAGTGTATTCCGTAAATCATTGATATAGCCAAATTGATAAAAAACTAAAAACGAGAAACCAAAAAGTCAACTAAGGAAACTAAAAACGAAACCCATCTAAAAACATCTTTACGTAAAAAAAATACGTGAAACATGAGGTAGGGTGACATGACATTACATGACATACCCGAAACAGGTTTCCACTCCACACCCTTATCTTGGCCGGTGTTGGGCGCTACGCTGCAATCGCGCCATTTTCCTTTATCGTACACCCCTACCTCCAACTACTAAGCGCGCTTGATTTGTCAGATGAAGATTTAAAAAAAATCCCCAACATTTAAATGTCACTCAAGTCAAGTAAACTATGAGATACCTAGCCTCACACTCGCCGGGTTCAATTCAAACATAGTACAAGTAATTCTTAATTGTCACCATCATCACCTTTTGAAATCCTTTAATTAAATACCTTCAGTACCTACATAAAATATAATATAATATCAGCAATTTTTTTTCATGTCCCTACCTACTTGCTATATTTGTCCGTAATTATAATGCACGTATTGAAATCTCGAAAACGTTTCTATCGATGTCGGTTTTTTGCTCGGTTGCCCAGGTGCTAACCAGCGCTTACATTGCAATGTTATGTCTAACACGACAATGCGAACATAAAATTACAAGTTTAGATAATATTATAAGGGTTAACCAATCTAGTTTATAGGTCAAGACGACGCACATTATTTTAAACCTGTAAGGAGGGCCAATTGAGTGAAATGCGTTTAGGGCTGAGCCACAAGACACAGTGCTAACAACTTGATGCTAAAACAACTATAATAACCGCAATGAGTTTATTCTATTCACCCCTTATAAAATAAATCTCTACCTGACGCTCATAGTTAGGTAATTGGACCAATAAAAACAAATACTATGGGTTTTTATGAGCATAAAAAGGATTAGTTCGGTGTCATCACTAGTAAAATATGAAATAGACAACCACGTCTCGAAAATATAAATGTGAAAATTCTGTAAATATCTGTAAATTATAATGAAATATATTTAATGAAAATAATTATAACATTTAAAATATTATTTTCACATATTACTTGCAGGTGGAAGAAAGTTAAGTAAGAACTTATGTCATTTTATTAAAGAAAAGGATAAACTCAAAAAAAAATGTTGTTTGTTCAGTCGGTTTCAGCAGATAATCTGTCAAAACTATGCACGAAACTAGAACTGTATTCGTATCAAATATAACAGACTCAAAAAAAAATTGATGTAAAATTGGTTGCCAAGACTCAGAAGCTCATATAAAGCTTTCGCTGTAAAAAGTTATCAGCTCCAAGGAAAAGCAAAGCACCTTATCATTGGCTTTACTAACCCTACACCTTGGTTTTAAGTGTGGCCTGGCAGTTTCATAGCTCTTGCATATCAGAAAATTGAAGATCTGTGACATAATTTTCTACCGTACATACATAAGTCAATTGGACCCGATACAGACTTTTACCCTCTTTTATAGGGGTAGAAGGGTAAACGATACATATTTCTTAATTATTCTGTTCTTTGTATGTAAATCATACACCTTTTACTAATTCTGCATACAGACTGGGGTGCAAGTCCCTTCTAAGGCGTAATTTCTTAATTTTATTATTCTTTGCTTGTAAACACTAGGCTTCATGCCGAATTTCAGCTTTGTAGGACTTTGGGAAGTACCCCAGATTATTGATAAGTGAGTGAGTGACTGACTAAATTGACGTATTATGGGTATCAATAAAATCTAAAGTATAAAAGCTAGATCAACGAAACTTGATGTGTTTAGTAAGTTTCCTAACCACATCTTATGCTGTGAATTTGGGCTCTCTGGTGTTAACTGGGATGATGTTATGAGGGTTTGAAAATACGGCGAAACGGTTCGAGAAAAGGTTGGTAGTGCCTCGCCATCTTTTCTTTTCGTCTTGACGGGGGCACTACCGTGCTCCCATAAATAATACCTACTACTACTAATTTATAAAATAATATCTTAATGATCCTGGACACAATATTTACAAGAGCTAAATACATTAAACGCAAGGTAAAAGGCCTTCGAAATAAAATAGAAATTCGGTTTCAGTTGTAGATAGTACTAAGTAGACACAATTTATATTGGAGCTGTGACTGGTTAGGGGTTAGAATAAAAAAAAGTTCAAAAAAGACGAAACTACTGTTTTTGGGAAGTAAACTGAAACAAAAAGTAAAGTAATGTATGTACGCAGATATCAACTTTGCTTTTATCATTTACTAGCGACCCGCCCCGGCTTCGCACGGGTGCAATATAAACCTTCCTCTTGAATCACTCTATCTGTTTAAAAAAACCGCATTAAAATCCATTTCGAAGTTTTAAAGCTCTAAGCATAAATAGGGGCAGACAGACAGCGGAAAGCGAATTTGCTTTATACAATGTAGTGATGCTTTTTTTGCAGTCTCTTGCAGAAAACTAATAACGACAAACATACGTGAATTTTCTTAACCGCCCTCGCTGACCACCGATTTATTTAAGTATTTTAATCTTCAGATAAGAAACATTCTATTACTGATTAATTCCACAACGGCATCGCATAAATTCTAACTTTTGCCTGTCAATCATAATGTATTTTGTTAGACTATATTTTTGATATATCTATATATTTGATTTCAGGTTACTATAATAGCCCTGTTTGTCTTGCATCGCTAATCATTACGGCAGTTTATTCTAATGCACTAAACATAAACACACAAATTTTCTCAAAAATCGGTTCATAAACTAGCGTGTAAAAAAGCGGCTGCGACTCGGTGATGAAATTGCCGAACCCTAAAAGATTTCAAACAACTAGCCATACAATGCCAATTAAAAATAACTGTGACTTCGTAAGAATCGCACAGGATCGTGAAATTTCCCCATTTTCTTTAACTCTCTTTTTAAAAGTTATTCACTCTGAACTTAATTAATTTCTGTGAACGGGTTGAAACTAAGGTAAGAGCCTATTTTAATTGGATTATTGATTTTATTTTAACTGGCTGAATTTTTTATGCAAGCTCATCTCTAATATCGTGTGAAAGAATCAATTTAACAGACTTATTCGATTTGTGAATTAAGAACTTGCACTGGCTTCTCGCTCCTCGGCACACGTTCTGTTTTCATCTGTTCCATTTACAATTTGGACAGTAATCTTCATTTAGTACTTGTGCTAATTTGAGCAATATAGTTGTCGGCGAAAGCTCGGACCTCAGACCGCCAAATACTGTAATGTATTGTATACCAAGTATCAATTGATACTTGGATATGGTATACTTGTTTTTTCTGGATCTCGTTAAAACTTTCCCACAGTATCTGGACCCCGCCTAAAACTACTCCCAAGTAGCAATGGCTTCTCTAAATTTTGAATCATAGATATCTTGGAGTCAAACAGCCATTTTTCGCCATTGTTTTGGCTAAGTAAATTTTTTTCTTAAATATATCTAATGGAAAGCTAGTGGACAGAGTTTAGTAAAAGTGGGCACAAGTTTTCAGTGTAAGTTAAGGTCGACTTCAATACTTCTTTAAATTTACACTTAAACCCTATTTAAGACAAGGTATTATGAAAGGCCATAACATTATCTTCAAGACATCCTATAGATTTACTTACTTACTTTTAGTAGTCCTTTGCATAGTACATCGGAACCCAGGAGTATACATTTTCCCGGAGTATTTCCACAGGTGGTTGTGTTAGTTTGACTGAACATCCCTAGAAAGATTTGAAATTGAAATTTTTGATACAAAATTGAGTCCCGCTCTTGACGCAGTTCACTTGGAACATTGACGAATGTATGGAAACTGTCAACTACGATTAAAACATCCAGACAAACTAACTCAACTACCTACTGAAATATTTCGGAACAAATTTAAAATTCCCTGTTTTTGAAATGTAGAGTTCCTTTGATTCGATGAATTCTCAACGTAGGCGTGCCACAGGTATACTTTCGTTAACCTTATACTTATAGGTACCTGCACGTACAGTCAACAGCGAAAGAAACTAATGAATTATGCTCCCAAAATAATATAAACATTAAATTAAGTCAAATGTCACTGACTATTGTAGTTTATTAGAAGTAAGTGATCATAAGTAAGTCATAAGTAATTGATCACATTTATTTCAATCATTAAAAACTATGTGACATGCCATTGAAACAGTTAAAGTCTTTCAAATTAAAGTTATTATCTATAAAATACGGGTTTATGGGACACCTCAGAGTACATGTCAGATGCTCGGTTTATATCGGCTATATTCGTGAGACAAACATGCGAAGCAACTATAACACCTCTCATGTCCGCCAAAGTTTGAAATAAGGTCTTATTACATCGGCTCGATTTTTGGCTATATTTTAAATAAATCCTTTTTTTATCGAGCTTTCATTCAGATATTTCCGACAATTCGAAATGTTCTTTTTCTTTAGTTATTTACTTGACACATTCATAAAAATGACATGGTATATATATATTTTTTTGGAATATTGATTTGTCACTTGTTTCTGTATCGGTGTTGTTATTTATGATCACTTTCTTTTGACTAATTAAAACATCACTTAAAACTGACACTTTGGTACTTGTTATATCTGGCACGTCATGCTAGAACATTTTTTGAAACGTTTTGATCACTTACTTTTGACGTTGACTGTACCACAAAGTGCAAAAAAATACATATTTAAATTACATATATTTTTTGCAGGTATAAACGTGGTAAGGAAAGTAGGTACTTTTAACAGTGAATGAGGTCAATAATATACGTGTACATTTTTACAACGCATTAATTCTTGATGACACGGCAGAGAGTTCACTTGTAAGGTACTTGCTGCATTTAAATTTATCTTAATAAAATGTATTTTAAATGGTGCACTCAATCATTGAAAACAAACATCAAATCCTAAGGCGTTTAAAACAGTGTGAGAGCTTTGCCATATTAGCCGTAGCCGTAGTACGTACAATATACTCGTACATACGGCGACACTTTTAACAAACCATTTATGAAAATTATAAAAACGCATAAGTGCATTAAAAGATCTTAAAAGCGTTTTTCGATATCAAAAACTTACTAAAAGTATGGAAACGATGTGGAGTTGACACCTCCTAAGGACCAGCTGTTGTCTAGATCTACCCTTGTATACGCAGTCGTTGGCACGGGATAACTCATGACACGGCTGCTTTATGCACGTGCACTTATAATCGTAAAAAAGTTTCCTTTAATATCACTAGCACATATACGTATGCATTGTAATCACACAGCGCCAAAATCATGCGCTTACCAAATATATACAAAAACACGACCACTCGATAGCGCTCCCGCTTGTCGAATGAAAAAGTACTTATACACCCGTAAAAATGCGCGCAAAGCGCAGGGTTGAAAATATGTACGTCATAACTTTTATATATAGAACTTCCCGTAATAAGTCACTTCAGTACATCCATCAAAGTACTTTAAAAACAAGTAAGAAAGCCTTAGAACAGGCACAGCTCTGCTCACCTCATTGACGGATAATTTTTGCTAACAAGTACGATTTCTTTTTGTATCAATAAACGTGAATCTCCTATTATATGCCTACCTGAGCACTCAGAACAAGGCAGATTGAAACATTAGCATTATACTCCAGGCTACTTCGACCGCCGCGCAGGCCAAATAAATGTATCACTTTTATCACAACCCTAATCTACCCCTAATTACAAACCCAGGCTTTTTCTAGCATGTTTGATTAGGTACTTGTTTAAAACGAATCCAGGAATGTTTCAATGGTAAGTACACTTCCCAGGCTTTATGTTTAATTTCGTTACTATGACATTTCAGTATGAAGTTTCATGTTAGTAAACATGCAATTAATTAACCTACTTTAAAAAAGGAGGTGGTTCTGAATTCGTCGACAACGAAAGCCACAGGTACTAAAAAAAAATACTTTTCAATAATAAAATACAAAATATAAAAAATAAAACGAGCCCAATTAAATGGCTTTGAAATGAAGTCACACAAAATTGCGCACAGGCCTAACCAGTTGCTCATATTTTTAAACCTTTATTTCCCGTGGCACTACTGTCCAAAGACTTCTATTTCAAAATCAAGTTTAACAAAGTCGACGGAGCTCCGCTTCCGCAAAGGTTTTATTTCTAGATATTTTTGGTCTGACTAAATTTTGCTTTTTAGTTCTCAAAGTACAGTTTTTTTAAGTTGGTCTGCTATTACTCGTAACTTAAAGCGGTAGTAGGCTTTAAGGCTTAGTAGCTGTGATAGTTTTCTTTTTAATTTCGTTATTACTGGTTGGAACGTAATCTGGTACTTTCCCGCCATTGTATTCTCTACCTCTTGCAGTAGGTATATTTTTGTCCAAAAAACTATGATTATATTTTTAACCTTTTCCGAGTAATATTAAATAACATGCAGTTAAATTTCAAAGCAATATACGAATCAGTTCAACCGTGACAAGTAATGGAGTAAGTGAGCTTATTTCCAATTGTAAACTAACAACCACAAAGCCACATTTCATAAAAAAATAAAAGAATGGTGGTTTAAATACGTCCATAATTAGGGTCATCACACTTTTGAAAATACCTCATTCATAATAATATCAATAAGATTTTTACTATGTTATCTTGTATTAATATTGTTTTATTACTTTCATATGAATATTGTAAAAACCTAACATAAAAAATCAAATAAATAAAAGAAACAATAATAATAAAATAATAGTGAGTTGTAATGCGTGCTATCCAATTCTGCATCACATTAGTGATTCACCACTTACACCGTTGTAGCACTAAGTAAAAGCGTAAAGGCATAGTTACCGGAATCATTTTTCCATTAGGTCCCACATGTAACAAATCTATTCTTCCCGCGACTTCATCTGCGTAGAATTATACATATAAACCTTCCTCTTGGACCACTATCAAAATCCATTGCGTAGTTTTAAAGATATAAAGGCATACATAGGGACAGACAGACAGCGGAAAGCGACTTTGTTTTATACTATGTAGTGAAGTGGATTACGATTATTGTAACTATATATAGTAGTAATAACTATACTATTAGATTATGATTACACATTTTTTTTCATTTTCCTAAAAAAACAAGTGAGTTTTGTTCACTACGCCACGCAATGACTACATTTTACTATCGAGATCGATCGTACTATCTGCTTGCTCAACACTACAGTAAATTGCATACAGGCATATGTTTTATCCAGATGTAGTTAATGATCATACAAATCATGTGAGAATTATATTTATCTAGCCACGTATCATTAGTGCTCCAAAGGGCGTTCAGAAACCGTAGCAAATGACCAGCATTATTACACCCTTAAAAATCTATACTGTAATAACATTACAGTACAAAAATCTGTACTTTAATATTATTACAGTACAGATTTTACCATAACCTTACAAAAATCTATACTGTAATAACATTAAAGTACACACTCGTGATCCTTAAGACCCTCATTATACTTATATAAAATACTATTTGTTAGTAATTTTTTTAAGTTTGTCTCAGGAGCAATGTATCACGTACAACTTCATTTGACATAAGTGTTATGACGTTTACGTAGGTAGCTAGGTACGTCTCGGAGGTACGATAATTAAATCGACGCATTGAGTGATGCATTGCTTGCTAAATTAATTAGTAAGAAAAATAAAATTCAAGTAATGTTTCTGTTACACATGTTTTTACGTTAATTAGTGATACCACCGTTTGTCCCGCTAATCCTGCCAACGAGCAGGAGTGCGTAAGCTGCTGTGTTCGAGAAGTAACACAGCCGGTAAAATTACTGGCTCATAAAATGTCATAACATTTTATCCTTCTAGACTGGCAACGCAGCTGCAATACTTTGATGTTGCAAGTGTATAGACACTTGCAACGTCAATCTAGTGATCATCCATACAGGGAGGATCGTGTGAACTTACTATCAATTGACACACTTACTCGTTCATCGCCCTATTTTATAAAACTGCCAAAACAATCAATTAGCTGCCGCGAGAAAGGGAGACACTTGACTCTAACAAAAATATGGACTTATACTTAACATTTCGTACAGAACGGAAAACAGTTTTCACACCCGCAATATTTTTGAACGAACAATCCAATGACGCATTGAATGAAAAATCATCCCTAAACTACTAATGTAGAGGTGGGACTTGTCTATCTACGATAAATCAAGATTTAATTTTACCACTTTGTCAGTGTTTTTAATATTATTATATACATTAGGTAAGTATCTTGCTAAATTAAAGTTTTCTAGTACTAAGACTCATAGTCTGAGAATATCTGGACTAGTGATGTTCCGGATATCCGTATCAGTATCCGTATCCGCGGATATTCGAGGGAAAAGAAAAATCCGTATCCGTATCCGTGTCCGTTACTTTTCACGCGGATCTTTTATGGATCTTTTACAGGTGATTGGGTAGAATTAAAATAACTATAAAATTCCATTCAGAGTATCTTTATTTCTTAAAATCAAATATTTGGCACCTTTATATTGCAAACATTTATCACAGTAAGTTACCATACCAATACTACATAACTGAAAGAATCTTTATAATGAGATCAATATTATAGCAAGTTATAACATCACTCTTATGACAATGAAATAACTAAAACTTAAATCTTTTTTTAATAATTATAGTGAGATCAATGGTGATGTCAACTATCGCTTCAAGGTCGCGGGCACCGACACCAATCGAATAAAATAAAAAAAGATCCGTATCCGCGGATCTTGACACTAAATATCCGTAATCATATCCGTATCCGCGGATATACATTTTTAACGATCCGGCACATCACTAATCTGGACTAAGCCGCATGGCGAAACTACTACTATTAGAAACTAGTTGACTACAGAATCCTAAAAACTGAAGGAATACTAATATCGCTAAATAAAAAATATAAACGTCTTGATAATATACTACTCACTGGGGTAGTTCATATTCGAAGTTAGAAGTAGGATGATGTAGATAAAAGTCTTGTAGTCTTACGTAGTCGTGCGACATGTCGCATGCCACTTGGGGCCGGCGCGGCACACGACCGCTCGGTGCGCCTATTCCGCCCAACTAAATGATCAACTACGGCCGGCAAGCACAGCGCGAAACCATATCACTTCTCCGCCACAATCCTTTACCCCGACGACCACGGCCTTACCTACCCCTATTTTGCTAGGTTTACTCGCTACTAAGTAAGTACCAAATTTAATATCTTCTACGTCTCTGTTTGTTACGTTCACGATAAATCGGCATTTACTTATTGAAATTTGGCGAATATGTAGTTCTCTTTAGAGTAGGTTGTTTAAATATTGCCGCAAAGGTAAAGTACTAAAAATATTATACCATTCTAATGGTACCTAAATATTTAGAATGCCGCCGTTTACCTGTTAATGGTTTTCAATATGAATTTTGTATGAATAATTTTACCTTGATATCTACGGCAGGTCAAGAAAGGATAAAGATACACGCGCAATTACTTTACAATTTAAATTTTACATCGACGGCTTTCTAGTCGCTTCAAGCTATGTCGTACTAAAAATTTAGATGGATTATGCTAATTATTGATACCTTACTAGCTTTTACCTGCGACTTCCAACCACTACTAGATATGGCTGTGGAATTTGCGGGATTTGAATTACCATGGAAGTTCTCAAAGATCCCAAAGTTACGTGGCATGAAGAACAACTGCGAAAAATTTCGTAAATGTAAAATTATATAAAGTAACCTTATGAGTTATTTCAGGGAGCCATCTACATACCAAAATGATTCCAAATCCGTCGAGCCGTTTCAGATACACACAAACAAGCAGAGATTTCTTTTCTTGACTTTCACAATTAAAAATTTATAAAGATTTCATAAATTAATTTCATTTTCATGAAGCCATGAACGACATGAAAATTCATCCTTTTCCTCCAAAGTGCTTCTATCTTATCATTCCAACTACCATTATGTATGTACTTACATACGTATTGTAGCGAAGCGTACCCGAAACTAGAAAAACTTCGGGCAAGCCCCACACACAACATCTACGTGCGATGCACAGTAAATAAAACGTTAATTTGACATATAAACTCTATTTATTTTAAAACACAACGCACAGAAATTGCACGTAATACGTAACGTAGTTAAATTATTTCATAAAACACAGCTTTTAAAAGGGTTGACGAAAAACAAAGTTAAGCCGAAAAAAATACACAAACATACAGGAGGTCTACTGTGGACTTTTAAAATTTAGAAAATTAAACTTAAAAAGTAAACGCATGTAGTAACGCTTTAACAAAAGTACAGATCCTACAATTTACCAAATCAGCAAAAATATGGTACTTCAACTAAACTGCAAATTGGAAACGCAGTGCAACATTTCACAGTATCACGCTATACAAAATCGTGACGTAAGTGGTACTTATAGTTAAATAAGTTGTTATGCGCATAAAACTCACCAACTAAAGATATAAAACTTACGCTAGCGTTATAATTAGAATTCCACAGATATGAAAATTGCAGCAACTAATGGGAAATCATTACAGTTAAAACCATACAAAAAAAATGACATTATACTAACTACACTGCGAAACATATTGCCGTTTGAAAACACGAATCTGTGTAATTTAGAATACTAGACGGTAGAGTTTAAAGGTAAAAATAGGAATAACGGTCAAAGTAAGTAAGATAATTAGTCAATAGGTAAAGATCATTTCACGTGCTGGTACTAGGCGAGAAGTAGATTCCCCGTCACAGGATCCGGTAAATAAGTCAGCAAGTATGGCCAGATACTACGCTCGCCGCTCGCCTGCGACCGTGGGCCGAGCGCAGCATGATGTTAGAAAATACAACGCCGTAGGGTGAAAGCTGAAAAGAAAGCTGATCATGAACAACGGAACCAAGAAACAGCAAACTATATCCTGAACGCACAGCACAAAGCACAACAGAAATAAGATACATACCCGAAACTACTAAATAGTATCCGGCTTTTTGGAAACAGAAGAGATCTTTAACCACAAGCTCGCAGCGGATAGTGGAAAGTCTGGCGGATGGATGGTGGTCCGTTTGTGTAATTGAACGAATCGCTGGCACTTTTACTGCTCCACAAGATTGCATAAACACAAAACTCAGCCAAAATTACACTATTAAAAATGTTCACCGAAAAAGCTGGTGCCGCTACCACAGGAAAATTCTATCTGACAGCCCCTATTTCAATGACAGCCATGTAGAGCGTACTATATTAAAATTTAAAATTCAAATAAAATCTTCACTGAAAGAAAATCAACAAAACGGCCAGTATGCAATTTTAATAAATAGGTTATTAACAATCAAAACTTTTTACCAAAACAAGATACGCTATCATGCAGCAGAATTATGCTGCAGTTATCCCCCTACTAAAATCAAAAAAAACTTTTGTCCAACCCAAAGAATCAGCCTGTATAATCAGTGTCCCAATGAAAAACCCTAAGCCAAGTACGACAATACCAAAAAATGACTAAGTGACAACCCTAAAAATGAAAAAATAACAAGACAATCCATTAAACTAACCTAACCCTATTTGGAGACTACTAGAAACCAAGACAAAAACTAACAGAAACCTAACTAAATACCTATACGCCAGTGTAAAACTAACCACTGATTAGGACAGCTTTACGACACTGCCTAACCGTTGATTGTTCCCACAACTATACACCCCAAGCTAAAAAACCTTTTTACAACACTAAAACCTAACTTACAAGAGAACAAACATAACACTAACAATAATTATCAAATAGAATCAATTAAGTAACAAGCCAAAAAACGATAAACACTAGAATCACTGATACTCGCTGAAAAGTCAAACAGCGATAGAATAAGAACGCTATTACTATACACACCTAAGATCCAGACACCTAGTTAAAATGATAAGGAATCACGGAAGCTGCGTACGAAATTTAAAAAACCAATACAATTCGCTTCGACCACACAAACAAAAGAACTACGCCAGCCCAACGGCGTAGAACTAAGCAGGGCCGTAATTGGGTTTGTATTTTTACGGAAACGTCAGTTACCTATATTAGACACAACAAATGAACACACATACATATAAAAAATGTGAAGTAGATATAATTGATATAATGAAACACTAGAACGTATAAAGGCTGTTCACGAAACTAAGGGATGAACAAAATACCTGAGAAATAGTAACAAAATACACCAACCAAATTTTAAGAGTGATAAAATGTAGTTTAAATAATCACAAAAAAAAAATGTACATGAGCGTGAAAATAACCAAATTGAACCAACCAAAAACAACAGAGCAGTTAGAATGCCAAATTAGAATTTAGAAAAAACCACTTATATAACTAAGCTAACCAAAGAACGATGATAGACCAACATTGACTATTGCACAACCTAAAGAACTAAACAGCAGCATTAAGACTATTTCAAAATATCTTTGATGTGGTACCTCCCAGTACAGGGTGAATCCATATCTGTTAATTCGTATACCTGTGGCGAAACAACACTAGAGACACGACAACATATAAATCGGGGAGCAAATTTACCGCCACCATGGGTATCAGGATTAGCACGTGCAAAATTTCTGCGCCATACAATATCACCAACATTTAATCTAATAGAATTTCTACGAGAATTGTAACGTCTGGCATTGCGCTGAAACCCGAGAACGAGAGCGTCTTCAACCTTGGCGTAAATCTCACGTAGAGTCAGTAGATTAGTCGCACGTTCGTCCCGACTGTCGACTAAACTCGCGTCTCGAGTCTGAACATTAGAACGTGGATTGACCATATCGACTTCACGCCCGTATATCAGAAAATTAGGCGTGTAACCTGTTGCTAAATTGATACACGAGTTGAGATATAACGCAACCTTAGGAAGACATCTTGCCCAAGAACGGCGATCGTTAACGACTAAAATGCTTAACGCTACAACGACGGACTGATTATAGCGCTCAACAACGCTGGCATTTGGACTATAATAAGGCGTGAAGCAAGGCTCGGGTATACCGTATGATGCCAAAAATCTACTGAACGCAACACTCCGAAAAACACTAGCGTTATCACATAAAACGTGTGCCGGCCTGCCGTAACGCAGGAAAACCTCTGATTCTAAAGCCGTAGAAATTGAATTAGCGTCGAATCTTTTTAAAGGAACTAGCCAAACAAACTTGGTAAATACATCGACCATAGAAAGGATATAGCGATAGCCATAGAATGCAGCAGGAAGCGGGCCAATAAGGTCGATCGACAGTAAATCCATAGGAGCGGAAACTTGTCTTGGATATAACATCTGACCACGCGGCTGGGTGTTCGCGATCTTGTAAGCTTTACAAATAGCACAACTGGAAAGCACCGAAGAGATATCACGAAACATATTAGGCCAATAATATATCTCCCTAGCCTTGAGATAGGTTTTCATCACTCCCGGATGGATGTTAGGAAACGAATCGTGTAACTCGTTGATTGCCATTGCTGACTTCTCAGAAGGCAAAACAATACGCCACTGATTAGGAGTCAAAGGATTATCGACAGGCAACTTGCGTAAAAGAACTCCATCATTTATACTATACGCTTGGAACATTTGAGGAGTTTCTAAAACACCGCGGTAAATTTTCCTGTACCATTGATCTGAAGTAGAATTCGGCCCTTGATCAAATGTAATAAGATTAATGTGCAGACGTGACAAAGCGTCCGGAACGACATTCAAACAACCCGGTTTATGTTGAACTTCGAAGTTATATTGAGATATAATGGTAGCCCACCGTGCTAAGCGCCCAGTAGGGTTATCAAGTGTAAGTAACCACTTCAACGCTATATGATCAGTGACAATGGTGAATTTCATACCGTCAAGATATCCACGGAAATGTTTAATAGATTCTAATACTGCGAGAAGTTCGCGCTCAGTAGTGCTATAATTGCGCTCAGCCTTTGTAAATAGACGCGAATAATACGCAATTGGATGTTCAACGCCATCAATAGTCTGTGCCAGTACAGAACCAAGACCCACTGACGAAGCGTCGCATTGAAGAATAAATGGCTTAGTGAAATCGGGACATGCCATAACGGGCGAATTCATCAAAGCCTTTTTGAGGTCGTTGAACGCTGCAGAAGCAGCCTCATTCCAGTCAATTATATCACGACCTTTTTTCTTCCCTAAAAGAGCAGTCATAGGTGCAATGATCGATGAAAAATTATTGACGAAACGCCTATAATAGGAGCACATTCCTATAAAAGCACGCAGAGATTTAGCAGAAGTAGGGGTCGGATAATCACTGATAGACTCCAGCTTCTTGGGGTCAGTTTGTAAACCACTTTCATTTACCACATAACCAAGATATCTGAGTTCGGGTTTACAAAATTCACATTTTTTCAAGTTAACTGTGAGACCAGCCTGAGACAGTCTATCACAAACTTTTCGTAACAAGCGAAGATGACTTTGGAAGTCACGAGAAACCAAAATCAAATCGTCAACATAGCCGAAAACAAAATCCTCGGAGTCTGGGGTAAATTCAAAATTAACGATTTTATCTGTCAGCCTTTGCATTTCAGATGCGGCGTTGGTCAACCCAAAAGGCATACGCACGAACTCGAATAAACCGCGTTGCGGCACTATAAAAGCCGTCTTTTCGCAACTGGAACGGTCGGCCAGGGGAATCTGCCAAAACGCGCTACTGAAATCCAAAGAAGTCAAGTATTTCGCGCCGCGTAAATTATCAAGAATATCCTGAATGCGGGGTAAAGGATACGAGTCACGTACAGTAACAGCGTTCAACTTCCTACTGTCAACACAGAATCTCACGGAACCATCCTTTTTGGTTACCATCACCACGGGACTAGCCCACGGCGAATGGGAAGGTCGAATAACGCCCATCTTCAACATTTTGTCAATCTCATCATTGAGTAATTTGAGTTTAACGGGTGACGTAGGGTATGGACGTTGACGTATCGGTAATCCAACGGTTTCTATTTTATGAGAAAGCCAAGTTGTACACCCTAATCCCTTCACATCAGTAGATATCTCTTTGAACTCATCGATCACGGTTTGCAACTGGGATTCTTGTACAGATGACAAAGCCCAACGTGGTTGAACAAAACGTACCTCATCCACGGCCTGGGATGGACTGATAGTTACAGAACGCGGAATGAAAAGGACACCAGAAAATTCCTGATCAAAAGCTCTACTTAATACTGACGTAAAACCGAATTTATTCCAAAATTCGATACCTAAAATAAATTGAGTAGGTAAATTCCTACCAACCAAGCATGAATGGAACACAATCGAACCATTAAAATGTATGGGAAGGTCAGCACCCCCCAGTATCTCAATCGGAGAATTATCAGCCGAAACCACAGACGGCCGAATCTTGGTACAAAAAGTGATACCTAAATCAGTCAAAAGCGAAACATCAACCAAAGAAGTTTGAGCACCTGAATCTAACAATGCTTTCACACGTACGCCTGCTATATAAATCTCGACAAATAAACGATTATCAACAGAATCAGTAACAACAACGGGTGATACGGTTGGGCTAGACCGCACACCAGTTATTAGTTTTTTTGGGGAGTTGGATTACAAGCAGCACAGTCGCGTGTGATTACTCCCTCACGCTTACAACGGAAACAAATGGGTCCAGGATACTTTGGACAAGCACGGTACTGATGTCCGGCATTATTGCATTTCAAGCACAAAGGAGCTGATTCTTGGAACTGCACAGGTGCAATGTGTTTTGACGAACAAGCTTGAGACTGAAACGTTTCAAAGTTCCCGGCGATCAGTAACAAAGAATCTAGATCGTTTATCAAATTTGTTGCTAGACAAGGAAAATAGCGAGGATGCAACCCGTACTTTACGATAAGAAAAAGTCCGTCTTCACTAATTGGTGAAAATAGCTTTGAATTCAGATCTCTCGCCTGAATGACAAAATCACGCATTGACTGATTTCCCCTCTGCTTCAAACTACGTAGATCACGTTCCACCTTGAAGTCAAAATCAACAACGTCGAACGTCTTCAAAAAAGCCGCCTTAAGGCTTTCATAATTCAATTCTGGATGCTTGATAGAGCGGAAATATTTTAGAGCGGTATCACTCAATAATTCGTGAAAACGACGCACTATGTACGAGGAAGGTACACAGCGAGCCTCAGATTCTTCTTCAATACGAAAGAAAAAATCGCGGACACAAGTATTACCTGAAAACTTTATACCCCATTTAGTCAGGGACTCTTCTTTCACCACAGTATGTGTGACCACCCGTGGAGGAGTAGGTTCTCCCATAATGGAATCGTGAAATAGATCACCAGCTTCAGGATTAAAAATGCGCCTATTAGGCTGAAGAATTTGAGAGGCCTGGTTAGGTGTATCGTATATGTGACCCGCTGCACTATCTCCTTCCATAATTAATAATCAGACGAAATCCAGTAACAGACCGACAAACGTAAAAAACTATGATAGAGAATACCATGTAGCTACAGGTTTTAAGTAAGGAATTTTAAACTACTAAATAAACGACACGGGTTTAAAAATTGAGGACAGAATAAAAAACATAAATGAGAACAGTTATAAAATATTGTTTTCATTAGATACAAACACAAATCATATTTCATTAAAATGTGCGCATAGCTTCGATCTTCGAACGTAGTTGAGCGAGAAATTGTTCCAACATCGAGACAGGACTTGCAGTATAACTGACTTGTATACTGCTACTTAGTATACTGTAAAATAAGCAGAATTAATAAGCGAAAGCGTAGTCGAACACGACTACCATCCACTACGGCAAAAAAAAAAATTACAACCAATTCGTAAATATATCGATAATAACTTACCTTTTTTAGTTCGGGCGCCACTTTTGTAGCGAAGCGTACCCGAAACTAGAAAAACTTCGGGCAAGCCCCACACACAACATCTACGTGCGATGCACAGTAAATAAAACGTTAATTTGACATATAAACTCTATTTATTTTAAAACACAACGCACAGAAATTGCACGTAATACGTAACGTAGTTAAATTATTTCATAAAACACAGCTTTTAAAAGGGTTGACGAAAAACAAAGTTAAGCCGAAAAAAATACACAAACATACAGGAGGTCTACTGTGGACTTTTAAAATTTAGAAAATTAAACTTAAAAAGTAAACGCATGTAGTAACGCTTTAACAAAAGTACAGATCCTACAATTTACCAAATCAGCAAAAATATGGTACTTCAACTAAACTGCAAATTGGAAACGCAGTGCAACATTTCACAGTATCACGCTATACAAAATCGTGACGTAAGTGGTACTTATAGTTAAATAAGTTGTTATGCGCATAAAACTCACCAACTAAAGATATAAAACTTACGCTAGCGTTATAATTAGAATTCCACAGATATGAAAATTGCAGCAACTAATGGGAAATCATTACAGTTAAAACCATACAAAAAAAATGACATTATACTAACTACACTGCGAAACATATTGCCGTTTGAAAACACGAATCTGTGTAATTTAGAATACTAGACGGTAGAGTTTAAAGGTAAAAATAGGAATAACGGTCAAAGTAAGTAAGATAATTAGTCAATAGGTAAAGATCATTTCACGTGCTGGTACTAGGCGAGAAGTAGATTCCCCGTCACAGGATCCGGTAAATAAGTCAGCAAGTATGGCCAGATACTACGCTCGCCGCTCGCCTGCGACCGTGGGCCGAGCGCAGCATGATGTTAGAAAATACAACGCCGTAGGGTGAAAGCTGAAAAGAAAGCTGATCATGAACAACGGAACCAAGAAACAGCAAACTATATCCTGAACGCACAGCACAAAGCACAACAGAAATAAGATACATACCCGAAACTACTAAATAGTATCCGGCTTTTTGGAAACAGAAGAGATCTTTAACCACAAGCTCGCAGCGGATAGTGGAAAGTCTGGCGGATGGATGGTGGTCCGTTTGTGTAATTGAACGAATCGCTGGCACTTTTACTGCTCCACAAGATTGCATAAACACAAAACTCAGCCAAAATTACACTATTAAAAATGTTCACCGAAAAAGCTGGTGCCGCTACCACAGGAAAATTCTATCTGACAGCCCCTATTTCAATGACAGCCATGTAGAGCGTACTATATTAAAATTTAAAATTCAAATAAAATCTTCACTGAAAGAAAATCAACAAAACGGCCAGTATGCAATTTTAATAAATAGGTTATTAACAATCAAAACTTTTTACCAAAACAAGATACGCTATCATGCAGCAGAATTATGCTGCAGTATATACTGACAAAGAATAAAGTTTAAAAACTATAACCTGACTACGTAAACAATTTATATATGCCCATGCCCCATGCCCCATGCCCCATGTCACCCGGGCCATTATTACGAATCTATTGAAACTTACATACATACATAAATCACGTCTTTATCCCTTAGATAGACCTTAGGCAGACACTTCAGTGATTAAAATCGGTTCAGTAAGTCTAGGCGCTACGATGGAATATATACTCGTATATATATAGAAGAATGTGTACCTACTTACTTTTGGTAAAATAATATAATATCTTGTATTTACCTAACTACAAGATATATTATTTTACCAAAAGTAAGTAGGTACACACACACACATATATATATATATATATATATATATATAGGTAGGTACCTAATCAATTTTTTTGTTCAAATTACAAAAGACTACAGTTTTGATGAAATATTACACGCAGCATTTCATACGTACCTGACACTAACTTTCTTAATGTCCATCGTCTAACATCGGAATTCGATACTTTTTCAATTGGAATGAAATTCGTGTAGTGTGGTGGCATTTCAAAAATGGTATGGTCATGTTCTTCTATAAACTGACATACATACATAAATCACGTCTTTATCCCTTACGGGGTAGACAGGGCCTAAGGTGACGAGACCTAAAGGCCACGTTTAGCATGATTGTGGGCGTATAGGCGGAAAGGGGAATTAAAATAGTTAAAGTTAAATAGATTGGTCGCTAGCCACATCGCCTATAACATGATTCGTAAGATTTTTGCCCATTCCCTCGATGGGCTTTTACCATCTGCGCAGGAAGAGAAGCAACTGGTACATTCTATGTTTTTTCTTTACTCCCAGACCAGCATGGAAAAAACTGAGCAACTGATAAAAACTAACACAACTCTTTAGTTAGGATAAATGTAGGCGTTTTATGTGGATCTAGAGGCGTTTTATAGAATCAATTGTATCTAATTTATTTCGTGTAGTTACCTTGTTATAAATCGGAGTCATTAATGGAAGTAAACAATGAGAAAATCAATCGGATACAATTACATGGAATGCAATTTATATGGCGATCGGGAGCTAACAATGCATCGAAGCTATGTACGTCAGTGTGCCCATGAACCTGTCCTTCACAATCCGACACCCACAATTACAAATCAGAATTGCAATTTTATCATACAACACTGCTTGCTATGTGCTGATAAAAATAACTCACGAAGTAAACGCTCTATGTATGCATGTAGCAAGATGCAGTAATGCAGTCGCGTGATAGCAATCTGCGTTGGTAGCCGTCTTACACGTGCCAGTTGCGGCAGTTAGTAAATATAACGTAATATTATGCAACGGAAAATGCAGCAGTGCATGTGCGACATGAGCGACATCTATACGTGTAGATCTACTTACAGCATTTCATTTGATAGAAAATTTCATCTAACCTCATAATGGAACCTAACACAATATAAGTATGTACCTAATTGCATAAAAGAAATATGTCCTGTAACAATATGTAATACCTGTATATGCCTATTGAATGGGGAACGTCAATATCAGGGCCTACGAAATGAAGAAAATGACACATCGAAGACGATTTAGATAGTTAAGTATTATACCATGTCCAATATAACGAGTTACTACAGCGTTCTCTCTGTTGCACTTTTGTGTGCAAGAAAGGGACAGAGGAAGGTCGGTGGGCGTAAAAAAATTCACCTCAATGTTAGGGCAGGTTTACATGCCAGTAAGTATGTTCGTTTATTCATGACACCAAAAGACAACATTAAATTAAATGTAGAAGGAGGGCGGCATAACAAGGAGTGTGTAACAGAAAGAATAACACGTCCGCACCGTACGAGAGACAGGATAGATGTTGACTGAAGTTCGGCCGCCATGTAAACCTATCCGATGCGTATTTATGACTCATATCGCTGGACCAATAGCGTGCTTTCTGAGTTTTCTAGTATTAACTCGATATCATGGACACGGTACAGGTTAGGTACGTAAGCATTTTATGACGCACTTTTAAAAACTGTTACCTAGAACTCAAGGCAGTTAGGTACCTATATCAGTAAGATTCCACATACTGTACATAGTTACATACTTCATTTCAAAATAACGTCTTGTATTACATGGGACATGATCTGATCTAAACCGTAAATAATGAAATAACGATAAACCATTACATTTGTTTTTCACATGATTTGGTGGTGCTTCACGTCATCATTTTACCAGTGAGCCCGTAGATCAAACTCGGAATCTAAATAATTTTATGAAAGGTTCGATTCCGATATTTAATTGTTAGTCGGCAGTTTAAAAACACAGGGCGGAATAATTGAAATCTGAAACATAACAATGACCCAACTTTTCCTATACCCAAAGGTATATTTTAAGGCTATACAAAACCCATGTTTCCATTCAACGTGATTTAGTTGTCACCGGACCTTTCCAATAAGAAAATAGCTTCCAATTTTTCCTACTTTGTTTTTGTGAAGGCTTCGGGGCTTGTGATTACCGAACACGCGAGACGCTAGCCACCTGTGGAGTGACCGAGCGGCAATCAACTGCGAGATACGACACCGACATCCGACACTAGCGGGCTCTTTATTGTACTTCTGTACGGAACAAATAAAAAGTAGAATCAAGCAAGCTGTAAAATAAAACTCAACAGGATAAGTTTGATTAGTTCCTGATACTTGATTTATACACATCACTGAAAATAAGTGGACATAAATTTACGCAAATTATAGTTTATACATATATAGGACGGATGGATGGATGTGACGATGTGAGTGTGTATGTTTGTTCCTTCTTCACGCTGAAACGACTGGACGGATTTAGATAAAATTTAGAAGAGAGATAGCTGGTACCCTAGATTGACACATAGGCTACTTTTTATCTCGGAAAATTGCATAGTTCTGGTGGGATAGCGATAAACATGTCAAAGGTCGTAGCTGCCTAGAGTCGCGACGTTAGTAAATCATTGTAGGATACACTATCAACATCCGTTCTAAAGTCTAATTCAACGCGGACCAAGTCGCGGGCAGAAGCTAGTGAACATATAAAACCAAGTTTTATCGCGACTACCTACGGTAAAACAATTTTTAGGATACTGGGCTTGATAGTAAGTAGCCTTAGAAGTAAATTCAATTTATGTAGGACGCCAATTATTGGAATTAGCTTAATACAAACACAGAAACCGCAATATTTGGAGTTCCTTTACACAACATCCGCAAAGATTGCCCTAATCCAACAAACTAGCATAGCGGATGTTATACAACAAATATATAAAGTACGCCGTAACACACACACACACACACACACACACACAAATCACGTCTTCGTCCCTTACGGGGTAGACAGAGCCTAAGGCAACAGGTACCTACAGGCCACATTTAGCAAGATTGCGGGTGTAAAGGTGGAAAAAGGAATCAAAATAGTGATGGGTTGCTAGCCTCATCGCCTATAACATGATTCCTATTATAATCGCCCATTCCCTCGATGGGCTTTTACCATCTGCGCGGGTAGAGAAGCAACTGGTACATTCTATGTTTTTTCTTTGCTCCCAGACCAGCATGGAAAAAACTGAGCAACTGATAAAAACCCGTACGCCGTAACAATTTAAGTAAATAAGTACAGTAAATAGGTATGTTGTTCAACTGACTATTGTTTTTGTCTTTACTTAGATATATTTACTAGACAAACAATGAAACCGTAAAAAAGTTAAATAGTAGGTAGTAATACCACAGAAACAAAACAGAAATTGTAAATTTTTCAAAGAAGGAAGAAAGAAGCCAATATCAATCCGATATATTTTGGCACCGGAATATCTTACGTATCGTAGTATTGCTTCCAGGACTAACCTAACAGTTAATATTTTATCTATTACTTTTTTATTAGTCTAGGGCGGTTTTTTTTTACCTTTTTCAGTCATGGACTCCTTGGTAATCAACCACAATATTGAAAGATGTAATACAAAACGTTTGCCCGTTGGCATTTATTTACTAGATACCTAATTGTCAATTGGTTCAGGATCGAGACAGCGGTCCCCTATACAATCTAAGCCTCTCTTAAAATTGTTCCGAAATATGACAGCAAGTGGTCGGGTTAGTCTTTCAGGACTTTTGGATCACAGTTGACAAATGTTCCCATACATTGATCGATGTTCGACGTGAACCGTATCAAGAGCGAAACTAAATTTTGAATCAATCATCAATCAAACCGGCTGAAATATTCCAGAAAAACTCTGAGACCTTTGAACACAAGGGCGGATTACAGGCTGAAAACTGGGAGTAGTATAGGGTGCCCACTCATGACAACGCTTCTGAAATGTCTCCGAAGAAATTTCGAAGCGTCCGAAGTAATTTTAGTAATAGACCTCGAGAGTGTAAGCAATTATGAGGAATGTATCCAAGTGCGTGTCGGATCACGCATCGAAAAGTTCCTGCACAGTCGAATTCTATGAAAATGTAACCGTTCGCTGATCCGCTAACACAAGAGCTAGGAAATAGGAAAAAAAGACGCTTGCGTTTTTTTGTGTCAGAAGGACAGTTCATGGCAATATCTTCGAACTTTTGAAATATAAGAGCTACATGAGTCATAGACGGTTCTGGCTGAAAATCAGTGCTGCAGGTGTCTAACATCTCAGCGTAATGCTGAGCCAGCGACCGTTCCACTTTTGCGAAAACACACACAACTCTGATGATCTATTTTTCATGTCTGTGTTTATTTGTGTGTCTTGCAAAAAGAAATAAATGTCTTCTTTCTTTCTTTCTTTCTATCTTTCTTTACATTGTTCAAAAAAATTGTTGTCGAAACCATTTACTATCTGCGCATTACCTTGCTTTTTCCCTTGTTTCTGATGATAAAGTCTAAAGTTAGAGGGAATCCCTCCCCCCCTACAACACACACAACAATATTTACAACTTTCAGAGCTTGTAGCTCCTTAATTTTTTCATTTATTTTTATCATCCATTCATACAGTTAGTTACCTTACTACATAACTTCTAAATAATTTTTAGGGTTCCGTACCTCAAAAGAAAAAACGGAAGCCTTATAGGATCACTTTGCTGTCCGACCGTCCGTCCGATCGTCTGCCAAGACCCTTTCTCTCAGGAAGGCGTAAAGGTATAAAGTTGAAATTAATACCAAATACTTAGGACTGCAACTCCTTTGAGCTGCGAAAAAATTAACCCTCTAAATCAACTCAATCAGAAGATACAGACATTGGAAAAAGTGGTTCCATACAAATTGTCGTGCTCCCAAAAAACACAGGGTACTTCCAGTGGTCTTGAAAATTTGGAATTTTGTATAAAGGTAGCTCTTACAGTACAACTAATGAAATGAGTATAAAAATATTTTTTTATATCTGTCTGTCGATGACAGTAACTAATATAAAACGTCCTCACAGTGTCTACATTTTGCTTAGAAGCAGGGTTCTGCTAAGACTGGATTTTATATTCACCCTCCAAATTTGTACGGAACCCTAGGTGCGAAAGTCTAACTCGTTCTAACTAAGTTTTTTAAAGACTTATTTAATGATGTATCACCATATAAATGATTTTTTTCTCCCTCTATTGCATGTTTCGAGGTCCCCGTCGAAAAAATGGTTTTTGGTATTTTATCTAAGTACAGAAATCGGTTATAAAAATACACCTAGCATCAAAAGTTACATTAGGGTTTTGTTTTTGCCATTTTGGCTACGGAACTCTAAAATGGAGGATAGAAAGTTGCAATTTTATTCTATTTCACATTTACTTTTTTTATCTGATTTGGTTGCAAGACTTGCAAGCTAAGTATTTAGCAATTTTTTCATTACTTATGGAAGTCAAGATTATTTTAAAGAATAGGTTGGTAGTATTCTTATAAATATTGCAAGTGTTCCATTAATTTATGAAACAAACTTCTTCCTCCCATTGTCATTTATTTAGAAGAATTTAATTTTTTAATTGAACTTTTGAATATTTCAACTTTAGGGGTGTAATTACATTATTCATCGCATTCTCGCTAAGCCAATTATGTGGACAATACACAAAATGTGCATGTTGGATCTGCCACTGACAGTCGCATTCACCCCTGCCCGCTTCCACGCACACTAGTTAAATTGTATCGATTCTACATATTGCTATCAACCTTGACAAATTTGTATGGCTATTTTCTACCAAAATTTACTAATAGTGAACTTATACATATAGCACGTAAATTCGAACAAAGAGATTTCTTAATACTCGAAATGCTATGAGTTGTTTTTTACTCACGATACAATTTCATATAAGTCATTTTAAATAATGATTTACATGGTCATTACAACTTTTACGAGAAAACTGTCATAAAATCTTCGCCATATACATATACATATATGTAACATTCAAATAAAATAGAATCGTGAAGAACGAACTCAGGTTCGCAGTTCAATTATTATCCAAGCAGGTGAAAGTGACATTACCTGCAGCGGACAGGGCGGGCGCCGCTGGCACTGCGGCAGACGGAGCAACAAGGCTCTCCACATCTGCGCTCTACGAAAGCTTATTGTTACGACTTCATGAATTGACCGACTTTTATGTAGTTCACGTTCTATTTCTCTGTTTATATTTTCTTTGGATGAAACGAACGGGTTTTTTTAAAGTTCCGTAATCAACATTTACCAAGTTATAAATTATAATTAGAGAAGTAAAAAACAAAATGGAACCCTACACTGCGAGTGGTCGCACTCGTACGTGGTCAGAATACAACACGCAAGCATACAAACATAGGTAGGTGCACGTCATTACTAGTAGCTGCCATCTAGCTTCAAGAACATCAGGTACCTGACATGGCTAAAGCGCGTCATGATTCGCACCGGCAACGGCTCCGATTTCTGGCGTCGCCTCTATCTGCGAACAAATTAAATTCTCAAACGACATCGGCTCGACCTATGTACCTACTTTTTTTGGGAGTTTTTTTTTCCGAGAACATACAAGTGTTTTTTCTCTAACTAGCGAGAACTGGTTGCAGTGGCGCTGCCTATTATTGTGTTATGTTTGTTTTTTGAATAGCTGGATTTTAAAAAATAACTACCCTACTTATCTCGCAACTACAGACCGTAGCTCGCAAGTTAGCTGGCATTAATTACTAGTTAATGCAATACGGCAGTAACTATTCAATTAATAATTACCTACTTATGTGCATGTTTTCTAAAAGCGAGATTTCTAGAAGTAGTGATCAATGTGGTCATAGTAAAAACTAAAAATACATTTTGTCTTCTTGAAAAGAGCTCTTACAATTAGGAAAACAAAAGAATAATGGGACACTAGGGAATTCTATGGCAATCATCATGGAATAAATCAATCGCTAATATTCTTGTCAGGATAACAATTCAAGGATGTTGCTAGAGTTGTTGTTATGGTTCAAGACGGTGACTTTTTAATCCGCTATCTCATGTGCAATTAAATCAGGCCGAATACTCCGATAAGTATTCTTTACCTTCAAATGAATGTATCAAGTTATAGTTATGTACATTTTATAGCTTTAGTAAGACACTAGCAGTTGCCCGCAACTTCGTCTGCGTAGAATTCGTTTATCGCTATCCCGCGGGAATCACGCAATTTTCCGGGATAATAAGTAGCCTATGTGTTATTCCAGACTATAATCTATCTATGTTCCAAATTTCATCCAGATCGGCCCAGTACTTTTTGAGCCTATTCATTACAAACATACAAACATACAAAAATAGGTACAAATCTTTCCTCTTTATAATATTAGTATAGATATAGATATGTCTAACTCTACACTAGGAATAGGTCACAGTCGGTCGTCAAAGATCTTCACTGAAACCGTGGGACATTATTTGTTTCATTTGCAACTCTGTTTATAACTTTGCAGGCATATGAGTATGCATAGACATACACGTCAAAAACGACCAAGTCAGAAGACCATATATGCGACAAGGTAAAATTATTTCATTTATTTTGCAGTGAAACGGATTCTGCACCCTGTCCACGAATTACTGTCGCTTTTGTTTAGCTAATGTATCGGGTGAAACATAATATTGAATCCCCACGTATTTGATTTATAGCTGAGCGTCGGCTATATTGGAAATAAAAAAATATGCGTGAAAGAATAATTCGATACATCAAGTAGTTTACGAGAGAATTAAAAAACAAGTGCCGCACGCGTGTACCCGTAGCACCAGTAGTCGGCATCGTGACGTCATTGAGAAATCGTCACATTGAAAAAAAAACCGACCAAGTGCGCAGTATAGGGTTCCGTAGTTGCCTGTCACAATAGGCGGATATTATGAACATAAGTAATAATTATTTTTCATTTTTATTCGATACTATGAACATAGTTCAAGCACATTTTATAAGTTAGTCGATTATTACTCGTTCAACAGTAAAGCCAACCTGGCTGTAATAACAGTTTTTTGAATTTCTCGCAATGCTAACGCACACCGTGTACCTGCGCTGACTGTATGCCATGACGGGCTACTACAGAATCCTGCACTGCGCTAAGCCCGACATGTCGCTTATTTTAAAACCTTTTAGTAACTAATTTATTCAAAACTAAGATCATGTTGTTTTAAATCTAGCTGTAACTACTAAATTTTAGGTTACAATATGAAGGGAAAAATAAGATAAATTTCAAATAGAAAATCTCGGTTTTACACACTGCACTGCATAGGTAGAGAACCACGTCAGTCACCGTCATGGAATACTTTCCGTTTCGGTCGCGGGCGGTTCTCGCCAAACCAGTTCTTTAAAGTTATAAATTGGTAACGTATTCTTTAGAGAATATTATAGCAAAATTGTAGCATTTATAGGGTTACGTAGAGTAATTCCCATCTTCCAACCTGTATATAAGTACAGTCACAAACAAAAAAAAAACAAAAAAGTGCTTACATATAATATTCATTCCTTTAAAATGTTCCATTACATTTTTTTAAGTATTGATGTTCAACTTAAACATCAGTTCTACAAAAAAAATTGTACGACGATTGACGATTGGGTACTTAGGTTTTTGATTGTACTAGGAGATAAAACATATATAAAAAAAACAAGCCTACGGTATACGCTATCGCCGGACGAATCTAGATACAGACAAATGTACAAAGCTACATATATATAACCGTATAAACATACCAACTACTTGACTATATACAATTATTTGTGACTGTACCCTATTCAGTACAGGTTGGAAGATGGGAAGAAAAATAAATAATAGTCCCGCTGCCGAAAAAATCGAATCCTAGTTCTTTTTCTGATTTGCGTCCCATTTCTATACTCCCATTTCTATCTAAGGTTTTGGAGCGCCTTGTACAATTGTACATCGACAGTTACCGAATTACTTAACTCGTAATGACCTCCTGAACCCCTTCCAGTCGGGTTTCCGTCCTGGACATAGTACGACTACCAGTCTAGTTAAAATCACAGATGACATACGATTAGGCATGGACAGCAGGAAGTTAACGGTTTTAACGCTGCTTGATTTTAGCAATGCGTTTAATTCTGTTGACTTTGAGATTTTGTTGAGTATTTTGGGTTCTCTTAACATATCTCCTACGGTAATTGATTGGTTTCGTAGTTACTTGATTGGGCGTCGGCAACGAATAAAGGTGGAAGCTTCTCGTTCTTCTTGGTGCAGCCTACTGGCGGGAGTGTCGCAGGGTGGTGTATTATCACCCTTATTATTTTCTATATTAATTAATTCCATTTCTCATAATCTTTCCTCTTCTTATCACCTTTATGCCGATGATCTTCAAATTTACTCCCAGGGGGTACTTGATGAGCTACCGGATGTCATTCACGCCACTAACCTTGATTTGGTCAGAATTGCTGATTGTAGCGAACGCTTCGGTCTTAAGGTTAACCCAGCTAAAACCCAGACAATTGTAGTCGGCAGTCCATATTTTATATCAAGAGTTAATTTTACTGATCTGCCGCCTATATTGTTTAATGGCGTGCTGATACCTTTCTCGCTCCAGGTAAGGAACTTGGAGTTATCATGGACCGATCCTTGACGTGGGCGCCGCAGGTTGGCGAGGTTTGCGGGAAGGTGTTTGCTGCTGTTGGGTCCTTGAGGCGGCTTCGGAACTTTCTCCCTCTCGCCACCAAAATTGCGCTGGCTGATTCTCTTCTTTTACCTATTTTGAACTACGCTGATGTTTCCTATCTTGATCTTACAGAGGAGCAGTTGAATAACCTTGAACGTATTCAAAATGTCTGTATCCGGTTCATATTCGGTTTGCGGAAATTTGACCACGTCTCCTATTTTTGCACGCATCGCAAGTGGCTCCCTATCCGTTTTCGCCGTAACTCTCATATTCTTTCTCTTTTGTACAGTATTCCTTTTAATCCTACAACTCCCCGTTATCTCCAAGAGCGTTTTAAATTCCTGAAGTCTCTCCGGTCTGCGCAAAATCTCCTCCTTGCTGTTCCTGCTTCTTCCTTCTGCTTCTTCTATCATGACTCCTTTACTATGACCTCTATCCGTCTGTGGAATTCCCTTCCTGTAGACCTACGACGAGCTAAAACTCGACCTATTTTGAAAAACCAACTCAAATCTCACTATTTATCACTAATTTAATCCACTTCCTGTCTTTAGTACCTTATCTTTTTTTTTGCTTCTGATCAAATCCTTTCCTGTTATATGGCCTTCTTATTTTTCTTTGATACATTCTCACATGTATTTTATCTTAAATATTATACAGTAATGTTATGTGTGCATGTATGTATAATTTTATTTATTTAGCTATGTATTATATTTATGTTGGTATTGTTGTTTTTATTATCCCTGCGTTTATCCTGTCTGTTTGTTTCCGCCACCTACTTAAACTGTCTCCAACTTATTTCTCTGTTATATTGGTTATCTGGTAGAGATCGCTATTAAGCGATAAGACCGCCTATTGTCTACTTTGTTCTTTGATTCTGTATTGTTTTCTACTGATTTGTGGTGTTCAACAAAGAGTATTTGTATTGTATTTGTAAATAATAAATTTTGTTCCCACTATCCAATCTGAGGCAGGTTGGAAGATGGCACAGTGATTTCTCAATATCCAACCTGGGTGGGATTGCTAGGATGGAAGATGGGAATTACTCGTTACGTAGTCAAAATAACAATAACGGAACCCTAAGTTTCAACATGTCCATATATCTGTTTGCCCGTGGCCGAGTTACATTTTCGCTGTGGTTCTACAGTTCTAGGGTAGCTTAGCTTCTAGGCCATATAGGTACAATAGGTACATAGGTACTAAGTTTTCTTCGCTGTCTTTTCATTGAAAAATCCTTACCTACACGAAATAATTAACAGCAAGTGCCAATGTAGTGGAGGGCCTCGAGAGCCGAAGTATATACTTCGGAATCCAGAGCCAGTCAACGAATCTTTATAAAAACTTAATGGAATGTGTTTTTAACAATAAAAGGAAAGGAAATGAACGAATGTTTAATATAAATATGTATGTAATTTTCGCGGTCATTGTTTAATATGTACCGTTACAGATTCGCCCTGTTCGTCCATCTGTCTGCCTGTCCGCGGATTAGCTCAAGAGATTTTTAGTACTATAAAGCTGTAATTTGGCATGGGTGTATGAATGTATATACTAACTACGCCGACAAACTGATAAAATATAATCTTGAATAATTTTTTTAGGGCACCTCCCCTACACGTAAAGTGGAGATGATTATTTTATCGTTTATCTCGTAGCGTGAGGTATCGTTGAAAAGGTCGTTCAAAAATATTGTGGATGTAGAAAAACCGTTTTTAGGTTCAGGGATCCGTTTGCGAAATATTAAGCTTTAAAGTTCTAATTATCCTTAGAGTCAAGTGTCTTCCTACCCCTCACCTTTATAGCTGCAGTCCCTTGATGCCCAAGAACAAGTTTGTAATAGTTCTCCTTTTCAAAATATAACTTAGAACTAATAAAAGTAAAGAACTCTGAAAAATTAATAATTAATAATTATTATTTATTAAAATAATTAAAAAATGAAGATCACAAAAGATTTTTTTAAACATTTGTCTATACATTTTTAAAAACACATTTCAAAAGTTTTATATAAAGATTCATTAACTGGCCCTGGATTCCGAGATTTATAAAATTTTACGACTTACGGCGCTCTACTAATGGGTAAGGTCAATAAAAAGACTTTTTAATATTGTTTGTTTACCTTTTTTCTAATGCGAAAAAACCAATAGTGAATTAAAAAAGGAAAATGAACTAAACGACAATGGAAACGCGGCCTCTCGTTCTAAGGTCTATTTTTTCCTCATCATCTACACTCGATTTGCGCTCAAGAGACTAAGGTGTTTCCGTAAGATTAGACTTAATTACATCTTTCAGTGACCAAGTTGTGCTGTCGAATATTATTATGTATCCAGCAGCTGGCGTCGAAAATCAAAACGCGGGGCCTCGAATTGTTTAAGCAGCTCGACGCACTCCCGTAATCCCACTGTCCGAATGCAGTGCAGATCCGCTAATGTTCGTTAGCAGACGATTAAACTCGTTAACCTTTGTGCGCGTCAGCTCAGAGTAAATAAAAAAAAATAACGCATGATTTGATTTACAGGCTAGGCTAAGCGTTTATGAACATTTATATAAGTGCAGGTCTCATGGGTTGGATTATATTAATTACTTTGCTAACGTTGATTACACACAAACGTATGAAATCATTTCCCTTTGTCATAAATTTCAGAACTAATATCATACAGGCATATTTGCTAAAACAACGAAATGTTCAATTGATTCATATACGTACGGTTAAACCGCGCTAACGTCACCAAATATGAATTTAAATCGGTGTGAAGGAATATGTTAACTTTCAAGGTTGGGTTGATTCTACTAGTCATATTTTTTAACATTATTAGCATCTGTGATATGAAGACAGATTTGTTTTATTTCATAATAGGAGCAGAAGATTAAAAAAGTTGACAGGTCGAACTAGATAATAGAGAATAAGAACATTTTGAAGGAAAATCTAATAGAAAATCCAAAATCTTACCAAAGGGTAGCATGAGAGGTTAGTAGTTACTGGTTTCATCGCTCAGCGCCACCTTTTCTAACTAATAAAAAGTTATCCTTTTATTGAGTAAACTATTTACTGCACGTAATATAAAGTAAATAAATGTATATACGTATAACATAGGTACATTATATCTACCCAGGTAGGGAAAACGCAAACCTACATCCATACTAAAATAAAGCATATATTAGTGAAATGGCACTCAAAAATAGATACCACTGCAAAATTGAGCAGCCAGATTTTCATCTTTGTAATTTGTAAGCAGTCTTTCTAGCACAAAACCATTAAGTATAAAGTTTCAAAAGTCAAATAAGAGTACAAAACTAAGAATTCAATATTTGTTCGCACAACAAAGTAAGTTTCAAATAATGTCGTTGTAAGTGCTCTCGACCTGAAACCTTCCTACTTGAAATACGATCTACATACTTATAGTTATATGTATAGAGATATGTAGTAAAGGTATAAATAAGATACTTACTCTAACTTGCCAGTGGGTTTATTGTCTAACGCACTCGCATTCACATTCTTAATCAACATTTCTCAGTTTTTCATACTTTTCGTGTTGGTATGTATTTATAAATATTTAGACGGGGAGGCGAGAGAGGTTTTTAAACTGGAACGTTTAAGGACTCTAACCGGGTTACATAAAATTAATGATGAAGAAGTAGAACCAAAACCAAGTACACCTAAGGTGGGATGATTCGTTTTTTAACAGACTTCAAGAAAAGGAGGAGGTTTTCAATTCGGTTTAGAAACTCTTAAAAACGTATCGGCATAGCGATAGCGATTTAGGTATATTTTAATGTAACTTATGCATTCGCCTTCGGAAAGCACTATTTGATGAATTGGAACTGATTATGAAGACCACAGATGATCATTGGATTCAATAAGTAATTCAAGGATTGCGATTGGATCACTGTAATATGCTTACTTAGCACGTCATACTCGTAAAATACATACATCTTCCACACTATAGACTACAAGCCCATGGAAAAAAAAACCTGTGAAATGAACCAGCGTGAATAACGCTTAGAAGGCTGTTACTATTTCATAAAATAACTCTGAGCGCTAAGCCGTCATTTCTGAGCGGTACAGGTGAGTACGTGAGTAAATGGAATTTCTCAGGTACAAGTGAGGAATTACGACTAATTATTAATGTACGGCTTTTTATAGCTTATAGATGATTAAAAATAAATGTCAAAAAACCTAGTGCCGTACTAAAGTGGTGGTGCCGGAAGTTAGTGCAAATTTTTAATTCGCCGGTAATTTTAGAAGCAATATAGGTCATTCATACGGCATTTGTGTAATTAGATGTGCCTGTAGATGCGTGGAAATTGTCATATGTCTTATTCAAGAAATACATAAAGAACACGCTGTTAAAGAAAGCATATTACACAGTCGATGAGTACATGTGTGATGAGAACATGACATGGCCATCTTTGGAAAAATTACCATAAGAATCCAGTGTTTTTTTTGTGAGTGATCCTGTAGTGTGTATATACGTGTGTGTGTGGGTGTGTGTGTATGTGTGTATGCGTGTAGTGTCTCTAGATACGGCGGTCTCTGGCCCTGTTGCTACCGTCTGCTGTTTAGGTTAGCTGATCTTGATTAATTAAGATTTTTATTATGATTCAAAATTGTATAGCTATTATTAATTATGAATATTAAGATAGGTATTATCAATATAAATATTGTACCTACTGTAATTGTTTATTTAAATATTTATTCTATTTTTCATAATTATTATTGTTTACAATGACGTAAATATTGCTATGTCATACTAGGTATTGCGTAGGTATATTGTTAAGCTTATGGATTTCCGGTTTCATTTTTTTTTTTTCTCTCTTTTACTATTTAGCTGCAGGCTAACGACGTCGAAGTTCCTAAAACGTTCCCATAGTGTGCCTGTGGGGACGGAAGCGAAACATGCCCTCGGTACCGCTCTGCTTTCAGAGCAGGACATGAGTGCGTGGAAGCCAACATTGGGGGCGGCAGACGCAAGCTTGCCTTCGGAATCCAAAAGCTTATTGGTTACTTACTTGACATGAAATGTATATTTCATAATTTTGTTTTATATATTTTTTTTTCCTGCGACATTGGAGACATCTCCAATTAATTTATTTGACGTTAGAGGCGTTTTACACCTCCACTTAACTTATTGTTATTATTTTCTTTTCTTTGTTTTTTTTATTTTTGACTAGTAGAGACTTTATACATCTCTACTATTTATAGATTAATATAATTTAAGGCTCGGGGACCTTATACATCCCTTTTATAAATGTATTTAATTTAAGTAGAACTTAAGTATTCTTACTGTATTTTATTTTGAAAAAATGACTTTCTGCCAAGTTTCTTGCGGCGCATTCTTCTTGGCAATGATGGTCTTTCCGAATGTGCTGGTAGTTTCAAAAAGACATGTAAAAGAGCCCCTGGCGGCCAATTTGCAAAAATAAATTTTCATTTTCATTTTCATTTTCATTTTCATTATTTTTGTATACATATACAGATACTTCACCCATGAACGCCGTACATTTGCGTTTTGCGGGTAGTAGGGCCTTGTGCAAGGTCCGTCCGGATCGCTACCACCATCTTACTCGCTAATCCTGCCGCTAAGTAGCAGTGCTGGCACTGCTGTGTTCCGGTGTGGAGAGTAAGACAGCCGGGGAAATTACGGGCACAAGAGGCATTTTCATCTTAGTCCTCTAGGTTGGCAACGCATCTGCAATCCCTCCGGGGTTGCGGGTGTCTATGGGCAGTGGTGATCACTTACCATCAGGTGACCCACTTGCTCGTTTGCCTTCCTATTCATATAAAAAAAAAAACATATTTTCCGCGCAGGGGTCGAAAACCAAATGAGTACAGGGATTAGTTTGCGATATTTAAAGTTTTAAAGCACAATTTTTTTGTTAGTGTCAAAATAAATGTCTCCCCCATTAACGGCAGTAGTATTAACTAACAAATTTAGATAGAATACTATCACAGCTATGTAGGTTTTGTAAGTTAAGTAATGAGTAACAGTCGATCAACATATTAAGTATATTTTTGGCAGATTAGTATACTGAATGCCACGCTCTGCGTGCCCTGTCACGCACTTGGCCGGTTGTGTTACGTGTATCCAAATAACTTTTTCAATTTATCTCTTCATAAAAATCTTCCTTATAATACTGTTAAAAATAACCGAAGTAGTCCATTCCCAAGTTCTGTACTTAATTCCTATGTAGCTGCTGTTCTAATGATGGAAATTATACCATGGTTCTCCTTTGCATGTGACTCCGACTCGCCCTCACTCACCCTTGGTCGTATTATTTTATTACAATGAATATTAATACAGTTATGCAATTACGCAGGCACATGCTTTATATATTTATGTATTAATATCAGATATACCTACATGTAACTGACAACTAATCTTCAATACACAAATCTTGAACATCGCCTTTAAGCTAGTTTCTATGATTGGATCAACGTGAAATTGCAACCTGGAGTCCATTATTATATAAAAAATGCATTAAAAATTAAATTAGTATCAAAAACTTGCTTTAAATTGCCAAAACAATGTTATCGATTAGTGGAATTAAATTTATCACAATTAAGATATATCTCTATATCATTTTACTGTAGATAATTTAATGATCATTGAAATAATTATACCTAATATTTTAATAAAATCCACCAACGAATTTTTAATTATATTTGTAATGTTTGTCTACTTGCAACTTGACTATTTTGATATGATAAATTTATCTAATGTACTTTTATTTTATAAAATTATTCATTGTTGTTGGTATTTAAAATAGTTGGTTTGGTCACATAGAGTGGATGGATGAAAGTAGACTAACTAAACGGATCTATATGGGGAATGTGAATGGTTGCGTTGGGAGGGAAACGCCTAGACGGACGTTCCGAGACCAAATAAGAGAAGTTTTAGAAAAAGGTCAGGTCAGGAGTACCCGAAACCGACGAGCATGTATGAAGAGATTGATGAATGTGGATGAAGCGGAAGAAGTATGGCAGGATTGTAGTAAGTGGAACAAAATAATCTCTACTTACCCCTGTGGGAAAGAGGCGTGACGGCATGTATGTATGTATTTAAAATACCAAAAAAGCATATTTATCCACTAAATAAACAGAAAACAATATGGTAGTAATATTACTGACACAGCTAGCATGGGTTATTTTCAGTCAGTAAATATAAATCAAAGAATATTTTGTGTACCTGGAGCAAAAAAGTAGGTGGATCAAATTTTTACATGGTATGCTGTTGGCTTAATAAAAAAATCAAATTATATTAAATGTAATTTTTTGTCAAATTATCAGCAACTCAAATAAAAGTATATATATATGGTTTATGACAATGGTCAATGGGTCAAGTTTTCATGATTAATAAATAATGGAATAGGTTGAAGGATTCATAAAAAGCTCTTACAACTATTAATTCTTATTGGAATCTTACTTAGTGGCAATTACATTATGTTATTGTAACAGATTTTAGTAAATAAACATGAACAGCCAGAGATGCAAGAGAAATTCTGTTACCACTCTTATCTATAACTGCTCATAAGACATGGATAAAATTTTATCTGCAGCATCAATCATAATATGCTTGGGGTAGGTCTTAAGAGTAGGGCCCCTAAATCTTGCACTTTACTTACACTCATAACTATTCAATACTAGCTGTTGCCTGGGCTTTGCCTCCCCGTCCTGTTTTTTTTTTAAATTCTTCCTCAGTTTAAACCTTCTCTGGACTAGCAAAAATGTTTAACATACATACACATACATACATAAATCACGTCTTTATCCCTTACGGGGTAGACAGAGCCTAGGGTATCAAGACCTTTAGGCCACGTTTAACATAGTTGTAGGTGTATAGGTGGAAAGGGGAAAAATGTTTAAAACTAAAGTTATTCAAATCGGTACAGCCATTCTCAAGTTTCAGCAAGACAAACATAGTAAAATTTATTTTTATAAATATAATAGCTGTTTCGTGTGGCTTTACACCCCTTCCTGTTCTTTTTTAAAATGTTTTCTCACTGTTTAAACCTTCCCCGGACTTCCACAAATATTTCGAAACCAAAATTTGGCAAATGTTTAGCCATTCTCGAGTTTCAGCAAGACAAACAAAGAGCAAATATTTTTATATTATAAGAAGAAGATACAGGTAAATTCAGACAGCAGATATCACCATAGTAAAATGATGCATAAGTGATACAAACATGACATTACTTGTATCAAAGCACTGCCAAAAGCAATAACATTGTTTAATGACAATCATTGTTAATTTCCTGTTTAACCTACAATAACGAGTTATACTTACATTCACCCACCTTGGCTGCTCTGCCTGTTTTTTCTGATTAAGTGCTTACACATTTTTCTGTACATGGACAAAGGGCAACCATAACTATTTAATGGAAGTGTGAAATTCACAACATTATAAAGAGACCTGTGTGAAGTGGAAGCTAATTGCCATGAATAAGCTACGAAAGTACTTATTCTCTTAATTGTTTGTATTGGTGACGATGTTTGGATGGATCCAGCACGGAATCAAGGCATATTACAGATATGTCAAAAATCCTTCTGTAAATCCCACATTTTGCAATGAAAATGTCAAAGTCAGTTACTGCTTCACTTTAGTGTTATCTAAAACTACACAATCTGTTTTGTAATTGTTTAGGTCCATGCATGTGTGTTACCCAATCGCACCAGCTGGTTGGCAACCAATATTGTGTGTTGTTTTTTTAAAAAGTATGTTTATGTACTGGCTGTTTTTGGAAATCTGTATGTTAAAGTACAAAAATTGGTCATATTTATGTAAAAATAATAGAGTATGGAGTGTATCCTTAGAGTATGAACTATCAGTAGAATCGTTTTACAAACAATTCGTATAGAATTCTCGTACTTACTGGCCGCCTTTTGATGAACTCGGTTGGTTGTGATTATCGTCCATTCCGTTTGAAGAAGCATGGAAGCTTCACGAACTAATTAGTTTTCAAGTCTCCAAAACTTGGCTTCACTTTTAACCGCGTAAAGTTCGAATAAAGGAGTAAAATAATATGTTCTTAAATATTACACATGAACTTATTGTTTATTTCTTATTTGGGAGTTAGATAAAAATCGTTTATAAAAAAAATATATTCTAGAAACACAAAATATACTTGGCACCAACTCTCAAATCTCTCAATCATATTAAACCAACCCAACCACATCTAATCCAATTCAGACTGACAGATGTTGATCAAACGTCAATGTCATAACATGCGTTTTGTTTCTACCACCGAGCAAGGGCTAACTAAGTAATAGTATTTTATGCAACTGCTTCTACTGCTTAAAGTTGAGCAATCTAGTTCAACAGAGGGAAGAAGAGTTGCGTGCTTGCATGTTTGCTGACCAGCATGGTTGATTCACTTAACACATCGCTGGGCTGAGGCGATTGAGAGAAAGGGTGAGGCTCTAGTGGCTAGCCTTGATATAGCTAAGGCCTTTGACAGGGTATGGCAGGGCGCGTTTTTATCGAAGTTACCATCTTACGGACTGCCTAATTGATTATGCCTTGGGATTGCCAGTTTTCTCAGAGATCGGAGTTTAAAAGTCACTGTCGATGGTACGTGCTCCGACATAAAATTTGTGAATGCTGGGCCAGCAAAATTTAGTTAATAAAAGGACTTTAAGAACTTTAGTTAGCCTTTGTTACCAGACATTGCTTACCTGGAGCTGCTTTAGAACTTTACTTTATCATTTGGTAAAAAAAAAAAAAAATTTAGTTAATAATTTTATTTATTTTTCCTCGCAAATGTGTTGAAAAACGTCGTATGCGACGCGTGTGCTTTGGTAATTACACACCTCGGCTCTCTTACCCGCGCTCGCTTGCGCTCGCGCGTACAATACGCCTCGTGTGTAATTACCAACATAGCACACTTGTATCATAATGTACTATAACCTTTTCGCTGCCACGTCAAATACAAAGAGACGTCACCCATACGCCAGACTTCTCTAATGTGATGCCCATTGACCGTTGGCTAAGAGCCCAACAGGAAGGGAGGGGGGTCTTTGACCATTACCGTACAACGTTGCCGACATTTCGTCACAAGATTTTTTAAATATATTTTTTTACATTGACATTGGCGAAGTTGTCGTCGCTATAACGACTTGATACGCCACAAATAATAAGAAGAAGAAGAATGTGATGCCTTAAGTTGATCCTAAACCCAATTAAACAGGTTGCATTTGCATTGAAGTAATGGACGTATATATATATAGGTCATTGGCGTTGAACCTGCGGTGCTGATATATGTGTAGTTAGCGTCGAAAAGGTTAATTAAATGTGAAGCTTTAGATTGATGAAAAGAAAGTACCCTCATTTTTTAAATATATTATTGTAATGTAGTATACCTCCTTACTTATACAAATTTATTTACGCTATCGTAATATATATATACAGAACATTTTGGTGTTTTAATATTAATTTGACATAAAGAACAAACACTTTCAGTAAAGTGAATAAAAAAAGAACTCAAAAAATGCAGTCATCGATGTTAATATTCATTTAAAAAATATATATTTACTTAGCCCCCTGCAGCAGTGTCCGTAGTTACTAAGATAGTGCGTAAGGGACGCGCATTATGCGACAAGGAGCAGAGCCTATTTTTATAATGTAAGTGTAGAATTTATTCAAATTATGTCGAAAATCATTAGTCCGGATCTCACTGCAAATAACCAAAATCAATGTAGTGCCGAATTTAGAATCTACTATCTATTTTCCACTTTTAATAAAAGTAAATATGCTTCTTAACTGACGTATAAAGTTTTCGCATGACATTTCGTTGAACGTTGAATTCTATCCAGTTTTCAACTTTAATACAATATCGTTAAAGTTGTGTATATAATGCAGATGTCAGATTAAATTGTTTTGTAAATAAGAACCTTATTCATAGGCTGTGAATCTTTATCCACTGCTCTTATAATACGGGCAAGGTGTTGTTCTTATAGAGGTGTCATTATGATACCTACCAGTCCCAAATATAATGTACCTATGTTCTTGTCGCAGCATACCGACCCACCTGGTCACTTCTGCAAATAATGCTCCAGCTTTTACCAAGGAATATCAATTATTGTGAATAGTTTATGTGTAAGGCAAAGGGCTGGAGTAAAATTTATTGAAGAAAATACCTTAACCAGTGAAGTATTTTTTTGACGTCAAATGCACTGTGTTGATTACGCCGCCTGGAGAAGTGGACGTTTTGTCAACGTGCCAAATTTTCTGAGTTTTGATTTGATTAAGTCCTATATTCGAAAAATAATTCTATTATAATATTTATATGCCAAAAGTGCCTTACATAATTTTGGAAAACAACTAGTTACTCTTTTAACTGCTGGACCGATTTTTACCAAATATGGCTAAGAACCACCGCAATGAATGAATGAAAGAACCGCATCGATATCGGTCCATCTGTATGAGCCCTACGATAATGTACACACACACACACACACACACACACACACGCTGGCATCGACCTCAAACTTATAACACCCCTCTTTTTGCGGTGGGGGTTAAAAATATTTAAATATTTCCCCCAGTTGTAAGTCAAATCGGTCGAAGGTTCACTAGAAGAGCTCCGTTTTAGGGATAAGTACGTACAAATTTTCAGGTATATGTTAAATTAACCATTATTTTGTAATACAAAAATTGACCAAATATTGTTTAGTTTAGAACGATTTTCCAATAGGTAGGTACAATAATTTGTTTCGATTGTAGTTAGATTTCAATGCTTCACTTCGATTCTATCGTTGCCAAACAATTTTACTAATATATATTTTTTTTTATATAAAGGGGAAAACGCGCAGACGGGTCACCTGATGGAAAGCAATCACCGTCGCCCAGGGACACCTGCAAGACCTGGGGAATCACAAGTGCGTTGCCGGCCCTTTGAGGAACAGGAACGCTCGCTTTTTAAAGATCCCTAAATTGTACCGCTCAGGGAATGTTGCAGCAGGAAGTTGGTTCCAGATCTTTACCGTACGGGCGTACGAGGAAAGAAATTGCGTTTAAAAAGCATGGTACTTGACTGGCAACCATCAAGATGTTGAGGATGGAAGGACAGACGGTTCCGCGAAGTACGGTAGATGACAAAAATATCCAACATATTCGGTCTAATGATACAAATATATACCTTCCGCCCCCTTCCTGCCTATACCTTCTCGGTGGGGGTAGGACCTGTAATTTTTTTTAGGACTCGTCATTGCAGATCCTCATTTCTAGTACAAATATCTAATATAAACAAATTTTCATTGATGTACCTACTAAATAAGCTATTTTATTTTGCAAGCTTTATATTAACTTGCAACGTATGTATGTATGTACATATGTTTGTCCGGGTGGAATCTTGTGAGCAGATATCTTCATCCGATTGAGCTGAAATTTTGCATACTTGTGTAAGTCAGATGACAATACAATAATCTGGTAGTAGAATTCTGATGGTCCATCCAGGACCGTCTCCGCAGGAGGGAACTCTTCAACGCGCGGTTGGCCCGATTGACTTGAAGTTTGGTCCACATATGTAGAACGGATGACAACGCAAGTACAGTCAAGTTCCAGGTGCCCATTTTTTCTGCAAATGGATTTAGTATAAACGCATATTTCAAGAATCGAACTAACTAGTTATAAGATTACTTTTAGTCACAAATAAATCCCCAGTGTGTTTATTAATTGTAAATATAATATTCATAACTTAAAACTTAAGTGCTAAAGTAATTCTTGACCTTGATAAAAGATTGTAAGCGACAAATAAATTGGGCTTAATCAAAACTGTTTATATGGACGGTGGTTCGTTTTTTTTAATGTGAATTAATTATATCCAAGTAATAATATATCATCATTAATGTATTACAAAATACGATTATGATTAATTATGCTTCAGAGATTTATTTCATTGCATAACTTTGTCATTCGACAAATTATCTATAACTATACAATCTGCGGTGTAACGTTTTGTTTGAAGAACTTTTGATATTTTTTAAATAAATAGATGTCATTTGTTGAGCCTCAACGAAACCTGGCAATAGTGCGATAATTTATTATGATTATTTACGAACAAAATTGCTATAAATCATCAATTTTAATAATGTCAGTTTTCCCAGTTGCTCAGTAATTTTTAAGTGTGACTAATAAATACGAGAATTACGGGATTTAATTCAGACTTCTTAATACCTATCTTCATACGCATTGCTGACTTGTCCCACCAGTTCCATTATAAAATGTATTTTATTGAGACGAATCACCTACATTCGCCGTTCTATCTAATACCATGATGGTCCCTCACTAGGGTTACCGATCGCAAGTATCCAAACCCATATTATATCCTGAATGGGACAAGGCGAAGCTAAGTTTAATCTATTTCAACGAGATAAATATTAATCAATTCCTTCAATTACATTATAAGTATTATACTATAATATAACACTAAAATTTATAATCCTCTTAACACAGTAGTCCAATATGATAACATTCATTTTCTAATTAACAATTCATTATTTTAATACATGTTTAGCCCAACAGATAACTTTTCAAGAAACTGTATTGATCACATTTTTGTTACATGTAATACTTACGTAACATGGGGTCATAATATTTGTGCGTATGGTTATTTTAATTAGTTATTGCTATTACTATTACACATACGGAGCACACATTTAATTTAATATTATAGTGTCAACAAGAAACAGTTACTTGGAATGCATGTGTCAATAAACAAAGACCTAACCTACTCCGCGTTCGGCGCAAATCGCCTAGCAGAGCTACTAGTTCCGTTTACATGTCATATCGATTACAACCTTGCTCAGCACAATCATCTCATCAGCATCACTGTAAATATGCATTCACGAACAGTATGACTAAACTACCGGATGTCACAAAAAGCACTAATGATATTTCACAAACTTGTATTTTAATTGCAACTTAAAAAAAGGCAATAAATATGCTGTGAACATAGTACTAAATACATTGAAACATTCGTCAGCTAGGTATATTATTTAAACCTATGGCACAGAACCTTGGAGGATATTTAGAACGAAGGTTGCGACTTGACGGGTATGTTGTATCATTACTGGCTTTTGTGACCCTCCATGTACACATTTACGCAAACTAATAATAACATTATTGCCAGAATTGGAGTATACTTAATTCATACATATACAAAATATCTTTATTAATGACATTCAAATTATAAATTGGAATTATTTTTGTGACTAACTAAATGAAGTACAGAAACCATACAGATGAATGTGAAAAATCGCAATATCATGACGCGATGTGACAAAGCTTCAACAATGTAAACTGTTTACGTGTGTGCAACGGATTTTGTTTTAATCTACATCGCAATACCTACCTTATCGACTTATCATCACACACAAGGTGTATTGGCAATTGGAAGCAACAGTAGAATCAGTATAAGTCAACGACATCACACATAATTTTAGACCAGAATTAGGCTGTCCACATTAAATAACTTTGTGGCATAAATAATCCGGTTTGATTTACTACAAAATTACAATAGTAACGAAACCATTAACAATGTAAAAATATTATTATTAACTATAATCATAATTCACGTTGAGTACACTGATTACACATTATTATAGTTTGGCCTTGAAAATAATAGCACAGACCACAATAAACCCAAACAAGTATATATTCGAGTACCACATATAGAAAATGATGTGGAGATAGCTTCATGCATGATTGTGATAAATAGGCAACATATCAAGAATCATATGTTGCTTTTTTCACAATATATTAAATAACAAGGATTCACATTAACGTTGATACGGGTTGACATATCTAATAAGGCATCAAACAGTGAAGAAATATTCAGGTCTTTGAGACGTCTGTGAATGCCCTGTAAATATTGAAGTGCTTATTTCTTTCCACTTGATCCTCCTTTGTTCGCACGATCTTGTAACGGGATCTGAAATATTTTATAAGCATGTTAACGATACAGAAGTTCAGTGCAAGTAGAACAAAGCAGTTAAACGGCACAATAGAAAAATTATCGCTATCGTGAGATAGTTCCGCATAACTTAGTGCTGGCGAAGCAGTGGATTTAACTTAAATTTAAAGCATATTATGCATACACGAGCTTTGATCCAAGAGTGCATACCAACTCTATTTATCTTTTTATGCATAGATAAACATTAAATCAGTGTTCTCGACAGACTGTTTTAACTAACTGGTGATTAAGTTCAAACCCTAAATGTAGACCCTATCAACTGCCGATTTCGGCTTTGTCCTTATATTTATTGTGGTGAATTAAGCAAGTCCCATTTTCCATGGATCATCTTTGCAAATCGACCAGTGTATGTAACATACTTTTATATTCTGACGTTTATGTCGAGTACTTTTCAGAAATATTAGTTGACAAGATCAGCGCGTGCGAGCGCATGCAAAATGTTGCTGCGATACGTCGATGTATAAACTAAAGCATAAATTTTAAATTACAGTGGCTCTTTGGTCCTCCATTCGGCCCGCTTGCGCGCGCATGAGAAGCGCAAAGAAGTCGTCGTCGGGAACGGTTTTCGGACGCTCTTCGGGCTTCGGTCGTGGCAGCTCGGAGCGCTGGTCTTCTAAGCGGGAGCCCTAAAAAACATTTGCATTTTTTTTATAAACACGGCCATCGAGAAGTACAATTTCGTATCTTGCATTGTACGGATATACGAACCTGAACACGAGCAATCATATCGAGGAAATCATCTTCGGGTTTGGCACTGGTGGTCTGCTGGGGTCGGAGCCCCGGCAAGGAGGCGCCCTTACTCTCTAAAGTGAGTTTGTTGGGCGCAGGGCGCAGCTCCGCGCGCTGGGAGTCCATCCGCTCCGATTGGAGATCCGTTATCATATCCAACATAGCATCGTTAGGACTGGAAAAAGAAACAATGGTATTTAGCATAATTATAAAATTGCTATGAGGTGTAAAGAAACGATTAGGTACTGTATAATTTAGTTATACATGACATACAGAGATTATGCTAAAAATATTTTTCACAAAATAATACGAATAAAGCACCATGCCAATTGGGTTATACCCGTTTACCATTTCATAAAACAGTTAAAATATTACGAAATGACATTAGCTTTAAATATTGAAATGGTCAAAAACAAGGACAAAAATTTGTAAGTATTAGTACATACTTCAAGGTATTCTCGGGCTCACTGGCTTTCATAATTTATTAACAAAGTAAGCAAGTGTGCTGTAGAACAATGACTAGTCGCAGCTGATCTCCCGCTCGAGTGACATTGAAATAGCGCGTGAGTGCAAGTGCTACTTGATTGCGCATTCGACTCGCTCCCCGAGCGCTTTACACCGTGCTTACTTTACAAGCATCTAGTGTTTCAGTGAAAATGGAAATCTCTATTGTGAAGGAATTCATTTTCATGCGTACGAAATAGAATAAAGACTCGCAAGAGTGTAAAATTACCAAAATGTGTAATAATACGTATGAAACACGTGCATTATATTAGAATGTTTTTTTTTGCTTTGTAACAAAAAAATCTTATACAGTGAATGCATTAAGTATGTAGAAAAACACTTCGATTGCTCAAATACAATAGGAAAACCGTGCGTGTAAATAATGTTTTGAGCGGATATATATTTTCCTTGATAAGCTGTAAGTGCCTTGAGATAACAACTGTCATCATGTAATCAGCATCAGTCATCGGCGATGGGCTTAATACCAGTCACTTAGATAAAACCTACCTGCAATCTAAGAAGATCGACTACCGAGAATTTTCCACTAGAACAGCGTAATAGTACATTACTATAGAGGCTGTCAGCCGAAAACATATAGACGGCCGAGCGTGAGCGCGGCTGAATATTTGAGGCTGGCAACCGCTTTACTCGCCGTGGTATGTATAGTGCTTTTCTCAAACATGCAATGAAATAAATTAAAAAACCCCGAAACGTTCAAGTTTTATTTCTAGAGAAACTAACAGTAAACTAGACAAAATAAAACTGCAAAATATAACAAACATATACAAAGGTAGTGACAGCTTGTTATAACGCCAGAAAACAAATATTGCTTATAGTTTTTTTTAATAGCTAAATACCAAGATGCTGTGTCACAAATATGTGTGGAACTGGAATTAAAAAAGAGCACATTGCCGGCATTGGCCTGCAATGTTGTACAAAATCTCATTAAAGACCTCTCATTTAGTTGCACCTGAAACGTGACACTTCGAAGCTTAATATAAGGAACATAATATCAATATTTCAGTGCATGTTTGAGAAAAGCACTATACAAGCCTTGGCGTGAAAGAACTTGCCAGCCTCGTATACCTATCCGGCCTCGCTATGCTCGGCTGTCTAGGCTTACTTGGCCATCAAGGCTTGCCAGCTTCGTATTCCTATCCGGCCTCGCTACGCTTGGCCGTCTATACATACTCAGCCTGCTAGCCCTTCTTTCCCGGCCTCTGCAGTAATGTACTATTCTACAACTAGGTTTTATAAAGTATTATTTAATTTATTTAAGTAATTATAATTATCGTTCTATGGAATCTACTTACTCGTATTGCCAATAAACTCGATTTTTATCGTGAAGTGAGTGAGATAGAATGCAAAATACCTACTTCAAATACTTATATTTAGTAAGTTATTTATTCGCGATTTTAACCGATAACCTAATTATAAATAGTCACATCTCTCAGTCTTAGTGACCATATAACGTAAATTAGTAACATCTCGCAATTAGTAAAATTTATAAAAAAATTGTAAATGAAATTATGTAAAACGGAAAAAACGCCGTGTTTTTCATTAGAACGTTATTAATGAACAGTAAGGGGAATGTAATCACGTACCACCGTAGAACCCTATCGCAATAAGGTGACATATAACTCAAGTTTGAGTGACGGCGGCCTGTCAATTGAGTCACGGTTCAGCGGCGGTTGTTGTCAGGCCAACCGACTCTGCTAGACAAAGTGAGACAATTCTACTGACCTGTTATTCTTATTGCCACTGCTGGCAGACCTCTGGAGCTTGTTAGTGGAGGTTTTGGTCTTGGGTCGGTTTTCTTTGTTGCCGTTAAGCGTGGCCCTCTGTTCGTCCATACGCTCCGATTGGCATCGCGTCAATAAGTCAAAGAATGACTCGACGGGATTATCCTCGGATTCAGTTCGTACAACTTCAGGCTTATTTGCTTTGGCTTCTTCCTCTTTTTTCTTAGCGTCTGGGGTTATCTAGAGAAAAATAATTTTAAATAAAAAGTCTGTCCTGTGTGTTCGTGTCGCCACAGTGTATGTGTCTTTTATATGTTTAGTTTTAATTTTATCTGGGTCCTACTGAAAAACAGCGTTGCGGCTTGCCGCAATATTATGCTGAGTGGGGCCCATTTTACACCATATCGGTACTATTGCTATTGTATTTCTTCTTACTATTATAAATCTACGTGTATCGAATGTGTGTAAATAAATGTTTCTCTCTCTCTCTCTCTCTCTCTCTCTCTCTCTCTCTCTCTCTGTCAGTTGAATTACTATGTCGTTGTTTTGCTCACTGTTTATAACACAAAAACAGGGTATATTAATTTGAAACGCATGCCCGGCTAGTGCGAGGGTAAAAAGAATATCCAAAATCCTGTTATTTATATGTGTCTTATAATTAAACATTGGCTAATATTAGCCGGGTCCTGAACGAGCGAGCCGCCTCGCGAGGCAGCCATTTCCGGTTCGATTTTGAACCTCCTGTCAAACGAAATCATGATTGGGGCGGCTCGCTCAGGATCCGGTTATTATTATAGCCGCATTAGTTACTGGTATCAGGGACAGCTGTTCCATGCTTTGCCGGCGCACGCGCAGAGCGTTGAACGGCGTGCGGGGTGTGCGGTCGTCGTCCGGGATCGTCGGCGGTGGCGCTTCGGCCTCGGCCGGGAGCCCTAGCACTTTGCGGAGGTCGCTTATATTCATCTGCGCCGTAGCCATACCAAGGACGTCACCCAACTGTAAAATATAACAAACCATCACATTACAAATAGTCGGAGCATCAATCTTAGTCGGTTCTTTACGGAGTCTGCGTTGCCCAGTCAACTACTGTGTACCAGTGTACTACAAATTCTGCGCAGACAAATTTGCGGGTAAAAATTGTACTTAGCATATTTTTCCAACGATCGGATTAATTGTGCAACTCGATACACAGATGTGTCGCGTTGCCTTTGTATAACGCAAATACTACCTATTTTAATCACTTCTATGCGGTCCCATTCATAGGATAACGCCCACTGACTCCCTCACAAACTAAAGCAAACTTTACAATGTTTACTTACCTCTTTTGAGATATCGTAATGTTCATTAGCATAATACAGCGCCTTTTCATGGTTCCCGAGAGCGGCATGAGCGTTCCCGAGGGACCAGCAGGCGCGGCCTTCGCCCACTCGGTCCATAAGTTTCCTAGCTGCGGCCAGATGCCTCGCATGGTACTCTTCGGCTATGCGGTACTCTCGGAGCAGCGTATAGGTGTTCCCTAACGAATAGCAAGCTTGTGCTTCAACCGCTGCGTCTCCTAACTCCTCGGCCAGTGCCAGAGTTCGCCTGTGGGAGCGGTCCAGGATTAAGAATACTTATTGGTAATGGTAAAATTAATGACTTATGTGAAAACCTCTAGTCAGTAACTAGTGTAACGATGCCTCTGTTGTAAAAAACAAAAGGGCGAAAGAAATACAAAAGGAGCTTCCTTGTCAGTGACAGTTCAGAATAGTTGACTGATACAAACTTTTTTAGTTGGTATATTTTTTGCACTATTGATGACATTTATTTAACTAAATAAATAAATATCTTGGGACAAATTACACCAATTGACCCAGCCCCAAACTAAGCAAAGCTTGTACTATGGGTACCAGGCAACGGATAAACATACTTATAAACTTACTTATTCGGTAAAGTTATGTATTGTGGCTCTCAGTGTTTGCAATTTTTAAACTCACTCGTCCATCCCTAATATAATACTCCTTTCATCCACTCAAAGGTTGACTGGAAGAGATCCCTTAAAGGGATAAGTCCGCCTTTGTGCATGTATCTCAGTGTTTGTCAATTGTATTTGTCTTGTTTATTTTGCACAATAAAGAGTTTACATACATACATACATACATACTTATATAATGTAGATAAATACATACTTAAATACATACAACATCCATGACTCGGGCACAAACATTCGTATTCATCATACAACTGGTTTTATGGAGTCACAATCACAGGCTATTGGAGGGTAGCGTGTTTGAATTTTGAAAATAAAGTAAAAATGGGTCCTGTTTTTAAAATTTCTGAAGCCATCTTTAAGTTTTGTGCACTAAATCTATGTATCTAAGATCCTTAATCCAAATTTATACTACATAAAGTAAATATTTTTTCAGTAAGCTTTAATAGAAGTATATTAGCCTATTTGGACAGGAATCACTTTTAAGTACCTACCTACTCATTCGCTTTGCTGCTGTTGGCTTCAACTTAAATGCATTATCATACCAAACAGAGTAAAATTGCAAGTTAAACAAGAACTTGTAAATGTAGAACAAACATAAATGCAAACAGGGCAAGTTGGGAGTCTAAGGGGAATGCTTTTGCCCAGCAATGGGATACTATACGGGCTGGTAAAAAACATGTAGAAAATAGATCAATAATTGCTGAAAAGAATGCTAAAGCAAAGCAAAGCACATCACTCAGTAGCAATGAACACGAGATTGAGATTCATAAAATTCGCTTACAGCAATTAGTTAACCATATTAGCCAAGTTGTTGCGTTCAAAGAATTAGATTAAATTGTACTAATGTATAATGGGTACTGTCTATAATCATGAAATATACATACAAAATCAGCCAAATATGTTTGTAAAAACAATATTTTAAAAACATAACCCTCCTTCTGGCGCAAGCGGGTAAAAATAATAATCTTTTTTGAGAACGATAATTTACATATTATATATTTATTTATTTTTGCAAATTTAGTCAAACAACGCCTAAGAAAAGTAAATATTATAACAAAGTTGCATGTACATACAAAAATCACTCATGCGCAAAAGCTTCGTCCACTACGAACAGATACATATTGAATGTACTATATCCCTGTATTAGAGCATGAGCATTGAATTTACTCATTTATAACATTTAACTATAGATACAAACATAGAAAAAGTGATTTATTAAATCATTTGTTTACAGTTTTAAAAGTACAAACAATATGAACACAGTTTGAAACTGCAACATACATACATAAATAACCTCTTTATCCCTTAAAGGCCATGTTTAGCAGGATTGTGGGCACATAGGTGGAAAGGAGAATCAAAATAGAAATGCCGGGTTGCTAGCCGCATCGCCTATAACATGATTCTTATCATTTTCGCCCGTTGCTTCGAAAGGCTTTTACCATCTGTGCGGGAAGAGAAGCAACTGGCACATGCTATGTTTTTTTTATTCCCGGACCAGCATGATGAATGAAAATGTTATTTAATAGTTATCAGTATATATCTATTAGGCAAAGTAATTAGATAGACAACATTTATGATTCTTTGATATGAATTGTGCTTGTTACCTATTGTGCTTATTATAAAAAACTCTTTAGCAACTACACAATTAATTTGCCAGATATCATAAAATAATCCAGACAAGTATGCTTTTATGATACTTTAGCGTTTAAAATGTTTTCACACTGTATTTTCACAAACTAACTCTAAAACTAAACTCTGACAGTCATGGGACCTTATACATAATATGTATGTTCTAGTAGAGTAGAACTGACATAAGTATGCTCTCAATTGCTTACTTGTAATGTTCAGCAGCATTTTCAAATTGCCCAAGGAAAATATGGGAATTTCCAAGGTTACTGTTAGCACGCCTCTCAGCAGCGCGGTCTCCGAACTCCTGGGCGATTTGGAGTCGCTCGGTGTGGTACCGGATTGCTCTCGCAAAGTCACCAAGCAGGTAGCAAGTGTTGCCGAGGTTGCCGCAGGCGCGACCCATGGCCTGCCGGTCACCAAGGCTTCGCATGAGCTCCAGATTTTCCCTGAAAATTAAATTGTAGGTTGTTTATGACATGTATCCACTACTATACCTCATACATAGAATTATTGAGAAATCGGAAATTATCAGTGAACAGCTGGACCAATTTCGCTAATTCTTTTTTGTTGTGTTTGTTATAGTCAGAAAAAAAAGTGTTTTTATATGTGTATTTTTAAAAAAGTGGTTCTTATAAAACAAAATTTTGAAAAAGGAAAAAACACCAAGACAGTGCAGGAAACAGCTAGTCATTTATATATTTAACTAGCTTTTGCCCGCGACTTCGTCCGCGTAGATAACGTCAGACTGACGACATACCCCATACATCCACTCATGTCTCCAAGTATAAGGTTTTTATTTCCTATCCCGTGGGAAATTCGGAAAAGCACCTACGTGATCCTCTAGGAATATTATGTACTAATTATAGTCTTAATTATTTACCTAGTGTTTTTATCCCGTGGGAAATTTGAAAAATTCCTTTGTAGTGCACCTTTATACTAATCAAGGAATAATATGTAGGTGCGAAATGTAATGTAGCTTTATTGATACAACATTTCGGGCTTTTCCAATCCCATGGGGAAATCGGGATAAAAAGTATCCTATATCCGTCTCCTGGTTCTAAGCTACCTTCCCACCAATTTTCAGCCAAATCGGTTCAGCCGTTCTTGAGTTATAAATAGTGTAACTAACACGACTTTCTTTTATATAATATATATAGAAGATTTATGTAAACTTACTCATAATACGCCACAGCCTGCATAAGGCAATCTCTAACTTCTTGTGGAAAATGACCAGGATCATTCTGTCCAGCCCGACCCAGTTGTTTTCCTTGAGCATGGTATACATTGCCCAAGTTGTACAAAGCTCGTCCTTCACTTAATCGGTCTCCAAGAGAACGAGATATCTCTAAATGCCTCTTGCAGCATTGGATGGCTTCAGAGAATTTTCCCATCACTTTCAATGTATTTCCAAGATTACCAGAGGCTTTTGCTTCACCAAGTTTGTCATTCATTGTCCTGAAAATTAAAAAGTTTTATCAATTAAATTTAAGCTAAAATGCTTAATATAGCGGTCAGGTATTTCTGAATGATCATGATAGCTTACCTAGCTAAAGTCAAGTCATGTTTGTGGTACTGCATTGCTTTGTTATAGTCTCCGAGATAGAAGTATGCATTTCCGAGTTGGCTGTAGATGGCACTGAGGGTGCGCAGGTCGTCGGTACCAGCCTGGATTGCGGCCTGGAAAAAGGCCACACCGGCGCGACAGTCACCCGCTTTGCACAACCGCTCGCCCTCCAGCGCCAGCTCCAGGCACATTGAGCCCCCATCGCAGCTCTGACAAAACATTGAACATTAGTATACATTTCTATACATTCATGGGAGGCGGCACAAATAAAACAAATTTAAGTAGGTGGCGGAAACAAATACTAACATAAATATAATACATAGCTAAATAAATAAAATAAAATAATACATACACAACACACATAACATTATTATACAATACTTATACTAAATATATTCTTGATAAAAAGTTGCCATACTCAGTTAGCTTTTGGTGGCCATAGGCCTGAGCCTGAGTAAGTGTGTTATGCATACACATAATTTATTCAATAGCAATTCTTTTGAAATAAATTAAATCCAGGCCAGGAATTTTACATCTTGATTCTTGAGTGAATGGCTTAATGCATGCAATAACTTTTCAATCAAAACTTCCAAGTTTACATGGAGTGAAATGAAGTAGGTAAGTTTCAATGAGTTAAATTTAGATAGGTTGGCCAAATCAGAATTTAAATAAATATCTATAATAGTGTTATAAATTTAAATTTGCATCGAATGCCTGAATCTCACGGATATAGCGCTAATAGGTCACAGCTTCCGTATTAGGTCCCCCCAACTATGACTCACAAAAGACTAGGTACAAATAAACGGGAAAGTTCACTACAACTACGTTACAAACCGACTGAATACTCGTTCTTGTTACGGACTATAAAAACCAGCGAATTCATGAATAATAGTTACGAAAGAATCACAATTTAAATGCTTACTTGGGCATCCGTCGACAGGTTCTCAGCGCTGGCACTTACAGACATTTTTCAGTTGGAATTTGCCACGAATTTGCTAACAAAACACAACGAAACTCAAAAAGGAAAATTAACTGTCCTAAATTATTCTCATAATTGGTGTTCAATAAATATTTTTGTTATTTGGGCGTGTACGAATTATGAACACTATGCGAACGTTACAAACTTCTCGCACACATGAAAAAAATTACAGCTGCTGCGAATGAATGACACAACACACAGACACACTACGAAGTACAATAGCTAATTAGCTCTCAATCGCATCGCATGCCGCATTATAGACGCGTTCATTGTTAGTGATCCGAGCACTCTTTGCGAAAACTAAAATAGCATTATAAAGCAAAAAATAATTTGTTTTAGAGAACGTTATTTTCGACTCGCATCTTAATTTACGAAAACTCTTTCCTTTACCATGTATACCTACGTAATAAAATATGTTTAATTCTTATAAACGTCTCCACGTTTTGCCTCACATTGGGAAAATGCTCATAAAAAGCGTCTAAATTCTCTAAGTAAAAAGCACTATAATGTAAGAGTGAGCAACCGATGAACATCTAATCTTACTGTAACTTAATGCATTAGTGTATTTATTTTATAAAATCTACAAAGTGGTAGTTGCTTAATAATAATACATTACATACAACGGAACGTTTTCATAATAGCTCCGAATTCCGAACGAGTGAATGTTACAGCTAGGCCATCTAGTGCCAAGTAGCCGAATCAAATAGTAAACAATAGGTGACATAAATTTAACAAAACAGCAACATAGATGGCGCTACTGTAAGTGTAAATAAAAATGGAAGCTTTGGGTGTTATAATAATATATTCTAATCTAAATAGTTACGTACGTAGGTTGATAAAAAAAATGATAGTAAAATTGGAACGGTTTGTAGATTTATTGGTATGTCGCAACCATACGATAAGAGTGCTGTAACTACTTTAAGCATTCCATAGATAGTAGCTAGATAGATTTATTTATCACCCTTTTAAAAATACAATTAAATGTCAAACATAAGTAATTCACAAAAGGATCGTCAATTGTAATAAAATAGTAATAATAATTATAATAACTGAAATTCAATAAAAAACAAAATAACAACAAACAAAAATAAAGCTTAATGAAATGTTAATGTAAATTCATAAAAATATCGTCATGGGTAGGTACATAAAAAGAGAAAATAATAATAATTTAAATTAGCAATTTAAAATGTCAAATAATAAATATAAAACAACAAAATGTGGAAATATTGTCAGAACATAACTAAACAACAAAAATATATAATAATAATAAATGAGGTACTATAATGGTACAAAGAATAATTTTCACACATAATACACACGTTCAAAATTAAATGTCAAGTTTAATGTCACTGTACTCTTTAACAGAGTACAGTGACAGATCCAACAGAAGTTTTTTAAGTCGGCGTCCAAACGTTGCATCCGAACGTTCACTTTTTAAGTCAGCGGGTAGATGTTCGTAGAAGTTGGTATCCCTCTGGCCTCTAGGGGCATAGCAGAGGGTACTTGGGATGTGGCGGCGCTTCGGCGGGGCCTTCGGGCGCTTTGAGAGGCCTTCGGGCATATGAGGGTCAGGGTGCGGGGAAACTGATGGGGTTAGCTCTGCAGCTGCCCACTAAGTAACACCTCCCGCCGTGTGAGGACACGGCCTGGAGGTGGCGAAAAGTGCGGCCGTATTGCATCTATCCCGGATGCGCCCCACGCCCTGAGAGAGGGGAAGGGGTACGAGATTCCGAAAGGGGTGGCACCCTGGAGGAATGTCGTACCTCTTATGAGGGTTCAGAGTGAGGGGAAGCTGATGGGAGGCATACCCGGATGCGCCCTAAGCCCCAAGGAGGAAGCAACGGCGGTGGCGAGGCCGTCGTTGGGCACTATTCCTCGGGAGGACTTCGCAAGAGGTTCGGGGGGCGGGCTCACGTTGACCTCGTTTCAACGTGCAACCGCTCCTTGCGCAGACGAGGGGGGAAAAGGCGAACTCGGTGCTTGCACCGCTCGCCCGATCCCTTGGGGCCAGCGGGAACGGTAACGGGGCATTACCTACCTGCATTGCACGGTCTCATTGTCTAAGGGAAGACGGGCCCAGCGTACGGGCCCTCCCCTTCTTGGCGCGGTCCTGGCGGAAGCCGGGGCCACCAGGGGGGCGTTTGTGGTGAAACCCTAGTGGCATCCCACATCCCCGTCACACCGGATTGAGGCAACGCCGGAGAGTTTTTAGTTCGGGTATACCCCTTCGGGGGGGAGTCCCACATAACCCTAGGCATGCCCGTGCCTATGGCATCCATAAAGATTTCCTCTCCGTTAAAAAACAAAAAAAAAAAAGGTATCCTGTGGAAACTATACAATTTTCCGGTATAATAACCTATATTTTAATTTGCGGTAGCCGTGTACCAGCTACCTATCTCTGTTCCAAATTTCATCCAAATCCGTCCAGTCGTTTCTGCTTGAAGAAGGAACAAACATACTCACTCACTCACAAACTTTCGCATCTATAAATAATTATAATAAAGCGAAGAGGGTCGAAAATCATGCCAAACGTGGACTTAAGCTGTGCCTTAAGGTTTTGATACCTTATTCTCTTGTCTACGCCGTAAGGGATAAAGACGTGATATATACATGTATGTGAATAGAATTTTAAGAATTTTTGTCTGTTTGTCTGTTTAACTGTTTATCAGTTAGTATATATTTTGCGAACGCGTCACGTGAAAACGGCTGAACGGGTTTTGATGTAAACTTTACTAAACTGTTGAGAAAATCACGTGCCAGGTTATTTATTATAGGCCACTTTTTATCCCGGAAAATTGCATAAGTAATTCACGCAGGATAGCGATAAACATGACCTTTGGGTCGCAGTTGCCTGTAAATAAATATTGCTTCAGTAGGTATCGTAGATATCTTTGTAAAATACGGGTTTACTACGTTGAGGTAGGTAGTACGAGATCCTTGGTGCTAAAGTATGACTCGCATTTGGCTGGTTTTTGTACATCTTAGATGAGAGAGAGGAAGAATTTTAGCGCAAATTTTGATTCCACGCGCACGAAGTCGCGGGCAAAAGCTAGTTTAGGATTAATACACGTACAAACTAAGTTTCATTTGCAACCACAACTTCGCAATAACATGTATGTTTTTCCTTACTCGTCAAATGATTCACTTGGATTTCAGAATAAAGATAACTAAGTTAGGTAACTTAGGTAGGTGCTTAAAATCAAACTAAACAACAATTAAACTTATAACTAAAAACACTAAAACAAAACAACTCTTAAAAGTAAAGTGACCGAGCCAAGGGTTATGAATTAGGTATCTATTTTTGCTTCCTATTATTATTATTTCGCTGTAGGTCTGCCGGCATAAAATCAAGGTCTCAATTTCAAACAACCTCTAATAAATAAATAATAATGATTACCTACCACAGATAGAATGGTTATTTTTCTACTCGTGGATTTTAATCTGTCAATTATGTGTTTATAGACAAAATTGCAATCACATACTTTTTAATCTTGGATGGCACTATGGCGTCTATGGCACTTCGGACTCAACTATAATGATTATTATAATAATAAAATAATAATAATAATAGTATTCGTTTATTCAAGTAACCATGACTCAATAGTGTTAGTATTCTTAAGACTAGGTTAGTAACAAATTATAAATTTAAATTTTAAGCCAATCCTGTACCATACCGCCCGATACAGCACAGCAACGGCTCACATACGAGCAGTCAAGTCGGCCGGCAATCATGCTCAGAATGCCGTTGGAGCTCTCCCGCACCCTGCGCACCAGGGACGCACATCTCTTACGCATAGTGGCGTAAAAACAGTCCACTTGTGCTCAACGCCAACAACTAAACATACAACGCTCTAGACAACTATAATAATTTCAAAATTAGAACTTAGTTACTTCGATTGAGCGTCGTGGGCGCTTAGTGAAACGCACCCAATGTAAAGTTGGAAATATCTGGCAAATTTGCTTCCATTTGAACACACTAACTTTTTTCTTCTGTTACGTGATTGGTTAGTAATTGAAGTAATTGGCCAATCAGAAACAGTCTTATAGCGACGTCTCATTAGTTCTTTTTTGGGCTACGAAAATTTAAAAGTTTTGTTTGTTATTTGACGCGAAATCGATGGTGTTAAATAAATAATCTCTAATTCGAATTAAACATGAGTGACAGTGACGAGATTAGTTTCGCCGCTACTCCATAGGAGATAACTACTATTAATTCACAAGTGGAAGATACAATTTTCAAACTTAACCCAATGTACTTTACAAAAGGTAAAAGGTATGTATGTACCTCGATAGACGATGATGATGATGACTCGTAGAAAAAGTATTGTATACAATAGTTACATAATTAGCTCTTAAAATCTCGTACCTTACTTAGGCCACTCGGCAAGCCTCGTGGCCTAAACACGGTACTCGACTTTAAGAGCCTTCATTATGCAACGATTGTGTAAAATACTATTATGTGGCTGGTGCATAATGCCTAATTATGTACAGTCGCATCGTCACCATCATAATATGTTAGCCAAAAAACGTCCACTGCTGGACATGGGCCTCTACAATAAACGCTTTCACGTCAAAATAAGTAGGTAGATAAGTAACATTATTTTCTGTTCTTCGAAAGTTCAAAACAGATGAAACGACTGACATAAAATTTTTTTTTTCTTAACTTCTAAGACAATAGACATAGAGATTTAGTTATTATTTAGTTATTGTTATTATATTCGAAGTTTGAATGTAATTAGAGTATCGATATTGATACTCTAAAGTAAACATTATAGTACAACCACAGATACAGTTTTCTTAATGTAGGCCATTTGCTAATCGTTCCAGAACATATTGTATGGAAGTTATGATACGGATGTACATAAAGTAAATTAAATAATTCGCGTTCTCTGCAGCGCCCGCTTATAATCGAATTGGCTAAATAAGCTCCTTTGGCTGAGCTTTCCGAATCTGCCGTTATTACAATTCAATTCTACGACAGTTATTCATCGGCATGGAACGAAATGGCATTAGTTAATATCTAGATAACTAGCACCAACAACGTCGTCGATATACGTACTTGGAAGCAGAGCTATAGAGGTCCCAGGTTGCAGGGGCGGCGAGAGCAGGGGCCCTCGTTAGCTATGCAAATACCCCGGCAGGGCCGAGCGGGAGCCGTCAATCCGCCACCACGCCCCCAGCTTCCAGTCATATTTTGTAACTGCCTAACGGGGCCGTACTTATGCTGACATTGAGCTTTAGAACACATTAGACACCGCCTGTAGCTTTACTACTGAACAATTTTATGAAAATATCACGTATAATGTTAGGCTTTTAATATGAAACTAAACCTACATGCCTTCTAAACTTACATGCACTGCATTCAGTCAGATTTTAAACACACTAAGTTGTATTTTATTGTTAAACCAAAAACGCAGAAGTGTAGTGAAATTAAGGATGATATTATCATGTCAGACAGCTTTGAGGTAAGAGTGACTTGCACGCGCCCGGTGGTCTTCACAGCCGGACAATTGCCGGCCATTATAAGTACCTATTAGGTATACTTATCTCTTAACTGCGATTTTTAGTCAGTTCTGTGGCGTTTCGGATTCTGATCAGAATTTATTTTTAACTATTTAGTAGGTACAGTCGATAAAAAAGTGTTTCACTAGTTTAGACAATACTTTGATCCTGTCCGACCTTTCGGCTTATGGGTCTTTAGCGTAGCGTACCTACATAAATGCCAGTACCTATAGTTGTTCCAACCATTTTCTCGATGACAGATGTAGTTTGATAGTTATAGTGTTGTGACCTAATAAGTGATCAGTAGATACAATATCGATCTAATTTTATATACCTATACGAGTAGTTGAGAAGTATTCAGCTATGGAGCGAAGATAATTTAGAAGAACAATAATTTATAATAATTAGGTATCTAATGTTGATGAGAGCTCGTCGAGTGACAGTGACGATTCATCACATTTTGATTAAAATTAATATATAAAAATTACCTGTCATTATAATTATTTCATTTCATTGTCGATTACTTACCTATACTTATATTACTTATATTATAAAGAGGAAGGATTTGTATGTTTGTAATGAATAAACTAAAAACTACTGGACAAACAAAAAGTATTTCACCATTAGAATGCTACATTATTCCTGAGTAACGTAGGCTATTTTTTATCCCGGTAAAAAATTACAACGCGTACAAAGTCACGGGAACACATCTAGTTCAATATTTACAATACCGATACAAAATCGATATTTCAATCATAACATCACTATTTGTATTCCCATAGAATGTAACTTTATTAAAACGTTTATTGTTTATCGTACTTTAAAAAGATATTACTGCATAATACTTATGGACTCAATTTGTCTCAGGTGAATATTATATGGGATCAAGGAACAAAATTAGGCAGTTGTCGTATTTTTTATACATTCTACGGGAGCTGTCATCGAGAAAATAAATGATTGGAAATACTATAATTGTAAAAGTTTGGTAAATGGGGTATTTGTAAGAAAAGAGTCTTTACTCCATAACATAACCTAAAGCATGCACTGTTCTGCGAAACACATGCGAACACATCAACAAGGAAACTTTAGCTATACACTAAGTATAGCTAAATCAAAATAAATTTTGTTTTATTTCCTTAATAAAAGAGCTCAATAACAAAGAACATCTAAGCTGATTAAGCAACAATTAGGCTTGAACTGTAATTTAGCAATCGTCATAGGCCGGCACGTGTCGGCGGCGCCGGGCAGCACGGGCACTAGACAATGGCGGCACGTGTCAACAATGAGCCGATATGACACAATACTCGATCGCTTCCTTCCTGGGCTCACACCACGCCTACGTTTTTAAATGCATTATGCACGCCCCGTTGAATTCGGGAGCGACTAGAGCGCTTGGCTCTACTTTTTTATTTACCTACTTGTAAATTTTACATGTGACAAATTTTCGTGACTCATTTTAATTTACGTAAATATCATCATTACCTATTATTCATTCTGCAATATTTACAGGCTTGTTTTTCAAGTGACATCAAAAAACAGAAGGATCTAAGATTTTTTTTCCAAGTACGTAGTACATAGGTAGGTAGATAATTACTCGTAAGCGGTTGGATTGATTTCTGAAAATATTTTTAAGTTTGAAAGGTACCAACTATTGCCAACAAGTCATTAGGTGTCTGATAAAGTGATAAAGGAATCCTGGATAAAACGAAAAAAATCTTCAAACCTTATTTTCGTGGTAGCGCAATTTCATGCCATTTTTATAAATCTACAGACTTATCAGTTTTTTTAGTTCTTCTCCGCTTATTTTCTTTTTTTTTCATTAGGTAATCGGTTTTCAAGTTACTTAAATGTACAAAATCACATCTTGTAATGTTGAATTCCTCATTTTATTTCGCGCTCACTTTTAAAAACCATTTTTAAGATCCTTACTATCACGACGATTAACGGACATTCAATAACCTATGTATTACCAAAAATATATCAACGAAGTGTAAATAATGAGGAGCCGGGCACGGGACCCGTAATACGCCAGCCGCGGCGGGGGATCATTACTGCGGCCGCAGACGCTAATTCTCGGCGCGTCCGCAGCTCAATCCACTTGTTGTTATTGTGAGTAATATGTCGCTCGCGTCACTTGCCAGCGTTCACCCCCTTTGCAACGTGACGAAGCCACTACATGTCAATTTAAATCTGGCGTGAGCTAATGCTACGTTAATGATTTTCATAGAGAGACTAAGCTAAGCGTAAACGATGCAGACTTTGCAGACATATATCTTTGAATGTAACATGTTCTACTATTCCGTTATGCCCACAAAATTACCATCTCGATTCTTTTATTAAAAATCTCTACACAATCACGGAAGAGCAAACGGAGACATTTTTCTATATGCAACGTGCAACGTACCTTGTTGTTTGTAAAAGTAGGTAGTGGTCAAAAAGGTCACAAATAAGAAAATTTCAAGTTATTTTGTACCTATGTATATGTATATTTGTATATGTATCAGGTAGTAAAAAATCTTTGCTTATTCTTCATTATTGTCATTTTGTTTGAGTTGGCGAGGTCTTTGCGAGGTGATTACACAGTCTTAATTCTATAATGGAGCGGTTCGACCCTTCGCTGTTTGGCTTGTGGGGCAACGACTTATAAAACGTGCATCAAAAGTTGATTTTAAATTTCAAAAAAGTAGTAATCAGACGAAAGGATTTTGAGTTGAGTAAGTAAGTACATAATTAAAGCTCATCATCAACATCTGCAGTCTAATACTTTCCACTGCTGGGCAGAGGTCTCTCCTGAAAATTATTTAAATTATCGAGTCATTTAAATACTAATAAATAGTTATAAATACTTAGTTTTACAAATCGTCAACTGCTCATAAAACGTGCATAAAAACTGATGTGATATTGATGAAGTTTAAAAATTAAAAACAGTTTTCTTTATTTATGCCGAAAATAAGTTGATCAGCAAGATTCCAAATTCTAGTTACGATTCGCCTACATCTCACCTGATATTAAATTTGTTAATTCGTATCCCAGGCATTCGCCAATGAATGGGATGCCGTGCGTTGCCCCGTCATGGGCGTAGGGACAGCGGTCGGCGCACGCGCCGCTACGCTTCGTTACCAATAAGTATGATTTAGCTCGATCGCGATCTGACACGCCGGTAAACGCGATTTATCCCGCATACGCGTCGGCGGGTCTTCACGAGAAATCCACACAAAGATATAGGTAGGTACAATTGATTTTTTGATTTAACAATACGTCCGTATTTGGGGATTTACGAAGGAGACGAACACTATGCGTTATTTAATTCCCATAAAAATACATGGATAGTACGTAAGTTAAGTAGCTGTTGCAGGATGGCAAATTACGGCAAATCAAGATGCTGTGGATAGATAGCCGTAAGAATCCTTAAGATTCTAGATGTAATGATGTGAACATCGCACTGTTATAAATACAATTATATCAAATTTGTTTTATTTTGCAATAGCTTATTTAAACAAACTTGCGATTGAACCTGTCTGGCCTGAAGGATCAAGATCAGATGAGGCCAGAGGTTATAACTCACTGGGTCCGTAACAGCCTATTTCACTTTAGCCTTGAAAAATCTTTAGGTTAGGATACACGCAATAATGAAAGTAAGCATACTTACAAAACGAAATACAATATTTTTCGACTCGATCTTAATGAAATGTGTAATATGGTAACCCGCCGCGACGCGCCAAGCGCGTACTGGCCGCTTACAAAAAAAACTTAATTCAAAATTCAAAATTCATGATTGACTTGTTTTTTCCTGTCACTCCCTCGACTATTTGGCAAGGCACAAGCCTTTATTTAACTTGCAACGTATGTATGTAAGTATGTTTGTCCCAGTGGAATCTTGTGACTCAATTTTGAAGCAGATATATCTTCAACCGATTGAGCTGAAATTTTGCATACTTATGTAAGTCGGATGACAATACAATAATCTGGCAATGGAGATCTGGAGACCTAGCCAGGATCATCTCCGAAGGAGGGAACTCTTCGACGGTTGGTCCAATAGACTTGAAATTTGGTACACATATATGTAGGACGGATGACAATGCAAGTACCCCTACAGGTCAGCATAAAAGCTTGTATTAAATAAAACAGTTTTTGACAGAAACTTATAGTGATTTATTTGACCCCCGTTTCATAAAACTGAAGAGTGCTGCTGTTATCTACTACATAATTTTAAAAAGGGCTGCCACTATTGCAGGTACTTTTAAATATTAGCTTTACTGTTTCTAGTGTTTATTATCATGTATAAATTGTTTGAAAGCTAATCCAATTCTCGTTAAGTTTTTCCTCGCTGGCCTAGGCTACTCATACACTGAAACGAGGCTTGGTTAGGCTTTACGAGCCCCCATAAAGCAGGGTATGCGTACCGTACAGCCCTTCCTTTCCCGAATACTCTATTGAATAATATTCCGCTCTTCTTTTCCTGCTTCAATTCGCTCTGCCGCCTAGGAGCAGTCCGAGGCTACCTTGTTACCCTGCCCTGCTAGCCTTCCTGCTTATCCGAAGTCTCAGGCCAGTGTTCATCATTATTTAAGGGCAGTGCTGACTGATAAAACTTTGTAAATATATCTTTTGTATTATATTTTTACAACCACGCCTTGCTACTTGCCACGACTAGCTAGCCGGTGACAAATGACAGTAACTACTTTTACCTACCTATATTTTTTGAATAATCACGGTTCTGACACTTTTGCATTCCCTTCTAAGGGTCTCGATGTCAAGTTCGTAGAGGGATGTTGGAGCATTATGAGTCGAGAAATAAATCCGAAAATTACAAACTTTAAAATGTGGGGGCACGCAGTAACTTTTGGCTTAGACGCTCGAAGGGATAAAAGTATGCTTTTGGCTATATTTTTATTTGTCATTCGCGGAAAGTGAGATAAATCTTAACCAAAATGTAATTCTTAATTTACGTACTGGTATATGAATAACAATCGATTTGGTGTTATAATTTTATTTGTTTATAATGTTTGACGGGACGAGTGGCAGAAAGAAGGGGAGGCCTTTTCCCAGCAGTGGGACACTATAAAAAAATGTTACACGTAATTAATAACGTAAGTAGGTAAATTATTTTTTGATTCGATCTGACAAACTCAAAATACAAGATTCGAATCAAGCTAAGACCTTGAGTCAATAGAGGTAACAAATAAATTAGCAGTTTTTAATCAGATATTAACTATTGATAAAAGTTTTTCAATCACATTCCTTTACATTGTGACACTGAGGTAGTATATTGGTTCTCCGAAAATAGCCGTCTCGAGCCCGACCCGGGGCACAACTAAAAGGATTTTAATAACTCGCTCGGCAGTAAATCAAAATTTGATTATGAGAATATGGCAAAAACTGGCCTCGTCTTGACTGTACTCCGGGACCTCATAACTCAGCCGGCCGGGCGTTGATAAGAGCTTAAAATGTTGTCAGATATGGAGAAAAAACTTGCTTTCATTATAACGTACGAAATTTATTCGTACCGCAACTACTAAATATCTAAGTATTACAATGAAGTGGTTTAATGCGGTCTGACGGTGCTGCTGCGCGAAAAAAAAACACTCATTCAGAAACGGCGTGTGTAGGCTCACCTTGTCCCTTGGTACCGACATCAGCCCAATGCATTAAGTTTAGTGATCGTCGTGATCAATTAACTATGAATACCGAAAGTATTATGTACTATTTAATAGGACTAATGTTAAGTAAACTACCAATATAAATATTAACACACACACACAAATCACGTCTTTATCCCTTACGGGGTAGAAAGGGCCTAAGCCTTAGGCCCTAAGGTAACAATACCTACAGGCCACGTTTAGCAAGACTGTGGTCGTATAGGTGGAAAGTGGAATCAAAATAGTGATGGGTTGCTAGCCGCATCGCCTATAACATGATTCCTATGGTTTTGGCCCATGCCCTCGATGGGTTTTTACCATCTGCGCGGGAAAAGAAGCAACTGGTGCATTCTATGTTTTTTCTTTGCTCCCAGACCAGCATGGAAGTGCCTAATATATGCAATTATCACTAAAAAAACCGATGATAGGTTAAGCATTTTTCCAAATATTTTGGCAGTACTCTTAATTATTTTTTAATTTAGTTTTGTCGTTCATAATATATCATTATTTACTGATCATATTTTGATACTGTATCAGATAGTACCTAATAAAACACATTAAATAATCCACTGAATTTAAATAATACATATAATTGTTACACAAAGGATTTGAATTAGTAAGATGATTTGGACATGCTTGTAAAGGGAATTGACACTGTGCCAGAAGGCAAGTTGTGGAGGTCAATAGAAGAAACTTAAAATTGTATTAAATTAAGTATTATAGTGCTCAGTAGTGCTCAGTCAAGTTTTAGAAGCCAGGTTCCTTCGACTGATGCTGTCGGTACAGCACGCGAACAGATTGCAATAAATATGGGGCTCCATATATCTGTCGGCGCTGGCGAGCGTCGTTATTTACGACGGCGAACGAATAAATCGAGCCGTGTGTAAACACGCTTTGGGCTAACACTGACAGGCTTGGAAATTATTTCGGCCATGGCGGGCGGCTTCCAGTGCTGCAATTCACCAGAACCAGTGAATTTTATGAAAGACTAGCTTTTGCCCGCGGCTTCGCACGCGTGAACCATGAGCATTTCAAAGAAGCTAGCAATTAAGCAACCGAGCAACCAAACCTGCAAGCTTTCAAGCATACATGCAAGTATGCAAGCAGGCATGCAAGCCTTCAAGCATGTAAGTATGCAAGCAGGCATGCAAGCAGGCATGCAAGCAGGCATGCAAGCAGGCATGCAAGCAGGCAAGCAAGCATGCAAGCAAGCGTGCAAGCAAGCATGCATGCAAGTAAGCACCCATGCAAGCAAGCATGCATGCAAGCAGGCAAGCAAGCATGCAAGCAAGTGTGCAAGCAAGCATGCATGCAAGTAAGGACCCATGCAAGCAAGCATGCAAGCATGCATGCAAGCAAGCGTGCAAGCAAGCATGCATGCAAGTAAGCACCCATGCAAGCAAGCATGCATGCAAGCAGGCATGCAAGCAGGCAAGCAAGCATGCAAGCAAGTGTGCAAGCAAGCATGCATGCAAGTAAGCACCCATGCAAGCAAGCATGCAAGCATGCATGCAAGCAAGCGTGCAAGCAAGCATGCATGCAAGTAAGCACCCATGCAAGCAAGCATGCAAGCATGCATGAAAGCAAGCATGCATGAAAGCAAGTATGCAATCAAGCATGCAAAGCAAGGACTCAAGCAAGCATGCAAGCCAGCCCCCGCATTGCCCCGCTGCCTTAATTTTTCTGAAACTGTAAATATTGCAGGATTTTTATAAAACAAACCTAACCTAACCTATAATACATCCTGTCCTAAAATACATCCTAAATAGCTTTTGCCCGCGACTTCGTACGCGCTAAGATGTAAAATGAAAAAATAAGTTTTTTCCCGTTCCCGTGGAAATTTTGGGGAGTGCTTTCGGAGTACACTTAAAGCCTTTAAAGAAACACACGTTATAAATGTTAAGTCTCTTTCTTCCGCTGTTTCGTCTGGAAACGTAAAATCCGGTTTTTTCCCGTCCTTGTGGGCGTTTCGGAAAATCCTTTCTTAGTGTTCCCTTACGCTCCCGAATAAACCTACGTGACAAATTTCAACTTTCCCCCGCTTTTCGTTTTTCCCGTTTCCGTAAGAATTTCGCCAAATAAAGCATTTCCCGAAATTCTTACGGGAACGAAGAAGAAGAATTTTGGGAAATTATCTCATAATGCTCCCCTACACTCCCCAAGGAACCCACTTGCCAAATTTCAGCTTTCTACGACCAGTAAAACGTAAAATCCTGTTTTTTTCCCGTTCCCGTGGGAATTTTGGAAAGTACTCTCTTAATGCTCCTCTACATTCCCGAAACAACCTACATGCCGAATTTCAGCTTTCTGCAACCAGAAAACGAAAAGTCCCGTTTTTCCCGTTCCCGTGGGAATTTCGGGAAATCTTTTTGTAGCGCTCCCCTACACTCCCCAAGGGAAATTGAAGGCCAAATTTCAATTTTATACGACCAGTAAAACGAAAAATCGATCCCGTAGAACTGAATACATAAATCCCGTTTTTATCCCGTGGGAATTTCCAAAAAGCATTAAAACATTATTTTACTATTATAATCACCTACTTCTATGCCAAATTTGAAGAGTCTAGTAATTATAGTTCATAGGATTTCGTTAAACTGAATATATAAATCCTGTTTTTTTCCTTATCCCGTGGGAATTTCCAAAAATCCTGAAATGAGTTTCTTAGTTTTGTAATCACCTACTTTTGTATCAAATTTGAAGAGTCTACTTATTATAGTTACTGAGATAGTGTCACTCGGAATCGAATATAATAATTCCCGTTTTTTCCTTATCCCGTGGGAATTTCCAAAAATCCTTTCTTAGCGGATGCCTACGTCATAAGATCTACCTGCATGCCAAATTTCAGCCCGATACGTCCAGTGGTTTGAGCTGTGCGTTGATAGATCACTATGTCAGTCAGTCAGTCAGTCAGTCACCTTTGAGTTTTATATATATAGATAGTTACAATTTCGATGGCATATAATGTTACTATGTAATATATACATTATGTATGTTTTATAAAGTATATTAAGTATATATTTTTGACTACGATTCGGCATTTAAGTATAGATAAGTGACTAGGAAACCGAGCTAAGGCAAATTGTATAAAAAGGAAATGATCTAAGTACTCAGAGATCAATATATTATAATATCATATATATCGGGTTGCAATGTCAAAGACTACAGGTATTTACATACAAGTCTACAGACCAATACAGGTCAATAGGCCTTATAGTTTTTGTTGTGAGGAAGGAACTGTCATAAATATGGTAAAACACTTTCTTGGTCGACTATACTTCGTAATCGTTAAGTAATTATTAGAGACGAGAATCTTTGTAATACCTATTCAACAACAACCCGTGCCGTGGGGTAGACAATAAAAAGGAATTCACCCCCGACTTTATGTACGGGCAGGATACAATATATATATTTTTTTAATTATTTGTGCCCAAAAGGGTACCATGCCTAATTACCAATTTTATAAAAAAGCATCTTTATTTTAAGCCTGACAGCCCAGCAAACCAGATTTCATTTAAAATAATTTTGAAATTAGACTTTATGCATTTTAAGATATAATTAGTAACTCATCACAGTTTCTCTAGGTATGTTTTGCAATAAAAATTACGGGGAGTCTTGGCGGCACGGCACTCACAATTAATGTTAATTGATTAACAGTGCCGTGTCCAATTCCCTAATATGATCTCTTAACTAACTATAACAAAAAAAACAAAATTAAAGTTTTCAGAAGAGGTAAGTAGAGGTAAAAAATTAGATAGCTGATGCGCTCAAAAACACGCTAAGCGAGCGAAAAAGACTGCTATCATATATATGTCGCATCTGTTCCATGCAACTACATAGTGGCACTCACTAGATGCTATTTTCCAAAATGTCTACTCATTAAAAAAAACATTAATTTTTAGCTCACGCCCTCTCATTCTGAGAGCAAGGGCCGCACCATGACGTCTTAATGCTATCCAAATTCCGATTCTTTAACTGTCATTTTTGACACTTCTAGTATGGATCTGACAGGGATCGATCCAACTTTGGTTCGGAATTGAATCGCGTTAACCTTTTCGCCGCCACATCAAATACAAGATACGTCACCGATACGCCTAACTTCTTTATTGCGATGCCTTAAGTTGAACCTAAACCCACTTGAACGAAGGTTGCTTTTACATTGAAGTAATGGTCGTGTATACATAGGTCGTCGGCGTTCAACCTGCGATGCTTATATGAGTCGTTGGCGACGAAAAGGTTAAGACGTCATGGCAAGGCCCCAGGTCTGCGTCCAGCAGTGGGACGTATGTTTAGGCTGGAGAGGATGATGGTGATGAAAAGCTTTTATTAAAATTTTGGTTGATTGAACTTTTTGTTGGCTGTATTTCCATCGTCTTGTATACGAGTTAGTACCCGTATCTTCGTAGACGAGTATACCTACTTACATTGCAAATTAAAAAATAACTCTTTATACGACAGGGAAGGTAAACGAGCTAGTGGGTCACCACGCCTGATGGTAAGTGAGCACCACGACTCATGGGCACCTGCAAAACCTGCAGGTTGCCGAATCCTTCATGTCAAAGTCCTTTTGCTCGGTGGCAGGATTAGCGAGTAGGTACGACGGTGGTAGCGGTGCCAAGTGAGACGTTCTCAAGTGATGTTTACATGTGGTATGCAATCTTGTTTACATTTATGTATGGCAGTAGCTAGAAGTAAATAAGTATTCGTTTTTAAAAACCGTACATTTTACAGTCGACTAATGAACCTACCCAACAATTTGCACTACAAAGAATATGTCAAAGGATTAGACAAATACGTTTATGGTTGAATGAATGACAATTGTTCATCTGGCCGAGGGTTCGATTCGCGCTCATCAGCCCCGCCGGTGGCGCCTCATTACGGCTCGTGTTATTCAAATTTATTCAGTTTAGCCGTACCCGAGGGGCCGCCGCAATGGTTAAAAATTATTTATTGTACTTTTGCCTACCTAGGTGTACCTGCTTGATATGCAGACAATCCACATCGGTTGCTATTTTCTATTTTGTAGTAAATTTCATAGTAAATAAATACTCTGCCCTTGCATCTCTGTATGAAATAAATTGAGCAGTTTCGTATTTGTGATTATTAAAGGTTGATTCTGAAACAGAAAAGTAGTATCACATCGCCATTCAAATAATCTTTCACTCAAAGAAAAGTACAAAGACCATGCTTGGTTACTTTATTGCGTTACTTAAGATTTGACAGCCAAAGAGTCCATAAAACGTCTCGTATAATGAAGCAAGAACGCCTCCAGGAAGCGTATTAAATAACTGAAAGCTTATATACTTTAATAAGTGTTTACGAACAATTATGGATTACATTCGCGAAACGGTGGGCAGGTGTTTGTTTGTCCAAGTTCACTTTATAACTTTATGAGTCTAGACGAGTGTACCGACCTCTTTACCGGAGTTAGTTCGTTACGCGTCTTGTGCCGGTAACGAAGTGTTTGCAGCCCACGGGGGCAGGTAATCTAATCTTGCCCCTCGGCCGCCGTCCCCCGCGCCCTGGCCCCCGTCTCTTCGGGATTCTGCTATACTTACCGTAACATTTTTCCCGCTATTTATTCCAGTATCAGAAACTTACGAAACGTGCCGAGAATAAGTAACAGCAAAGCAACAGCCTGCCCGTTTTGATTTTAAAATTGAATTTAGATTTTTTAGGAATAGGTAATAATACTAATAAATAATCAAAAACTAAACTCGGGAAAGCTTTTTACTTACCTATCTCTTTACACTTATTTTTATTTTGAAAGATTAATTTTAATGTAATTAAGTTTGGCTTTATTAACTTGGAAACAAGAGTCTGAGATCTAATCGGGAAATATTCCCATAAAGATATTTACCTATAAAGTTTGATCTACAAAGGGGCGAAGAATCAGTGAGCTGTCAAATCTCTAGCCCGTATTTGCTATGCAGCGTTACGCCCGCCTATTTTGTAACACAGCAAACTTTATTTTATTGCACAAAGACTACAAGGACGACGTCCGCCGCAAAGAGTAGGTTCCCCTTGTCCGTGGGTGGTAACGTCTATTTTTGAGAATGTGAACAGTACATGGTAAATCAGTGATGGTAAATCTGGGTATTCGGACGCAGTGAGGCAGGCAGCGGCGGCGGAATCGCTCTCACGGAAACCATTCGCACGCTCAGCGCTGATAATCTACGCAATCATTTAACTGTCAATGAGTGCATAAAAATTGACTAATTCGCAAACTGCATTCACGTGTGCTTTATATTTTGATTTGCATTCTCTTTAAATTATGGTTGGGTGGTCGCCTATTCATTATAACTTACTAAGAGCACTTTAGACCACACATTATTATGAGGCAAGTACCTATATTCATATTTGTATCATAATTCTTATATTGTACGTTCACTTCGCTATTTTATGGTTCTGTATGCTATTGTAAAAAAACCTGCATATTCAATAGTTTCAAAATCTACCTATTTATTTACTTTACTGCTTCACGTAGTTTATTATGCGTATTTGCAGTTATTTATTTCCTCCATCGCCGCCCTACACGATCACAAGGCGCCCCCTGCAGCCCCGCGCCTCCAGGGACTCTGTATCAGGGACAATAAACACCGACAATTGCTGTAAACTAGCGGATACAAACTAACAAGTCTCCTGGGACGAGAAATGTTGTTGCTTTTGCTGCTGCATCTTCATTTAAGATTTAGTCTCCCTGATTTAGTAATTAAGTGTCATCTACCAGCCACACAAAATTAAAAAAACCATTGTAGTTTTAATTTTTTTTGTACGGCTGTTTATTTTAGTATTAAGTATTTTGCCATGCGAAAACGCACACACACCGGTCATCTATTAAGGGAAGTCTGAATTTCTGTTTTCATTTCTTAAATTACTTAGGTATTGGTGAATCTTTAAAACGTGAACATCAGTAATCAATATAAAATTCCAGTTTGGTTAGGGAAAAATAGGGGTGTGTGTCGAAGGGCGCGAGTAATCGCATTGTCCGGTCGGCTGCGCGAGCGCTGCCCGCGTAATCTCGTTGTCCTAATAGTCTTAAGACGCACAAAGGGCTGATCAAACGCTGCAATTTGACGCGCCAAATGTCGATGCGGCATTTTTTTGTTGTTCTCTGCATGAAAGTTTAGAAAATATAAATAATGGGTGGTATTCAAATATTTTTGTGATAAGCCAAACTATAGGTACTATTCAAACTCAAAAAAAACAGTATTTTATTACAGTATTAACACATCACACACCAAGCATTAATAACAACATTATAGTTAAGATTCAGCTTACCTTTAGTGAAGCGAGCGCCACAAATTAGTACCTATAGAAATTATGTGATATAATGTGGCATTACTAAATCAACCGCCAGAAACATTTTTTTGGCGTTGTCAGCGACAGGCCTTTGTTTATTTTTAGCGATTAGCATTATTATAATTCAAAAATAAATAAGCCACATTCGAAACATTAATGCAAAGATACCAATCTCCCGGTAGCGAATAGTGCATGGAATAATTTGGTTTTGAGTAATTCTAGGCCACTAATCAAAATTCACGCGGCGTGTCTCAAATCAATGAGCGCGGACAAACCCCGGACTGATTGTTAATTCGCAGCCCCCCGAGAGCGTTACACCCCTTCTTGCGATACAGAGATAGACTGCAAATATACACAAATATTGATGCTCCAAACAGTAACGATTGCTAATCGAACATGGTTACATTGCTGAGTGTATATCATTCAAGTCGACTAAGAAATAATTTTAACAAACAAATATGCCAATTTTATACCATTAAAAGTTTGGCATAAAAATACTGCACGTGAAAGTCATTTTGTCCCTTACAAATATTGATTTCACGTTTTATGACTACTATTTGTTGGATGATCACATGACTATAATACTGTCTAATAAGAGGACTAATTATATACGTAAGTACTACAACATGAGAGTATACATCGGATTCTATTGCCAACACTATGTTGTCTGACAGTTCATCTGTCTCACCGTTATTTTACCTACTTTGTTGTTACTACAATAAAGAAAATTAGAATGCTAATAATTCATAATATGGTTTTATCAAATTACTTGTAATTGGGTAGTTCCATTCAACCACTGCAATGCCACATTATAGTTTCATTGTTATTCTTTTGGCTGTAATTGCTCAAAACTTTTTAAAAGGGTAGATACTGATCTTAGATTGATGGAGCCCTGTAGGTAACAGGTGACTCTTTTGAGTCAGAAATAAAACTTAGTGATGTTAGGTGCGCTTCGAAGCCAAATTTATAGGTGAATTAGGGCATTACAACTACGCAACTTAATGATACCATGAAAACAGTCACTGGCATTAAATAACGTTTATATCTGTCTTCATCAGAATTATGAGTTTAGCCAAAACTCTAAATCTGATCTTTCGATTAATTTCTTTGCTTTCGAAAATTAGAATTCCAAATAAGTTCCATTTAATGCAATGAATCGATCTTTCCGGCCAATCAGTGTTAATTTCCGCCCATACCAGATATTCAAAATGAAGCGGAGGGTTTTGAAATTTTAAAAGAGTGTTCGCGACACCGGAAGCCCCTCGAATAGGCATCTCCCGTCAGCTGAAAAGGCGGGTAATTGCAGCCGGCCGCCGCTGCTCTGGCCCCAGAAAGGAGGTTTTTGATTTTCACCTCTATGTGCCTATGCCCCTCAGTCCCTGCCTTTTTAACCAGCCTTCATAAAAGTAGGAGGTTCTCAAGTCATCGGTATCTATTTTTAGCTGAAAATTGTATGTGCATGTACATACATAATGATCACGTCTTTTATCCTTTAACTAAACTAAATTTGAAGCACAAAAATATTATACATTTATATTGACTCCAAGAGCGTTTTAGAATGCAATGAGCTCTTCTTCAAGCAGCAGATTTTCTCGAAAACCTGTACCTGAAGCATTTTGTTCAATAGTTACCCGTGAAGAACTCCTGGTTTCAAATTACAGTTAAATGGATCGCGAGGCTCTGCGTCGACGTCAGCGTACGTTTGCCGGTCGGCAGGGAGCCGTGATACGTAAGCGAAATTATGCCGCCCCGGACGCGCAGGGCGGGCGGGGCGCGGCGGCGCAGGGGCCGCAATAAGGGCTGCTGCCAAATCTGAATTTAAAATTTAAAGTATTCTCTTGGTTACAAATATTTACGATTCAATTTGGTTGGCTTGAGGGATCGTGTTGTTCTTTGTTTTATTAGGTTGCGTTGTCTCACTAAAACGGTGCCTGCGACCGATTCCAATAAGTAACCAATAATCTAATCCGAATTGCAGTCAATCTTAAAATGTTGCTTGTTTGTAGAATATAATTAAATAATTAGATAGCCAGTCTATGTACAGGCACTAAATATTTATCACAGAATTTAATAAAATACAATTTGCACCATGCAGTCTATTCGAAAAACTCAACACATGTTGCAACTTAGACTTTATAATGTACTGATACTGCTAACCTTCATCACGCTGCACCTGCCGGATCAATTATGCGCGACCATGAACGCATTTCAGTTAGATCGTTAGCCGTCCTTGCGAGTGTCTTCACTTGGGATGAAATTTCTAACGCTGCGATGCGAGATAACTGAATTACCAGCGCTCGGTTCGTAGTTTCAGCATTGCGAGGGTTACCAGTACCTACCGAGGGTGGAAAGCATTCATGTCAAAAGTCTAGACTTTTTTTATTTTATGCATACCTAACATCAAAACTGACCAACTTGTGCATCAGTTTTTGTATTCTCCGTCCAACGTTAAAATATTTTTTAAAGTTGGTTTACTAGGTACAACCTATGCACAGGGAACCATTTAGTTGCCGACCCACCGTAAAACAATCTCACAGTAAACGTTACGTGATTTTCCTTGTTAATTCAATGTAACTGGGAGAGGGTTCCTCTGTGGATCAGCAATCAATTTGTTCAATGGTGGTATTAATAAAGTAGACAACTTTGCTTACCTGTATGAAATTATGTAGTACTCTAACATAAATTAGTACATAATTATTCATCTCTGTATTCATACTGATAAACACAATGTTTCAACATCACTACCAAGTCACCAACAAACGATTGTACAAATTATGTCATTATTCGATATCTTTTGAGTCCCGCAAATCACGATTCGCCCTAAATTACAGTAGCGAAACCGCTCAAGTGTCATCAAGGCACGGCGACAAGGGCGCTGATTGCGACGCGCGCCCGCGCCGACTAATCCCACTCATTACCTACTCCACGCGAGTGCCGCGCCGGCGCCGGCCACACTGCACACATACCGCGGCGATGCGTGCAGCACCCATCCGTAGGTCATCACCGCCATCTTTTGTCATTGAAACCCTAGTCCTGATACTAGAGGCAAAAAAATCTCTGAAAAGTTTGTACTGTAACTTTCCCGACTTTAAGAATGAGAGTAAAGATACATAGGTTTTACCTTTACTTCTTTAATTGTTGAGTCGTTTTAGCTTCAAGCCTTAAAACCTAATTATGTCTTAAAAGGCCCTTAATGGTAATTTTATATCAAGGAACTAAAAAAAGCCATAATAAACCTGAGGTAGTAAGGTAGACAGACTAAGAAAATCCGTGGGGTTCATGATACAAGTCTTGACGTGGAAATTATTATTTTCACTTGGGTAACTTAAATATTAACAAGCAATAAATTTCATTTTATTTATACAAAACACATAAATACCTACATTATATCTATTTAATAGTGTCTACTTATTTAAAAAATGCCATGTTTTCAATTGGAACTTGTTCATGATTATAATAAGTACTTATTAAAATGTATACCTACTAAACTAACTCAGCATCACAATGGCCACTCCAAACCCTTAGTTAGGCCAAGAAATCTGGAGCTTGGAGGCTTTTCCTTGCGATTTAGACAAAAAAATGGATTATTAAATGTCACGGGACAGGGAACTCCACCACTGGAGTCAAGCCGGTGGGACGCTAACTACTCGTATATGTATAGAGATTAAATACTTACCTACTAGGTTTATTTTCAAGCCAAAAGAAAAATAAGTATGTTCCTATTATGTTTGAATACGTCTTGGGTCGAGTTTAAATACGAGCGATATGGACACGTGTGGGAGTTGACGAGACTCGGAGTGACGGCTTATGCCTCTTGACCTAGCGCGTGCTCCAGTTTCAAGTATTTGGAGAGACGGGTTTGGTACACAAAACATTTGAATCGAGTTTGGCATTCCGTCCTAGAATTTTTATAATAAGTTTTCTTGATAAATTCATAAATGTAAGGTCTACTTAGGTGCTATAGTGGAATTATATTTATCTGATGATATGTGTAGCTTACCGCTTCTAATTTATGTTTTCATTACACTTTCATTATTTTTTGACACCGGTGCTCGGTATGTATTACTAAGTACTCAATTAAAAAAACTCATTTTCTTCCAATGACTTCATTGTTAATTAAGCTTCAGCGTTAAGGAATATGGAAGTTAAAATAAGGAATAGTGTGATATAGTGACTAGGATAGAAAAAAGTATGCTTAGTGGGTTTGGTCACGTGGAGAGGATGGATGAAAGAATATTAATTAACAGATTTATATGAGGTATGTGAATTGGTGCGTTGGGAGGGGAAGGCCTAGACGGACGTTCCATGACCAAATTGGGGACGTTTTGAAAAAAGGTCAGGTCAAGAGCACCAGAAACCGACGAGCATGTATGAAGAGATTGATGAATGTGAATGAAGCGAAAGAGGTATGTCAGGATCGTAGCAAGTGGAACAAACTAGTATCTGCCTACCCCTATGGGAAAGTGGCGTATGTATGTATGTATGACTTCATTGTTAGGCATGGAACCTTCGGCGTGTGAGTCTGGCTTACACTTGTCTGGCATTTTTCTGCAAATCTAACTTACAGTTCGATTTAAATTAACTGTGAAAATAAAAGACTCATGTGCAAATTCTTGTGCATGAGGTTTAATTTATTACTAGGTATTAAAATATAACTGGCTCTCGTATCACAAGTAATTTCCCCTTTAGGCAAATGAAATAAATTGCATACATATTTCTCGTTAACGACAAAGTATTACAGCAATTCTTAAGGTTACTCAAGAAAATGTCAGACCAAAACTAAAAAGGATTTAAAGATAGGTACTAGGAATTTTCATTTGCCAGAGCTGTTAATTTTTTATCAGATCTTTATAACCTACCACGTGCAAATAAATTTTAGTCAATATTTATTATCCTGATAACCGCTCTCTTTTATAACCGTCGTCTACTTATTTTCAAAACATTTTCCCATAATTTTACGTCAGGATCCGTATCAAGCACCATACATTTCAAGCAGTCTTTATAGTTGAAACACGATATAGCACGCAAAAAACCATTCAAAAACGGCTTTTACGCGTACACATACCAATAATTTCGCCTGGGCTCTACTTTTTTTTCTGTAATCGAACACGTTTACATAGAAGAGGTGAAGACTACTGTGTCTAGTGAACAAAATGTGTTTTAAACCACGCCCGGTGTTGGGTCGCGAGCCAATGGGGTCTCACGGCAGGCGAGGGAGTCGCCGCGGCCCGCCTCGCCGGCTCCTCCAAACTCAGTTGACATGAAACAATCGCGTAGCGTGGTCGCGTACACGACACACCTGTTCAAAAACTATATCCCCCTGTGTAACACTAGATACCCCCCAGTGCTCAAAGCAACCCCGTGCTTTTGAAATGACTTGAATAGTTGAATGACGGCACTCAACTCTATCGCCGATGTTGGTTTTGTTTTATTTTGTGAACGTTTGAAGAAATAGACAACAAAGTGTTGGGTGTCAAGGTAGAAATGAAGGTAAGATTCAGTATTTCATTATCAACATGGTTGCCTTTTATCCATTAATTAGCTTCTGGCCGCGACTTTGTCTGCGTAGAATCTAAATATATATAACTCAAAGGTGACTGACTGATTGACATAGTGATCTATCAACGCACAGCCCAAACCACTGCACGGATCGGGCTGAAATTTGGCATGCAGGTAGATGTTATGACGTAGGCATCCGCTAAGAAAGGATTTTGATCATTCTACCTCCAAGGAGATAAAATAGGGGATGAAAGTTTGTATGAAACTTTGTCAATTTGAAACCGATCGGGTTGAGACTTTGCATGCATACTATACTTCTTAACGCGAGCGAAGCCGCGGGCAAAAGCTAGTTATAAATATAAACCTTCCTCATGAATCACTCTATCTATTTAAAACAAACCGCATCAAAATCCGTTGCGTAGTTTTAAAGATCTAGGCATACATAGGGACAGACAGACAGTGAAAAGCGACTTTGTTTTATACTATCTATTGATTGTGATTATGCTAAAATTACATTACCTTATCAGTAACACATAGTAACATACATACCCAGTATAAATTTAATAATTCAGTTCTATGAAATGGACGCTCAGAAGTGGATCATGTCGGATGTTAAACGAAACTTAATTGTAACTCTATACAGTATAGAGATAAATATTTTATGCAGAAACTTTGAAACATTTTTTGTCTCGCACGTAGTAGAAGTGAAATAATTTTGGAGATAATCTCTTCTTCATTTCCTGCGTAATCTCTACATTTTTGGGCCGGACTTAGTAAGCATAATATTGAATGTACATATTGAGATAGCGGGGAAAATTATGGTAATTTTTAACGAATACTTGAAGTAATATCATTCAATTCCTTACGATCAATGTCCTACAATTCCTTTAAAATAATATCTTTGAGAATTCCACAAAGCTTTACATTTAAACTTCTATGAGAATCCGTATTAATACGCTCAACAGAAATTTGTAATAGGTACATTTTTACTTTATCATAAAAAATCTGATACATGAATTTAACCTAGGTAAAAAGCATGGTGTTAGATGCCTAGGTAAAAAGCAAGACAGCCTTTAAAAAAGATCAATTTTACCAATTTTGGATGAACTATTCTGCGTTTGATACAAGGTGTAGGCCTATTGCTGGTGTAGCTGCGCCCGCGGCACGGCGTCGTAGCGTCGTAGCCGGCCGCGTAGCGCCTACACTTAGGGGTACGAAATCGTATAAAAAGAAAGTATAATATTGAAGATTAATTAGGATCAGCGAATAAATGTATCACCCTACTTGCAAAATAATTGATTTAAAACCGTTAACTTTATTTGATTTATGTGGATTACTACTTTTGAGAAACGTCAAAGAGAGAGTAATTTATTTAAACAAACATATTTACACGATCTAAAATCATATATATATGTCATATATATATAAAACAAAGTCGCTTTTTCTGTCCCTATGTCCCTATGTATGCTTATATCTTCAAAACTACACAGCGGAATTTGATGCGGTTTTTTTAAATAGATAGAGTGATTCAAGAGGAAGGTTTTTATGTATAACTCTACGCAGACGAAGTCGCGGGCAGAAGCTAATATATATATATATATATAAAACAGAAATATAAAACCTTAATCTAATCCTAAATATCTATATTTACAAATATCGTCCAGATCGTTGCCATTGGACAAGGTGCCCATTATGCTGGCATACTATACATATTGCTACTTTTGTCTACTTAAAAAAATATAATTATTGCGGAATTTTCATTAAAATACTTTAATTTATAAAATTAGTGGGTTATGAGCTGTCACATTTATTATGTTGATTTCAACACAACATCTTATGAACTATCTAGCCCTCTCATTCATAAATATTCGATATTTTATGTGTCAGTGTATTTAACGATTAAGTTACCTACGCATAATAAGATATCATACCTACCTACTAGGGATATTATTTGTAATAAAATGTAAATTATAAAATGGTATGGACGACTTTAAAGGCCTAACGTCAGGAAAATAATTAGGCCTCATTCAACGTAATTTAATGGTTAAATTACAACATGAACATATTTGGTATTTAAAATCATTTGCAGAGTAAGTATTATTACTACTACACTCACTCGATTATTATTCTAAAATACCAAATAGTTAGTTAGTTCTATTAAATAAAGTTTAACTATTCAAGTATGCATGACATAATAAAAAAAAACAAAAGGAAAAGCATAATTCTAATTATAAAGTAGATCCAATTCAAGAGTTATTCCATTGTTCAAAATATTCACTAGTTTTGTCTTTCTTTTCACACCATTTTAGTTCAATGGAGTTGAGTTTGGCTGTTTTTTTCGTTTGGTTCTTTTGAGGTTGTTCTATAACTCTATTTTTGATACAAACCTAAATATCTTCTATAATAAATAAAAATGAATCGTCGAAATGTACGAGTGTGTACGCGCATAACTTCCAAACGACTGCACCGAATTGGATAATTCTTTTTTAGTTGTGCTTGTTACTGTTTGGACAAGATTTTGGGCAACAGCTAGTTTAATTATAATTATCGTATTAGTTTTTTTTTACTTTGTATATGTATGTACGTCGTGGTTATAGGGGTTCAAGTAGGTACTCATCTCATCTCCAGCCTATAAACGTCCCACTGCTGGGCACAGTAGGCACTATCGAACAAATTTATGTGAAAACGTTCTACGATGGGTTAGGAATCAATTTGTTCGTCATTACCTGCGTGTTTTGTTTTTTGAGGCAGGGATACACTTGGGGACAAATGTAATGTCGCCGACATATATCGTGTGATATTTGTCCCCTAGTCAATTCCTAGCTTCAAATTCTTTATTGAACCATTCGATGGTGTTTACCGATGAATCTTTGTGAAGATGACACCGGCGACTGTGATTGCTCTTGCCAAAAAATTGCAGTTTGATATCCAAACAGTGTGGTAGACAAAGTCGGTTCTGACTATCGATAAGTTACCAACTAGCTCTATAAAATATGTACAGTCAAGGGCATAAATATATGTAGGTTACCTAGACGTCAAAAACATCTTAACGCCTTTATGCCATAAATACACTGACTATATATGTAAATATATGTGGCTGGTAACACATATATTTGGCATGATGGTTGTATCGATATTTATGCCCTCGACTGTACAGCGAACGTATGAAGCGATAAGTGATGTAATTAGATCCAGGTATTTCAAATTGCTTAAAAAACGGTTGATCATTCTTGATTTTCCATTACATTTTCCAATGAAACAACCTAACTTGATTTTACCTGTTACTAACCTAACTTGATTTTTCTTAAATATGGGTAAAACGAGCAAGTTATTATAATCCTTCCTCGTAGGCTTAATCTTATATTCAGACATTGATTTTTTTTATGAATAAGGTTGGAAGATGAGCAATTGAAAGGGCTAAGGTAGAATATATCTCATGTGCTAGTAATTTCACCGATCAACGATTATCAAACTGTTTTTAGAATGAACAAAAGGCGAAGCCTGCAATACAAGATGCCTTTTAATTACAATTATCAATATACATATTATAGTCGTGAAAAGTTTTTTTACCTAATAGGAATGTGTAAATAAGATTTTTTTTTCCTGTCAGTATTTTTTGTACAATATATAAATCACGAATCTTTATCCCTTACGGGGTAGACAGAGCCTAAGGTATCAACACCTAAAGGCCTTGTACTTTTTGTAGATGTGTAATATACATTTATCAATAATAAATTTCAAGTCAACCCAATCACGAGAAGCGGTTGAAATTCGCTTGCAAGCTTTGTCGCGGAGCGGACATATAAAAAATCATGTAAAAACTGACTTCATTAACTTCCAAATATTCATAAAACGTTACAAACCCACTGTGGCAGAATGTATATTGAATTAATTAGTTAATAAAATCGCCAATAAATAGCGAAAAATAATTCACTGTAAAAACTAGCTTCAAAAACGACTAAAAACGCGTAGCTATAGTTGTCGCGAACTCCTTACTTTTGATACCTTTTTTATATTTCTTCTAATCAATTTTGTTTATGAATTCTTATCTTTGTATTGTCAGTTGTTAAATAGCAATAAAAGAAGCAGTTCAGTTTCCTAGTGTTTTTACTTAATATCTGGTTTTTCTTCATGGTTCGCATTATCATACAGTCCTCATATCGTACCCTTCAATAATGTTCTAATATTGTACTTACTATGTATAATGTATGTACTTATTTATATATACGCCAAATATAAACAAATACAGAGTTAAAAAAAAGTATAACCAGTCTTAAAAAAAACTGAAAAAGCGAACAGTTGAAATCCGTGGATTACAAAAAAAAATTGTTCAATCACTACTGATCAGTTTGAAGTCCGTGCCAAGCCGTAAAATTTAGGTAGATAGTACAGGCTATATAAATAGGTGCAGAGTTCGTACCAAGCAGATCATCATTATAAAATAGCTGACTTTACGTTCTAGGTATGTACTTCAAAGTACCTACCAAAGAAATTAATGACTTAATTTCAAAGCATTGGACAAAAGCAGTAAATTCTCTTTATACTTGCTGGAAAGTTTACTCCTGTGCTCAATGCCACCCATTTTAAACTTTTATTTTAATTGAAAAATACAGCGGTATCGAAAGGCAACTTCAACTTTAAAAAAACTCGAGAAAGTAAACGATTTTTGTAAATCATAATTGTCTCTTTTGAAATGCAATACCTACCTACTCACTATAATAGTGTACCTCTCTCTGTAGGTATAGGTAATAAATATTGTTGAACTTAAAAATAATTAAGACTTTCGATAGACCCGTGTTTGCAACGACTGATAACTTACTGTCTCTATTTTTACAAGATTTTATCTTACATTTATAAGGTTTCATCTATCCCGTTGTCTGTAATCAAATCTTGCAAGTGAATTTTGACCCACTTCCTGGGGTCAGATTGAGATGAAATTTGGCATACTTATGCAAGTCCTGTGACAATACAATAATCTTGTAGTGAAATTCTGGTGACCCAACAAGGACCGTCTCTGCAGGAGGGAACACTTCAACGCTTTATCCGATTGACATGAAATTTGGTAGGTATACATTATGTAGGATAGATAATGCAAGCAGTCAACAAAAAGTGTAGTCAGCGAAAAATCTTGTATTAAAAATGAAATTTTTAGGTTAGGTTAAAAAAATATTTGGTTGTATTTTCCGAATATTTGATTTGACTGGGAAAGTAAAGACAAAAGATTTCAAGATTAAAGATTTGTTTATGAGCCTCATTGTTAATCATCAACGTAAATACAATAAATGTAGAAGGATAGAATTGATGTGTGATGAACAATGCACTTTTGGTACTGTAGGGTAGATAGGTACGTAAGTAATCCGGCCAGGGACAGAGTCCGGTCGCCGGTCGCGTTACATCAAATCCGATTACTGTAGAATCGGGTGCACGCGATAAATCGTCGCTGCCGTCGGCTGTCGTCGGCGGGCGATTCGTTACGTTCCGATTTACCGAAAAACTTATTCGATATACGAGAAATATGGCGGCGGTCGCTTTGGAGACTAATATGTTATTTAAAGCGAGGCACGGTGCCCCGCGGCGCTGCCACCAGCTCAATACCGATATTAATGATCGGAATGTATCACCAGTCGTCAAGCCCGACTGGCGAATGTCTTCTTCGCCGCGGAATCGATCACTTGACGGGTTAACAGCCGCGTGACGTTGCCTCCTTACGCCTCTCCCGGTCTCGAAACAAGACCATCCAGTAGGTTTTATGATAACAGAAATATCAAGCCAAAATAATATATGTAAGCAAAAAGCAATTTTCCCATGATAAAGCGCCAAAGCTGCTCTAATGCCAAATGTCACGTAAATCTTCGTTTCGTGAATAACAAACAGCCAATTTTCTGATTTAAGTACAAATAAAATATGTACTCGTATGTAAGTAACGAACGAAGCCTTTGTTGGGGTACCATAGGTACTTAATAAAAAATAACTTTTAGTTTTTTTATGTCTGCCCGTTGGTGACCGTCTTTTAGCTCGTTCACTCATTTGTCGAATTTAGAAGAAATTTAGAAGCGATTTAAAAGAGTGTTGTCAAACTGCCAGATGATGTCAGGCTAGCTACTGAAGGTATTAAAGCAAAAAAATCAAAGATAAAGAATGTTAAAAAGCTTCAAAATGTCAGGGAATTGTGCCAGCAGAGCGAGGATTGGGCTGTTTATAGAATAAACAAGGGCGAGATGGAGGTATTGAGCGCGCGTCAGGGCGCGGCGGCCGGGAGGCTTTGTGCGCCATGACGTGCGTTCCGTCACGCCGCAAGTTGGGTTCCTCGCGCCGGAACTCTCCTGACCGTATCTACTTCCTAACTTGTTCCATTGCTCTGGCTTATCACAAGCTTTTAACCACGGACATTGGTATTTGGCGAAGATCGGGTGTACTTTATCATTTTCTTTCCAAGTTTTTATGCGTCTCAAATTAAACTGCAAAGGGAAACTCAAGTGATACGTGCCGGGATTTCCATTCACTCAACTGCAGCTTTATCTATGTATAACTTAAAGTATAATATGCTTAGTGACTGACTTATGTTATGATCAATGAACTCGATAAATTATAGGCATCGACTTATTATTACATGCTATACCTACTGATTATAGAATTTGTGAATGTATATTGTAAAGTGTACTAGAGTCACATTCTTACTTGGATTGAAGTAAAATTATACGGAACTCATTGATGGTCCGCTGCGGTCGGTCTTGTAGGAATATTTTTTAATAAGCCCGCTTTTTCCCTGGACGTGTTGATACGTGGACGAGCACCTCACTAATCAATTGTCCTCTCAAAGGTCATTGTAAAAACCGCCACAATACGAAATAAAAACTCATCCGGACGTTGATGTGTTAGATAGGTAGGTAGGTATAGAAATATTCTATTAGTTTATAATGAGTTGCATTTTTATGTAATAGATGGTAATAGTGTTTAAACTAGATAATTGGTATGGAAATGAATTCTAGAATTATAGAAATGTGGGAAACGTACTGCGGTGATGATTAATCATCCATCACAGAAAGATTTAATGGTCGCATATAAATACGCAACTGTTGAGTATCATTATCATTAAAATTTAGGCAGCGTTAAATCTATTGTCGAAGACTAAATCATTATCCGCTTAATCTTTTCTAATCTTAATCACTTCCCCAATAGCAGGCCGAGCGAAGATTAACCCGTTACAACGAAGACAACAGTTTAACGCGGAGTAGCCAGCCGGGAGATTAATGCGAACGGGCAGAACACAAAAACGTTGCGTTTCGTTGTTTCTCACTAAGAACGGTGTTTGGACAGTGACAGATGGCCGGCACCTCTAGCCTTGTAAACATTTTACACCTCTGTTTATAATCGTACGCGAGAACATAGCTGCGCCGGCGCATTAGTCACTGCGCGCACATGCGAGAGCCCAACCGGCCCATTCCTCTTGAGACCTCCGCCTCAGACTGTCTTGACTATCAGGCAAGGTATGGTGAAGTTTGAAATAATCTATCTATACTAATATTATAAAGAGGAAAAATTTGATTGTTTGTTTGTTTGTTTGTTTGCATTGAATAGGCTCCGAAACTACTGGACCGATTTCAAAAATTCTTTTGCCGTTAGAAAGCTACATTATCACTGAGTGACATAGGCTACTTTTTACCGCGGGAAAATACCTTTTCCTACGCGAAGATTAATTTATCGCGGGCGAAGCTGCGGACGGAAGGCTAGTTAGTAATAAATGCAATAAGTACATAAATAGTTTTGCACGAACGAACAATAACCAGCGAGTTTGTGGCTGACAAATATTTATTTTCTCGTACGTATATCGAAGCGGTTGTGCTAATAAGCACGTAATTTTCAGTTTCTATAAGTTAGTTTCCATTCATTTTTTAGTCAAATTTACTTGTATGTAGATATAAATTATCAGATTTTATAAGAAGAGTTAAATGGTCGTAATAGGAGCGAGTCCTGATCGATCAGTTCACAATGCAAGAATATGGGCTGCGATGATTAATATAGCCGCGGTCACTGTGTGCTCTATGCTCTATGGCTCGCGGATACACTCCAGGAATCCAACCCTATTAATATTTCATCAAACAGATGTGCTGTGACGGCAGAGTTCCGAAGCCGTGATATTAATCGAGTCCTCGATTTGTGAAGATCAATGCTTTATTCGGAACGTATGTATGAAGTAAGGTCTCTTTAAAGTCACTCTGTTTTGGTTGTTAATAGTTAAGGCATCCCTATTCAGCATCTATACCACCTTTGAGTATCACAAAGAGGAAATATATGATTTAAGTAGGCATACCTAGTTGCTGATCATGCGCCAACGTGCAACGCAAGAAATAATGAGCTTACATACGTCTATGTATCTACATTCAAGAAGTGTAGGGCCTCACGCGATCAATTTATAACGTACTTTCTGTTAAAATGACAAACATAATTCAAGTTTACCGGGAGATTATTTAAGGAAAAGAAAATGCGCAACAAGACCGGTACAAGGATTAATCCGATTTACACCGTTTGGTTGAATTATTGACAGTTTGGGGCTATGATAAATAAGGTGTGGTAGAGCGGTTCTTAGTATTTAAACAACAATAATGCGAGGACGCTTTGTCTGATGATTTAGGGGCCACAGGCCTCCCCGCCACCGCCCGCGCAGCCTCCACGCTCGCGGCGGTGCAAGAGGCGCGCGCCAGCGGACACCCGACCCTCGTTTGCGAATCATTTCATGATATTGCTGACTAAAATTAGATTTGTATTATACCGAAATCTATAAAAATTGTGTATGTTTGGGAAAATCATTATTGCGATGAAGCTTTATAACGTTTTCAAATAATGTTACACGTGTGACATAAGTCAGGAAACAAAATATTTTGTTTTTGAAACGAAACTATATTTATTGGCTTCATCACATCTTGTGATATTGATGACATAATGACCTAAGTACCACGAGTAACATTTAAACGTCATACGAGTGGCATGCTAGGGGTTATCGCAAACATAGAACATCATTCCCTTTCGTATGCGCTCCATGGCAAAACCCACAGGTAGGTAGACAACGGAAGGTTAATTAACTAACGAAAAACAAAAATGCCAAAATTTGTAATTCCCTACTTTTCGACAATAATCGATTTTACAAATGAATTTGGAATTATTTACATGCACACCATGTACAAACAAATAATGTCAATTTTTTTTGAAGGATTGCAATTGTTCAATTTTGTAACGGGCTCAAGACTAACCTCAGTTTATTAATTAATTTCCATTCGTTTGACAAAATGGAATTGAAAATTATCTATATTTAACTAGTTCACAAATTAAAAGAGAAAGTAGGCATGTACATATCTAAGTCCATTAACTTAAGCGATCCAGATTTCAATATTACCGAAATTAATCCATTGGTGACAAGTAAATTTACACATAAATCATGTTAATTTTTTCAGAAATAAACTAGAACAAGCTTGAATAAATTTCTTATTAACGTTCCTATATGTTACATTTTTCATTTTAAACGAAAAAAGCGTTGTGTACATTCTATATTAAGCGCGTGCTTACAAATGCCTTCGGCTATCGAGCACAATAGAGAGGCGATGCATCATGCGCTCGCCGCAACATATTAAACGTATTGGAGCCACTTTGGTCTCGGTAAAGAGGTTAATGTTATTGGACAGGGTGCTTCGCGTTGTAATCCCCGCATAAGTGTTCATTTCGTTAGGATTAAAGGTGTCCTGCAAGGTGTAATTTATCAATTTGTCGCTTTGAATATTCTGAGCGCACGCATTGTATAATTGCCTTCCCTAGGATCTACAACCTCATCTCATTGGATGTAGATGCATCCCATCCAGGTTGTAAGTATAATGTGAACAAATAAATTCAAATAGTGCTAACAATCTATAATAATATCTATCATATCTAGAGACAAATACTTAGATTATTACGTCTTGGAATAAATAACTCCAACAAAAGGAATTCCAACTAAGTGTCTTCGGACACATTATGCGGTCTTCAAATCATTGTCCGGCTCGAAGGACCAATGTTGAGAGCGTGGACTGTGGGTTGTCATCTTGACTGGTCAATTAAACAAGTTTACAGTTCACTGAATTTATTTCACTCAGACACAACACCGTTAGTTTTACATACAACTTAGAGCAAGGGAAAGATCGCATGATACACCATTCATCGCCATTGTTAAATGGAAGATGAAAAAGGCACGATCCCCCAAATGCCATCATAATAAAACTTAAACATTATGTTGCCAGCAACATGGAGAAGCAAGTTATTATCTTGGCCAAAATGGATGGCAGACGTGTTCGAGATAGGGCTCCCACAAAGTGGACTGACGCGACCTAGCAGATCACTCCGCATATGACCGCAACAGTTGGAAGCTAGTGATGTGTGGATGTGATACTTAGGAGTGAGGAAATGAAGAAGTATAGAATAAAGGCAAATGTAAAAGTGGCAGATAAAGAAAAAAAGAAATGTTCAGAAAGAAATACGCACAACAAACGTATAAAATATAGGGTTGTACACAGATTGTACAAATTAATAATTTGAGTGAAAATCTTAGGAATCATGTTATAGGCGATGCGGCTAGCAACCCATTACTATTGTGATTCCTCTTTCCATCTATACGCCTACAATCATGCTAAACGTGGCCTATAGGTCTTATTACTTTAGGGTCTATATACCCCGTAAGGGATATAGACGTGATTTGTGTATGTGTATGTAATAATTTAAGCATGAATCTAAACTGCCGCTACTATGAATTGTGGAACACATCAAAGTGACCAAGAACTCAGGTTATTTTGACCCATCATCAGCGTTTTTCAAATACTATTTATGGTGTTGTTGATTGAAATCGCCAAAACTATTGTATCTTTTTTACTTAAGAATTCGAAGTATGAGAATGTAGGTCGATGTCACGTGGCTGCACTTACAGAAGGTAGGGCGTGTGAAACGCAAACTCAAGTTTTTCCATACGTAACCGCCGCCTGACATCTTAATACTGAGCCTGCCGCTAGCTTAAATATAATTATTTACTGAGCCTCGTCAATCAATTTACAACCGTATCAAGTTAGTTGTAAGTTTTCAATTAGGACAATATACGGTTCATTGTATGAATAGGCACGTTTGTTTGCGGTGCGCAGGAGTCACTTGTGTCAATTTCTTTAGGTCCGTTCAGTAGAGGCCGCTTGTACGAGTTCTGTTTGAACCAGGTTATTTCATGAGTAAACACAGTAAGTGTCCACTGTTATTATTATATCAACTCTTTTTTTATCATTTTGAGGTAGGTAGTTTTAAAAGTAATCGGTAAGTTTCAGCAAAATGTTCCCAATCAACATTCATCATATTTACTGGGCATAAAGAAAGGTCTTTTGAGCATTGTACGCCACCACCTCCGTTGGGTTATTACAAAACACCGGATTACTCACGTAAATATTGATGTATACGAGTAAGTATAATTCAAGATCTTTGAAATAAATGAATAACTTTATTTTGCTACACCGCGATACAGTGTGGTCAAGTTATGCAAAACAGACACACTCCCGTTGAATATTTTCTTCTCATGCAGTTAATGTTCTAGAAAAAACAACAACACGAAAAAATAGGAAAAGCTAATTTCATACAAATTGCCGTGCTCCCAAAAAATACTGCTTACAGGTTGTCCTAGAAATTTGGCATTTGGTATGAAGGTAGCTCTTATATTAGGTATAGCACAACTAATGAGATCAGTCTAAAAATAATTTATTTTTATTTTAGTCCGTCTATGTTTTATACTTATAAGCTCTGCTAATACTGGATTTTATGGTCATTTTCCGAATTTGTACGGAACCCTCAGTGCGCGAGTCCGATTCGCATTTGACCAGTTTTCCTTTATGTATCAAATCTTTCTATGTATATGTATGTAGAAAAAAAAATAGAAATTAATTAACACTTATCATTCGCTTGCATTGCATTGTTATGGAACTCGTGTTTAGTTACTTTAGCGAGTATAGATATATAATATAGTAGCTTTTGCCCGCGACTTCTTCCGCGCAGATAACATCCAAGTGACATCCACTAGGTTTCTAGTTAAGAAATAGTAGATTGTTCAACAAGAGACTAAAACCAGCCATAATGGCACGAGATGTTTAGCCACTCGAGCTCATCGAGCGAGGGTGGCTATAGTTAGTGTCATTATAGTTGTTTAGTCTCGCGTTAAACACTACTTTTCACTTTGAATGCGGGGAAAAAAACGAGGTTCTATTACAATATTTATTACAATATTTATTATAACAAAGTTTCTTACAATTATCTAATTAGAATCCTTCGTACAATAATGTAGTTCGTTAATTCTTCTTCACTGGATGCTGATGATGACATTTTTGGTCAGTACCTACCTAATTTATAAAGTTGCACAATTATTTGGTGAAATATTACTTTTTTACAACGTGCGCTCAATACGATTAATGGACATAATATTTGTAAGTATTATAAAACCTTCGATGGACGAGTAGTCTGCATTCTGCAATCAATTCCAGAGCCACAAAACTTGAGGAAGCCGGCTTCGAACAACGCTATTGTTATTTACGCTTATTAATATATACACCAAACACTTGGTATATACAACAATTCAAAATAGGTAAGTTCCGAATAAAAAACCTAAATAGCCGTGCCCGTGCACCAAAAATTTTGAAGAAAAATAGACATGACAGCCCTTTATTTTTATTCGGCGCCGCGGCACGCGGCAATGGACTAGCGCCAGTCAGCCACAAACAGCCAAAAAGATTGAAATTGAAATAAAATATTATTATATAAAATACTTGCACAATATTCAAATAGCAAAAAAATTGTTCTGCGGTTTTTTTGTAAAGTGAAGCGTTGAATTCTTGCATATCCAACAGATTGGAACTTGTAAACTATTTTAAAACTAATTGGATCATGCATAATAAAATGAATTCATCCTTAGTATACCTAATTAAATAGATGCATATTCGTAATCATGAATCATGTTTCACGAAGTTAAATAGATATTTTTTAATATTTTTGCACAGTTGTCATTTTGAGGTTATTTCCACCCCCTAAAATTTGCCTATAGGTACTTACGCAATCACAAACATCATGACTGGCTGTTTAGGGGCTCTAGAGATTAATAAGCAGCTTTAGTCACGATATGCAGATACCAAAGTAACATTTTAAGAGCACGAGAAGTGAAAAATATATTGTTTTGTGCGTCAGATGACACGTCATGTAGCAGTGAATGCGGATGAGAGCGTTTCGTAAGTTAGTTCGCCAGATGTTTTACCGTGGTTTTGTTTGGTCAAAGAACTTATTGAAGTGTTTATTGTAGACAATGGAAGGCGGTATCAATGGTCGGCCGGGCAGGTGCGTGGGCGCGCGGGCACGAGCGCGGCTCCCCGCTGAGTGTTTCACTTTGACCATCGGTGCTAATGTATCTATATCGTTTCGTGCAAAGTATTATCATATCCTCATTAATAAATAAACCAATAAGAAATATTCGTTATTTAATCGGGAAACTTGAATCCTATAATAATTAAGATTTTGTCAGTGCTTGGAACGAATACAACGGCACCGTGAAATCCATACACATTATTATACAATGTATAAAACATACGGTTATGATTTACATACTGTTCTATATCAAAACGTTGTCTACTACCTACGGGATCATTTTATATACCTACTATACTCAAGTAAATCGTCAAAGACTTCGAATTTAAACTTAGGTATCTATATAGGTAGGTAGGTACCATTAGTGAAGGAAAGATGTCTGTAGAAATAACTTCTTTTACTAAGTATTTGGTATTTTAGAAGTGTGTGACAATTACCAGCCCACGTTGAGCGGTAAAGCCTCCATCTGCATACGGTGCGCCGCGGCATCGGGCTCATTCTATTCGTAACGTTCTGCCGCTTTGTTATGAACACGGTTTTTAATTAGTTTATAAATGTTCCCTGGACCCTATGAATATTAAAAGCGGCTCGCCGGCGGACTAATTTACTACACTTCAAGCGCTTGCTCGAAATCGAATCTCTGACGATCACCGACTGGACGCAATTAAAGCCGAAAAACAGAACGAGCAACGCATTATTAATAATATTTCTATTGAGAAACAACTGGCGCCTGCGGCTATTTTTATAAGAAAAAACTCAGAATTTATACGTCAATATGAGTTTGTCGGGCATTATCGTAAAATGTGAATAGTATTTAATAGTTGATGCAAGGAGGGCCGCTCCTATTAACATTTGAGTTATTTGACAGTTGTGATGTGCCGGCGAGAGCGCCGAACGCGGACGGCCCGCGCTCTACTAGGATCATTGCCTTCATTTCTGTAGCCATTCGGATATCCAGTAAGTACCTACTTACTTACACCAGTACTGAATCATCAATAGGAATTGATACTTCGGCATTGACAGTTTCAATCTAAGGTGTATTTTTCTACTGAAATTGGCTTGGCTTAAGTAGATGATAATTATGGGACCCACACTTATCTACCGGTTTACCATAAGCTTATACCGCGGATTTAAAAGCTCAAAAATAAAGTTTGCTGGTGTAGGTTTCCTCTTAGGATTCAGGCTCGCGGCTGTCAGACTTGTTGGAAGCTGCAATAGTACACGTCTGGCGTCTTGCACTGTGATCACCCGCTTTTATCAACTACGGTTTTACTCGCTCGTTGGTGTTGAATCATGTAATTTTGCTTGATGAGCCGGTCGAAATAATTTGAGAAAACCCAACACCACAACTCACCTAGCTCACCATTCGATTTTCAAATTTTAAACCTATCTGATGAATCTGGATTTTCGTCTTACCGCGGTCAGACAGTTTATTAACCGCGTCGATCAAAACCTATACATACTATACGCATCCTAAACTACACGCAAACACGCTGTCGCATTTGAAGGTTTTAGGTGTAAGCGTTGAATATCATATTACTAAACCGCGATGAGAAAGGGATTTCAAAATCCCCTCCGGCCGCGTGGTTTTTCGATTCCTTCCTATTCGATATGTCGGACTACCAGGAATTTTGTATTTCACTTAGTTAACCATCGGACCAAGAGGATTTTTAAAATTCCTCTTGTTTCGACCCTCGAACAACGAGGATCATTTGATACCACTTGGTGTGACCCTCAAACTACGAGGATTGTTGAATATATTCAAGTTTAAAAGTTTTCAGGAATTTTCCAAATTCTAAGTTAAGCTGTACAAGCTGTCTGTAAAACCGATCATAAGATTTTTCAACCCTTTCTGTGATTCCATTCACAGACACAGATTCATTTGATCACTATGCTAAATATGCGTATTGTAACTGTTACTTCTTTTTTTTGGATTGGTAGTAGTAGTTGCTACAATGCAATAAAAATGATTAAAAATTATTGTATGGGCCATACTACTTGGTTGAAAATCTCTTGATCAGTTTACAACACAAATTAGTTCGACTTGTAAATCATTAGCTTGTAACTTGGATTATTTTCTAGTAGGTATTATTAGTAAACTTATGGAATAGGCCCCTATTAGTAATTAATAAGTATATATCGTCCGTCAAAAATCAAATCATTTAACAGTTGTACCTATGCTTAAAGATGTGTTAAATATCCTTTTGCTGACAGGTTCATACCGAATTTCAAGCCGATGGAGTGAATAGAGTTGCGTGAAAATTTTGTTTTCTTAATTATTTAGGAGAGAGGAGTGTATAATATGACAATTAAGTACCTACTTAGGTAGTTGCGAGCTATCTGGAAATGACTCGATATGTGTGACGTATTGTTGACCAAGTAAGGGCTTTACCATTATTATGTTTTAATACTTACCTACAAATGATATTGAGCCTTAGAGTGGTAAAGGAGTTTACCCTGACAATTGTCTGTTTTCAAATAGCGTCGATGCCATCCGCGGCAACTCTGTCATGCTTATTATCTATTTATTTCATAGTTAACTATCCACCAAAAGCATTTAGTGCCACGCTGCTTACTGCTAGAACAAGTACTCATAAATAAGATTACAGTTACCGGGTTGCTTTCCCAAAAGTTATTTTTGAATGTCTATTTTTTCCCAATACACAATAAATAGATGATAACCGCGACGGGGGGTGGCAATAGCCGCCTAATTGTTTGTAATTAGCGCTGCGTGGCCGGCGCGGGCGCAGGTCGCCCGCTCTCGCGTTTATGGACTGTTTATTGCTTAATATGTCATGATAGGTTGGAGCCGATTATGGGATCGGAACCAGATGGTTTTAAAACATAACAAGAGCCGATGATATTGACGTGATGGTACCTACTAGATTTTTTTTATAACCCATGACGTTGATTAGTTTTTAAATTGTGTTTAGCTCTCGTATCGGGTTGGGAATAGGCAAGTTCTGGTACCAACTGGTAAATTTTATTGTTGTTTTATAGCTCACTCTCTTGTTTATTGCTGAAATTGAAATTGTGAAAAGTACTCTACCTTCCTACATATTTTGAAACGAAGTTGATTAATAAATAGTTAAAATCACGTTTATAATATGGTTTTATTTAATCTCAACGTGGGTTCACAACATTTGTTCAAATTAAAGGAACTGCTGCGTGGTAATTTTTTATAATAGATGAAAACTATAATGGCCAGATTTATGCAAACATTTACTTACTTTTACAATACTAAATAACAGCGGGGCAAAGTTTTTCTACAAGACTTAGTTTCAACTTTCGCCCACGTATGCGAAATGACGTGTGCGAGTTTGATCGTTACATTTCAAATAATAAAGACGAGGGATAAATACGTAGAGAGACGTAGTATTTACTTCTCCTTGCTATTGAACCGCGCGCATTTTGCGAAATATCTATGTACCTATGATCCGCATTCAGGATGAAATTAGCCAGAAGGAAAAATGGTTCTTTATGGTAAATTTTTTTGAAATGACATTTATTGTAACGTTTAGTTTGTATGTGGGTGTATAGATGGGGGAATTAAATGGACCATAGTAGATTACAAGACGGACTAGGTATTAAATTTCTCGCTCCCATTCATGCAAACCAACTCACGGATAATGTGATAGAATGTAATTTCTGCTACATCTAAGACAGGCAGGGCATGCATAGACGCTCATAATTGCAGCGTGGTTTCATAAAAGTACGATGATCATATATGTGACGTCACAGTCGCGACGCACACAGACGTAGCGATGACGTCACAGCCGGCGGAAGGTAACGCCGTGCCACGCCCAGCCCCGCCCTGCCGCCGCCGGCCGAACCCTCCTGTTGGCATGGCACAAACCATCGTAATACTTCTCTACAAATGAATCTCACTTGCACTGAAACGGAATAAAGTCCACAACACGCTGTTGTACGCTTCCACTGCTAGCAAGCACTAGTACAAAAATAGCCATGAAGCACGTCTGATTTTTGGCTCCGCTTAATTTAATAGAAAATTTCTCGCCATATTATATTCGTTTCCTTTATGTATCTTGTAATAATCAAAATGGCTTAAAAAGACAAAATCCTCTCAAAATCCTATCATAAAACTGTAAGAATTAATTTGTTAGCTCCTGTCTGCTCTTCATCCGCGTAGAGTTAGGTATTTGTAAAAGATTCTTAATTTAAGGCACGAGCTATCATCACCATTCCAAATTTCTTTCAAATCTTTAGCGTTAGTATAACGCGGAAAAATAGCAAACATTGCAACTATCTTTCATACATTCTTGAACTTTTGCATAATTATATAGACCAACCGCTTAAATGAGACCTCGCCCGCGCGGGTACAGGGGCGCGGGGTATGACGACAAAGGGGACCGAGAGAGGTGCGGGCGGGTAGTGCGCCTGCCGCCCGCATCTCTTGGCCCCCTTTGTCGGGGATTTTTCTTGGATCTGATAACTTTTTGCGCTATGAGCTAGCGAGTCTTGGCTGACATTTTTACGTGAAATGTTTTTGGTAGGATCGAATTTACTAAAACCAGTTTCAATGCCATGGTCCCATTTTACACAGGCAAAAACAATATTTTTTCGAAATTCAGCAATTAAAATACAACCTTCCGACAAATCATACATAATTCGCACTAATGATGTGGTATGCAAAAATTGGCACGCTTTGGTTTTCATAATTTCACAGTCATCCACTTCAATACAAGTGGTCCGGACAATGTTTGTCATTTTCTGATATTAGCATTTGCATATAACATTTTGTTTGTGGCTGCTGCCTTCCCTCATGACGAATGCGCGTTGTGACCCCCGTCGATGAAAAAAAATCTGGAGAGTGATATGAATGGTGTGAAACTGTGTATTATCCTGCGGGACCCCGCTGTGCCATTCTGCGCCGCTTTGTGCCCGGTGCGGCTGATGCGCCTACGTACCACGGACACGTCGTTGACGTTTCCACATAATTTATTTAAAACTGTCGTTTATAATCGGATGGAAGCTGTGGACGATCTACTCGAATTCAAATAAAAAAAGTTTTTTTTTCTTCTTAAAATAATGACTACTTCAAAACAATCGTTTGTTTGTAGTAATCGTCGGGAATCTTTTCACGCATATAAATTCACAATGTTCAACAGTTTAGTGTAGCTACATGTTTGTTCATACATACAAATGATGCGTTAAAAACAATACGTTTCTGGATACATAGGCAATAAACAGCTTTGGTGAATTACCTTAACCTACAATATAAATCGCATCAAAAACAACATCCTGTTTTTTTGAAAATGATTGATAGCCATTTGTGAATAAAGGATTGTTGAGACACATATTTCGAATAAATTGTCTCGGTTTTCCAGCTGACTTCTCCCGCACCGCACAAACTGTTGGCTCCCTCAATGTAAAACCGTCTATGCCAAAAATCTCCGTCCGCTACCGCGTGTTCACTACCTACTGTTATGTTAATGTAAGACGAAAACTGGATCTCATTTGCGAGGTATTGTGAAAAAAATGTTGTCGATTTGGAGAAGTTCTGGGTATCATAACGCTTATGGTTCTTCATTTTATTATTTTCGCGTATAGTGTAGATAGAATCACCTCGAAAATAATTAAGTTATCTGATTACAATTTACAGTTATTATTTTACTTACCTAAAACTTACGGCATTCCAGAAAGTCTTTGCATACCAAGCGCGCCCATACCGTGAGGTGCTCCGAAAGCAAAACGCACCCACTACTAAACTTAATCTTCTAAATACATTTGTCATGTTCAGTCGATAAAAACGCCATTGAGATCAGCCGTACACAATGAGATACAAGCTCTCGGTACCTGATGCGGCCGAAAGTCAATTATATTCAAATATAAATCGGATTTGCAAAGGTAAGCCCATGACAATAGCGTAGGCAGGCGCCGCGCGATGATGCCAGGTTTGGGCCAGGCTCGGCCGCTAATGGTCGGGCGCCGCGACAATGCCGCGGCAGTTTGCGACACAATGCCGGCCGAGAGTCCTCACGCCCGCGGCCCGCGAGCCGGCTAGCAGAGCTCCAACACCCGTATCCGACCTGCCATTATGTTCTATTTTGTGGTTTATGAAGTCACTTTGTTGTTCTCTATTAACGGCACGGTAGGTATACGATACACATTTGCCGATTATTCCGCACATTAGTCAAAGAATTGCAAAACAATTAAGCAACAATTTATATTGAAATTCATTCGGTTTTAACCTTTATAGGTTTTATAAGTATTGCTCGTATCAGCCTAGTTGAAAAAATAATATACTGATCAAAATAGATAAAATCAAATCACGTTCCACATGTAAATTTCTTTGACATTTTTCTGCGCCAATATAGTTCACTAAACTGTTACAGCTACTACTTTTATAACTAGGATGCTTAGACGTAGACGACGCAACGGTAGGTATCAGGTAGCTGTGATAGGTATTTATTTTTACGCAAATTTATCAATATTTCAAATCTAGTTAATCGTGCGTTGATGTCTAATGTGTTGCTTAGTAATTGATTTCTTTGACATAAATGGTGCACATGCACAATATTCCTATAAAGAGATATTATGCAACGTGCACTCGTGTGGTTAAAGTTGGCGATTTTGCTTTCGATCAAATTCAGAAACACGTCACGCCCGGCAAATCATAGCTCAATGTGTTCTGAGCGACGTTCACGTAAGAGTCTATTGTTAACCATTATAAATCAGATATCCATGTCTGACGCAAAAAGTTTTAATCGATATATCATTCTACTCTCTTTTTAGGTACCTTTTATCTTGTTTGCATAGGTCCTCTAGGTAATTTGTAGTCCGAAATGAAAAATCCAAAAGAAACTATTTTACTACAAACTCTTATTTATTCGAGCAGTGCATTGTGTTTCTTTCGTGCATGACAACATAGAGATTTCTGGAATACCGAAGCAAAAAAGCAAAAAAGCAAATGAAGCGAGTGAACACACAGTCGACTTGTCCTCTTAGCAGCCAGTGTTTCAAACATTTCCACAGTAGCACATAATTAATGTAGATCTGTTAAAGTATTCATTTATTCACCATGCAGCTCACCACATGTGGAGCGAAATCACAAACTTGGCTGAGCGACAAAAAGGAACAAACTCATTTGCATAATTTCTAACTGAAATACAAAATAAGCAAACCCTTCTAAATGGTGCGTTAAATATACTCAAACAACGTCATTATACACGAGTAGCTGCTCGCTTGGGTTTAACAGAAAGTGTCATAAAGCAGACATCAAGCTGGAGAGCTCATGACAATGCGACCACACCGGGTATCTATTATGTGCCACCTTCAATAGATCCCTTAAGAAATTTGTTACGAAGATTTTGATAGGTGGCAACTGCTTTTTGTTCGAGGACGGGATCTGCGCCAGGGGAGACTTACTACATATGTGAGGGTCGCGGTCGCGGCCGGCGGGAGCTCCGCAACATATTTATTGCTTACAAAATGCTGTGAATTTGTTTTGGGGTGTCGGAGCGTCGCTAAACGTTAATGTTGTTCGTGTATTGTTTGTTATTATTTGATCGGTGGCCGGGTGCGCGAAGCGCCTCTTGTGGAGTCAATAACTGCGGCATTTTGGGTGTGTCATGAACGATAGGGCAAAAAATGTGGCGTTATTTGGAGACGTTTATTGCAAAATTATAAATGAGTTCGATAACCATAAATGAATGCGCCGCATCTGGCCAGGTTTTACTGATCAAATTGAGTTTGGTGTAAGTACCTATACTAAATATTTAAACCCATTTGCAAATAAAACGGGCACAGAAAACCTTTCATGCTACAAGAATTAGAGTAGTTATTTCAGCCAGAAGAGAACACACTCGACATTATTTTTGTATTTTATTGTTTGTAACTTATGATGTCGACTGAAGTTACCTTGTTCTGTCGTCATAATGAGACATTTCCTAAAAATCAAAACATAACATTAGTGCCCTTTTTTTGCAAAGGAGCTTTTATAATGATGACTTTAATCTACACGCACTCTTACCGCTTGAATTTAAACTTCAATAAATAAAATCTTTAAATTTACGTTACGTATACTAAAGGATAAAAATGGGATAAGTCCGCTTCTGTGCATAGGTATCTGTGTTTGTCAATTGTATTTGTCTTATGTTTATTTTGCACAATAAAGAGTTTACTTACTACTTACATATTTGTTGAAACGAAAGAATTACTGCTTACAGGGTTATGAGTCACTGTGTTCTTTAATAATAAAAAAAATTAGAAACTATAACCCAGCTATCTACGTAAATAAAAAAGGGGCCTAGAAAGGAAGAAACAAGAAAACAACTTGGATAAAAATCCAATAAAGCATAGGTACAAAAATGGTGGTAACCTACTACGGTGACATGGTAGATATACAGTGGGTGCGACCGCGGCTCTACCTTGACATTTTTTGCACCTGTCTTTCTAAATTTCTATCTGAATCATTTTATTGTTTCGTCCTTTCTAGACCCCTTTTTATGTACGTAGGTATCGGTTATAGTTTTTTTAATTATTTTTTTTATTTAATACTTTCCTGTTTCCAGGTGGGTATGGTCCCTTTAGTATCTGATAAACCGTAAACTGTTTTAAAAATCTAAAATTCTTAAGCGTGGCTCACACTAGGTTAGGTTAGGTTAGTTTTATAAGTTTTTCAAAAAGTCAATATTTTAGTCGAAAATAAAAGGTTGTCAAATGAAGCGTTTGTCAAACGATGCTTTTGAGGAATGTTGTTTAGCAAATGATGGTAAACCTTGTTCATCAGGTGTCTAAAACAACATTAACGCGAGATACGCGTGAAGGTTATAAATGTTGCAATCTATGTATTATTATTAATTTGTAGCAACATTAATTTGTCATTTTTGTTAGGTACGGCAACTTCGTCCTGTCGTACCGTAGTGTTTGTAGACTACTGAACCGATTTTAATGAATGAGGTGCCAATAGATTTGTAATAGTGGGTGCCATAGGTTATATAAACTATATCCAAATTTTTAAGACGGGTTTTAAATCTCAGTTTGTAACCTCGAAAAAAAACTGATTATACATCACAATGTTTGGCATCAAAAGAAACGGCGAGCAAATAACAAATATGTATACGAGTACATGAGTTGTCAAAGGGAATGTTTGTCAAACGATACATTTGAGAAATGCTGTTTAACAAATGATCGGATACCGATATACAAATCAAAAATTTTCATTGCATTCGTCTCGGCGTTCATCGACGCTAGTTTTGTTTAATTTTTCTTGCATACTTTGCCATCATTTGATTACAATGCAAAAGGGTGTAATATTTATACAACACTTTTATTAGATTACACCCCCATCGCCCCAATCAAATAAATACTGTTTGCGCGTCGGCTTTGTCTGCGCGGCGCGCACAGCCGCACATGGCATGCGGCGCGGGCTCCGCGATGATTACAATGCTGCTAAACTAATTTCAGTCGGCCGCGGTGGCTAGCACGGCGTGTAATAGTTGTAATAAATTAAGTATACACCAGACGCTTCTACATCCAAATTTGAAATATGTTTACATTCGCGCCGAAATAACTCCAAGATAATAATAATACATGATATCTTGTGAAATTTGATCTCGGCTATTGATTGAAATTAATCTCATGTGCAAGTAATTAAACTATCATATTTAACAGTAATTGAATCGTAGAGCCAGCTTGATATTAGGGAGCAACATTGGGTAAACAAGAATTAGAATATTATAATATGTAATAAGGCCACGTGAAACAAAACAATAATGAGTTATTTAAGACTATAGGTAGCTGTTGCCCGCGGTTTCGCCCCCGTTACAGTTTTTTTCTTCTTTTTCTCACCGTTGAAACCTTTCCTGGACTTCCAAGAATTATGTATTTCAAAACCATAATTTAGTCAGATCGATCCACCCGTTTGTTTTCGAGTTTTAGCGTGACTAACCAACAGCTATTCATTTTTAGGGTTTCGTAGTCAACGAGGAACCCTTATAGTTTCGCTATGTCCGTCCGTCCGTGCATTTGTCTCTCCGCGGCTTAACTCGGTGAATAAATATTTTTATGGTACCTCTCCAACACGTTAAGCGGGGATGATTTTTTTCTCGTTTTTTGATGTGATAACGTCTTATAAATCGATGAACGCCGGCTGCACTCACGAGAAATTTATGGTAGTAGTATATATAACGAAGTTTAAAGAAAACTATCACAGCTAGGTTGGTTTTACAATTTAACGAGTAATAGTCGACCAACTTATGAAATGCACTTGAAACTGTGAACTATGTTCATAGTATGGAATAATAATGAAAAATAATAACTATGTTCATAATAAATATCCGCCTATTGTCACACTCAACTACGGAACCCTACACTGCGCGTGGTCCGACACGCACTTGGCCGGTTTTTTTGTATAGATAACTAGGTATGCATGGAGGTTAGTTATGACTTAAATTTATTTTAATCTTGCATAATAATATTATTATTTCAAAAGAGGCGATTTTTGAAATTAAGAAAATTGAACCCAAAAAAACATAAAACTTTTTTGGAATAAAGAGTTCAAAAGTAGTAAAAAGTAAAAGCACTGATTTCAGTCATTTTCGGATGATACTTTCGCACGCACTTGAACTTATAAAATGAGTTCCTAATAGGCTGTTGGAACAAGTGAATGTACGGATTCGTAAGTCTGACCAGCCAAAAGAACTAGTTAAGAGACACAAACTATACTCAGATGAAGAAGGTCTGTGTCTAAAGTCCATAATTATTATCTAAATATATATAACTCAAAGGTGACTGACTGACTGACTGACTGACTGACATAGTGATCTATCAACGCACAGCCCAAACCACTGGACGGATCGGGCTGAAATTTGGCATGCAGGTAGATGTTATGACGTAAGCATCCGCTAAGAAAAGATTTTGATCAATTCTACCCCCAAGGGGATAAAATAGGGGATGAAAGTTTGTATGAAACTTTGTCAATTTTAAACCGATCGGGCTGAGACTTTGCATGCATAAAGCTACTATGACGTAGGCATCCTCTAAGAACAGACTGCCTAATTTCTGCGGGATAGCGATAAACGAATTTTATGCAGACGAAGTTGCGGGCAACAGCTAGTCTTCAATAATCGTGTAATTATAGTAGGTTTGTAGCACGGTTTTAGCACGGTTCTTCCATGATGGTCTGAAAATAAAGAAAAAAACATAGAATGTACAAAGTGCTTCTCTTCCCGCGCAGATCGTAAAAGCCCATCGAGGTCATGGGTGAAAATCTTAGGAATCATGTTACTAGCTGTGGTGTTCATCTTCCTCTTCATCTTTTTCTTGTGTTTTATGTACAATAAAGAGTTATACATACATACATATTTAGCAATGCCGCTAACAACCTGTCATGATTTTGATTCCCCTTTCCAACTACGTACGCCCACAATCATGCTAAGCCTAGCCTTTAGGTCTTGCTACCCTCTACTATACCTCTCGGGCCCTGTCTACCCCGTAAGGGATAAAGACTTGATTGAAATGTATGTATTATATATGTATATTGGCACAGTTAATTGAAATAAATATAAATAAACTATGGCTCTTAATTAAGACTTTTAATACCGCCAACCACCTCAGGGTGTATACGTATACGGCTATAAAGTCCTTGTAGAGCCTTAAAAATAGTGGCGTTTCAGACGGAGCACCGCACTTGTTGCGCGTGCGGCGAGCCCATCGCGGACCGCTTCCTGCTGGAGGTGGGCGGCGGCGCGTGGCACACCGGCTGCCTGCGCTGCTGCGTGTGCGCCGTGCAGCTCGACCGCCATCCCTCTTGCTTCTTGCGCGACACGCAGGTCTACTGCAAACAGGATTACGCCAAGTGAGTCGCTGCCGATGCAGTTTTGTTACGCTAGCAGTCATCAGTACAGCACTAATAAAGATTAACCGATCCCGTAAGCAAACTGGTAGTATCTGATTACTACTAACATACTCATATAGTAATTGCAAACTGTACATATACCTAGTCCTGATCCGATATAATTCTCGAATGACTTGGGTAAACTTCAATTCGATGAGCCGGTGGTGCTGGCGTCACCCCTCTGGGTTTTTTCTTTCTGGAACAATAGTGCTGCAATAACCCTCTCAGCTCCTTGATCTGCATCTGATCGCTCATAACAAAAGTTACCGCGAGTCCAAGTTTACCTAGATTTGACCTAGTTTGGAGGAAATTCGGCGGCGTTCAGACATAGCTCATGCAAAGCGCCCGGCTGAAACCCAATCACTTTTCTTTGTTCTGGCAAAACAGATGTAGGTATAGCTAATTCATTAATGGTTAACTGGGGAAATAATCTGATTTAATTGACATGTCCTTAATTTTTCAAGGCTTCGTTCAGCGACGACAATGTTGGTGATGACAACCCTAGTCGTAACGGACGTCACTGCTTTCGAGTTAAGATAATGGATAGTTGGGTCAGTTTAATGAAAACCCCTGTACTTAAATGCATCTCACATTTTTTTATTGTGATTGGTAAATGTTCAAAGTGTATAGTGTCAAAGGGGTGACTTCATTTTGAGTCAAAAATTACGATGAAAAACCTTAAAGGGGTGTTCAATCTAACTAACCCAACTACATGTCATGTTGAAATATTCCAGAACAGTTTTAAGCACCTTGTATGTGTTACCGCCATAAAATTTAAATTAACCGCTACTTCTGCAATTACACTCTTGTAACATTGATACCGTACTTATGTCTGATAGATTTGTGGTTTATGGCTACTATAAGTTGTCACAACATCGGCACTGATAATAATTAAAGCCGCTTCATTAAAACTGCTAATGCTATACTTGGAGGATGCCCTTTATCATAAGAAAATAAGCATACAATATAACCTGCGTAGAACACAGGAAAATCTTCAGGGCATTATTTCTTTAGCCTGGGAATAATATTTTTGAATATTGACCAGTAATTTTATAAAACACAAGTCAACGTTACAATCGTTTAGACCGTCCAAACGTTAATTCCTTTACAATACGCTGCCTACGTCCAATTAACCTTCGACGTATTAGAAATAACCAAAGTCATCATTTTCCAAGTCATCCGTGAAGCCGAAATAGCCGACCAGAATCGAAATCACCGCGGTATGCTAGGTATGGCGTCCGAGAGGTGGTTATTGTGAGAGTGGCTGGGTTACACGAGGTATGTGCAGAGGTATGCTCACAGGGTAGGCGGTCCGGTGTGTAGCCGACCTCTGACCCGCGCGCGCGCTGTGTGGCGAGCGTGATGATGCACTATTGACAGGCTCTAGGCACACGTCCTTCTTTTTGTGATACTATAGCGGAAAAATTCTGAATCGATACCCACTAACATTATTGACGAAGGTTTCGTCCATGTCTAAAGTTGAACCCTTCTCGTTTCTCGTAAAAAATGGTCAAGTGTGAGCTGCTAGTGTGTTTGAAAAGTGCCGTCATGTTTTGATGTATATTCGTTCCTATTATAAATACCAACTACTTTTAATCAAACCCTGTAAGATAAAAGTCTGCTTACTTACCTACTCCTCTTAATCCTAAAATTAAATAGAGCCATAATACGAAAGGGCACCCTTCTAAAACAACTCGGCGTCTGATTTACATAAACATCATTTTAAATGGGAAATAAAGCGTCCTCTCGCAACAGGTGCGTGAGAACATATCAACTAAATAAAAAAAGAGGCCAACGTACCGAAGAGTGGTTTTATTGAAAATCTGTCGGTCGAGTGTGGCACAACAAAGCGGTGACGGGGAACGTTGCCAGCGTAAAAAATACACCGGTGAGTCTGCGCCGTGACTTGCAATAGTGGCGTTTTCATTTGTCATTTATTATGATTGTGATAACTGGATGCGACGTGAAACCATATATTTTAATCGGGACGGCAAGCGGCTACAGAGAGGAATCGTTTGCACTGGTAAATGAAATAAAACATAATATCTAGACTAGATCTTTGTGTTCCGGGTAGTTAGTTACTCTTTTAATTCAATTTACCTACCTCCTTAACTTGAAGAGATATTAAAATTGACCAAAGCAATAAACAATTTTATTTATATACACCTGCCCTTATCTCACCTTGTAAGATGCTACTTACTTACTATATTTTCTCAAGGTCTAATCTACCTCTGCACCAATTTTCATTAAAATCGGTTCAATGGTTTATGTGTGAAACCGTAACAGACAAAAATACAGAGTAACATTTTAACTTTTTTTGCAAGATAATTAAAAAGAGATATTTAACAAAAAAATCGTTTTCAGAATTATTACTTTTTTTTTCTACACATGACACTTAGTTAAGGTCGTGTAAGTGAGTCACTCACCCGTACCATAAAACCAGATCAACTGTCGATCAACGTGTATCAGTGTCCAAAGAAAACACTTCAGCCCTTCTATGGAAAAGTGGATATAAATACATATGTATACCTAAACCTCTATTTTTTAGGCCTCGCCAATATTTCTCTCGTGAATAAGTGATGAGAAAGGCTTAGACATTGCAACCATAGCTTTTTAAGAGCAAATTCGTTTTCCACCAAATAATAACCCTTTGATATTATTCGGCTCCACATCACACATAGCACAGCTACGATACACATTAGGGCAAGCCGTCTGTGAAATATATAGGGTTGGATCAACAGAATTGATCCCAGTCCCGCATTTCTTAAAGTCCAACTCACCAAAAGCGTTAATATGAATCAAAGTTTGATTACAAGGTCACATCATGTCAAACGTCACGAACAAAGTATCCGTCTCACAAAGCGGGAGAACATTCGAGTATCAATTCGCATCCTTGACATTAAGTATTGATGGATGATGCCACCAATGCTCTGTGGAGTGCGCACAAAGTCACGCGGCGGTGAACCAGCCAAGTTCGTTAAAAAGATGCCGACGTAAACTATAAGATAAGGTGTGTCGAATTTCTTCCGATTTATCCTGACCGATATATCAATCGATTTGTGTCAAAACTGAGAAACATATCCATTACATTCACATACGCACAGGAGTAGCATAATTGCTTTTGGATGCCATTAAATCTTCACTTACTGGATGCCTATGGTTTGTTTCACGCGTGCCACAACCACACTCCAAACACAACACGTGGCCAGGCACATATTTTATATTGAAAATTAATAGTAAAATTCACACGTACCACATTTTGCCATCATTTATCGACCGCGTGTGTGACCACATCGCAACCACATCGCAACCACGTCGTAACCACATTGCAACGGCAACGCAAACTCCGGCGGCACCGCTTTAGGGTTGTTACACACGTACCACAACCACACCACGTCGCAGCGATTCACACGTGACCACATCACAACTACTATCGACAGCCACATTTTGTAGGCACCACAACGCAAATGCAAAATGCTGCAGCGACACTATTCACACGTAACCACTGCTTAACCGCATTTTAACGCTGCGACATGGTGTGGTTGTGGTACGTGTGTAACAACCCTAAGATTTCGAAGATAAATGTGAATGTAATCTTTACATAAACATACATTAAATGTGGCCTAAGGGCCTGCCTATATCCGAAAAATATAACTAAAATTTTGACGCCCAGTCGGCAAGTCAATTTATTTAATAGGATACAAAATGGAATTAAAACAAATTAAATTATTAAACTAAAATTATACTACTCTCACTAAGATGGGTTTATTTATAAGTAGCAAAAAAGCCATATAAGAGAACCAGAATGATCTAGAGAAGAGTTCAGTAACTATCAACATTACAAAAATACAAATATACTTACAGTGAGAAGCATTAAATATATAGGTGACTTGAAAAAAGGTTTGGGTTTGAAACAATCCGCATTTCAAATATCAACTAAAAAAATATCTGATATTTTTGTGAATTGTGTTTGTTTTTTTTATATTTGTAGTTACAATAAATAATTTACTAACTTACTTACATTATCTGTTACCTTAGGCTCTGTCTACCCCGTAAGGGATGAAGACGTGATTTGTGTGTGTGCGTGTGTGTGTGTGCGTGTGTGTGTGTGTGTGTGTGTGTGTGTGTGTGTGTGTGTGTGTGTTACATAATCACATTTAATAACTTACTTGATTCGTATTTGTAAGTTGCAAAACAACGTAGTTTAGGAGAAACGGTAGATACTTAAATAGTGAAGTGCGTGTAATAGTACTTTTCATGCAAAAATAACTGAACGGATTTTGATTAGCTTAAAGACTGGCCAAATTCTTTATAGAATATGAATTACAAAACCAATTGGGAATGGATGATTATTTTAAAAGTAACTTGATGATTTTTCTATTGATAGGAATAACCTTCCATATTAATACACGGGGAATTTAAATAAAAATCATCAAGCACTTTTAAAATAATCATTCATTCCCAATTCCCTCATCATGGTAAAAATATTAAATATCGTACGTCATTATCCCTTCGCCTTGAGCTTGCAACCGAAAATTTTAAAGTGAATTGACTTGAATATAACTTTTGTATTCTGATTCATTAGGTACGTGTTGCACATTTAAGAGAACAATGGGGAATGTACAGTCAAGTGTAATAATATGTATCTAGACAAAGTTTCAAAAATAAGTACCATACGCTCTTACACCAGCGTAATAAGGTCGTGGGACTTATTTTTGAGAAGTTCCTATCTATACTTATTTTTGCACTTGACCGTACCTAAGAAAATTTTAAAAGTGCTTGAATATTTTTCTACTGATTTTTCCTGAAAAATATATCAATTTTTTTCAGTTCAGTAGAATAATTATAAAAAATAAAAGTTTTTTTTTCCTGCCAAATACTGTCTACAACGGTTTTTAACAGAGGATTCTTTGGTCCATCACAGATTTGATAAAAAATCGCGTTGTCAATGGCCTGACAGATGAAATCGACTTTGACAGATCTGATGTCAATAGCATAACCTTCGGAGCCTTCCGCTCGTTAACGATTTTTGCATGTATTTAATATATCAAATGTAAAATGTGTGTGCTTCCATGCTGGTCTTACACTTATTTCTTTACTAACTATTTAGGTACACCGCCGATAAAACTATTACCTATCGTACTTCCTTAGAATTAACATGAAAAACTTGTGCGAAACCAATGGGGACTATCGTTTCTTTGCTCACCAGTTGGCGCCACTGTTGACTAAGGTCCAGAGGTATAGCTGTAAAAGGCGACTTTATAAGATCGGCGCCGAAACAAAGTTTTAAATCTTGAATCTCTTTAAGTTTATTAATTATAATCGCAAATATGGATTATTTTGCGAAGAATGTGAACGCTTTGAAAGCGGAATTAAGAAAAAGAGGCGTAAAAATAAGCGGCCTCCAAGTTAAAATTAAAGATAGTTATTTCAGGTTACATTGTTGACCATACAAGATCTCTCAAAATTATTCCGGAATATTTCAGCAGGTGGTTGGGTTAGATTCACTGAACACCCCCAAATATGTTTTTCAGGATTTTTCAATAGTGCTTGTCTAATGTTTCTACATAAAATATTATTATATTACATTTGTTGAAAGAGTACGGCGACGGCGTCCAAAGAGTAACTTAATTTTGAATCCAAAACTGCAATGAAAAATTTATACAGGAGTATACGTCAAGGGCATAAATATTGATATAGCCATCATGTCCAATATACCTAGATGGCACCGACCTTATTGCTTGTAGTATAAAGGTGTGTATAGATAACTTGGTAACCTACATATATTTATGCCCTTGACTGTACAATACAATCACAGTAACCTAACCATATAAAGACAAGTCACTGTAGCCGAACGGCTAGGTGGGATATAATATACATATACTAACCCGACCACCTTCGGGAATATTCCGGAATTATTCTGGGAGACCTTGTATAGTCAGCGTCATATAGTAACTAGCAGTCAAGATCATCAAATACTTGGAAACACCCAAAATGGTCATTAACAATGACTCAACCAAAGCGATCAAATTGTTCGGGACATCCATGGTGCACAAATATACCAGAGCACGCACATCGCCAAATACTTAGTAACATTCAAGCCGACATTAGTAGGTATCGTAACTCCCAAGTCGCCACTGATAGCGTAGCAGCCAAAGTATTCAAAAGTATGGAACACCGTAGACTAGGAAAATAGACTTTATTACATGCCGTCTAAGGTCCAATGGTCCAGTTAACTAGTCCACTTTTAATACAATGTGAACGGTGTTCTAATGTCAAAGTCTATTAACGCAAAACGCACATTGCTTTTTTTCAAGTAAATGAAAACTCTTTTATGATGTATGTAATTAATCATATTGACAAAATTCAGGCCATTATTATCAGGGTATTTAAAAGGAAAACAAACATTGACGTAACTATACACTTCAAAGTCAAGAACATGTATTGTAAAGATTAGCCCCTTATTCATAAACGCTCTGCAGGCTTCTGCTAACTTAGCAATCGTTTGTCCTTATCTGTCGCTTTGACATTTACCTTTCACAAATAAGGACAAACGATTGCTAAGTTAGCAGAAGCCTACAGAGCGTTTATGAATAAGGGGGTATATGTTTTCTATACCAGGCGTCAGGCTCCAAATGAAAGAGATGAGACGATCACTCACATGTTGGTACTCTTCTCGGTGATAGTCAACGTCAACAAGAGATGAGCTTAGCTAGAATTAAAAACACGTCAGGCCATATTGAATCTTATGACGTGTTTATTTATTTTTCACTCGACACGAGATTAAATCTTATACCATTTAAAATAAAGCTCAGTTTTCTAGTGTCTTCCATACTTTTGGATACTTTGACTGCTACGCTACCAGTGGCGGTTTGGAAGTTACGGTACTAATGTCAACTTGAATTTTACTAAGTATTTGGCGATGTGCGTGCTCCGGTATATTTGTGCACGATGGATGTCCCGAACAATTTGACCGCTTTGGGTGAGTCACTGTTAATGACCATTTTGGGTGTTCCCAAGTAAATGATGATCTTGACTGCTACTTACTATATGACGCTGACTGTATATCCCGCGTATGTATATGTGTTACTGTTACTATGTGAATGGGTGCGGCTAAAACATGACTGACAACTATTACACCTTGTCAACATTTACCGTGACTTACACGTATTTACCTTCTGGCGCTTGTGTTCAACATGCCTCGGCGACACGGCAATTCTCGGATTCGTATTATTTATCAAAGTCTATACTCATCCGTGAATTGTAATCTCCCGGCATCTGCAGTAATGCACCATTCCTTTACTATTAGCACGAGAAAATCGCATGAAACGTGCGAGTTTAGTTATGCACCTAATAATATTTATATGAGATAGATGAACTATGAAGGGAGACCATCGCTAACACACCATCGTAGTTACGTCGTCGTTTTTCTCATTCACTGTACCTATCTACCTAATGTCATGTCATGAGCAGTAGGTATGCAGAACTCTAATTGGCAATCGATCGAGGGTTCGTTAAATGTGAGCTGTGTCACAATAACGATATTTGTATATTATGGTACACGCATAACGAGTGGTGTTGCCGGAACGTAAATCGGCAGTCGCCGGCGGCAACGCGCGTAATTGCTTTTGTTGATATATTATATGTTCATTGTTTATTTAGCGCACCTTTTTGTCTGGTAGCCGCTACCACGCGTCAGTCGGTCCGCCTACGAGCACAGCCTTTTGTTTTAAACAGGATGTTTGAGTTGCCCTAGTTGAAAAGACGCGCGGAGGTGCGAGGGCATTTGATGTTTCTTTTTATTTAATGCGGAATGCCGGTAAGTTTCTTAATTAATGTTTAAGTTTCAAGAACCATAGTTAACCAGTCACCCTAGCATTAAAAAGGCATTGCATCTTATCCAATTCAATTATAATTTCAAAGCAATATCCGAAAGTTGCATATCAGTTTCCGCAGGCAACGGATTTCGCTCTCACGCAATGTCGTAGCGCCCACACTGCACTAGTTGCAAATGCGCGCGCCATGTCTTATGTAAATGGACCGTGTCTTCAGCGGGTTTAATTAATCTCCAGCCGCATAAATAAACACGCATCTGAGATCGATTTGCAGAATAATAAACTATGATAATACTTAGAATCATGGTCTAAAGTTATCAAAGTGTCAAATAATTATTATTTCATTATACTCAAATAAATTAATATTTACGCCAATGGCGTGTACCTTACGAAACAATTTGAAAAAGACTTAAAGGTTAAGTTGATGAAATTTCGAAAAAATAATTAAAAAGTTTCTTTGCGTCACGCTCGAAGCAAAATCGAGTTTTGCTCACTCTCTGGAATGATCAAAACCCGCCTGTTTGTGGTGCTGAGATGAAAACCTTATTATTTATCTTTTAGAAGTCAAGTATTCAGTTGTTTGTGTAACATGATTATGATTTAGACCTAGAGATTTTTATAGCACGAACGGCTTGCGGTTAGTGTTAGACACAATAACGACACACACACACACAAATCACGTCTATGTCCCTTAAGGCGTAGACAGAGCCTAAGGTAACCAGACCTAAAAAGGCCTCGTATGGCATCAGAGATGAGAAATTTTTCGAATACCTACTAGTGTTCAAAATGCAAAATACAAAACACATATTTCCATTTTGTATTTCAAAAGGTACCTTTTTAGAAAAGCATTTGGTATTTTATTTAAAATTAGTACGTTTTCGGGTATATTGTGTATTTGCAAAATGCAAAATACTTTTAGATAAGTTTTGTCAACATCATATGAATATAATATGTGAATATCGTACCTGCAGTAGATGTCTAAAATTAAGCTACCTATGCGTCTGATTTTAAATTATTTTTAACTGCAGAAATTGTTTTTTGATGTGTCTTTACTTAATATCTCGAAATTATTATAAGTCTCTTGTAGGTATAAGTAATTAAGTTGGTAAATAAATAATTATGATAAATTCATAAGAAACTCTATTACCCTAATTAAAGAAAAGTAGATAAGCAATCCTTTATGGATATTTATAATACCTATATTATAAAAAAGGGCATTGTACTTTCCTCAGACCATTCGTCAGCGCGTCGCCTAGAGCAAAAGTCCGAGTGCCTCGAAATTGTTAAAACAAACGCTCTCGTATAATATGCCAATGAATCTCCGATTGAAGTTGTATCTAAAACAAATAACTTAAATCATGTCGTCGAGTGAATGGTCGGTTTGAATGGATATTAAAACGTGAGGCAGGCGCGGGGGAGACGAGCGCACGCCACGGAAAGCAATCAGCGAGTAAGGATTAATGGCGGCGGCGCCCGCGGCGCCCGCGCTGCCCTGCCCGCCGCAACACGCACCTGATTTTGTCAATAGCCGCACAGATTTTGAACTGATGCAACAACAGTGTTTCCTTGTAACAACCGTATACACTATCTCAGTGAAAGCTTGTAAAATATAGTAAATTGGTATATATACGAGTACCTACTCAGTTGACGATAGTAGGTATACTTCGCTGAGCATAATGGTGAATGTGAGCGGAAATTCACAGACCACCTTCAAATATCATGAATAGTCAACACTTCGTATATTTATCGGTCATTGCAGTGGTACGCAACATCTTCATTACGGTGGAGTGTTAAAACTTGTTAATCTGTCACTTAGTTAATTATTATGCAAGGGCCACTGTTAATTGAATCAGACGGCGACAAAATGTTAATAAGCAGCGATAGCCGCGGCGGCGGCCGGCTCTCTTCCCCAGGACAAGGCGCGTTTTCAAATGCAAATAACGGCTTTAAACCAATGCTGTTGATAAGCGCAAAAGTGATAAGAGTAAAGTCAATAAATATTGGAGTAAGTAACACGCAATTTTTAGTATCCGACCGAAATAGAATCTGCAACCGACACTTATTACGACAGTTTAAAATGAAAAGAATACGGTTTCTAGTTTTATGTTTTTTACATGTTTTCAATTTAGCTATCGTAATTACGTCTTTGTGTTTATAGAAGTGAATTTTAGAAAAATCTATAGTAGTTTAGTAGCTATCCAATTTGTTGTGGATTGAGACCTTCTACAACGCCGATTGCTCCCAAACGCTACACGGAAGCTAATTTCCGCAGGTTTTGTGGCGAAACCGAAACCATTATTTAACACCGAAACCGTAATAGAAACTGAAAGCATCTAGCCATGTAGGTATTGTAGATACCATCAGCCAAATATGTGGTTTGTGGTTGAAACTCCGTTGACGACCGGATAGCCCAGTGGTTAGTGACCCTGACTATGAAACTAGAGGTCCTGGGTACGAATCCCGGTAGGGGCAGACAGTTGTATGATGAATACGAATGTTTGTGCCCGAGTCATGGATGTTGTATACATACAAATACATGTATTTAAGTATGTATTTATCTACACTATATAAGTATGTTTATCCGTTGCCTGGTACCCATAGTACAAGCTTTGCTTAGTTTGGGACTGGGTCAATTGGTGTAATTTGTCCCAAGATATTTATTTATTTATTATTTATTTATCCTTTGCACTTCATAAAATATAATGTCGATGAGACGTGGCTGTCAACTTGAAAGATCGACTACAGCGACAAATTCATATGACCATCATTTTACTTTTTGTTATTACGTGTAGAACCGCCGTGCTGGTACAAATACCGAATATTTTGTGTCGCCATCTCGCGGTCTAATAGAAAGTTGGATGACAAGTGACGGACAACTTTTTTGGCCGAACACCTACGTATGTACTTAACAACTCTGTTTCTGTTTTGAAATAAATTGTTAACTATTATTATTTAAATAGGAATAAACTAACCTAAGTAATAGACCAAAAAATACGTATTTTTCCTTCACAGACGACTTACTGCTACTCTCCCGTTCTGCCAAAGGTTGCCTTGTTTGAAGCACAGTTTAAGTCGCCTATGGTTTCTTTAGCAGTTGCAACAGTTACTTTGAAAATAAACACATAAATAAGTTTCTGTCTGCTTTTTTTGCTGACTGTACTTGTATTGTCATCCGTCCTACATATATGTAGCAAATTTCAAGTCAATCGAACCAACCGTTGAAGAGTTACCTCCTGCGGAGACGGTCCTGGCTGGGTCACCAGAGCTCCAATAACAAATTATTTTGTGTTGTCATCTGACTTACATAGAGCTAAGTATGTAAAATTTCAACTCAATCGGTTGAAGATATCTGCTTCAAAATTGAGTCGCAAGATTTCACCCGGACAGACATAGGTAATTGCAAGTTAATATATAAAGATTGTAATAACAAACGAATTGACGATGATGGTAAAATGCCCTAATAATGTAACATTCAAATATTGAATAAAGTGTTGCACTTGTTGATTTCGCTAATTAATTATGAAAGGTTTCAGAATGCAAATCAGGTGAGCTGAGCAGGCGCTCTGTGGCGGCCCGCGATAAGGGTTTATTTATCCAAGATGGGTTTCTACATAAAATTTCGCTTAATTTAAAATAAGGTTAACGTAATATGGGTATATTAACACCTGTTTTTCATTATATGAAAAGTAATAAGATATCTATTATGTTTAATAAAGCTGAAGAGTGTCGAAAGTATGTACATACATGGAAGATATTAAAAAAAACTTGGCTAGGGATACTTACAATCGATAACAGAACATGTTGGTTCCAACAGTTTTTATATCATTTTTGGGTGTTTATCTGTTTGTCTATATATTTGAGAGCGCATCACGTGAAAACGGCTTAAGGGATTTTGATGCAAACTTAACTAATCTGTCGAGAAAATCCCCGGCCAGGTTATAGCCTACTTTTATCTCGAAAAGTTACTGCGGGATAGCGATAAACATGTAAAAGGTCGCAGCTGCCTAGAGTCGCAACGTAAATAAATATTGCTTGAGTATCATAGAGGTGCACTAAGGAGGTATTTTTCAAAATACTTACGGGATAGGGAATAAATAGGTTTTATAAGTCTACTGAAAATGGAGCCTGTCTCCGTAACTATAATTACTAGTCTTGAAATTTGGCACACAAGTAGGGAATCATAACTGCTAAAAAATAATTTCTCGAATTTTCGTAATATCTGGGGGATAGGGAGAACTAAAGGATTTATATTATTACTTTGTTCTTATCTCCGTAACTATTATTAATAGAATCTTTAAATTTGGCATACCAGTATGTGATTATGATATTATCAGAAAACTGATTTCAGGACTTTGCTAAATTGGAAATTTCATAAGAAAAAAAAGAATTATTCTGTGTAACTGACTTGCTACTCTTTATATAGTTATATATAGCTATATAGTTTTTTGGTATTTGGCAGACATGTTCCTTGAGGATCAAAAAACATGTCACTACAAAGCAATATTCCAATTTTCCCACGGGGTAAAAAGACGGTATACAAAACATACACTTTATATTTAGTAGAAAATTATGTTCTTTGAACATCGCGTATAGGTGTCTTATGAAGGGATTTTTCGGATTTTCCATAGATCAAAAGGATGGGAAAAAAATAATGGAAGTGGGTTTCCATGCAAGAAACGGGGTTATTTCGTTGAGGTAAATAAGTAGGTAGTACGAAATCCTTCACGCTTAAAATACAAGTCGGATTTGGTTGGCTTTTGTACATTTAAGATGAGAAAGAGGAAGAAGTTTTAGCGCAAATTTTGACTCTCCGCGGAAGAAGTCGCGGACAAAAGCTAGTACTAAATAATCAAGTTGAATAAGGACTGTACTAACCTTTAAAGAAATGGCATGGCGTGGCTGCTCGATGCAGGTAGACACAAAGAGGTCACCTGCTACAAAAAATTAAGAGTAAAGATCTTCATTTCACGTTTTGGGACACGAACGTGAAAACCTCATGGACCAGGCGCCTGATTTTTGAAAGAACATAATTATGGGAAAGTACGACTCGAAACTAATGAAAATTTTTGCTGAATTTGAAATACGAGTAGGTAGATAAGAAAAAAATTACAACAGAACTCTATTTAACCTAAGTACCCGGATGAGGGTATTTTTTTTAGTACGTTTTCTAAGAATGAAACCTTAGCTAGGATCGATTTATCGCCCCCAAAACCTCCTCCATATTCAATTTCATGAACTCTTTGGGGCCATTTCCGAGATTCAGATTATATATATACCTATGTATTACTTAATTTTTGTATATTTATATATATACAAGAATTGCTCGTTTAAAGGTATTAGATAGATAGATTCATTAGTAAAAAAAATATTCGAGCTGTACTTTTCTAGCAAAATCCAATTCTTTCCAGTTTCAAACGGTGTACTTTCAAATTGATATTTAAAAATCTTGTCACATGCATTAAATCTTTATTTTTATTTGTTGATTTAGCAAAGCGATAGTTTTTTTAATGCTTAGCGAGTGTTTCTCACCATTCAACGCACTTGCGACGTTACGCGCGTAAATGTAATATAATAGCGCGAATACTTGCACTTCAAAATTTTCAGATATTATAATTGTGTGTCTCATCCCGCTTCTCCATCTATGGGTAGTGTGCCATATTTATTGGTGTAACTTTGCCTAGGAGTTTCGGTGCGAAGTGCTCGAAGTGCTGCCGCGGCATTTCGTCCTCCGACTGGGTGCGGAAGGCGCGCGAGCAAGTCTACCACCTGGCATGCTTCGCGTGTGACGCCTGCGGCCGGCAGCTGTCAACGGGCGAGCAGTTCGCGCTGCACGAAGACCGCGTGCTCTGCAAGCCGCACTACCTGGAAACGCTTGACGGTGGATCCATATCCTCTGACGGTACCATCCAATTTATTTAACTGCCTGCACTGTGAGTTTCTCTCGAAAGCAAATTCACGTATTTTCTTCTGAGTAAAAGTAAAATATATGGAAGTATTCGTATTATAAAGTAACGAACAAATTTTTATCTGTTTTTAAAACAAGTGCTAGTAAAACTTTTCTCGTTAATACAAGTAGGTCAGTAACAGAAAGAAACCAACAAAATAATTATTTTATGCATTGACGACTACTTAAGAATAATAATACAATTTTGTAACCCTATATCCATGCAGATGGCTGTGACTCAGAGGGCTACCACAAAAGTAAAGCCAAGCGGGTCCGAACGACGTTCACGGAGGAGCAGCTGCAGGTGCTACAGGCGAACTTCCAACTGGACTCGAACCCCGACGGCCAGGACCTGGAGCGCATCGCGCAAGTCACGGGGCTCAGCAAGCGGGTCACACAAGTCTGGTTTCAGAACAGCCGCGCCAGGCAAAAGAAACACCAACACACCGGGAAAGGAAAACAAAGCCAGCGTTAGTATTTGAAGTCAACGTTAACTGGTTTAGCTCTAACAATGTGCCGTAGCCAATACTGTTGCTTATTAAAATTATAATTAGTTTCAAGTAGGCATTACTTGGAGCTTAATTATAATGTTTTCAGATGTATGTGTTCAATTAATGAATTTTGATCACAATAAAGATATTATTCAAAAAAATCGAATGGCAATATTATCAGCAACGGAAACATTGCCGACGACTCATCGTGGGGGCTGTCGTCTCAATAATAAGCTGAGCTAAGCGTAAGCATTTTAAGCCTGTACAATTTTTAATGTAAAACCGGTACTGTGCGAATTAATGCGATTGCGAATTCGGTTTTTTTATATTTGTCTTGTGAACAAAATGACCGTGTGGACAAAGCTTAAATTTTCAGGGATTATGTATGTGTTGTTCGCAGTAATGTCGCGCGAGTCGGACCCGGTGGGGTTTGGCCGGCCTATCAACCTCCACCTCACCTACTCCTTCCAGAACAAACCGCCTTTTGTCCCGATAGGTAAAGCTATGACGTTATTTTAACTACGAGTACAGTTAACCGCGGTGACTTAGTTGGTGGCTTTGTGAATAAAATTTTAAAAAATGTGTTTCAGACGGTACTTCGTTCACGGATTCCTCAATGGATGAACTTTCAGAAGACTCGTCAATCCATTGCATGCAGAGCGAAGTTTAACCTCATCTCTGGAAGCCATCGCAAAGCCTTAGGAGTTTTTCAGGCATGTTTATATTCTGAACACAACATTTTGTGGGATTTCTAAAACGAAGTCGATGACATAAAAACTTAAATAGCTTTTAATGTAAATTTTTAAAACTAGTAAATGTTCAGACATTAATACTACTGCCTGACCATTCGTAAATTCCTTCGCAAAGTGGCAAGGTTCCAGAATGATCAGTTAAGAGTGTTAACGCTTGTACCTATAGTTTATTAAGTCCCAGTCAGCATGACTATCTCTAAATTAATATTGTACAAAGTTATACTTTACCTATTTATTTATTTATTTCTAGTAACTGTGATACTTACGTTCGCTGTCGAATCCTTATTGTTTACCTTTTGACTTTATAGTAGGTAACTGTAGGTATGTAGCATTTATTTTAACATTCAAATTTCAAATAAATTAACGTATCAAATACTTATATATAGATATAGGATTGTTAGTACTTTTACACTTCTATAATCTAAGTACCTATGGATTTTCCTTAAGTAGTGCCAAATTAAACTGACCTTTTCTGTCTATAGGTATTATTAAAAGCCAAGAGCTAATTCTGTTTATTTTTAAAACAGTTACTTTCAATTAAAATTACTTGTTAATCAGCCATTCAGTGTTGCGCTGAATATATTTTGCAGTTCGTGTTTTCAAATCGCGAGAGCGAAAGAGTTACACATTTTCATGAGAGCAACGAAGATGCGATGAGTCACGAGATATTGGTCTACCTATTAATTTCAAATTCAAGTTTGAAAGTATAATGCAATAACTTATGTTAATTATATTTTTGAAACAACAAATACTAAATAACTATACTGTACTCCCTCAGTGGCAATGTTCCATTCAATGAACAATGCGAGGGCAAATGCGAGTTAGAATCGCACATGTTAAGATATATCCTAGTCCAAATTAAATTGTTTTGATTGTAATTTCCAACAATACACGTGCCAGAAGCATAACTACCACACCTAAAACACAAATTTATATCTAACATTTAAAGGCCATTAATGTACATAAATATAAAATAAAAATGGATCAAACCGGGGGGATCAATTTAGTCGTGCTCTCTAATAGTTCAAAAAAAACACGACTAATCGAATTACTAGCCTAGCGCTATACAAATCCGCATTTTTTATTTAACAAATCGTGATGATAAGTACAAGATATTTATTTAAGAGTCATAAGAAATAATTCGACTAAAATTCCAAAATATGCACGTGACATAATAATGGGCAAGCTTTACGTCACTGGCAAGTGAAAGATTAGAAAGAAAAAATGCCACCAAGTTTATAAAATAATGTGTGTAATATAGTAATAACTAATGTGTGTAATATAACACTTTCGACACTTGTCATGCAGAACCACTCAATTTTTCAAACGCATAAAATACTTAGGCACACCTTGTAATTACTAAGTAAACTGAAATGATGCCAATAAGTAATATTGGATAGTTCGAACAAATTTAAAAATAATATAAACTTATGCTTTAGACAATAGATGTAACTGTTAAACATTACAACCTACATATAATGCAAAAAAGGAGCACGGACCTGACGTTCGTGGAAAAATGGATGAAAAGACGTAATGGCTTTAAACTTAACAAATTTCACATCTTTCCCTCAAGTATGTTGCAAAAAAAAGAAAGCCAATATAAGTAATATAAGTTATTGTGAAATTTCTCACGCTAATCGATTTCAAGGTTCAAGTTTCAAGAAGAATAAAAATAATGTTTGGCATTTAACATGTGTTGCAATCATGAAAAGGTAATTAAAAACTTATTCTTCAATTATTCTTATATTTCAGTTGCCCGACTCCACTTAGATAGGTTTCACTAACACATCACGTGGGGTATAAAATAAAATAACAATGTTGGTTCTTAGTTGTACTTTGTCGCGGTTGTTTATGTTTTAAATTAAGATTACGTGCAAAACTACTAATACTACCTCCGAGGAAAAAGAAGCAGTAAGGTACTTCGAAGTCGTAAAAAAAGAAAAAGACCATTGGAAAACATAATTATTTATTTCTAAATTATCTTGTTTATTGAAGCCATTCCATACATGTAGAGGTAGAGGTTCTAAGTCAGATAATTTGCTTACAATTACTGCAATAATTATGTAATATAATCTACCGGCTACTTAACAGTATGCCTTCATTTCTAGTTCTAGATTGTCAATTACTAAGCTGTTGTATTATATTATTATAAGTATGTGTCCATTGACCTTGTCTTGGGTATTGGAGTCTTGTTTATTTATTGTGTTACTCTGTAAATATTTAATAATAAATGTGTATGTACTTATCAAAAAACTAGAATGTACAATGAAATTATTATTTTGTAGTATTAAGATCGCGTTCGACATCACGTCATTGTAATAATTAACGCTCTATAGATACTTTAGGACTTTAAGTTTATAAGTTTACACTGTACAAATTTATTGAATATTATTATGTTGAGTAAAATTCTATTTTGATTTTTATGCTTAACATCATTGGCCTAAATTGTACGTAAGAACCTAGGTACCTACCCTAAAGCAATTAACAAAACAAAATGTATTAACAAATCTATCATATTCGTAACAATATTATTTATACCTAACTTAGATAAGGTAGTGGCGGCGCCTGTCTAAGCTTAGTATTCCGACTGATTCAAATGAGTTTGGAATTTAATATTTACAGTATTAATTCAATATTAAAAATAATAATCAAAAACGTCTTAAAACTAGAAAAGTGTATTTCTAAAACTCAATAATAATAATTCTGGTAATATATCTTTCAACTAGAAGTAGGGTTAACGATTGTCATCATAATCATTAATGATGCTAAACGTGGCCTTAAGGTTTTGTTACCTTAGGCTCTGTCTACCACTTAAGGGATAAAGACGTGGTATATGTATGTATGTATCATATCATTAACGCAAGCCCACTCACAAGTTAAATATATATACGCACCCGCGCAAATATAAAAACCCACGAATAACTTTCAAACCCAATTTATTATTGGGTTTGTAATCTTTTCCTATTGTTTATAAATCAAGACTTCGGGCTGTACGTCTCCGTTCATGCTTGTCTTACAGGTTCCAGGCTTGTTTTGTTAGTCAACATGATAATTTAATTTCTGGTTATTACTATTAATATTCATTGGCATGCCTCTCAAAGCTTCTCCATGGTGTTGAGCAGCAGTTCCATGTCCTGGTGGATGGCGCGCAGCATGTCCCGCGCCTGTTTGGCCGAGTCAAGAATGTCAATGCTCTGCGTGTAGGGGTTGTAGCGGACGCCGAAATCGCGAGGGATCGTCTGCGCATATTTACTGGAAACAATTACAATCATAACTTAAAATATTATGTCTTCATATCGTGAAACACTTCTTATTATTACGAGTCTTAAGTTCGAGCAGTGTGAACTAACAAAATAGCCTTAGTAAGATTCATTTCGTACGGTATAGGTATAAACGTCATAATTTTACTTTTTTAATACGTCTGAATTGTAATTTTGTCGATTTCAATAGGAGTAGGACCTAAACAAAACCTATTCATGTTCATGTTAGCTGGTGTACAATCCCAATTTTAAAAGTTTTGTGATACCTCCTTAAGCAATATAAAACACATTAACATGGATAATTAATTAATAGGTATGTATCAAATCAAAAATCATAGGAATCATGTTATAGGTGATTTGGCTAGCAACCCATCACCATTTGATTCCCTTTTCCGCATATGCGCCCACAATCATGCTAAACGTGGCCTTTAGGTCTCGTTACCGTAGGCTCTATCTACCCCGTAAGTACCTAAGGGATAAAGACGTAATTTATGCATGTATGTATGTACCAAAATATAAATCTTAGTTACTTTATCTCTTCATTAATATTTACTAAGCATGTACGAGTACAGTCAAGTGTAATAATATGTATCTAGTCAAAGTTTCAAAAATAAGTACCTCGCTCTTACACCGGCGTAATAAGGTCGTGGGGCATATTTTTGAGAAGTTCATATCGATACTTATTTTTGCACTTGACCGTACCTACCCCAAACCTAAGTAGAGGTCTTAATTGATCCAATAATCTGTGAGAGTGCAGATAAGGTTACACGTGTAGATCGTTTACCCTTTGATTCTGCCTCGCGCATCATTACTACACGGAATACGCTTCCGTTTCAATATTCTAACAATTAACAGCGGGATGGAACCTAAATCGTAATTAGTGTCACTGAAAATTAACGTGTAGCCAGTGAGGTGTTCGAATCCCAATTAGGATACAAATTATAATGATGAAGATGATGATGATGAGTATGAAATATTTAGGTCTCCATGAAACACTTAAAAATTACTCACCTATGTTTGGATATAGTATAAAATACGAGTATAATATTTATGGATGATATAAAAATATAATTCGTGTAACGTACATCATCTTTTCTTTTGCATCCTCAAAGCTGTTAGCCACGAAGTAGACAGGCTGGTACTCTGTGATGGGGTACTTCTTCTCGCCGGTTACTTCGGGCTCGAATTCACGCAACTCCGGTTTTCCCGACAAACAGTATTGCAGCTCCCCGAACGAGGACAGGAGGCCAGCTCCGAACGCTTTCAACTTCCCTTCTTGCCGACATAGACCAAATTCCACCGTGAACCAGAAGCACTGTGGATGAACGATTGCTTTAACTAAGTCATCTCGAAAGTTCATTTAACTATAGCAGGTTTACACTCTAAGCCGTCAATTTTATAGTATTAAGAACAAAGTGAATACGATAATTTGTTAAACTTACGGTTGCCAATCGCTCAATATAATCATCGGGTGCTCCTAGCGACGCCAGTCCTATTTCCTGCGAGAACTGAGCAAATGCAGGGTCTGCGAACAAGGGCGCATGCCCGAGCAGCTCGTGGCAGACGTCGGGCTCCGGCGTGTAGAGCGGGCGCGAGTGGTGTCGGATGTACTGCGTGCTGTGAAACACGCGGAAGGCCAGCCCCGCCAGGAAGTCGCGCGATGAAAGCAAGCCGGCTACTGGTCGGAGAGTGAAGCCTGTGCAGTCTGCGATTTACAACAAAATGTTCGCATTAAGGTCTTTTACTATTTTTGTAGACAATACTTTTAGTAGGGTATATGACCTGCTTCATGAAGGTTACGTCATTCACAAATCGGATTTTTTATTGTAATATTTTTAACCCCCGCCCGACGCAAAAAGAGAGGTGTTTGACGTCAATGTCTGTGTGTGTGTGTGTGTGTGGTGTGTGTTGTGTGTGTGTGTGTGTGTGTGTGTGTGTGTGTGTGTGTTGTGTGTGTGTGTGTGTGCGTGTGTTGTGTGTGTGTATCTGTCTGTGGCATCCTAGCTCTCCAGCGGCTGGACCAATTTCGATGCCGTTTTTTTCATTCGAAAGCCAGTTTCCTTGCGATGGTTCTTAACCATGTTTGGTAAACATCGGTGATGCAGTTTGAAGTGTACCAGCTCTTTTCCAAAATTATGTTAGGCGTTCTTGGCATAAAATAGAATTCATGTTTATTTAAGTATGATTATTCAATGAACGGGTGGGGGATTTTGAATTTTTTAATTTTAGTTTTATCTGTCTTTACTTTCAGATTGGTCCCATATAAACTTTATGAAAATCGGTTCAGTCGTTTCAATTTCAGTTTATTTCTAGGAAAATAATAATGTTTTTACCTTTAAGGAAATTTGATACGTCTTCCAACTGAGGTATGTTGTCCTCCCTATATCCACAGTTCTCAATTAATAAAGGAAACACGTGGTTATGTTCATTACAAGCATGCGTGGGATACAATTCCGTTAACTTTTTGAACACAGTTCCCCATGTAGTGGTTTCTTCTTTGGAATAGTCCACGTGGGGCAGTGGTTGTCCATGCTTGTAGTTGTAAGCTATGTCTGCAAAATATTTGCGGCGCGCGCGATATTCGGGGTCAGTGAACCCGGGGTGGTCGGAGTCGAGTTCGGCGCCGTAAGATAAAATTTGGTTGGCAAATCTGTCCAAATCACGTATGCGTCTAGGAAACCATGGTACAGCAGCTGTAAGAGAAAAGAAAGAATATTAATGCCATTTAAACCGAGTTTTTAAAGTCATTTACCTTATACCTACAGTCTATGTATCTATTTTCATTAGCCATCAATTGTAGCCATAGGTACATTTATGATTCAATACAACTTCACCCTGCGGGTGTAGCTACTTACTATTATTAAATTATTACCTATTTACTTACTTATTACTACCTAACTACAAAAATATATTAGTTGTTGGGTTGCTGTTGTAATTTAGTGGTTTTACTTATCTAAAACTTACATCTATTGTCTTTATAATTCCTAGAAATGATGTTGAGATAGCCCACATTTTTCTTTAACTCCTCTAGAGCTGTTACAAAGTCTCCAACTCCGTGTTCGCATTCTACCATGAACTCGTAGCCTGGCCGCCGGGCTGAAGACCGGGACTCGATATGACTGAGGTTGACTCCGTTAGAAGAAAATATGCCCAGAAACTTTTCTAAGCAACCCGCTTGATCAGGTGACTCAGCAGAAAACAAAAGCCATGTTGATTTGGCTGAATCGCGTCCTTCTTTGATGTAATTTCCACCATGCATCAACTTGGGCTAAAAAAAAGAAAAGTTTATATAAATGTTAGTAGGTATTGCATTAGCACGTATTTTTGATATTTGATATTAAATCCCTAAAATGACATTAAATAAATTAAAATATATTAAAATTTGTTATTAATCATTACCTAAACATTTGAAATAAGATACTAACTATACTATAGATAAATGACGCGCGCTGAGAGATAACGTATCATCTCATAAAACAGTAAATTCAGGTTATGCCAAGAATTAGTTAAGCGATAACCTTCAACCTTTCACGAACTGAGCACTCACAGACAAGCGAAGCAGAGCGATAAAGCATTATCATCTACTTGCTGACTAAATGAGTTTGAAACGTTAAGATTATTTTTTTATAAAATACACAAGTGCCATTTTGCAAATTTTAACCAGATTAGAATCCTATTACAAGATAGCTGCGTTAGACGTAGGTAATAGGTATTTGATAAGTACGTTAAACCTTATTACTGGCGTATGCATATTATTGCCTCGATCCTTTGGTAGCAAGTTTCGTTTACCTGCTAAGTTTTAGTTTCCTCGTTCACACGGAAAGAGCGAACACTGGTAGGAAATAAACTTATTGAAATATCAAACTTTTACTCAATCGTAGAAAAATATATTTGGTACCTACTCAATGTCAGGTTCAGCTTACATTAATTGACTTGTAACTTGTTATGCATCTTATGCCTTTAAACATTATTTCAAATACCTTTAATAAGGTTTAACTTTATAAATAAACTAGCTTTTGCCCGCGACTTCGTCCGCGCAGGTAACGTCAAAGTGACGTACCATACCACCTTCATCCAATCATTTCTTCAAATATGAAGTCATTATTTCCTATCCCGTCCTTTTATCTCGTGAGAAATTTGCGAAATCCCGTCTTGATCCTCAACTAACATGTAGGCCAAATACCAAGGATCTAAATCATATAATGATTTCTTATCCCAGGCGAATTTTGCAAAATACAGAAATCAGGACTTTCCGAAATTCCCGTGAGATAGGGGGATAAAAGGGATTTATATTCTTACTTTGTAAAGGTCCTATCTCCGTAACTATTATTACTAGAATCTTTAAACTTGGCATAACAATTGGTAATTATGATATCTGAAAACTGATTTCTGTATTTTGAAAAATTCCCCTGGATAAGAATTAAAAAGGATCGTTATATTTCGATCCTTGGTATTTGGCCGACATCTTCCTTGAGGATCAAAAAGGAGCACTTAGAAGGGATATTGCAAATTTCTCACGAGTTAAAAGGACGGGATAATAAATAATGACTTAATATTTGAAGATATGATTGGATGTAGGTGGTAGTTACCTGCGCGGACGAGGTCGCGGGCAAAAGCTAGTACTCTTATAAGTATTAAAGTACCTAATCCGCTTCTTTGGATGCTAACTGTAGCAATTTACGTAGTACTTTTTTGAGTACTTGCTAACAATTATATTTAAAGAGCTGCTACTTGATGTGGGCAGTAGTAATTGTGCTCAATTAGAACACTTGTATTTAAAAATAAAAGTAAGTGACTTCTTTAACTACTTAATCAAAAGTTTACGTTAGTTAATCTCTTGTACATGTAGATAAGTAATATAATATTACAATAGTGCCTACATGTAAAAACAAAGTCGTTAAAATATGTTTACTCTGTTATAATGAATTGCCTGCCGATAACAGGGAAAAGTGGATGAAATAGGTTAAAGTTTAAGCAAATAAATATTGTACAATGACGCAATTTTCGGAGGTAAAAATTAATCATGAACATTTCATTTAGAAGATTTTTTGACTAGCGCTTGCATTTTTCTTGATTAAAGATAAAATATTCGAAGAATCTTAAAAACATTTTATAATAAAAAGAAGTAGATAGGTAAAGCCCTGATTACCTATATCTACATGTATTTATTGTGGTAGCGATTGTGGATTCGTAATTCAATAATGTCGAAGAACGTTGCATTAAAATGTCATACATAATATGGGAAATAAGTAGGTATGTACTTATTATTAATAAAGCACTTACTTAAATTCGCTTCGCATAGATACCTATGTGGGTGCACCAGTAAAATTTATTTTCTTTTATAATCCATAATTTGTTATAAGTTAAATATTCTAAATAAACATTTTTAAGATCGTCTATTTTTGGCATTATTTTATATTATTTCCAAAAATAGGTTCTTCACTTAAAGCACACACAAAAACAAAAAAGCTAGCAAAAAATGTTTCTTAAAAAAATTGTGCTTTGTACCAACTAAATAAATGCCGATTTAATTTAAATTTGAAGTCCAATTTATTTTTGAGTAGCTGGAAATGATAAAATAAATTATCCTAAACTCAAAGATACTGCGTTGGTAAATTCAAATTATTTGGGCTATAGAAAATATTACTATGGTATGCTAAATATTGCTATGGTATCCTAAGTTGGGAAATCTAAAAGTAAAACTCACCCTGTCTGGTGGCGATGAAGACAGTTTTTCATCATTTTCAGGAGCCCTGGAGACTTCCATTTTTAAAGCGTTCCGAAATAAGTACGTTCTCTAGTACGTTCTCGTTAGTAAACAAATCGCCGTCACTCGTGCGCAGCTTTTATGTCCTCACGAATATGACGTCGTGATAAACAAGAATGTGGTTAATAATGGCGCTAGCAAACGATACACATTAAAAAATCCCGCTCTAGCTTGGTAGGTAACATAGCACACCGTGGATACGGCAAACGTAAGAGTAGTGTCGGACCTGACATCATGTTACCATTGTGGTTGACCAACTAATTCAATTTTTTCAACGAACTACGTTTTTAAAAGAAAATTGATCTTTCTAAATCTGGGGGCACGGCAGTGCCCCCGCCAAGTCGAGCGCGAAGCAAACACTGCCGTACCATCCTTTACTGGAACCATTGCGCCGCATTTTCAGGCCCCTATTTGAGAACCTCTGGATAAGACCAGAACGCAGAAATTTTCGTCATCCAGTAAGCTATAATCACATACTTAAAATCCAAAATTTGAAGTATGTAGGTCATTTAGTTCCAAAGTTAAACGAAAGCAAAGTTTCGCATTTGTGACACTCACTCACTCATGATCATCAAAATAGAACTAGTACTTCCCATAAACTCAGAGAGCTGAAATTTGGTACAGATTGAGGGTTTAATGGCCACATAAAGGGAAAACTATAAAAAGTAGGATAATCGAAGATCTGGAGTACCTACCTGGTGACCCTGATTAGAAAACACAAGAGCCCAACCAAACTATTAGAGATCGACATATACCGTCTTTACAAAAAATATTCAACTTGGTGGGCCGCTTCATTTGATGTTTGAAAAAAAATACACCTCAAAAGAAAAATAAAGGTGTCAAATAAGAAAATCTAATAAAATAAATCAATATGCCCACGTTTCTACAAAAAGAAGTGAAATCCCACCAAAAACATTCTGTAAAAACTAGCCAAGTCTCGATGGAGCCGCTTGTTTATCTCTAAAAAGTAATGAAATCTAGACAAAGTCGTTCCAAGTCTAAAGTTGCTTACCTACTGCGATTTCTTTATTATTATAGTTAATGTTGTGTGACTTGGCCGTTGAAGGGTACATAAGGGTACAAAACCAGGTTCATTTTCCATCGTCAATGGGTAGCGGTTCTGGCGACAGATTGGTGCAATGGTGTCATGGAGCACCTGGTTTTGTACCCTTGTTTACCCTTCAACGGCCAAGTCACACAACATTAACTATAATAATAAAGAAATCGCAGTAAGCAACCTTAGACTTGGAACGACTTTGTCTAGATTTCATTACTTTTTAGAGATAAACAAGCAGCTCCATCGAAACTTGGCTAGTTTTTTACAGAATGTTTTTGGTGGGATAAATATTTATACATATATTGTGTCCTAACGAAGATATACTGTTAAAAATCTTCTCATGTAGTATTTCACGTGCTTAGTAGTTTGAGTCTAAAACATGTGTTTTTTGGTCTTAAATTTAGATACCTATACTTTTAAAATTCTTTTTGAAAAAAGTGAACTACAAGTACCTACTTTCTTAAATTAAAAAACCGGCCAAGTGCGACTTTATTTTACAACTTTGTCGGCGTAGTTATTATGTACATCCATGCCTTATTACAGCTTTCTAGTGCTAAAAATCTCTGAGCTAAGCCGCCGACAGACAGACAGACAGAAGCACATAGCGAAACTATAAGTTTTGCTTGTTGATTACGGAACCCTAAAAAGCAAAAGACGCACGACAATGACACTTCCGATTTTGTAAAGCAAAGAAGTCAATAACGTGATCTGTGACGTACTTCAATGATGCTTATATTTAAAACTAGCTTCTGCCCGCGACTTCGTCTGCGTAGAACTATACATAAAAACCTTCCTCTTGAATCACGCTATCTATTAAAAAAACCGCATCAAAATCCGTTGTGTAGTTTTGAAGATATAAGCATACATAGGGACATAGGGACAGAGAAAGCGACTTTGTTTTATACTATGTAGTGATAGTGATTGCACATGCAGTCTGAAAAATAAACATTGACATGATTAACATTACTAAATTTTATTGTAATCTAGTAATGCAACAGATTTGCAAACAATCACAAACAATTATTTCTTCATTAGTTCACTTTATGATATTGATAAGATAAAATGAATGTGTCCATAAATTAATTAAAAGGCATTTTATACTTTCCACTTTCTAATTAACGCTCTATCAGGATTAGTATTGCAAGATAGGATTTAAAATTTGTTTCCACAAATATAAACGCAAGTAATGGTATCTAAAATGGTGTCAAATTTAGCACTGACACACTAAAGGTATTTCTTAAAAAATCGCGTTTAAGAGTGGGGCTTGGTCTTTTCATGAGTAGTTATATACATATACCTATCCACTGCAGTATGTCACTCGGCTAACTCGGGTCAGATCACAGACAGGAAACACTGAGAAAGTACCACATCCAAACATAGGTAAAGGAAGCTTAATGGCCTCGCCACATCTACGCCGTTGATATAGTTCGAATCTCGATGTACGGTCGATGCAACAAATGACGAAATTTGCGTTGGTTAAGTTTTTGCGCTCGTTTAACAGGAAACAGTTATTTAAATATAAAATTTAAAAAACCGGCCAAAAGCGAATCGCCTCGCCCACCGAGGGTTCCGGACCAATTCGGCTTCTGAACATATAATTCAGTATTAGCAAAGCCCTGTCCCTAAACAAGATGTAGGCAGTGTGTGGTCATGTTATATTGGTTGATAACATACACACATTCAAAAATTAGATTTTTAGATATCTTCATTAGTTGTGCTATAAGTGCTACCTTCATACCAAATTTCAAATTTCTAGGACAACTGGAAGTACCCCATTGGTTTTACACACACGTGGAAACACCTTTTCTAATGACTGTATCTTTTGATTGCGTAAACTTAGCACACTTTCACAGCTTTCAGGGATCGCGGACCTCAGTATTTGGTATCAATTTCAATTTTATATTTCAACGCGTTCCTGAGAAAAGGTGTCTTGACAGACAGGCAGACGGACGGACACCAAAGTGATCTTATAATGGTTCCGTTTTTCTTTTAGAGATACGGAACTCCAAAAACAACGTCAAAGCCTCGTGTTTTTGTGAACTAAATATAATGAAGATCATAATTACTCGTATTAAAGTTGGTCACAACGATTATCCTGCTTAGATCGGTTTTTTAGCCAACCCATTTTTAATATATTTTCTAATATACAAAATATGTTTCATTTATTATCAGCTTGGTGAAGGTCGATTTAGGTTCGGATCTTAGACTATTGTAATATATCCATTATTGGATTGAAATAGATACGAACGGATATCTTAGGCATACTTACTTGTAAATTAAATCGCGCCATTTTGTTTACATCATATAAAAACTTTGTTTTGCGTAAGATTACTTGGTAACAAGCTTTGTTTTGTTGTTAGTACCATATCATAACAAATAGAGCGTGGTGACGCATTTGTTCATAAATATTAAGCAAAAAATGACTCTGATTAATTACATAAATCTGACATTAAATCTATATGTAGATCAATAATATAACCTTTTAAAAAATAGTTAACTTGTCCATTTACCTCACTGTACTTGCTGTAGAAATACTTGCACTGAAATAGTCAAACAAACTAAGGTTAATACGTAATAGTCTGGCGCAACTAGGAACAAAATAAAAAGTTTATGGAATTTACACGGAAAACTATTGCCATAAAACTGAAACAAAACATCAGTAGTGTTTATATGTCAAGTCAACTGTCAGCCACATTGCTTTGTTTGTCATCGCGGTTTTTTTCCTTAATTTCTTTAGATTTCGATTTAAGTCAGTATTAATCGTTATTAAAGCAGTGAAACGAGATCTACGTGGAAATATTTAATGAAAATATAACCGAAAAGACGGATTATTAAGTATGAAATAAGTGGAAATAGGTCTTGAGGGAAAATGACGAAAAACGGTCGGTTTTGGCGAAATTTCCCTTGGATAAGACCGGTAAGTACTGTAGGGCTCCGAGGGCTGTAGCCAGGTCTACACTAACTTATTTATGAAAGTCCTGGGTTTATGCGAGAGTACGGGTATCCTGCGCTCTGAACCAAGATCTTTTTAGTTATCTATAAAATATAATTAAGCTTTTAATCGTATATTATTTCAAACTCATGAACTTATACAATCTAAGGTAATGCCCTCAAGAAAGACTTTGTTACTTTTAGTTACTTTTGGCCATATTTTGGACCACCAGGCAATACACAAAACAAATAAGCTATTTATATTTCACTAGCGACCCGCCCCGGCTTCGCACGGTATATCTTTAAGATATTTAATAAAAGAGCAAACGAAATACGTATTGTTCAGTCGACATTTATTTTTGAAGTAAAACAACAGTTGCTAGGTAACAAATCCTTTCTTAAAATCCCATCTCCTTTTTGATGCAACTGTTAGTTAAGTGGAGGTTCCTGCCAGTTTGCACAATTCCTGAAGCCGAGGTTTAAATAGAGGCTTCGTTAAGAAATCAGCCAGCTGGTCCTTTGTGGTTATTTTCTCAACCCTTAAATCATTATCTATAACGCACTGCCTCACAAAGAAGTGCCTTATCTTTATATGCTTCGTCCGCTGGTGTGTTTCATATGGTGGATCTTGAGCCAATCTTATTGCAGATTCGCTATCAATAAAGAGCTGAGGAATTATCTTCGTTCCATCAATTTCCATGAAGCCAATTATTCGTCTAATCCATATTATCTCCCTTGCGGCCTCGCTGGCAGCCACAATTTCAGCTTCTGTAGACGATATAGCGACAGTAGACTGACGCTTGCTTTGCCATGCTATAGCACCGTTGGCGTAAAGGCATATCATGCCACTCGTTGAGCGTCCAGTACTGCTGTCTCCTCCGTGATCAGCGTCACTGTAGCAACGTAAGCCTTGGAGCACAGTGGAAGGCTTGTAACTAATTCCGTAGTTTACGGTGCCCTTAATATAGCGCAAAATTCGTTTTACTCTCGCTACGTCTTCAGGTTTTGGATCATCAAGTTTGCGTGACACTATTCCGACAGCGAACGCAATGTCTGGTCTCGTGCCGACCATTAGGTAAGATAGTGCGCCAACAGCTTGACGATAAGGAAAGTTATGTCCTTCATCATTATCCTTTATGGATAGCGCAGTATCTTTTACTATCGGAGTCGCAGCTGCTTTGCAGTCTTGCATACCGAATCGTTCTAGTAGCCGTCTTGCATAACCTTTCTGGTCAATCTTGATTGTCCCATCACTTTTCCGTTCTATTTCTATTCCAAGAAAATAGGAGCCGCATTTCGTCGTTATTTTAAAACGTTGTCTCATCTCATTTAAAAACTTTGCAGTTTCTTCCGAGCTCGCAGATGCAATTAAACCGTCATCGACGTACAAAGCCATAATCAGCTTTTCTTTACCCTCTCCTCTTTTAAACAAGCATGGGTCGCTCTTACTTTGTTCAAAGCCAAGTTTAAGGATGTGCTCGGTTATTGTGGAATTCCAGCACCGAGGAGCTTGTTTAAGCCCATAAAGACTCCGTTTAAGCTTACAAACTTTTCCATCATTGCTCGAGTATCCTTCAGGAGGTTTCATATAGATTTCTTCTTTCAATGTTCCGTACAAAAATGCCGTCGATATATCGAACTGAGAAAGTGAAAGTTTTTCGCGAGCAGCGATACTGAGTAACGCCCTTATTGTGCTAGTCTTTGCAACAGGACTGTAGGTTTCGTCATAGTCTAAGCCTTTCTTCTGCGAATAGCCCTTAATGACTAAGCGAGCTTTGTACTTGTCTATACTACCATCTGGGTTTGTCTTAATCCGGTAAAGCCACTTGCATGGAATGGCCTTTCTTCCCTTAGGTAGGTGTGACATTTCCCAGGTTTCATTTTCTTTTAGAGAATTGATCTCACTATCCATTGCTTTGCGCCATTGTTCAGAATCCTTAGCTGTCATCGCTTCTTTGAACGTGCTTGGTTCTGTGAGAGGATCGTCGCTTACCGAATTAACGTTGAAACAAACGTTGCAGACGAAGTCTTTATATCTAGCTGATGGCTTAAGATTTGAGCGATCTCGCAGCGTCATCTTGCCTTCTGCCTCGATCTCAGATGCAGACAGTGGTGAATCATTTCGACCTTCTTCTGTCTCTGGTTCATTTGCATCAACGACTTTGTCATCTGCTTCTATCGTATCGTCGACTTCTTGCTCACGTAATGGCTCTTCAAAGGGTTCTTCTGCATCAGAATATCGAGGGCTGCGTGGTCAAACCCGATAAGTCGACTTAACATTCCACAGGAATTTTGAAATTATAGATACGTTAACATAGTGTTCTTTTTTCAACTGTCAATTATTTCGACTTATTGGGTTTGACCACGCAGCCCTCGATATGTGTCTGCCACAGGCAATTGTGCTTCAACCGCAGTTTCATTCTGTGTAGACAATGGTTCAGCTGGTTGTTCATCTCTCTGATATGATGATGCAGTTGTATTTCCATCGTTACTTGTCAATGATTGCTGGTTATCATCCTTGTCGCACTGGCTTTCATATTCAGGCACACCGAAGTTAAATTGGCGATCAGGCCTGTTGACGTCATTATTATCTTGCATAGCATCAGGTACTTTGGTATCTTCAAGATGACCCAACAAGGGATACTCATCGAAAATGACGTCTCTTGATCGTATCAGTTTGAAGGAGTCGCTGTTCCATATACGATAACCGTCATCAGAGTCGTAACCAATCAGTATTCCCTTTTGTGCCTTTCGTTCCAACTTTCTTCTTCGTTGTTTAGGTACATGTGGATAACAGTGAGATCCAATTATTCTTAAATGGTTCAATCTGGGCTTCTTATGGTGCCAGAGCTCATACGGTGATTTTCCATCGATACAGGTAGGGCCTGTTCTGTTCATAATATACACCGATGCCATAACTATTTCAGCCCATAGTCCCGTAGGAATCTTGGCATGTGCATGCATCAGACTTCGTGCCATTTCCACAACGGTTCTATTTTCTCTTTCTGTTGGATTCTGTTGTGGAGTGTAGGGCATTGTCAATCTCTGCTTAATGCCTTCTTTGTTGAGAATCGCTTGCCGTTGTCGAACTCGCCGCCATTATCACTGAGCAGTTCCTTGATAACAACCCCAGCTGCTTTCACTTCAGACAGCATTAGTGACAGCGTCGCGTGTACTTCAGCCTTTTCTCGCATAAAATAAACAAATCTGTACCGCGTGTAATCATCTTTGAAGAGGACGAAATATCGCAGCTTTGAAATTGAGTAGGGAAAGGGTCCGCATACATCAGCATATACCAATTCTCCAGGTCGTGTTGCCTTCTCTCTGGTTCCAAATTTTAATCTGTGGTGTTTTCCATAGATGCAACCTTCACAGAGCTCTTTGGTTACTTCCGCTTTAATGTTGAACTCTCTTTCGATCAATTTCTTCACATGACTCTTGTTTTGATGGCCTAGTCTTTCATGATATAGTTGTAACAGATTCAAAGTTGTTGACAACTGGTTCACTCGTACAGTTGGTTTCAGACATCTTAACTTCAGTTTAAATAGTCCTCCAAACTTGTTGCGGGTGCCAATGACTTTTATTTGTCCATCTACTTTGAGAGTGCATTTCATAGTGGTTGACTCAAAAACACTTTTGTCCGATTTGTCATGGGTAGCGAGCACTGAGTATAAATTTCTGCTGATGCTGGGTACATACCAAACATCCTTCAACAATATGGGCTCTGGTTTGCCGTTTACATCAGCCTCTGCAAGAATATTTCCAATGCCTAGGGCTTCAATACATTGGCTATTCGCGCCGGTCACCGTGTGCTGGCTTTTGAAATAGGTAAAGCTTTGAAACAGGTCTCCCCTATTGGTCACGTGACTGGTTGCTCCATTGTCCACATACCAATTTTCTAAGTCCTTTGTTTCGCCAAATCCTTCTGCCGAATGTAATGTCATAATTGTGAGATTCATGTTGACTGTGTTGGATTCCTTGGGCGGTCTGCCATCATGGATCCATTTCTTGCAACTTCTAACTCTATGGCCCTTTTCTTTACAATAGTTGCAAATCAGCTCCTTCTTGGAATAATTTTTCTTCTTACCCTTGTCCGTCTTTGCATATAAAGCTTCTGTAATAGTCTCGTCTTATTTGATAGCTATGTCATTCTGACATAGAACTCTTTCATGTGCGCATAATTGACTTGTCAGGTTTTCAATTGAGCGTTCCTTTTTCGAAATTAACAGCCAACTGGACTTAAATCCAAGATATTCTGAAGGTAGCGTGTCTAGGATTTTACAAATTAGGAGAATTTCTGGTAGTTTCGCCTCATCCTGTAATTCCATACACAATTCGCTCCAGATGTTCTTTAAAAATGACACATGAGTTATGATGTTGTGATCTCGGTCCTTTTTGTAACTGAAGAATTTTAGGCATAGGTCATAGGTTTTGTCAACACACGTACCTCCAAAGATGCGCTCTAGCTCGTCCCACATGTCTTTAGCACTATCAAATCTCAGAACTTTTTGCAAGATGTCATCGGACATATTTGTCGTGAACAAAATTAAAATTGCACTGTTCAAGCTTTCAAAACTCTGAAGACTTTCTTCAAACTTTGCCTTTTCATCGGCTGTTGCTGTAGGCGCCACGGTTGGCCTGGTTTTCTTTCCTTCTAGAATGTCAAGACATCCCGGCATTGCCTTAAGCACTATTTGAATTTTATACTTCCATGTTTTGTAGTTTTTGGGATCTAGGTTCCCTATTTGAACTTTGCAAGCATTTAGAAATGCTTTTTCCATGTTCTCTGCTACCACTTTAAGATATTTAATAAAAGAGCAAACGAAATACGTATTGTTCAGTCGACATTTATTTTTGAAGTAAAACAACAGTTGCTAGGTAACAAATCCTTTCTTAAAATATATTATGCATGTATTATACATATAAACCTTCCTCTTGAATCACTCTATCTATTAAAAAAACCCGCATCAAAATCCGTTGTGTAGTTTTGAAGATATAAGCATACAAACGGACTTGGGGACAGAAAAAGCGACTTTGTTTTATACTATGTAGTGATATTCATTTTCGTTGTGTACTAGGGATATACTATCATTATCGATAACTACAGGCTCATTTATTTATTATTGCGAATAATGACATATCAGAAGTGGAAACTTGTATGTAGTAATTCCATACAGTTACTATTATAGACTTCGTAACTTATTTTAGATTTAAAGATTTTAACTTTAATAAAATAATAAAAATATCATATCTGTTAAAAAAAAATCTGTTGCAGACGGTGGGTCAAACTTATTGTTAAATAAAATTTAACATTATGTTCCGAGTTCCAACAGACAAACTAAATACATTGAAATATATTTGAAGATACAGAGTATCACAAATGACAATAAATAAATAAATAAGTTGAAAAAGTTTATTTTCACTCGCGTTCCACATAAATGAATTATCCACTATAATTACATATGACTAAATGTGAAATCGATCCTAACCGTGTTTCGATTACAAAAATTGTTAACGTGAGTCTATATTACAACCCTCACTATTTTATCGATGTCGATAAAAAATGCAAGCGTATAGCATACTGCACTATTTTTGACACTGCTGTTTTTTTGGTGTACATTTTGATATTGTTTTGCCGTGTAAACCTTGTGTCAACTGATTATATTCGCTAGTATCTATAGGAGTCCCGTCTCTTAAAACTGGTGGTTATATTATCTTTGGTGTAGGTAGGTACATAACATTCGGACATCTGCACTCAATTGAAAGAAGGCCATACTTAATCCATAATTTTAACTGACCATCATAAAACGAAATCAAACTTTTACTTTTCCTAAAACCATCAAACGTCATACTTTTTATCTGTCATTTTACTGAAAGCCACATTTCTAAGTAGAAATATTAATTTAATACTTTTCCCTATAAGTTAAATTCCAAAATGGTACAGTTGAAGCAAGTATCATTGCGTTTGAAATCCATTACAAATATTCAAAAAATCACAAAGACGATGAAGATGGTATCCGCTAGCAAGTAATGTACTTCCTTCGTAACACTTCACTATCACTACACAGTATAAAACAAAGTCGCTTTCTCTGTCCCCGTGTAGGGACATGTAGATATAAGCATACAAAGGGACATAGGGACATACGGACACCCTATGCTTATATCTTCAAAACTACACAACGGATTTTGATGCGGTTTTTTTTTAATAGATAGAGTGATTCAAGAGGAAGGTTTTTATGTATAATTCTACGCAGACGAAGTCGCGGGCAGAAGCTAGTTTCTGATAATTCCTAATAAGTAAAGGCGAGTATTTTTGAAAGTGCGTGAATATAATGATGTTTTTTATTAATATTTATCAAACATCTATCTAGGTTCACGAGAGCTGAAAGAGAGCTAAAAGCTGCCAGGCCCTTTGGTTATGGGCCTCGTAAGTTTTACGAGTCAAGTCACTTAATGAAAAAGGGCTCAGCTGAAGACACAAAAGATGCAAAGGATAAAGCGGAAACGAAGGACCATTCAGGGCAGCCGGCACCGCCGCCCACCGCAGCCGAGATACCAATAGACAAGGAAGAGGCGAAAAGCATTAAGAGGATCTATATAGCTGTGACCTCGGACCGAGGTAAATCAGTCGGCAAATAATAATTAGGATTAAGTAGGTACAGTGAGGGAAACGTATTCACGTACCACCGTAGAACCCCGTCGCAATTGACAGGCCGCCGTCACTCAAACTTTAATGCGATAGGGTTCTACGGTGGCTCGTGAATAGTAACTGTGATAGCTTTAGAACTTTGCTGTCACCTGCTGAATCAGAACAGTTTTAAGTATACTTATTTATTTTTGCATCCATTGAAATAACTATCATTTTTGACGCAAATAAAATAAACTGGCATTGACCCGACTTTATCTTCGCTACCCAATAATATACGTGTCAGTGCCGCAACGAGACGACAAAGAAAATAATAAATGCGCTCAATCTAGCACAAGTTCATTTTTATCTCATTTATGTACAGTCAGCGGTATATAGTAACTAAGTAGCAGTCAAGATCATCATTTACTTGGAAACACCCAAAATGATCATTAACAGTGACTCAACCAAAGCGGTCCAATTGGCATTGTTCATTTTTTTTAAGCTGTGCTTTAAACACTTTTATTTGATAAAATGTACTATTTCAAGCAACTAATTTGAATAATATGCATTCTGCCCGCGACTTCGTCTGCGTAGAATAAACATAAAAACCTTCCTCTTGAATCACTCTAGCTATTAAAAAAAACCGCATCAAAATCCGTTGTGTAGTTTTGAAGATATAAGCATACATAAGGACATAGGGACAGAGAAAGCGACTTTGTTTCATACTATGTAGTGATAGTGATAGTGATGATAAATATTTTTTCGCTGTTTGATAATTGAGGGAATGGGCAAAAATCTTAGGAATCATGTTATAGGCGATGCGGCTAGCAACCCATCACTATTTTGATTCCCCTTTCCACCTATACGCCCACATCATGCTAAACGTGGCCTTAAGGTTTTGTTACCTTTGGCTCTGTCTACCCCGTAAGGGATAAAGACGTGTATGTATGTTGATAATTTGATAAGTTAGGCAAGATCCAATCGCCTTCGTTCAGCAATAAAAAAAAACGTTTTTGTCTATGCGTCAACGTCATAAATCTGTGAATGTGTGTGTGATGTCAACGTCAGCCAATGTTCAATGTGGTCGAATCGTTCCGTCCGTTGGTGTTGTTATTGTTTTCAGTGCTGTTTTTGCTTTTCTCGTTTGACCACAGAACAAAACGTTTGATTCCCTTTACATTTTTCCCGACTCCTACTTACATTAAAGTGATTTTCGCAACAATACATTGTGTAAACTTTGAAATATTCCACATTAGCTTGCGGACACCATTTCTTCCGCAAATTTTCTCTTTTCTCTTCTTCTTCTTTTCGATTTTGTGGGGCTATTGTTCAAATCATTGTTGCACCCCGGCACAAAACATTTTTCATAAATATCCATCGTGTATTTCACAGTTTTATATTTTGAATTTGCTTTCATTTCTAACGTTTGTAGATTATGTAGAATGTTTTGTTATGATGTAGACGTGACAGTGACAGTTTCCGTAGCTTAACTTTTTTTTTTCATTTTTGTGGCAAACATTTAATGCCTGACTCTCACAAGAAACCGAGTCGTTAGGTCAAACAAAGGTCAAAAGTACTTTTACAAAAATATCTGCAATCGTGAAGTATTTTTGAAATCGGACAAGATAAATCGGATAATTGATGGTTTTCCTCCAAATGGTTTTCGAATTGGAGCATACCATAAATAATGAACAATGCCAATAATTGTTCGGGACATCAATCGTGCACAAATATACCGGAGCACGCACATCGCCAAATACTTGGTAACATTCAAGCCGACATTAGTACCGTAACTCCCAAACCGCCACTGGTAGCGTAGCAGCCAAAGTATCCAAAAGTATTATCACACACGCCATTTTAAATAAAAGTATCATAAAATAACAATCTCACTTTAGCCCGTCATGCTCATATCAAAACTTCATGGTTTAAAAACAGATTGAAATTATTAAATAGGTTCTTATTGAAGGAAATACATTTGTAAATCGTCCACATAAAACTAAAATAAGTGAGGGGCTCAGCATCTGCTCAGTGTAACTGCAACTGCGATACGTGACAAACTCCTTTTTTGAAGGCCATTAAATAAAACTGCAAACGTACCTACCGCATTTTGTCTCCCCAACACTTCTATAGTGTTGCCATCTATTGTCAGTATGTGTCCATTTTTAGAATTCACGTTCGTTACGTTTTCTGTGACCTGTCAGGATTGTGCGGCGGTGTACACAGCGGCGTGGCGCGACGTATCCGCCGACAGATGGCAGAATTGCCGAAAGAAAGCCCTGAACCCAAAATCATCTGCATTGGCGACAAATCTCGCACTCAGCTGCGGAGACAATATTCAGCAAATATGCTCGTCAGTGTAAAAGATGTAAGTGAGAACTTAAGTCACTTATGATAGGATTTAGGAGGATCTTTGAAATATCTTTCGAAGCACCAGGATACTCTTTAAAAATTTATAATAAAATTCCAGCTACGTATAAAACACTGACTAATTCCGAATTTAAAACAAAGTTGTACCGCTTTTTATGTACCTAATGCCTACTTTTACAGTGATGAAGAGTTCTTTAACTTTAAGTTTTCATCAGACATGAATCTCATTTAACATATTAATACCTACTAGAGATAATGTAACTGTAATTATAATGATAATAGTACCAATATGACAATTTATATCAACTTCTAATTATAATTCTAATATTCTTGACATGTATAATAATAATTCTATATAATTTAAATTTCGACAGTCATTTTATCTAACATCTAGATTAATTTTATATTTGCATGACTTTTTAAGTTTAAATGTTTGAAACTAGAATATCCATGACATCTTTTTTGTACAATATGTACATGTATGTATGTATGTATGTATGCAAACTCTTTATTGCACATAAAAAATAAAAATATAGAAGTACACAGAAAATATTACAAAGGCGAACTACTGCGAATAAATATTTCATTTCATTTCATTTCATTAATGAGGGCTAGAGGTGCTAGTGCAGCGTGAGGTATACTATATAAACAGCAATTTAGTAGTAAAAGTTGGATTTTCCGGCTTCATATTCACAGTTTTTTTAGTGTTGTAAAGATGGTCCCCGATTATCTAATGGCTGAAAGATTTATTAAAATACTAGCTTTTGCCCGCGGCTTCGCACGCGTGAACCATGAGCATTTCAAAGAACCTAGCAATTAAGCAAGCGAGCAACCAAACCTGCAAGCTTTCAAGCATACATGCAAGTATGCAAGCAGGCATGCAAGCCTTCAAGCATGTAAGTATGCAAGCAGGCATGCAAGCAGGCATGCAAGCAGGCATGCAAGCAGGCATGCAAGCAGGCATGCAAGCAGGCATGCAAGCAGGCATGCAAGCAGGCAAGCAAGCATGCAAGCAAGCGTGCAAGCAAGCATGCATGCAAGTAAGCACCCATGCAAGCAAGCATGCAAGCATGCATGCAAGCAGGCATGCAAGCAGGCAAGCAAGCATGCAAGCAAGTGTGCAAGCAAGCATGCATGCAAGTAAGCACCCATGCAAGCAAGCATGCAAGCATGCATGCAAGCAAGCGTGCAAGCAAGCATGCATGCAAGTAAGCACCCATGCAAGCAAGCATGCAAGCATGCATGAAAGCAAGTATGCAATCAAGCATGCAAAGCAAGGACTCAAGCAAGCATGCAAGCCAGCCCCCGCATTGCCCCGATGCCTTAATTTTTCTGAACCTGTAAATATTGCAGGATTTTTATAAAACAAACCTAACCTAACCTTTAATACATCCTGTCCTAAAATACATTCTAAATAGCTTTTGCCCGCGACATCGTACGCGCTAAGATGTAAAATGAAAAAATAAGTTTTTTCCCGTTCCCGTGGAAATTTTGGGGAGTGCTTTCGGAGTACACTTAAAGCCTTTAATGAAACACACGTTATAAATGCTAAGTCTCTTTCTTCCGCTGTTTCGTCTGGAAACGTAAAATCCGGTTTTTTCCCGTCCCTGTGGGCGTTTCGGAAAATCCTTTCTTAGTGTTCCCCTACACTCCCGAATAAACCTACGTGACAAATTTCAACTTTCCCCCGCTTTTCGTTTTTCCCGTTTCCGTAAGAATTTCGCCAAATAAAGCATTTCCCGAATATCTTACGGGAACGAAGAAGAAGAATTTTGGGAAATTATCTCATAATGCTCCTCTACACTCCCCAAGGAACCCACTTGCCAAATTTCAGCTTTCTACGACCAGTAAAACGTAAAATCCTGTTTTTTTCCCGTTCCCGTGGGAATTTTGGAAAGTACTCTCTTAATGCTCCTCTACACTCCCGAAGCAACCTACATGCCGAATTTCAGCTTTCTGCAACCAGAAAACGAAAAGTCCAGTTTTTCCCGTTCCCGTGGGAATTTCGGGAAATCCCTTTGTAGAGCTCCCCTACACTCCCCAAGGGAAATTGAAGGCCAAATTTCAATTTTATACGACCAGTAAAACGAAAAATCGATCCCGTAGAACTGAATACATAAATCCCGTTTTTATCCCGTGGGAATTTCCAAAAAGCATTAGAACTTTATTTTACTATTATAATCACCTACTTCTATGCCAAATTTGAAGAGTGTAGTAATTATAGTTCATAGGATTTCGTTAAACTGAATATATAAATCCTGTTTTTTTCCTTATCCCGTGGGAATTTCCAAAAATCCTGAAATTAGTTTCTTAGTTTTGTAATCACCTACTTTTGTATCAAATTTGAAGAGTCTACTTATTATAGTTACTGTGATAGCGTCACTCCGAATCGAATATATAATTCCCGTTTTTTCCTTATCCCGTGAGAATTTCCAAAAATCCTTTCTTAGCGGATGCCTACGTCATAAGATCCACCTGCATGCCAAATTTCAGCCCGATCCGTCCAGTGGTTTGGGCTGTGCGTTGATAGATCACTATGTCAGTCAGTCAGTCAGTCAGTCACCTTTGAATTATATATATATAGATGAAAAGTTGAGCTAAGTGGAATAGGTGCCAAAATTAAGTGCCCATAAAAGAGCAGTAATTCAGAAGATAAGCGGGACTGCGTAACGCTGAGTATAATAAAAAAAAAGCTATTAAAAATTACATAAAACAAACTCTTATTAATGTGGAACCGTAATAACAATACCTAATTAAAACAGCTAGAGTAATATACCTTACTTTGCAGTGGCACCAACTAGTGAGTACAAATACGATAGCCCTCATTCACAACGAATAAAAGTTCATACATGCAACATTTAGTAGGTACTTAGTCGTTCTTTATTTTTAATCTTGTGCATGAAATGGTCTTCCAGATCGGTCGAATAGCACCTGTCTTCGCAGATGCCTCTGTTATGGCTGCAGCTATAACAGAAGCGGGCTACACTTACGATATTGGAGAAATAATGTACAATAAGTTTCATAGTGCCGTCAAGTACGAACTTAGCATGGTGCCTGTTTTCAACAAATTCAAGATTGAGGTTAGTTAAAAAATTTATAGGTAGGTACTTACCGTGTTCGACTTTTCGGCCCTACATTATTTAGAAAATAGAACTTTTAGTGACATCCACACAAAATGCGGGCGACATTTCTTAAAGCCTTTCCTCTAATGCAGTCTGCACCGAACATGAATGCGTTTGACGACGTGGACGACGACCAGCTGGAGTGTTACGCGGAGTGGACGCTGGCGGCGCTGATATATTACGCGCTGAAGGAGAGCGCGGCCTCGGAACAGTCGGCACGGATGTCGGCCATGGACAATGCAACAAAGAACGCCGGAGACATGATCCGAAAGCTCACGCTGCTCTTCAACAGGACCCGCCAAGCTGTCATCACCAGGGAGCTCATCGAGATCATATCAGGTGCAGCCGCCTTGAAATAAAGATCCTAAACTACCTCCACGAAATATCTCATCCGCTGTTAAAGTTAACTTCAAACATGTATACAAAACTTACCTAAGGATGAGAATGTAACGAGTATGTTTTTATACGATGGTGGACGTGTTCATATGAAAGCAGTTATAAATTGTGAATAAATGTTTAGATAGTTAGCATTTTAGAAGTTTCAATCATAGAAAGGGTTTGTGACACTCAGTATTTTGATTTATTAATCTTTCGTACGCCAGAATAAAACGTACTACGCCAATATCAGAATATAAAAAATAAAGAATTTGCTTTCAATCTTGGCCCCGATCCGAGAGTAGGCATTTGAAAGGTTAATATTGGAATCATGTAACAGCTGAAGACATCTCTACGCTTAATTCAGGAAAATTAATAAATATGACGTTTTATGAAACTGCCAGGAAAAAGTTAATTAAATAATTTACTGTAATAAAGATTCTTAAGTAATATATATTTTGTAGAGTCAAAAAACACTCCTTTTATTGTCACGTTTCCTTCGCTTATGATCGTAAAAACACTTTCCCATACACATACGCATATCACGTCTATATCCCTCACGGGGTAGACAGAGCCTATGGTAACAAGACCTGCAGGCCACGGTTAGCATAATCATGAGCATTAAGGTGGAAAGGAGAATCATAATAGTGATAGGTGGCTATAGACGCATATTTTAAGTTAACAGCATGTTAACGGTATGTATGTATGTATGTCTAGCAAATATAAACTACCAAGATACTGAAGATCTCCTTACAGGCACTTAGTAATGGTATAAAGTGTAGCCACACACACACACACACACGCACACGCACACGCACACACACACACGCACGCACACGCACACGCACACGCACACGCACACACACACACACACACACTTTCTAATTATTCTAGTGTTTTGAGTACTTGGCACTCGCGATACAGACCCAGAGTGTAGTCTAGTGCGAAGGCCGCTGTTTCACTTACCGCATAAAATGTCATCTACCTATCTCTATGTAACAATGTGTCCTTGTTATGCACTTTGTAACTTCTGTGGTGAAATAAAGTTTTTCTTATTTCTTAAGACCTTATTTCAAAACTTTGGCGGACATGAGAGGTGTTATAGTCGCATCGCATGTTTGTCTCACGAATATAACCGATATAAACCGAACATCTGACTTGTACTATGACTCGTATTTTATAGATAATCACTTTAATTTGTAACAGTCTACTATTGTTCTTCCATGCTGATCTGGGAGCAAAGAAAATACATAGAATGTACCAGTTGCTTCTCTAGCCGCGCAGATGGTAAAAGCCCATCGAGGGATCATAGGAATCATGTTATTGGCGATGAGGCTAGCAACCCATCACTATTTTGATTCCATTTTCCATCTATATGCCCTCAATCTTGCTAAATGTGGCCTGTAGGTACCTGTTACTTTGGGCTCTGTCTACCCCGTAAGGGATAAAGACGTGATTTGTGTATGTATGTATGTATGTACTCTACAATTCCAACTGACTTTGTCCAAGCCTTACGGCCGCCATTAAGGGGGAAATTCAATTGAGATTGACTGATTTTTGATTTTTAATATGTATATTACTCTATTTGACAATGTGAAATGATATAAACAATTAGTGATCTGCGGCATCCTTGAGAAACTCTTCGTAGGCTGCGCCGGTCATCAGCTGCTGCAGCTCTGCGGGCCTGGACAGCCGCACCCGGAACAACCAGCCCTCGTCGTAGCACGATTGGTTAATTGTGGACGGAGAGGATTCCACAGCTGAGTTCTTCTCTGTTATCTGGAAAGAGTTTGCTTGTTTGAAAAGCGGAGAGGCGTGGTAGGAAATAATCAACTGACTGCTGGGTCATGTGGGAACGAGAGTAAAGATAGTATAAAATTTGGTACGATGAAAGCAGCCAAAAAGTGTGAACGTCGCAGTACCCTAGGTACTACTTATACAAGCCTCTTCTTACCCCGCCAGACCCACTATACCCCTGGCACTACCCGTGGGAGTACGGTAGAAGTAGGCTAAGCCATACCACCATAGTAGTGCTGGGATCGGAGAAATTGAGAAAAAAATCGACTGAGCCCCTATTCCTGGGCGGGTTGCCCTTCGGGCATAAGGAGCTACTTAACTGACATAACCTACCTAACACTCGTAGTTTACTACGGCACTACGGTAGTATGGTTCAGTCCCACCCTACTGCCAAGGGAAGTGCCAGGGGTATGGTGGGTCTGGAGCCGTTCTAAGTGTACATCTTTTGCCTAAACTAAGCTGTGTCGGGCTGGAACGGTGTAGGAAGATACTGTTTTTAACCCTCGACGCAAAAAGAGGGGCTTGTAAGTTTTACATCAATTTCTGTGTTTGTGTTGGTGTCCGTCTGTCTGTATCTGTCATCGTAGCTCTCAAACGGATAGACAAGTCAAACGGAAAGACTTCGGAAGTCCTTGCGATGATTCTTAGCTATGTTTGGTAAAAATCGGTCCAGCAATTTTCCAAAATTATGTAAGGTTTAAGTAAGTTTAATTAAGGTTTAAATTTTAAACTTTTTAGCAGTTAATTATGTATATTATCCGTTCACTGGTGTTTGGCAAGAGCTCGTGGCCAAATGACAGATAAAAACAAATGTAAATTTAAACTAACACCAGCTTAACATGTTTAGTGTTCATTTAAAAGAGTGTAGGACGGGGTGTAAGGTGTGCGGATTCATCGCTGTATGTGGTCGCAGGCAAGCTCTAGCCAAGCCACCTACATCTTGCGTTACTAGTGAAATTTTATTCCTCCCTTTCTCAAACCCTGTGCATGTTGTAGAATTTTACTCATGTTGTCTAGCGTTCCTGCATGTAATTTGTATTGGTCACAGGCTTCAGATATATGAGCTATTAGCTTACAGTGCCAGATACCGGAGTGTAGACTTCGCTGGCCGCCTTGACGCTCTCAAGTGCAGTGCACTCGTCCCCTGCGACCAGCTCCGCGCCGGGCTCCGGCAACTGCGCGTACACTACTTCGCCGAGGGCCTCCTGAGACATCCAATAGTCTTTATATTCAGCGTTAAAAACAATCGAACTAATAAAACGGAACTGAACTAACCTGCGCATAGTTTGAAATGCCAACGGTTCCTATGTTATCGCTAACTGAAATCCATTCGTGTTTTTTTGTGAAAAACATATCTGAAATTACAGAAATCATCTATGATAGTTATATTTATATGATTATATCAAAGTAAAATTTCTATGTTAACTTTTATTCAGATTGAACAGTGTTTATACCTTTTCTGGTGGTAGTGCTGCTGTACGCTGCTCTGCAACAAAAACTTATGGTGGCTCTGACGTGCTTTTGTCTTACTGCACGAATGATGCTCGTCAGTTCCATACTGTACCACCTACGATTTAGACGTAAACACCAGCAAGCTACGATTTGAAGAATTACTTGTTCGAAAAAACTTGGTATCTATCAAGCCAATAAAAATCTTGGCTATGCTCTTGATCTTATTACTTTTGAAGCTATACTTAACTTGATAAATATTAATTAAACCGAAACGCGTGCAGTTCTTGGCTAACGTACAATTTATACTGTCACCCAAGTCGTGTTAATATAATAATTGTTTGTCTATTTAGTGATAACATAATCGGAATTATCTTGACGGGCCGAGTCCGCTGGGGGTCATTTTGCTATGTAAAGAAGACATTTTAACTAAAAATTATTATTTTTTATTATGGATGTATTATTTTATAGGTACACGTCTCAACGCACTGCGGGGGATACCTACTGCTTTACCAAATGCTAAATAATACCTACGTATTTGGATAAGTAGGTGAAAAAAATTATGGTAGTACGTTAAGTACGTAGTAATTATTATATATAACGAAATTTAAAGGAAAACTATCACAGCTAGGTTGGCTTTACATTTTAACGAGTAATAGTCGACCAACTTATAAAATCGTTTTAAAAACCGTGAACTAGGTACATTTCGTCCATAGTATCAAATAAAAATGAAAAATTATAATTATGTTCATAATATCCCCCTATTGTGCCAGGGAACTACAGAAACCTATACCTACTTCGCGTGGCCCGACACGCACTTGGCCGGTTTTTAAGATACCCCGTCGGGTGTGGCCTCAGAAACTATTCAATACGAGTACAGCAGCTGAACTAATGGAGCGCTGCAATGCAATAAGCCTGCAATCTTTCTTCATCTGATATGTTGGGATTTGGTTGTCTGAATAGGGGAAACTCGAGATCCATGCGACACCATTTATGTTGTATTTATGACACAATATTATGGCTGTGACCTTCATATGACGCTACGCTACAATTCATTGCAGTTTAGAGCTTCTCCTTAATAGTATTTACGTATTTGTTTTTAAATTGACTGAGAAACGTTGCTAACAGCATCCCTTTCATCATATTCTTAATGACGAAAGAATTGTGTTTTATTGCATGGTTAAGAGCATGTACCGGGTTTTCATCTCTGGTTTTCAGTGGATGCTATCATTGCTAGCGTCTTTTGGTATTTACTGGCAATGGCGTGATGCCAGCCCGCTCACCGGAGCCATTGTGCTGCTGGAAGCTGATGCTACGTAAGAGTTTCTTGATGAACACACATAGCGACACAAAGATAAACGTAATTAAATCAAATAGTGGCGTTGGGGTTGTGGTGAAAACCGTAGCTTAAACAAACGAACGATTTAACGAATGTTACGTATTTATTTATAGTCAAATAATGCGTGGGTACACATAAACACTTACCGACATCGAACAAGACAAGAGTACCTATACTTAATGCACTTTTTAATTATTCTAAAAGTTAAGTAGCATTTCAGCCTGTCTGCAACTTAATATTATTACTTATATAATGAATAATATCAAACTTAGAGCATCATACATGACTTAAACTAAAAAAGATACACCTAGGATATACCTACAAAACATGCAATAGAAAATAACTATATTCAAATGATTTCTTTAGAAGCAAATTCACAAACAAAAACTATAAAAATACAAAGTTGTAAGTTGTCAAAGCCGGGATACTTTACATTTTTTTGCAAAATAATGTGTTAACACATTATTACGAGGGCCACACCGAAATGATCGGGAATTGAGTACCCGGGACTGAGTTAGCGTAAACCTTTTTGGTAACGTAAGTACTGGCCACTTACGATTAAAATGACATTTATACATACATACGTACCGTCACGCCTCTTTCCCACAGGGGTAGGCAGAGACTACTTTATTCCACTTGACGATCCTGACATATTTCTTTCGCTTCATCCACAGTCATCAATCTCTTCATACATGCTCGTCGGTCTGCCGTGCCGAAAGATGAGTGGCTAGGGGCGTGCCTAGTCTTAAGCGTGCCAATTCGCCTTGGGGACCAGGCGATCCCCTGATAATGGCTAGCCTTATCCTGGTATGCGGGGCTCTGCCAGGATCGACCTTTATCCCTAGCTACTTGTGGGAACGACATGATACCATTTCATAATGATAATCAGGATGGCGGCGACGAGGTTCGCAACCCATCACGTCGCGTTCACCACGGGGGCGAGAAGTGGGCTACGGAGAGCCGCTTCGCTATTCTGAATGTAAGAGGAGGATAACATTTATACAATAAAAAAAAGTTTTTATTATTTTTTTATTCCCATTTAAACTTGACAAGTCGATGAGCAAAATGGACCTTACGCGGGAAAATTTTCGCGCCATAATTTACCACAACTTTCGTCGCGGGTTATCGCAAGATGAGTATCGCGCTGATAGCGAGCTTGTATTTATTTATAATGTTGAAGCACCAAGCCAAACAACAATATATCGTTGGTATTCAGAATTTCGGCGAGGTCGTTCATTTCTCAGCACCGTACCTTCTACCGGTCGACCAAAAACAGCGGTAACTGCCGAAAATGTGGCGGCCGTGCAAAAAATTATAATAGAAGACCGACATATTACCTATGAGCAGATCCGAGCGACTGTGGGCATTGGAATGACTGCAATTCAAAAGATTTTGCACGATGAACTGGGTGTCAGAAAGCTTGTTTCCCGCTAGGTTCCCCATAATTTGTTTGAAGAGCACAAGGCGGCTCGTGTTGATTGGTGCCGCTTTACTTTAAAACGGTTTAATGGAGGAACCTCAAAAGCCGTTTATAACATCGTATCAGATGACGAAACATGAATTTATTCCTACAAACCAGAAACAAAACGTCAGTCGGCAGTTTGGGTCTTCTAAGATGAGGTGAAACCAACGAAAGTGATGCGTTCCCGTAGCGTTTCTAAGAAAATGATCGCATCGTTTGTTTCCAAAAAGGGACATGTGACTACAATTGGCATTGTTCATTTTTTTTAGTATGCTCCAATTCGAAAACCATTTCGAGGAAAACCATCAATTATCCGATTTATCTTGTCCGATTTCAAAAATACTTTATGATTGCAGATATTTTTGTAAAAGTACTTTGAACCTTTGTTTGACCGAACGACCGGGTTTTTAGACAGAATCCAGCATCGAATGTTTGCCACAAAAATGAAAAAAAAAGTTTGGCTACGGCAACTGTCACGTGTCACTGTCAAATCTACAAAACCATAGACAAAGCCGTTTTTTTTATAGCCAGCCGAACGAAGGCGATTGGAATTCTGTCTAAATTCACGAATTATCAAACAGCGTAAAAATATTTATTATTAATTAACAAAGCTACGTAAAAGCATAATATTCAAATTAGTTGCTTGAAATAATCCATTTTATCAAATAAAGGTGTTAAAAGCACAGCTTAAAAAAAATGAACAATGTCAATTCCACTACAGGAAGACGGAACGGTTGCAGCAGATTGGTACACCTCAGTTTGTTTACCAGAAATGTTAGCCAAATTTCGTGGAGGCAACGCTACTCGTCGGGTCATCTTGCATCATGATAATGCGAGCTCCCATACTGCCCGCAAAACGAAAGACTTTTCAAACGGGGTAAACGTTGAGTTGATGTCTCATCCTCCGCATAGCTCCGACCGGAGTCCAAACTATTTTTTCACATTCCCAGAATTAAGGGAACATACCCAAACTACGTGACCCTTTTTTTCGTGTTTTTTGACCCCCTCCCCCCCCTCGGTGACCAAGCGTAGTATATGCCCAGACCCCCTCCCCCCCCCCCCTAGTTTTCACGTAGTATATTTTATCAATATTTTTTGCGTAAAGTTACAAAATAATGGCTTTTGTTTGTATTTTCTTATACGGCCCCTATTTTATAGTGATGTGGCGATACTGGACAAGTTTTATTGATGGGGTAATAAAAACGTGGCGTTCTTAAAAAAAAATTATTGACTACGTGACAAGAAACCAAACCCCCCCCCCCTCCCCCCGGTGACCATGAGTGGTACTTTGAAGACCCCCCTCCCCCCCCTAAATCGGTCACGTAGTTTGGGTATGTTCCCTAAACATATTATTATGTTGCGTAGTCAACGGTTTAAAGACCCTAAAGCAGAAGTAGAACCATATAAATCGGCCATTTATGAAGCAGCTACTTCCGATTGGAATTATTGTTTCAAAAATTGGTTCCAGAGAATGCAAAAGTGCATTAATTGCAGGGGAGAATACTTTGCAAAACAATAAAATATAATTTAGGTACAATATACATGTAGTTTTTTTAATTCCCGGTCATTTCGGTGTGAACCTCGTATTATGTGTGAATTATTTTTCAAAATGATTTTATGATTTCCATTTTAAAGTCTTAATCTGTGTTTATGCAGATTGTACAATTGATCAGAATTAGTTTAAGTATAATATTATTATGTCTAAGGTCAGAAACTTAAATCGTCGGCATACGGGTTGTAGCTATATATTTTCGATACAATTATTATTAAGACAATGCTGTCGTTAGGTATTATCTAGTGAGGTTACTGTAAATAGCAAGGTGTGGCCTGCGCGGTACTGAAGATGGCGCTGATGGCGCTGTAGGTGGCGATGATGCCTCCGACGACGCCGATGCCGATCACCTGCCAGCACGCCATTTTCATCCAGCCGGGCGGGTTCCTGCGGACACAATTTCACTTGCATTAATTTAATACCTATGCTAACTGGTGTTCGTTGAATGTTAATTCAAAAGGTGCATCGATCGCTCCGGTCACGACGATCGTTGATCACAAATGGCCCGCTTTTTAACACTAACAGCAATATCAAACACCTTGTAAAGTGTAATATAACCCAAACCATTGTACTTGTGTTTATATGATTAGGATTACAAGTTTCAACAATGCATTTTTTAACTTACACAGCCTCTTGTCCCTCGGCAGCGGGCTGGTCGATGAGCTTCAGGTAGCAGTAGGCTGGGAGGATAAAGGTGAGCAGCGCGACGCTGGTGCCGCCGACCAACGCCAGGATGGTGTAGAACCGCGGCACGCTCTCGCCGATGAACAGTAGAGCGGCCATTATTGACAAACGGACTAACATACGCCAACCTACTGAATCTGGGGATAACACCATGCTAAAGTTAATTAAGTAGACTTAATGTTGTTCAGCACTAGATGGATTCTCTTAAGCCGTAAGGCTTTTTAATGTGGCAGATTATTCCAATTCCATCTAATCACGGGAGGAGAAAAAAAGAAAAAAAATGTAAAATTGTATGCAAGGTAAGAGCGTTTTTCTTTAATTCGGTCTTTTCAATACGGATGTGAGCTGCCTAGATGGTAGCGTCCAAAACTACGGAAATTTATTTTATAACTTACCTCGCGGGACTTCATAAAGTTCTTCGAGCTCCTGGCAGACGGGGTTGATGATGATGATAAAAGCAAAGACCAAATGTATTGCCATCAGTACATTAGCCACAAGAGTAAGCGGAGTCGCGGACAAGGAGGTAACGATGTTGGGTGACACTGCCTCGCCATACACCGCGTACCCGCCAATAGCAATGGGAAGGTACAGTAGAAGGATCGCTGAAATCGTATTAAACACATTTTGCGTCACCATCATCGTGTTCAGTTTTGAATACGTTATATATTCCTGGACGTTATTACTGTTATTAGTCCCGAGGGCCTCATGTGGATTTGGATTTTTTTAATAAATACCATTACATTATATATAAGTTTAAAAATATATCAGAAGCACATCCAATAACAAACGTTACTACTTCACAGGTAAGCAAACATTTTTTGCGCTTTTTTATAAGTATTATTTACAGGCATAATTGCCTACATAAGTGAAATGCACTTACCTCCGAAGCTGTAGTGCAGTGTTTTACTGAATTTTGTTCTATCAGCCATATCATTTTGAATTGTGGGGAAAGTAGATGCTCCACCAAAAGCAAACATGATTGTGCCAAGAGCGAGGAAGAACTCCTGGAATCCGTGCAGGCCGTAACGGAACACAAACGGTCGGATATCGTTCATCATCTGGATAAAGTACAACACGCAGGCTATCACAGTGGAGCCGAAGGCAATGATGCCCGTGAAACTGAAACAATCAAAATAGTTACACTAAGTTTCGTAAGTATGTACAAGAATTAAAAGAACTACCAAACTAGAAAAAATGTTATGATGCTGTGGTATGTGTCATATCAAAGCTTTTAATTAACCTTTCCTAAAGCGTAGGTCAATTTCAACAGTACTCATTTTTTGTATCATCATATTTTGCAAGACATATGTAAAAGGGAACCGGAAATCTTAAATAGTTTTCGAGTTACTAGAGGTCGAATTTCTAAACACACAACGGAATTATAATGTACACCGGAATGAATGATACCTTACAACGGAATGATATATATACACTGGGATGACAATATCAGCCCACTGGAATGAAATGTAGACCACCGGAATTAAAGTAATAAACAGGGTTCCATAAACACGTCTTTTATTTAGAAAAAATACAGACGGACCTTAAGTAAGTAGCATTTTAATAGTCCTACGTGCGAAAATTTGGTGCCGGTTGATTAATATTTTTGAAGTAGATATTTCATCACTTGGTAAACAACATTTCATGAATAGGTATTCATTTTGCAAACAACGTTAGGCAAATCAACGATTCACAAATTAGAAATTGCATAAAGCATTGGTTACTTGAAGAAACATCATATTATGTTGTAGAATAGATATATGAGATTATTACCGAGGAATTATTTGTAAATTGAACATTTTTAGAAATGACAAGTTTGTGAAATGAATAGTTTGTAAATCATTGTTTGTTAAGAAGAGATTGTTTGAAAAATGTTGTTTATCAAATGATGATAAACCTTCCAGTTATCAAATAATAATTGGATGCAGCATTATAAATGTATACACACAACAATATGTGTCATGTTTTCAATACTTGATAGCAATACACTACGCTTTCAAGTATCGTACAGGATTTATTATGTAATTAATTAACCTGAGGTAATATTTTGTATATAATTTTGCTGATATTTTATCTCCAGTTCCTTTATTTACGATGAAATAGTTAAAAAATTACATAAATGAGACGTTTTGAGGTAAGAATTTTGTTTACCAAATAGAACAGGTAAGAATGACAATACCTTACATAGATAGACAAAGATAAAAATAATTCTGTCTTTAGTATTTATTGTGTAGCTGGGAAAGAATCCTACATCGTATGTGAAAATCAACTGTCTAGCTATCACGGTGAGATTCACCCTGGTGACAGATAGACAGACGAACAGTGGTCTTAGTAATAGGGTCCTGTTTATGCCCTTTGGGTACGGAAACCAAATTTTTTTAAACCCTTTTTGTAGCGCCCCCTGATGGCCTACAAGCGTAAATTTTATATAAGAACATGAACTGTGGTGCAATAAAATAAGTTCAGTATTTGATTTTAGAAATTATGCTACGGAACCATTTCATAATAATAAAGTGAAGCTACATTTGATGTCATTCCGGTGTTATTTGATTTTGGTGAGTATTTACGTCATTTTACTACACCGGAAACACCGGAATAAATATGGTGGAATGAGAAACTCGACATAAAAATAAATATTAAAAAAAAAGTAAGCCTCGTGTTTTTAAACTAATTAAACTCTTGAAATCAGGACTACATTAGACGTGACATATATAAATTTAAAACAAAAGCGATACAAAATATAAAAGTTATGACTAACTCCGAAATGAAACTTTTTTTCTTCCCACACCATGGCAATGATAAATACTCATAGACTACAGGCCCACGTACAAAAAATGTGGGTCATATGAACCACCAGGTGACGTATATAGGACGATATAAGAGCATAAAATAATAAGATTCAGCACTATGCCGTCACTTGTAAGCTGTCCAACTGGGTGCTGGTGAGAATTCAAAAGTGCAACCCTCGATTTTTTCCCCTTGTCGCATGATTTTTGTACGGCGTTGCGGAATAATGGATTAGAAGCTGTATTGAAACAGTATGAAACTGATGCCGTACAGAATCAAATAACCAAATTTACCCTGGAAATGGTCAGAAAATCAAAAAAAAATACCGATTTTGTGGCGCACCATTTGTACGGCATCAGTTTCATACTGTTTCAATACAGCTTCTAATCCATTATTCCGCAACGCCGTACAAAAATCATGCGACAAGGGGAAAAAATCGAGGGTTGCACTTTTGAATTCTCACCAGCACCCAGTTGGACAGCTTACAAGTGACGGCATAGTGCTGAATCTTATTATTTTATGCTCTTATATCGTCCTATATACGTCACCTGGTGGTTCATATGACCTACATTTTTTGTACGTGGGCCTGTAGTCTATCACGTTTTGCTCGGAAACGTTTGCCGTTACACACGTCCACTCTCACCGAGCGCCGCAGTTCCGCTATCGCTCGGGGTGCGCGGGAGACGGAGGGGCTTAAGGGTCAAACTCGGCAAATAAATCGTTCCCAAAATTTGCCCGCGGAATGAGAGCGTGTCTCCGGAAAAATGTATATGCACATATTCAGAGGTTTACAAATGAGGTAAAAATCAGGTGATGTGCTTTTCTTGTTACCTGTTTATATGGTAATAAAACAAAGGTAATTGTTTTTTGTTGTCCCGCATAGTGTTCGACTTATCCGGCATTTTGTAACTAAAACCGGCTCCGGGACAACCCACCTCAATGAGAAATATGGTCTAAATATATTTTTTTTAATTATTAAATAACATAATATTTCAATTTTAGCTGTTGCCCGAGGAAGACAATAGAGGGCTGTTTCCTAAAAAAAATAGTTCTACATTATCAAAGCCTTCTGCACCTGCGTTTTCAGTCTTGCCATCAAGATTTACTGCTTGGGGAATTGACCCGTGTGTGATAATAAGGATCAGTATCAAAATTAAGGTTATCTTTTTGTATTTTCATTGTTATCAGTAAGATTGGCATTATTAGAGACAAACTAGACTAGAATGCAACTTTCTTATTCCCACGTGTGAAGGGTTAAACGCGCTTACCGTGGTCCTACTAATTTGTCCCACACAGAAAAAATGCTGCTATTATTTCGAATCACTCGATTATAAATATTATAATTTTAATACAAAAATAGGTAGGTTTCGTTAGTTCAGTAGGTAGTAGGTATCTTCAGTTGCCCGAAGGGCGAATCACCCAGAAAAGGAGCTCCGCCCTTGGACAGAGATCCGTCAAAAACTAGGTGCACAAACTGTAGGTGGACCGTTATTATTTAAATGTTTGTGGATACTTATTCCATATCAGCGTTACCGATGAGAAAAAAATCATGTGATCCTACTTATACGTCCCTATCAATATGAGAGCACGTCCAATTCCTATACCTATTAAAAACTTTAATGTGTTTTTCAAAATGTGGTCATGTCAAGATTAGGGACATTCAGCCGTTGTCCCTGTCCGCCACACCTCCCACACGTCTGTTTTTACGATCATTTATTTATTATAGCGTTCGCTAGAATGATTGCAAAAAATCCCAGCGATTTGGCTCTATGCTTAGCTCTGTTCGTTGTTCAGATTGACAAATTAAAAAACAGTGCATTCTCAGTTCTATAAGCACATTTACCAAGGTCAACGCCGTAGGTATTCCTGTTGTTTAATTTAAAACATTATTATGTTGAAATTTTATAGAAACAGAATAACGTTAGGTAATATTATTATAAATTTATGACGTTACTAGCTTTTGCCTGCGACTCGCCCATGGGAAAATTGGAAAATTCCTTTAATCAGGAATATATCTGCCAAATACCAAGAAACTATATTAGCAAGTCAGTTACTCTTTTTCTTATCCCACGGGAATTTCGCAAAATCCTCAAATCATGATACTGAATCTATATTTATTTACGTTGCAACTCTAGGCAGCTGCGACCGTTGACATGTTTATCACTATCCCGCGGGAACTATGCAATTTTCCGGAGTAAATTCCTATAACCTGGCCGGTGATTTCCTCAACAGATTAGTAAATTTTGCATCAAAATCCGTTCAGCCGTTTTCACGTGATGCGCTCGCAAATATACAGACAAACAGACAAAAAAAACTGTTGGAACGTGTTCTGTTATCGATTCTAAGTATCCCCAGCCAATTTTTTTTAAATATCTTCCATGTACCTACGGACTTTCGACCCTCTTCAGCTTTATTACCTATATGTATAGAATAGATATAAACCGAAAAGGTATTTAAATTAATAAACTATTATACTTTAAAATGGAAACTAATACATCCTTTTGTTTTAACCCCCGACGCAAAAAGACGGTTGTTATAAGTTTGAATTCGATGTCTTTGTTTGTGTTTATGTATGTATTTGTCTGTGGCGTCGTAGCTCTCAAGCGGATGGGCCGATTTGGATGCGTTTTTTTTCATTTTTAAAGCCAATTTCCTTGCGGTGGCTCTTAGCCATGTTTGATAAGAATCGGTCTAGTAGATTGAAGATGATTTCCAAAATGATGTAGGCATTTTTAGTATAAAAGTGAATTATTTTGTTATTTACTTATGATTATGTTATTTCAAGCGATGGTCTATATGCATGTTTTGCAGTTAAATGCTAGCATTTAGCTGTCTAGACAGCTAATGATTGTGCGGCATATTATCGACTTTGACTTCCTTGCTGGCTCCAGCTGCATACTTACTGGAAGTCCTTGGGCGTGGCGAAGAGCAGTAGCGGCGTCATGGCGCCAGCGACGATGAGGTACCAGATGCAGAGCGTGACGGTCGGCAGCAGCGCCAGGAATACATTCTCGATGATCTGCGCGGCCAACAGCAGGTACACCACTGATGCGCCGAAAAGCGTCACCATCATCGCGCAGGATACTACCACGCTGTTTACACAACAACAAATATTATACTCCAAATACTCCAGCGATTTGAGATCGATTCATCGAATAATCGATTTCTCGTGAGCCCAAATATGAACCAACGATCTTGTGCTTTAGAGGCCATACTCGTAGGTCAAATTTCTAGAGGAGTACGTACTTTACTTATTACCCTACATTATTTATATATATATCTATATATGTATGTATATTATGTAATCTGAATCACGTAAACGGCTCCAACAATTTTCATGATATTTTGTATGCAGTGGGTTTCGGGGGCAATAAATCGATCTAGCTAGGTTTCATTTTTACAAAACGTACTAAATAAAATACCGAGCAAAGCTCGGTCATCCAGGTAATAGGTAGATACTGTATTATAATGCACACAATAGGATACTGTTGAACCAATGAAAACCCAAATACATATAATATAATACTTGAGTATTTCTAGATTAGGTACTTCCTATAAAAAGAATCAGAAAAACAACGTATAAGATATGTTGTAACCGAATCTATTAATGAATCAAGCTCAAAACCAGTTTGGCCGGCTTCGCTCGGTGACCATTAACTTATTTCACCATGAGTTCACGCATGTGATGTGGAATTAGATATCATCGCGACTTTGAAAATGTCGTATCTGAAGTACTAATTAAATTTAACAAAACATTATATAAATAACGTAATAAATTGCAAAAAATTCTAATGATTACTCAGGACTTTTTATAAGCTTTTATTCAGCTCGTAGTGTTTGTACATTGCATGTTTCTGCAGCTCAAATCTTGTAAAAGTCCTCACTTCTAGTGCTAGGGTCGGATTTAAATTTTATACGTAGGTACTTATTATTTTGTAAATATTCACAGTCATATAAAGTAGGTATAGTCAGCTAAAAAGCTTGTATTTTTATTATTTGACTGTCAAAAACTTTTTCAAATTTATCAAATTTATTTTGTTGTGGTTTTGGTTTTCAAAAGTGCTCTTTTTATGTCTTTGCTTTTGTTTGTACCTATTTAGTTGTATGTGATCCTATCATGAACACTCCTTATGCCGCCACTTTTCTTATATTTTTAAATTTTAACCAAATTTTTTTCAAATTGCTTTCAACCCAAGGGTCGCGATGAGTCACTTTCACCCGCTATCCAGATAACCAATGACCTACTTTCAGAGTATGAGAATTGAAAACATTTTATCGTATTTTCATTGAATAATGTAGTTAGCTACTTGTAGTTATGAACACAAAATAATTTTAAGTACTCATGATATTTCTTAGCATATTTTGAGCCACAAACAATAATCGTAAAATAACCTCGATATGTTTACGATATTATATTCCATCAATTTACTTTGCCTAATATGCTGTATTTTCTTAGTAGGTAGAACACACCAGATCATCATTAATGCCCGTGCTTACAATTGCATGCGATCTGGACCCGCGGAAACAATGGTAATGAACCTTCATTGAAGACAACGATATACTAATACCTATACCATTATACTTGTGTCTATACATCAATGTACATGTACAAGATATTAAATTGACAGTCGAGATACGCCACTTTTGATGATGCGCGAAAATAAACGTTGACTTATTAACGTAACGGTACGTATACATATTTGGTACATTTGCAAACAATATTTTATTTGTCTGGATGTCAGTTTTCATGCTTATTGTAGAACTTCAAAACAATAAGTTTGATAAGAAATGTTACCTCCATGTCTTTCCCAAAGATTGCTCAGCAATGATAGCGTATGGATTCCTCTGCCTGCTCCTCATTTTGGGATCTCGCTCTTCGATCATGGTCCAGCAGTCACCGAGCCTCTTGCCACTGAACGCAGCGATGACACACATCAAGATAATGACCGGGACGCCGAACCACCCTAGACAATGATATGTATTCTTAGTTTTCGTTGATGTGTATGAGACATGAATTTTTTTGTATTTATTTTTTACGCTAAGCAGTAAAAAATACAGGAAACGTTTGTGACACGAGATTTATTCATAGACATTTAATTTAAAAGAAAGAGATTTATTAATATAAGGCTTATTAATAATCCTTTAAATAGCACAGCTAAGTAAATTTTAATTATTGCTTAACATAATCTTGGTTTGTGAGCATGTAATATACTTAGACCAGCAATATGCTAAAGGGCGCAAGATGCATTGCCGAGAATAGAATTAAATAAAACACGCTAATTAGAAACACTCGCAATAGCATAGGATAACATTACTCGAGTCTTATTTGCTCCCCTTGTTGCTAAACATAAAAGAGACCGAGTAATCTAGTCCCAAAATGTTGACCAAAAGAAAAATAAAAGATTGACATTTAACTTTTTCGTTGTATAAATTAAGTAGATTATTTCAACGCCAACAGTCTTTCAATCTCAGCGTAGGGCTAAACCTGTTTGATAGAATCCGGCTAGAGTGCGTAGGCCTACATATTCATCACAGTCTCGGTAAGAATGATATCTACAACCAACGTATTCCACGTGTAACGTTCCGAAACTTAATGCATTCCCATATTGAGGCTACGCACATAATGGAATAATTCCATGAAAATGTATAAACATCGCGTATCACATAGTTCTCCATAGATAACAGTATCTCAAAATATTAAAAGAAGAACTCATTGTTCGCTGTGCAATTAACAGGCATTCTGTTATCACTGAGCTAAGTAGAAGTGGAACTGGTCGCTTTCAAATACAAATTATTATCCCTATTACAAATTGTGGTGATAATATGATCAAATTAAAAGTAGGTTTTGACGTATTTACGCTTCTTTAATAGTTTATAGAATCGTACCTGTCCTGGCGAGAGCACGTGGGAGAGCCAGGACGCCACTGCCCGCCATCTCGCCAGCGATCAGAAGTACGGTCTGCTTCATGGATAGGCCGCCACCCTCTTCTCTTCCAGTTGGGTCCTCCGGCCCCTGTCGTCAGAAGATTTTGTTAAGAATAAAGAGATGCATTTCACGTGGAGAAGTTTAAGTTTTCCCGGCCATACCGTGTAAATAAGTGTCGTATTTTACCCTAGAGTTTTACTGAACTAGTCAACAGGTCACGGCCGCCGAAAAACGGTCAAAAACTCATTTAATTGTCAGTAGCTGATTTACAATACAAGAATTTACACTTGGCAGCACTAAAGGATAGTCGTAAACTACAATGAAGATACATAGAAAAACAATAGAGTAAATACTTACGTACTGTCGGCCAAATAAGACGTGGTCTATCACTTTTCATCCAAATTCCTATCAAATGATAATAACGCTAAAGTCGATCTTTCAAATTGACAGCCACACAAGCAGGCTTTATATTTTATGACGTGCAAAGGATTTATTTGGCCGACAGTACCTAAGGATTTACTCTATTGTTTTTCTATGTCACTTAAGAGAGTCAGACCACATACATAATATTTGGATGATGTTACCTACCTACACAATGTGCATTATGTACCTACCTACATAATTTGCCATTGTTCGAATGGGATAGGACTACGAGATTATGTTATATTAGATTTATTCATTCAATAAAAATTACATAAATTGAATTAATACAAATTAAACTATTATTACAAACGAATTAAAAACTAAACTAAAACTAATCTTAAAATAAAATAATTAAAAAAGGAGGGGCCCCCGTGACATAGTTCCACAGACGCTGGCAGCATTCCCCCTTTGGACAGCGATACTAATACGCTGTCCAAGGAAGCTGCCAGCTCTGCGGTCACCCGTAGCGTCTATTAGCCTCTTCGAAATATCTTTGAAGAGGTTAATAGCGCTAGGACCCCACGGACCAAGGGTCTCAACACCGAAAGGGACAAAGTTGTATTCGGTGCTGAGACCCCTATATATTAGATTGTGAGATTGGATCCTGATTAAAATGTAATGTTATCTGTCTTGGTTGAGTTTAAAACTCGTTCATCTCATAAAGAAAACTAGGTTAATATATATACACTTTAGAATCGTCGAGATTTCTGAGGTTAGACTGTAATGGCACACCGATTGAAACTTGTGTTGTGGTCAACGTATCGCATCTCGCACGCAATTAAAGTATGTGCATACAGTCTAGAGCATAAATATCTATACAACCCTCATGTCAAATATACTCACGAGCAAAAATAACGGCTCACTTCTCGCACAACATTCTGTGGGAAGTGACCCGTTATTTTTGCTTGTCAGTGTATATGTGTGACCGACTTTAATGTTGGTGGCATGAAGGTGTATAGATATTTTAGACGTCTGGGTTCTGTACATTATATTTATGCCCTTGACTGTACATACTATCTTAAGACGGCGCAATAAATTAACAATGTTGACGTATTGCTACTTAACGGATTACATAACAATATGTCGAATATATCTCTTACATAGGTAATATCAAAAAAACAATCACTGGAACAAACCGACTAAGTTCGTGTCGGGCCACGTGCACTGTAGGGTTTCCCAGTACTAACTGTAGCCCGCGGCCTCGTCCCAGGTCCAGTTTTTTTCTTAAAATCGTACGAGTAACATAGAAGAAAATTATACACTAACAAGCAAAAATAACGGGTCACATCCTTCACAAAGTTTTAAGAAAAGTGATCCGTTAATTTTGCTCGTCAGTGTAGTCTAATTAATAGCTATTCGAAATCTGACGCTAAACATGCGCTATGTGCTCGACGAGAAGGCGGGTGGCGCTTTTCGGATTGCCCTTCACCTCACCCCCTTTGGTAGAATCATAGCGCCAGAAATACTTTATTTGTATCTAGGATGTGATATAGGAATACCATCCAGCCTTCCTATTATAGAGATTTCTTTTAGATTTAAGCATGTAATTTTATTCCTCTTAGAAAATCAAAAACAAGTTTTTTAACTTAATTTGTACAATTAAAAAACCATTTGTGTAGGTACGACATTTCGTTTTTATAATTACTTTTAAATATCGTTTATATTCTTTTTACTGATAAGCACTTTTGAGAATAGATCGATATTAAATGATTTGGTCTTGTTAATTAAGTAACATATTTTGAAGTATATTTCCTCCGAGAGTGTGACACTTAATTTTGCTTATTATTACTAAACTTGTTTGCATCGTGTAACGTCTGAAGGAAGGTTTTTGCTCCACTGATTGTCCGATGCGTAGGTTGGTACGGGTATTAAGTTCGTAAGTCTTCAAGGACGTATTTAGTATTAAATAATAGATACAGATGAAAAAACTGATAGTGGAACTATGATGTCATGCTTTACTGTGCCTAAGTTAACCAATATTCGCTGCCGGGCACATCGCACCAGTGCCATAACTAGGGCGATGCAGTGGTGCCTCGGAACAATAACACCCACCCTAGGGGGGTAGAGATATGACATGGAAGTAAATCGAATCAAAAAAAATTGGAAAAAAATTCACCATTATTTTTAAACGTACCTAACTAACAGAGTTGTGGGCTTGTGTAAATAGCAACAGAGTGGCCGGAACGAAATCTGTCAATGATCTAAGGGCCCTTGCACACTAGCGATTTCTCGGCGATTAGCTCAGCGATTTGCCCGCCGCGTGCACGCTACTATCTCGCGGCGAGCAAATTGCCGGACAAAGCACTAATTTGTAAGGACCCTAACTCGCGTTTTATGCTCTTCTACATATAACTGCGCCCTGAAACCTTAAATCTCCGTTCTAGTCTGGTCTGAAAAAACATGATGTACCAGATACCAGTACCACACCAAACACATTAGTGACATAATTACAAACATATTTGTTGATGAAGCACAGTCACGTCGTTTAATATAGTATTTTATACAATCGTTGCATAATGAAGGCTCTTAAAGTCGAGTACCGTGTTTAGGCCACGAGGCTTGCCGAGGCCTAAGTAAGGTACGAGATTTTAAGAGCTAATTATGTAACTTTGTATACAATAATTTTTCCACGAGTCATCATCATCATCGTCTATCGAGGTACATACATAACCTTTTGTAAAGTAGGTACATTGGGTTAAGTTTGAAAATTGTATCTTCCACTTGTGAATTAATAGCAGTTATCTCCTATGGAGTAGCGGCGAAACTAATCTCGTCACTGTCAATCATGTTTAATTCGAATTAGGGATTATTTATTTAACACCATCGATTTCGCGTCAAATAACAAACAAAATTTTAAAATTTTCGTAGCACAAAAAAGAACTAATGAGACGTCGTTATAAGACTGTTTCTGATTGGCAAATTACTTCAATTACTAACCAATCACGTAACAGAAGAAAAAAGTTAGTGTGTTCAAATTGAAGCAAATTTGCCAGATATTTCCAACTTCACATTGGGTGCGTTCCACTAAGCGCTCACGACGCTCAATCGAAGTAATTAAGTTCTAATTTTGAAATTATTATAGTCGTCTAGAGCGTTGTATAATAATCATTATAGTTGAGTCCGAAGTGCCATAGACTATCCAAGATTAAAAAGTATGTGATTGCAATTTTGTCTATAAACACATAATTGACAGATTAAAATCAACGAGTAGAAAAAATAAATTAGACTTGCTGTTGTATTCCACGTCCATGGCTTCGTCCGCGTTGGTCACAAACAATGCTGATCCCACCCAGTAGATTTTATGCGATGCTATCACAAGTACTGACACATATAAGTATTAGCGTGAGTTGCAACATGTTACTTTAACAGTAACGTTAACCAGAACTGTCGATTTTAACGTATATCTGACTGAAAACTTATTAAAATATTATGTCAACATCGTCGGTTATTTTCAATGTTATTGTTAATGTAGCTTAATGCAAGTCGCACTTAGTAACTTGTTGCTGTAATAACCGTCGGTAAAAATGTGTAACTCGTGTATCCCTATGCCTCCCTGCTACTTAGCGGCAGACTTACAAGTAAACGACGGTGATAGTGTGCTTCCGAGGTACTTCCACAACTTACATTTTTAGAAACGAGAGGAGTAGACTCCGTAGCCTCAGCATTGCTACTTGATGATTTTGCTTCTGGAGCTTTCTTCGACATTATTAATTGCACCTGAAAATTATATGAGCATTTAAAACCATTTGAAATACTAAGTACGTAAGCGCAACCGAAATCAGATTTGGTTCGTGATAGTCTTATTTGAAATAGCGGCAATCATACCTAATAGTTACATGAAGACCTAAACACTAATAAATAACATCCACAATCTGGGTACCTACAACAATTTATAGGTACCTATCTACTTAAGTCGTTATTTCATTTTGTACAAAAAGGTGGTTCGTTAAAAGTTCTTGTCCGGGGTGAAATTTTAATCCGCTTTGGAAGCCCGCCTACTTCGTAGTCCAGATTTCGTATAGTACCTATAACACGTTTGCAAACTCAATCGTAGAACTGTTGGCATATAAGTAGATGGAAAGGGGGAATCAAAATAGAGATGGGTTGCTAGCCGCATCACCTATACCTAACACATGATTCTTAAGATTTTCACCCATTCTCGATAGGCTTTGCTGCGCCATAAATCTATAGGGGGGGATCAATTTTTGAAATCAAAGGTATACCACTCTGAAATGGTAAAAAAATGCCTCTTCTTCCAAAAACATTTCACATTTTTGATTTTTGACCTATGTAACAAAATGTTTTAGACCTGTGGTTTTCTACTGTCTGCTCTGGGTACTATCGTACCTATTACAAATTAAAACACTGAAGTAACTTGAAAAACCGCCCCCTGAACGATGATAGATGGTTTAACTAAAGTAATTTTAGTTTTGTATTTACATTTTAAGTACCTATCTGTTCTTTCATACTTACATGAAATAAAGTTAAAAAAGTTATGAAAATATCTGATTTAATATCTGCATTATATTTAATACCTAGTAATAAGTACTTAACAATATTTGAATAAGTGTAGATATTTTCTGTGCCTCTATATTCTCCTTTTCATATTTAGTATTAACATTCACGGAACACGGAATAGTTGTTGAACACGTATTGTTATGACCTAGATAAATAATAAGTTTTTTCTTGTTACAATTTTCCAGGGTCAATGTATATATCAACGCTGTCATAAAAAAACATTTACTTAAAAAATCGCTTCTTATTATGCTACGATCTATTGAGAAATGTGCCCAGCAACAAATAGGTGGAATGCTCGAAATAATAAAAACCAGTCGAAATTCCATCGCGAAGAGTAACTTTTTCTTTAAATTTTAATAAGAACAACATCTATCTAAACTGGTTCTATGTGTATCAGTAGTAATTTAAATAATGTTCGTCGTCAAGCACCAAGATAAAGCTAGGGTGAGTAAATCCCACTGTAAACTAGCATGGAGTTGAGGTCGTAATAGTATAAATGGACGAATTACCCAATTTCCTGCCAATCAATAAACGAATATGTTCCTCGCGTCTTTGTATGGCCTCCTCTTGCGGGTGACGATGCTAGACCACGCACTAAATGGGGTTCAACGAGTTCCACGGGACACATCCACTCACGGCAAAGTTGAATTTGAAACTGCCGCTGCCGCTAACGTCTTGAAAATTTCGGCTCATTGCCTAGAAGCAAGCATACTCGTAGAAACTCGTATTAGCTGGGTAATTTTAAGTCGCTTAACGTTGTCGAACATAATTTGTTTTTAGCCTCCTTTGTCTCACTGTTACTTGCACGTTGCAACCGGGTGATGACATGTCCGTCACTTTATCCGCTTGCTCGTTTTGTTTTGTTCGATTCTAAGGAATGCGTAGAAAAGCTCGCAATAGCTGAGCTATTGTATAAAAATGGTGTAGTTATTCTAATTGTATGTATCCCGAATAAAGATCCCTGGGCTCGATTATCAGGGTTCCGTACCTCAAAAGAAAAAAATAACCCGTATTACACATAATACATAGGATCCCCTTACTGTTTACTGTCCGTCCGTCTGTCAAGGCCCTTTTTCTCAGGAACGCGTAAAAGTAAAAGGTTGAAATAAATACCAAATACCTTAAGTATGTGGCCCCTTAAAGCTGTGAAAAAATCAACCCTGAAAGTCAACTCAATCAAAAGATACAATCATTAGAAAAGGTGTATCCGTAAAAATTTCCGTTTTCCCAAAAAATATGGGCAACTTCCAGTTGTCCCAGAAATTTCAATGTGATACGAAGGTAGCTCTTATGGCACAACTTAATATAATGTACGTATAAAAATTGGAATGTTTTATGTCTCTGTCTGTCTATTTAACTAACCTATATAAAATAACCTCTGAATTACTGGATTATTACATTCACTTGACGAATTTGTAAGGAACCCTTGGTGTGCGAGTTCGACTCGCACTTGGCCTTACTTAATTTACTCAACCCACAGTCAGCATTCGCCTTTATTTTATTATTGTATCTTAGCGCCCTAGGCTGACAACGCATTTGCAATGCTCCGGTGTTATGAATATCCATGGGTAGTGGTGATTATCGGTGATTGTAACCAACATGTTCCTTTGCCTGACTTGGTGCTTAAAAAAATATTAGACTGAAATGACAACAAAACTGAATTCGATCTACCTACTATACCTATTATGTATCTTGGTTCTAGGTACAGTCAGCGTCATATAGTAAGTAGCAGTCAAGATCGTCAAATACTTGGAAACACAAAAATGGTCATTAACAGTGACTCAACCAAGGCGTCAAATTGTTCGGGACATCCATCGTGCACAAATATATCGGAGCACGCACATCGCCAAATACTTAGTAACATTCAAGCCGACATTAGAAGTAGACTAGTTAACTAGACCATGGGACCTTAGGCGGCATGTAATAAAGTCTATTTTCCTAGTCTGCGGTGTTCCATACTTTTGGATACTTTGGCTGCTACGCTATCAGTGGCGGCTTGGGAGTTACGGTACTAATGTCGGCTTGAATGTTACTAAGTATTTGGCGATGTGCGTGCTCCGGTATATTTGTGCACGATGGATGTCCCGAACAATTTGACGCCTTGGTTGAGTCACTGTTAATGATCATTTTGGGTGTTTCCAAGTATTTGATGATCTTGACTGCTACTTTACTATATGACGCTGACTGTACCTCCCATGTTAAAATGTCTACGTGATAATTTATTTCGAGTAATGTTGTCTCTGATGTGATAGGAAGACGGCGTCGTTAATTTCTACTGTTCGGTGTTCACTTGCGCCATCGTCATCGTCGAGTCAACACAAAAAAATCACAGACTACTAAGAGATGACGAAAATCCAATTTTATTGTTAACGCCGAGTGGCGCCACTGTCTTTGTAAAAGTAGGCAAAAGCATTGCAGTGACAAAATTGTATGGATATTGTGTGTTATTGTTGACTATAAGTATTAACACAAAATACCTACATAACGACAGGAAATCGAAAGAAAAGTATAAACAGCCTGTCAAAATCATAACCCTCCATTGGGTTTGCCGTACCTAGTCGGGTAAAAATTAACTCATTTTTTTTATGTCAAACTGTAACTGGGGCATTTTTTTTGAAATCGTACACTTTTCAATTGTTTTCTATTCAGAATCACGAAGACTATCGATCCTAATAGAAAAAAACAAATTGTCCCAAGATTTCCATACCTATAATTTTGTGACATGATTTTTTATTCTCAGAGGAAATTATGATCAGTGCAGTATGATCACTGTGTGATTTTGTTTTGAGTAGAAAACCGACAGCAAAAAAAAACAAAATTCCAGAGAAAAGTAGAGTGAACAACTCATTCTACGGAATTTCTACGGAACAACTAGTGAACAACTACAAAAGAGGCCTAAAAGTGCTAATGTACAACTATGTACTAAGTGTCAATGCAAGTGACACGTTCATTTTTTATTGAGCTTTAATAATAATTGAAGCCGAAACAGAGCTTGGTTTTAAATCTTACGTGGCTTGCTTGTGTTTGATCACTACAAAAAAACGTCTCATGTTTGTCAACCAACTGTCAACTCCTGTCAAGCCAGTGAAATGTCAATTTAATAATTTTGTTACCTTACCTACGTTCGTTCGTTAGAATGTGTGATATCTTAATGCATTTTGCTTTTATTTAATTTACTCAATAACTAATTGAATTTGGTTAAGATATGGAGATGACGCAGTCTACCTTCACTTACTCATCACTTTTACTGTTGGTCCGAAAATCCTGAACAGGTACAGTGGTAGATAATGAGTATGTAAGTTTTGAAGACGTGCGTTGAGCTTTTTGACTATAAATTCATGTACTTTGTAAGCCCAGCTTTTTTAATGGTTCGTTTGTGTTTTCCTTACTTTTGTCCCGTTTATAAAGTTATTGCAATGCAAGAATCACCAATCCTTATGCTACAATTGGATGTAAAAGTGTCATTGTCCCTTCAAATTTTCTTTGGACATTTCAATTTGTAAAAACCATTTTAAAACGAACTTTTCACGACGCTAAGCTAAGCTGATAGCATTTTCTGTTTGGAATGTTAATGGATAAGCAATGATTAAGCTATTTTATGACATTCAAGTTATCTATTTAGGCACCACATAAAGACTTAGAAATATTTATGTTTATATACATACTTATACTAGAACAAATATTATTCTGATTTTTAGACTATTTATTGTTCCTGCAATGTTTTAGAATACATATACCTACCGAAGTTAGAAATCACTAATAGCATGTCTTGCTAGAAGCATCTTTTATCATTTGCATATAAATTTGGATAGTAAAAATATCTTAAAACACTATTAAGTCAGATGACTCAAACATGCCAACACACCAAGTTGCTGCTTATTGTATGAATGAGGGCCACTGTCCTAACTAAGATCCTGAATATGATTTAATGTGTGCTAGGAAAAGTTAGGTATTGATTGGCTAAGTGTGTATGAAGTTATTTATAACTTATACAAAAGTTAGTGGTATATATTCAACATGAACTCTTTTATCTATTAAAATATAATAAGGAATTGATTTTAATAAAATTATAAACAGACAAAGTTAAATTAAATAATTACAAAAGCCTAATTATAAATTATCTATCAACTACCTTACATTACCTACCAATCTAACTAAACAACCAATCCAGCATCGTTCCTGAGATGCATGGGATGCCACATACGTCAGCACTTTTGCTATCTTGCACCTTGGTCCACAGAGACAGTGGGTGGCCCACAAAAGACGAAGAAATATTTGCCCATGACAAATTATTTATTCGTTTCGCTGGCGGTCGAGACGACATTGTTTTAGTACTCAGAGGACAAGCTTTTTTCAAAGAAGTGGGACACCGGATATGAGAGCTCGGTCTGGACTCTTGTTCCAAATCATTCTGGGCACCGAGCTTGATGGGCACCTTAGCGCCCGGAATGTGTTTAGTTAGTTAGATAGGTAATGTAAGGTAGTTGATTGACTTTAATTATATCAATCTGAGTTGTGCCTTAGGGCACTGGTGGCACTGGTTTAGACCAGTGATCCCAAAACTGTTTGCTGCTTATTCCAATTTCCTTATTTCTTACTGGATTTGATATTGTATTGTACACTCAGTAAATAGATATCTACAAATTTATACTGGAGGCTAAAATAAATAATAAGCACTTTGACAGCCTTCACCATGTATGAACATTAAGGGATTGCTCAGTCAATGTTAAAAATCAGAGCTACCATAGTTCCTTGCCATTACATTAAAAACTTTAGAATTACTAATAAGTTGCTTGCCAGCAAAGCCACTGTATGTTCCTCATTAAAGTAGCATTCTGTTTTCATGCATTAGCGAATAATATGACTATAAAATTCAACTGACTTATTATAGTGCATGCATTGAAGTACCTGCCATGAAAAGAGATTTTATCTTGTAATATGAGTAATCATAGCATTCTGCTTTCTATGTCGGTTTTAATTACATATGTTGTTAATACTGTAGGTAGAGTTCTTATCAGGGCCGAATTTACTATAGAAGCTGAAAAAGCTGAAGCTTAGGGCGGCAAAATTGGCCCCAAAAAAAAGTTGTAAAAATAATCTAGAAAAGAAATTAACGTTATTGTGATCAGTGTATCTAATTTCAAAGGTCAGTAGGGGCAGCAAAAATTGTTGAATAGCTTTTGGGTGGCAAATGTTTGTATCCAGCACTGGTTCTTATAACTATGTCTGCTTATAAGCTAGTCTTTTGTTTCGGATACTTTACCTGATAATGAGTTATAAAAGGAACATATTAATTTTCATCTGTCCTGAATCTTTCAAAGGCTGTATATGTTTACAAAATTTGTGATAATATGGTGGTTTGCCTAATAAGCAAGACCAAAGGTTTTGAATCGCTGTTTACGATAATACCTTGTATGTTACCAATATCAATAAATGTGTCTATGAATTAAAACCAAATAACTACCCAGCTACTAAGACAACTACAAGCGCCTGTTGCGGAATACCAAGGTGCTATTTGGTTTTAGTACATGGACAGTTGCCAACAAATACATCGGAGCTGTCTGGTTGCTCAAAAATATCTGAATACACACTTATACGATTCACAGTGTGATCATGTTCCGAATTTTGAGCACCTAAGCTGCTCTAATGTATCAAATAGCAACTGGACATGTTCGTAAATTTTGGTAATGCAGAAAATTCGGTGGTTGTGATATTAATAATAATTATAATAATCAGCAACAGACCCGACATTACACTCATTCATAAACCTACCAAAACCACTTACCTTATAGACATCGCCGTTCCCAACACGCACAACCTGAAACAGAAACACTCGGAGAAAATACAAAAATACATACCATTAGCAGATGAAATTAAACAGAGAGCACCAAGAAATAGTAAAAATCGTCCCCATAATTATTTCCTCAACTGGTATTGTCCCAAAAACCCTGAAATCAGCACTCAAATTATTAGATCTTCACGACAACACCTACATACCCCTACAAAAATCAATAGTTTTAGACACCTGCTCTATAGTACGCCGCTTCCTTAACCCAACTTCCCTACCGATACATAACAATCAAGAAGACATACACACACACACAACCGTCCAGCGCAACATTTACACAAACACACACATTCAACATGACTTTCACACTAACTTCTAAATACACAATGGTACCATGGTACTTGGCGTACGCCCGTATGATGGACCAAAAAAAAAGCCGACAACATTGTCGAGATCAAAATTAATACTGTACTACTTTATGATTATGATTTCCACCTTTATACTGTAATGTGACTTGCAATAAACGATTCTATTCTATTCTATTCTAATTGAAAAATAATAATAATAATCATTTATTTGCATTAAATGTGGTTAACAAAAGTTCTTAAGCAATATTTTTTAAAAGGTTCACACATTTAGCTGAATTACAGCATGCCAAATACACCTTAAATCTAGAATCTCTTATGGCATGCAAAATGTACAGAAACTTGAATAATAGAGATGTCTGTGAGTTGAGCGCAAGTAATATAATTTTATGTTAGGAAATCAATGCAATTAAAACAAATGTCAAAATACGAAATAAATATGTCACTAGTTTTTTTATATTATCACTAAAGAATTCATTGAATGAATAGTAACTTTTCAACTAACCATGTCCTAACACTTGTATGGAATTTATGCCCAACTAGACCAGTTATAGATTTTGGCATTGTATTACAAATATTGCTTAGCATATAACAGGAGTTTTTTTAAATAAAAAATGTAATAATATGGGGTGTCTCCATACAAAACTATTATCTGTTTTTGTTGTCTTAATGTTTCTGATAAAGATAATAAATTAATAAATTCTACTTTTACATGTAAGTTATCCGTTTGTGTAATTAAGATAATAAATGTAAAAACAAGCCACAAATTTGTTTGAGGCTGGTATTACAAGGTATGGTTAAGAATAGTGCATGTTCTAAAGTAAAACAATAAATATTAAAGACAGTGCATGAATTGATTTTTATATACAATGGTGTATAGAGTTCCATACCCAAAGGGTTAAAAATGGGACCCTGTTACTAAAACGCCACTGTTCGTCTTTCTGTCTGTCTGTCACTAGGCTGTATCTCATGAACAAAGATAGCTATACAGTTGAAATTTTCACAGATGATGCATTACTTCAGTTTGTTCAAATTGTTGAACAACTTATAATTGTACATACTTATTATTTTTACTAAACATTTTTTTTTCTAATATTGATCAAGAGACAAGTCTAAATAATTGCCAGATTGATAGTTGTAAATAGTTGCAGTGCAAGCACTATACCAATTATTTAATGTCAGCTTAGATTATTTATTAATAAATTAGTTTTTGTATTTTATTCACAGTGGAAAATATAGAGTAAAGGCCAATTAAAGCTTTCCATAATGATGACTTCAGAAGAATCCGACTCCTTGAGTACTGTACCATCAGAAGGCCACGCTGAGTACATGTCAGGTAGGTTGACTGATGAATAATATAGCCAATGTAGTCATTATTAGCATTATGGTATACTTACCATAGCGTACTCTCAGACTGTACAGGAGTCAGGTGTTTTCCGTGAGTTATAAATATACATCAGCTTTTTCTAAGAGAAGTGAAATGAAACCGTTTAAACCTCCCAGTAACCATTTACTATGTGTGACCAGTAATTACGTCACTTATTTCATAAAAAATAAAAATAAACTTTAACTAGTGCTAATTATAAACTTGTTCAAGAATCATTTTCTTTGTTCTAACTTGCTATTCTAATATTTGCCTCCATTTTGCTCATTCAAAATAAGGAAAATTACTTGATTTCCTCAGTACTACACATGATAAGTTTCATTCCACAACATACTTGCAGTTCATAATAAATATAATGATGTCAGTGTATAAGTAATAATTATGAAATCGTGTTACTGTTACAACTGTGCTGCAAGTTTAAAGAGTAAATGCAATGTAGCTCATAACCTGACCATCAATAATGTGACAGAAATGTTGTCTTTGTTTAATATATTTTATATTTGCCCTTCCCTATCCAAAGCTTCAGGCACGGAAGATGCACCTTCTTCTATGGTATCCAGTGAAGCGGAATCTGAAGCTAGTGTACTATCGGAACCCACAAGGCATGACCACATCGATCAAACCAACATGACTCAGAGCTGTGACGGAATGATACCAGAGCATGGGCAAGTTCCTGTCGACAAGCCACAGGGACCCGTGCCTAGTGACTGGCGCAGTGTGGGCACCACCGTGTCGTCCTTGGTGTCAACTAGAGGTGAATATCACATTATGTATCAAGTCTGCGGTTTTCTGGGCTTGAAATAAATTTACTTATAAAGATGGTTAGGGGAGACTTAAAAACTCCCCAGCATTGGTTTTGTTTTTCTGTTGTTTTTGTATATCTGTATGTCTAGAATCTAATTCGTCATTAGAATTCTTAACAAGAAAAACGTAAAAGTATTAAATTATGAATTTTGCTTCAGGTGCAATGCTTCCTTGGGGTTCGCATAAAGGCCCTGTTATGCTGCCGCCAGATTCCGACCTAAGGCCTGGGGAGTTTGTTATGCGATTACTGTTTACGGAATTCACAGTGCAAGCAGAAAGAAAAATGGAAGCGGTTATGGCTGAACCCCAGGTGAGTGACTTTAATTTAGGTATTTATTTTTGTTGAAAAATCAAACATGCACAATATTTCTTTTTCTTCAATGGCTTAACTCATTTGTTTCATCATGTGCTTAGGAAAAACCATTGAACAAAACGCTGCAGCGTGGCGAAGATCCTCAGCTCGACCAAATATTATGTGCTTTCGGCACTGTCGCCGAACACTGCCTGCCCTCTCTGCTGCGCGCCTTGTTCGGCTGGTTGGAAAGACAAATGGCCGAATCACCACAACTTAGTGAGCAAGCTAAAAAGCCACACCAGGATTTGCGCAACAAAAGGTTTTGAACACTTGTTTTTTTTTCAATATTATATTGAAACTATGGTAATATGTATATATGTATGTATATGATATGAAAATGTATGAGTTGTGTTTTGCAGCATTATCTACATTGTGTCGGGCAGCGGCGCGGGCACGGAAACGGTGGAGCGCAGCTGCGAGGAGCTGCAAGCGGAGAGGCGCGACCTCGCCGTCGAGTTCTTATTCTGTCTTGCTCTCATCGAAGTGCTCAAACAACTGACTTTTCACCCAGGCCACGAAGATTTAGTTCAATATATTGAAAACGTTGCTTTTAAGCGATTTAACTACAAAGAAGGGCATGTATAATTTAAATTATTTTCTTTATATTAGCTAATGTAATTTGCAACTTTTTATTAATACTCCTTATAAACTTGCGTTCACAGGTTACAATCAAATCCAAATGCAGCTAATGTACACATAATAGCAGATCTCTATGCAGAAGTAATAGGAGTTTTGGCCCAGTCTCGTTTTGCTTCTGTTAAAAAACGATTCACTGCAGAGCTTAAGGTAATAAATTAGTTCATGTTATGTCCTTATAAAATATTATAAAGTACTGATGAATCAATTTGAGTTTGTTTTCAGGAATTAAAAAGTCGTGAACCGTCTCCGCACACGACTCAAAGTATAATATCCCTTTTAATGGGTATGAAGTTTTTCCGTGTAAAGATGGTCCCCATTGAAGAGTTCGAAGCGTCGTTTCAGTTCTTGCAAGAGTGTGCGCAGTATTTTCTTGAAGCCAAAGATAAAGACATAAGACACGCCCTTGCGGGATTATTTGTTGAGATCCTTGTTCCTGTTGCGGCTGTAAGTTGTTTGTGACGTAAAATTCATTAGACTCCTGCTTATCGCAAATAACAGTTTTCAGTATTCGTTTTTATTCTTAATCTTAACTTCGCATATACCCTTGAATCCGACCAAAAACTTTTGTATCGGCTCATGTCAGTCCGATTATTAAAAAATATAAATTTAGCACATTTTGTTGTTAGATTTTAAATTTATTAGCTTGTGCCCGAGACTTCATCTGCATAGAACTATACATAATATATAAACCTTCCTCTTGAATCACTCTATCAATAAAAAAAATCGCATCCAAATCCGTTGCGTACTTTACTTTTAAAGATTTTTGATCGCATACAGGCAGCGGAAAGCGACTTTGTTTTATACCACGTAGTGATGCGTCATTTGACATTTCATTAGTAGGTTAGAAAAGCAATTTGAAGAGCGTAACCATTTTTATAAATGTGTGTGTTATATATATGTATATAGACCAAAATTGTGGACAAGATAATAACTTAGTTACCTTTGTATAATAGAAACATTTATTTATTGGGAAACAATTTGCTTTAATTTAAAACATATAAAATATAGAAGATGATAGTTAACTCTAATGTGTTTTTGTTAGTACCTACAATTACCGTCGATGTTACGATATAACACTAATTAGGTACAAACTATTTTCAGACGGTGAAAAATGAAGTAAATGTGCCTTGCTTAAAGAATTTTGTAGAGATGCTCTACAGCCACACGTTAGACGCCAGCACGAAGTCCAAACATCGGCTCGCGCTCTTCCCTTTGGTGACTTGTTTACTCTGCGTGTCGCAAAAACAGTTTTTTCTTGCTAACTGGCACTGTTTTCTCGCTATGTGCTTATCTCATTTGAAAAACAGAGATCCAAAAATGTGCAGAGTAGCTTTAGGTAAGTGCATACAACAAATTGCAATATTAAAACATAATATCAACATAATATTACATCAATAAAATATTTCTTTCATTTTCAGAATCCTTATATCGCCTTCTGTGGGTGTATATGATTAGAATCAAATGTGAAAGTAATTCTGCGACACAATCTCGTCTGCAAAGTATTGTCAACTCGCTGTTTCCTAAAGGTTCCAAAGGCGTTGTGCCTCGTGATACTCCTTTAAATATTTTCGTCAAAATAATTCAGTTTATAGCTCAGGAGCGACTTGATTTTGCCATGAGAGAGATTGTGTTTGACCTGCTCATGGTTGGTAGGCCAATAAAAATTATAATGACTCCTGAAAGAATGTCTATCGGTCTTCGTGCGTTTCTTGTCGTTGCTGATAGCCTCCAGCAAAAAGAAGGCGAACCACCTATGCCCAGAACATCTGGAACGTTACCCTCCGGAAACACACTACGCGTTAAAAAAACATTTCTGAACAAAATGTTGACTGATGAGACAGCGCGGTCAATTGGAATGAGCGCGTATTTTCCTTACGTAAGAAGAGTATTGTCGGAAATCCTTAGGGCCTTAGATGCCCATTACGGGAGGCCACTGATGTTGACTAACACTCAAAACGTGACTAAAGAACAAGAGATAAACACTGGCGAAAGAAAACCCAGGATTGACTTATTCAGAACGTGTGTCGCTGCTATCCCCAGGTGTGTTTGTTTATATTATAGCTTACCACGCACTTTAATGACACCGTCTTGCTCAGGTTGAAGTTTCATACCTACTTTGCAAAAAGTAATTTAAGTAAGATGAAACGATGAAGCCAAGATAAAAGTTTTAACGGATGAATTTAATTTTAGACTTATTCCTGAAGGCATGAGTTCAAGTGAGCTGGTGGATCTGTTGTGCCGGCTTACTGTACACATGGATGAGGAGCTCCGAGGGCTCTCCTTCCAGAGTCTCCAAACCCTCATCGTGGATTTCCCAGAATGGAGACAAGACGTACTCGCGGGATTCACGCAATTTCTGGCCAAAGAAGTGCAGGTTAGATTGTAGCATCCAGACCTGAACTCCACATTCCGATTTCCGACCAATTTCCACATTGTCGAAAAAATCGCAAATTCGTCTAACTTGTATGTATGTATATGTTAAAACGATAACCTTGACAGGACACCTCGCCTCAGCTCGTGGAGAACGGTCTCCGCATGCTCCTGCAGTTAATAACGAGCTGGAAGAACGGCGAGCCTTCGATCGCACCGGCGCCGCCAAAACAGGAGCCGTTGGCTGCGGTAGTGCGCGGCGCCGAAGCGCTGGGCCTTGTCATGCTGTGCCAGTGTAAGGCGTATCCCCGTCGGCTAGCCGTGCACATACTTAGGTAAAGTAGAAGTTGTATAAGAAATGCAACGAGTAGTGTCTGTATTGAACGTGATACATAAAAACCCGAAGACATTGCAATAAATAAATTTCAAATAGATAATACGACGATAGATTTTGATAATATTTATATGGGACCAACTGTGTGATTTCTCTATAAAATGAACAAAGAATCATTGAAATCTTTTTACAGCCGGCTAAGATGTCGATGAACATAGTTCCACAAAAAAACTTCCTTATTTTGACGTCTGTTAAAAATGAATTCCAGTAAGAAAATATATTGTACTGAAAATGTTTTTTTTTCTTTCAGGGAAACGAAATGTCTTCTAGAAAAGCTGCAGCTGACCCGAGACGAGCCGGCGCTGATTGACGCGGCAGACGCGCACGTGCCGCTGCTGACGGAGCGCTGCCTGCCGCTGCTGCCGCCAGCCGAGAAGCAGGCGCTGCTCGCGGCCGGCCAGCCTGATCTCATTTTCGTCGCCGAGCGCAGCCACGCTATCTGGACTAATGGTCTTTATTATATCTAACCAGCTTCTGCCCACGACTTCGTCTGCGTAGAACTATACATATAAACCATCCTCTTGAATCACTCTATTTTAAAAAAACACATCAAAATCTGTTGCCCAGTTTTAAAGATATATGCATCCATAGGGTAAAACAAAAAGCGGAAAGCGGCTTTATTTTATACTATGTAGTGATGTTAAACAATCTTGCTGTAGGTACAGAACTAGCGTAAAATTCAAATTTCCAAATTAGTGTGAAATCGTGCAATTTATCGCTAATTAAGGTGTCATCATTTATTTATTAAATATTAAATGTGCAGGTATTCAACACGACGATATGTCTACTAAAAATAGTTGGAGCGGCAGTGCTACAAACGGAGCCGATCCTTGGGAGGTAACTTTTTATAGTACTAATACCCTTAATTTGCTATTTATAACATGGTTAAAAATCGTAATCTGTCATTGTCTTCCAAGGTGGTTTTATTCGGTCTTCTGGAACGAAGTCGTGTCCCGTCCCGCTGTCCCGCCACGGTTCTGCATGCCTGGCCCATACTGCATGCCCGGATACAGGCACTATACACGATCATAGAGCCTGCGTAAGTAATAGTGATAATAATTATGATTCATACACTTTGTGGTAGCAGTTAATTATTGTATGTTCTAAACCTGTTTTTATGTAGCCTTTCTTGATCAGAATATTATTCTGTTTTACAGACCTGTAAACGACAATCGTGCATCACTTTTGTCTAGAAGCCCCGCATTACCTAGAAAACCTGAAAAAGAAAGGGATGGATACATGCAGGTACATTTCAACGATTTCTATAACTTTTGGATTGAACTTTAGGTTACGCGTGTTGAATGTGTTGTTTGGCTGCAGGTTTGGAAGTATTACATGACAATGGCGTATTTAGTCGTGCCCGCTGTGCCCAGCCCCGTGATACGGTGCGCGAGTCCGGATCTGAGTCTCAGGTACGAATCGTTAGCCGTATGACTTTGTTTTTATCATCCTGCAGGAGTGTCCCACTGCTGGGCAACGATCTTTTCCGTTTCCTCTGTTTGATCAGGTTGACGAATTTTTGACGAATGAAACATACAATTTGATTTCTGTTATCATTCATAATAACTTCTACTTGCAAAACTATCTACATACATCCACTGAACGTGTCCATTAACTTAACTTAAAAATACATTTAAAATCTTACTGTTTCAATAAATACATGTATACAGCATAAGCATATTATGCTTGATCTCTTTATCTGTGTTCCATTTTTTATGAATATTTAATTTGATTGGCAAAAAATATGTTTCAATTTAAAGGTATGCGCAGATATAAGTAGTTTTTCTTTATGTTATTGATGTATTGTGTGAATCTACATTGGACATTTATTTGCAACTTTTACTAGCGTGTAGAATGTGACAAATCCGTTAAGATAAGCAAGTATTAAATTGTTAAATATTTGTAAATTATTTGATGCATGTATTTTTAAATCGACGGTTACAATAAGTCATACTGGCTCAGAAATACCGTGGAATATTTGGTTATATTACTTTGGCGACAATAAAGCCGATATAGCAGTTATGATGGTAGTTGTACACAATATATATTGATGATTTTCGCCCACATTAGAGACGTGGTGTTAACATATACCACACCTAAGATTTTATAATTAAATCTTCATGTTCGACTCTTCAGAAGAATTTCGCTGTCAATCAAGGAAAACCATTAACTGACGATTTACTAATAGGCCATTGCATTAAGTTGCTAGAAACACTATTGTAATAAAGTAACGTCAAGAATAATAAAGTTAAATACGAACATGGACTTGGAACACATTCCTTCATAGCATGCAAGTTTGACACAGATTGTTGCTAAGAATCACGAACTGAATGTAGGAAGACAGTTTTACGGTAAATTATGACACCAATTATATTCATAGTGTGGTGGGACATCACCCACGGCGCGCAAGCCCAACTTGCACTAGGTCAGTTTTTGACACTTGATATCGTTTGAATTCATTTCCTTTGGCCGTCAATTCAAATAATATTGGACAGAATGCAAAACACAAGTTAACGTATTTTTGCAATCATTGTAATAAAGAGTATTTTACTTGAACCTGGAAATCATAGCGAAAAATCTATAGAGTACGACGGGTTAGGATTGGGTGAGTGTGCGCAACATAATCCTCTGTTCAGTAGCACTGAAGCCGAGACATGGCTGGGGGGCGGCACGCTGAGCTCTTCGAGCGAGAGCCTGAACGCGCCGGGCGGATTCTTCACGCTGCCCTTAAGCTATGCGCGCGGACACAAACACCACAAGCGGACGAGGTTGTCTTTTGACGCTCGCTATGTGCACGTCGCATTCGTTCCTTCATTATGTCTGTTGTGCGTCGGTTCTATCTTGATACATTTTTGGGTGTCACAAATCAACACGATTAAATTTTTTATGCATTCCTAATCGAACTACCTACCTCAACAAAACAATGTGAGTTTGGCTTTGAGGCGGTTAAAACGTCCAGTCATTTAACTCACAGTACACAGCCCGTTTTCTAATATTTTCTACAGTTTTTTTTTTCCAAGAGTCAACCGAAGGTACGGTAGTACTGATTTTAAAAGAAACTTAATAAGAGTATTGAGAGTATGTTATTCTTCGAAGTCGTCCTACTAGTAGGCTTTCAGAAAATTAAATAAAAATTTAGGGTAAAGATTCCAAAATTCAGCCTTTCAAGGAACTCCTATGATATTTTTATTCGAGGATCAATTACCAAAAGTAACCCGAGAGTTCGAGTACAAACCTATTTTTCGCTGGTTACAAATCGTTCCTCTATTTGTAACGAATAAAATACTCAAAAGGCTGACTATAGGATCCGGGCAGAGATGTACAAAATGGTTTTAAAAAAGCATTTAAATACAAAATGCAAAATACTTTTCAAATTTACTATTTCAAATGCAAAATACCAAATAGTTTTGCGTTTAGTATTTCAAATGCAAAATGCAAAATAGGTATTTTGAAAATACTTTTTCAAAATAAAATACCTTTTGATCGAATATCAGACATTTTTATTTATTTTAGGTATTTATCATGAGAAATAGAGACACAATGGCGAGCCGAACAAAAACGTCTAATAACATGGCACCTTATGGATGACATTTTGGTCAAATTTATCAGTACGCGTATCAATAAATTCTGTTACGTTAATAATTAATAATAATAATGCTCACTTAAAATAATGTAAAGCAACTAGACTTACGATAAACAAAAATTTTAACAAAAAAAACCGAAGTCACAAAAGGAAACTATTCCAAAACAAACTAATACGCACTAAAAAGAAAAAAATAATTGCATATTCTTTCTACAACTTTATCAACTTACTTTTTCTACTTATCAATATTTAGGTGCGATCTATCTAATGTTGTTACAATTATTGTTATTTCTGGAGTCGGTGTCAGCCAACGAAGGCTTGTAGCTACATACATAGGTATAAGTAGTTATAGGTGAGATGTGCTTGTGTATAAAAGTTAATTTGTAAAAAAATATTTATTAAAGTATTCTCGTATTATTATTGCTAGGTATATTGCTAGGTGTTTCCTTGGCTGAAACCGACTCCAAACATAACAATAATTGTAACAACATTAGATAGATCGTGCCTACATATTGATAAGTAGAAAAAGTGAGTTGATTATTAAGTTGTAGAAGAATATGCAATTATTTTTTTCTTTTTAGTGCGTATTAGTTAGTTTTGGAATAGTTTCCTTTTGTGAAGTTGGTTTTTTTTCTTAAAATTTTTGTTTATTTTTTTGATTTTTAGTGAATCTGAAGTACACTAAAAATTTTTTCTGAATATGGGTAGACCTATTAAACGTGCTGCTCATATGAGACAGCGCCGTTTAAATGAAACGGACGATTTGTCGCACACATACTTAATGCTAATTTTAGACTTATATGGTTTTTTCATGGGTGCCATTGTCAGAGCTGGACCAAATTGAAATGGGACCACACGGGAAGCACGAGCTTCCAAATAAAACTAGAATCATTAAAATCGCTTTGCCCAGTCGAAAGTTATGAGGTAACAAACATAAAGAAAAAAGAAACATACAGACGAGTTGAGAACCTCCTCCTTTTTTTTTGAAGTCGAGTCGAAAAAGAGAGCCATGGCTCCATTTTGTGAATTGTGTGGCCATTTATTTCGGTTGATTGTGCTTCTAGTGCGGCAATACAAGCGTCATTCGTTCATTTCATTTTGTTTGACTGGTAATGTTGGCTAAACTTAATCACAAAGTATTTTGCATTTTGAAATGAATATGAAAATGCAAAATACATCTCGAAAGGTATTTCAAATAAAATACAAAATGGTTTTTACTAAAAGGTATTTAAATGCAAAATACAAAATAGGTATTTTGCATTTTGTATTTGCATTTTAAATAGAAGTATTTCAAATAAATCGCATCTCTGGATCCGGGCTAACTTGTAGTGCCTTTGCCCTACGTCGATCTGGACCTTGAACTTGATTGTATTTTTTTAATATTAATCACAACGGGCGTTCAAGATAGAATCGACTTCACAAAGCTATTTATTCATGTCTAAAGTTCGTTTATCAAGGACCTGTCACTGTGGTCAGTTGCCATCGCTCATCTCACGCAAGGGTTTTGTGCACAGCTAGCGCACATTGTGATCATACAGAAACCTATAACATATTCAATAAGATTAAAGTAAAATGTGCTTGTTAATGTCCGCGAAGGTAGTAGGTTACCATATACTCGTACATACCACAACGATCTATACATGCCACACTCATAATTAGTAAGGAGTTTCGACGTAGCAGGCTTTTCTTGATTTTTTTTATTTGTAAATGACAATATTAATTTAATTTATGAATGAACTATAGTTGTAGCTGTCGTAACTGTGATATTGTATTATGAAGTTTTGCTACTAGTTGCTTGTCGTACTTAGAGCCTTACTGTGTGTGACGCCAAATCCATAGATTACATTCCACTGTCACAAAGAGAAGAGAAGAATGCTACTCATTATACTCGTGTATTATTTTGAACCAACCAGTATTTTTAACAGCGCAGATAGTGTTCGGGATACATTTTTATTCTCCCATTTTCAGTGCTTTTCTTTGGGGCCTTAAGAGTATTTTTCTAAGGAAACTCAAGTATCGCAATCAGTAATTTTTAATTTAAGACTACGTTCAAGGGTAACACGTGTGTGACATCGGAAATATCTCGTGACAAATATGTCAAAAATCTTTCGTGGGTTTTCAAAACTGGGCGTTCAGAGTGTAATGATATTGTCACCATGATTACTTACTATCACGTGGCTCATTTGATGATGTATGATGAACAAAAGACATTGCTACTTCGCTACTATATATTTTGGTAGCGGTGTAGACAGGTAAATGTTTTTTGTTTACCTAGGTTATTGTAACAAAATTCCCTGTGACACGTTATACTGTTGACGCTCTTGTCGAATATGAACTTAGCCAAAATAATTTACCGGTTAAATAACCGTGGCAAAAAATTTATTTTTTTATTTTTGTTTTTGCAAGCCGTGCGCGTCATAAGAATACATAAATAATAAATAGCAGAATAAAATAGTACTAACTGGGTATCATTTGACACCACACGTCTTTTTTTATTCTCTGAAATTCAATAAACGTAGCATTGCATTTCATTGCTATAGTGAAATACGGCATTATTTGACTATTATCTGGGAAATAATTGTTACCGCGCAATCATTCTCATTTCATTATGACTACGTATATGCTAAACAGCCCGCTATCACCTGCGCATTGATTACCCATGATGATTTCTATTGTAAAATTATTTCTAAGTACCTACCTAATTAGAATTTTCATCTTATCTTATCCGATTGCTCCTCAAAGCTACTTTTGTAAATCGTCTGGTCGCTTTTAGATGTAATTATTAAATCATAATTTAAATAGTATAATAAAACTTGCCCTTGAGTGTAATCAGACCTTACGATACGCCATTATCGCCCTTACTGAATAGTACATTACACCCCGAGGGTGGTGCAATAAAGGATGTCACAGATCGCAGGAACTTGCCGCACGAGCCAAAGACGAGGGCAATAAACGTGCGACCTGAGGGTTTCTTTATCACTGCCCGAGGTGTGCACACAATTTTACGTCTTCGCCTTACTAGGAAGCAGAAAGCGAGCGGTAAATTGCTACTTACGGCCCGTGGCGACGTAAAAGACTTTTATCTCACTCGCACGTAAACAGTATCATAACGAGCAGGCAAACTTGGCTGCAATTCCCCAAATAAAACCCGCGAGCCTTTTTCTTTCCATGAGTTTTCATGGTCGGCAAGTTTTTTTTTCTAATTTCTAAGCCTCACAATTCAGTTTCAATTACAACCAAGGAAGTGCATTAGCTCGATATTGAAACTATAAAAAAAATATCTGAACAGGAATTTAATTGAAATCTCGCTAGATAAATACAATACAAATATTTATGATAAAAATCGGAATACCTCAGCGAACGAATATACATGAAAGCACTCTCTTTATACAACCTATCGTTCATAATCAGCGCAAAAATTCATACAGATAGGTATGAAGTACACATACACACACACAAGCAAAGTAATTAAAAATTACCAATGCATTAAAAAAATAGGTTAATGCTACTGAATCTAGGTCGGTATTAGAATGTGCTGACTTTTTGAAAATAAGTATACGTAAAAGCTCAACGATTTAAGCAGCGTCGGGTCACATGTCCGGCCATGCGCAATAAGCACACTCGCTTGACGCGATTGGTTCTCTACGTGACAGATTTACGCTAATTGGTCAGCTCGCCCGCTGCAATGTCACAGATTGTCAATTGTGTCTTTATGCGCGGACGTTGTTATGCACGAGGGGACCAGTCATAATTCAAAATATTGTAAGCTGAATGTTTACTCGCTTTCGTCTAACTTCTTCAGCGCACTCGACTACCTAGTTCGATAAGCATATTAATCGTTTTCATATTTATTTATTTTTATATTACAAGAAAGGCAATCGAGCAAGTGGATTACCTGATGGTACCTAAGTAATCACAGCTGCCCATGGACATCTGCAACACGGGAGCCTTGTAGATGCGTTGCCAGCCTAGAGGACTGAGATAGTACATATACCTCATGTGCCAGTAATTTTAGAGCAAGCACTGCTGCTTTGGGGCAGAATTAGCGACTAAGATCTTGGTAGCGATCTGGATGGGCCTTGCTTAAAGTCCTACCACCCGCAACGAAATTTCGTAGGTTCGGTTCCTAAACGTATTATACATATTGGGCTTTGATATGGGTGTAGATAAAATTAATAAAAGAAATATCACCAGAATATTTATTATAATAACGTTTAACACATTGCAATAGCAACATACATTTCTAAATAAACGAAAACATATGCGAAAAGCCTTGAGATGTAGGTTCAAATCTCGCCGGCGCATCCGTAAGACTTTTTCGCTTGTATTGAAATTTAACTTTCAAGTAAGCAACGTCACTGCTATGTCCACAGCTTGAATAGGCGATCTGAAAAAAAAATCTGTAGTCATCCAATTTCCGGTCTCTCTAATTGAACATCCCTTATCTATATATCTCTACAACACGGGTCGTTCAGGAATTTTAAACAAAAATAAAGTGACATGAGAAAGGCATATTATCGGCCCTATTAATGATAAGGCAATGCCTGCTAATATCGAGGAACAGTAATTTCATTATAAATGGAAAATAATAGCTGGTGTTTAAAGGTAAGTTACAATCGCGTTTTCTTAGCTACCACATGTAGATAGAAAGAAAATAACTGCAGGCACTGGTACTGTAACAATACCATCCCATGAAAAAGCGGAATTAAAATCCAAACTTGTTTATAACTTAATAAATATTTTGTTCTTTAAAAAATAGTTACTTACTAGCTGTTGCCCGGGGCTTTGCTCCCGCTGCAATTTTGTTTTCAAAATTTTATTTCATACAAACTGTCCGAACAGTAACAAACACAATTAAAAAAGAATTATCCAATTCGGTGCAGTCGTTTGGAAGTTATGCGCCTACATACATTTCGGCGATTCATTTTTATTTATATAGAAGATTTAACACGACTTTAACTTCATTCCAAATATTTAAAAGTAAAGTGAATCAGGTTGTCAAACGTTAGTTGCGAAATAAACGGATTCCTAGAAATCGAGACATTTGTCAATTCCACTTTTTTTCTCATCCGTGACTAAGATACCTAACTGCTGTTGCCAAAACTCATGCCATTTCCATTTGGTTTTCGATCCATATTAGAACCTCCTGTATTTGTATATCAAACTTTGAAGCATTAAATACTTTTTTGAAATAAACAAACATGGCAAATCAATTTTGACATAATAGAGCCCAATTAAAAAGAAATTAAAAGTTGACGCAAGTCATTCATTGTAAACAAAGAAATCGTAAAATATTTTTTGTATTTTGTATAATTGTCTTAATACGTAAGTGTTGCGGATAAAATCTGGTCGACTCAAAACAGATATTTTCTCATGCTGAACAACTTACAACATGTTTCCGTCCAATACATGTTATTTTTATTGTGTCATCTCACGTCAAAACACATGACACGGGTCACATTATACTGGCTGATCGGGTGGCGCACAGTAGTTCATTAAAATTCATTTTTTAGTGGTTTTTCGTAAAAAAATCTAAAATCGAAGAGTAGTTTGCAACTCTCCAGCATGAGACGAATCTAATGACATATAATTTATCAAAATCGGACCATAACTGTAGATCTGATGGCTTGTACAAAAATCGGCCTCGCGTATTATTGGCAGAGTGCAAAGCGGGTGGAGGGGGTAGCCTAAACGATCACAGCGCTCGCTACGGCTAAAATTGTCATTTTTGTCGCTGACTTGAGCTGTCAAATCCATATTGCAATAAACATTTTCTAATCGTTTTTGAGATAAAAATATGGTCCTGGTAAGATGTGTTGTTGTGAATTGTAATAACGCCAAGAAGAATAGCGACTGTAAATTTTACCAATTTCCAAGACCATGGTGGAAACGAGACCAAAGAAATAAGTGGATATTTGCCGTAAGAAAAAAAAAGTAAGTTACCTAACCTCTGAAATTTCCCTGAAAACAACAATTTTAATATTATTGGCAACAATGTTACTGACTACCATTGTCCAAAATTGTGTAATATAGTAAAATAACACAAGATTTCTTTAATATTTTTCACAATATTTACTTACTTCTTGTTTGACAGCGGTGACAATATTGTCCATAATGGCCGCCTGTCACGTGGCGTTGTCGTCGCGCTCGGTCCCAATATATATAGATAGTAAAATGCGCAACTACACTATGCATTATGACATCCCCGTAGTAAAAAAGCGATTTGTGATTATTTTTTTTCAAGCAAAGCCCACCGCAGAGTAGTTTACGTGGTGCTATTTTGAAGCGTCAGAAATGATTCCATGTATATTCGTTCGCTGGAATACCTATATTTTGTATAAAAAGTTGATTTTTTTTTTATAGTACGCCATGGCTGTAAACCTCTTGGCTTTAACGTTGTTCAACACAACATTTGTATTATATGTGGGTGAAAACGCGCCATCCGCTAAAAAAACACTCCCGAACTTTGTAAAATTCTTGCGTTGACTTGTTGAGCTATAGAGACATATATTAAATTTAGTAATAATATTATATTTCTTCGACTTCGGCCTTCTACTAGAGCCTCGGTCGTAATTCTTTACTTGGGTGATACAACACCAATTGATCGATCATCGATCGATTTCGACCGATTAGTGTAGTAGCTTTGGCTGATCCACGGATAAACTAATCGATGGACGTTGTTCGATACTATCGATCGACATCGATCGATTGGTGTGGCCTAGTACAGGGGTCGGCAACCTTTTGAGTCGGAAGAGCCAAAAATTACTATTTACAAAATTTCAAGTTTTTAAAGAGCCACAAAAAAAATTCTCGCCAACAATAAATAGCCTCAATACTTTCATAAAGTTTGGTGATAAAAAAGTTATCTATTTATTCATATATAAGTAGTGTTTTTCACAACAAATAATCACATTTTATAAAATAAATAATATTTGCGAATGGAACTAAAGAGCCGCAGCCTCACATCCAAAGAGCCGCATGTGGCTCGCGAGCCGCAGGTTGCCGACCCCTGGCCTAGTAGAAACTATCGATCGACGTGGACTGTTCCATTCTACCATCGATGGGTAGGTCTAGTAGAAATTATCGATCGACGTCAACTTTTCTATTCTACCATCGATCGATGATCGATCGATTAGTGTGGTAACACGCTTACCGCCCTTGATACACAATGTACTACGAGTATAACAGTATTAATGTTCTTTGTCGGATTCGTGTTGTGTGGTATTGCACAAGCGATAGCAGACTAATAAAAGCCAATCAGTTTTGTTTTTTAAAGTGGAATTAATTACAGAATCCAAGCTGATATACAATAACAGATATTCATCCGATTCATTCATTGGGAATAATTGTAAAAAATATTTGTTGAATTGTCATTTGTGTCCATATAAACTTGGTCCATAAAAGCTTTTGTATTTATTTTAGTTTTATTATTTTATGTATGCTTGTAATATTTACATGAATTGGTTTTTTGTCAGCTTCTTAGTGTTCATGAATAGAAGTTCAAATAGATAATAGCACTGATTTTAGGCTAAAATGCAATACTCAATTCAGGATAGAATTAGGCAGAAGGAAAAATGGTTCTTTATAATGCAGTCAGCGTCATATAGTTTAAAGCATCCATACATACATACACAAATCACGTCTTTATCCCTTACGGGATAGACAGAGCCTAAAGTAACAAGACCTAAAGGCCACGTTTAGCAAGATTATGGGCGTATGGATGGAAAACGGGAATGTCGTCTAAATACTTCGGTACGCCATAGAAATAGTATGGTATGTCTGGTCACCTTGAATTTTTCGTACTATAAGACACTGACTGTACACTGTTTAAATGACACTTAATAAATTATAAACATCTGAGTTTGAGTCTCCGAATCCGGTCCACGATAAAATATAGAATATTAAAATACTTTCGCCCAATTTATCAACCAATAATTTTAGCAACGTTCATTGAAAACCTGGTTACAGTTTACAATAACCACGGAAAGTTTCCGTATAAAGTTCGGATGATAGGAGTTTTCGTTACAGTATCATTGTGGACAATTTGCCTTTGTATTCGTTCACGTTGTGTCGAAATCGAAGTCCATCGCCGCTATCTGCCGCTTTTTGATGCTTCCTGATTTTTGTTATATTATAAAAGACAGAAATAATTTATTTACACATATTCTATAAACTAAACATAAAAAGATACATTAGAAAGTAATAACAAATAAAAATTGAAGACTAAATTAATTAACTATAAAACATCGAACACCAATATCTATGCCAAAATATTGTGATGGATGCGGTAATAACGATTTCAATATTGATCACGCCCTCTGTTGCAAAACTGGCGGTCTAATTACGAGACGTCACAACGAAATAAGAGATCTTTTTTGTGAATTATGTCAACAAGCGTGGGGAAATGTAGTCAAAGAACCAATTATCACTGAAGGTGATAATGGCCTACGAGGCGATTTAGCTTGCCGTGGCGTGTGGGTTGCACAGAGGGAGGCGTTATTCGATATCCGTGTTGTAGACACCGACGCTCCTTCTTACATCTCACGCCCTGTTGCTTCCGTCTTAAAATCTGCCGAATCAGAAAAGCAAAAAAAATATGCCAATGCCTGCGAGCTGCGTCATGCCACTTTTACACCCCTTGTCACCTCCGTGGATGGAGTCTTTGCACCACAAATGGCCACCTTTGTGAAACACCTCGGGGAAGCACTTTCATCTCGCTGGGACCGATCTTTGTCTTGCATCTTGGGCTGGCTGAGAGCTCGTATAATAACTGCCATATTTAGAGCAACTAGCATGTGCATCCGAGGCACCCGTCAGAAATGGAAGCCAGCAGCGACGCTGTTTGGCTTCGATGATGGTGCTGCCCTACCACACACCGACTGACAGACTGACTTGAACTTTTTTTTATAGTTAATTAATTTAGTCTTCAATTTTTATTTGTTATTACTTTCTAATGTATCTTTTTATGTTTAGTTTATAGAATATGTGTAAATAAATTATTTCTGTCTTTTGTTATATTATAACTTGACGAGAAGAAGTTATGTTATCCTGAATGGAGTATACGTATTTGGTCGTATCGACTTAATACGTTAATAACTTGAAGCCAATTTGGTAAATAAAATTGTCTTTTAGTAAACACGATTGTCATTAAATATTTTTTTTTGTTAAATATTGTTTTTACATAACTATGTAAATATGTATATGTTACATATTACAAAGATAAATATAACAACTAGTGAAAATTTAAGCTTGAATCGTGTTTACTTCTAAGAAAGAATGAATAGTAGACTACAAAGATATAAAATTTATACATCACGCGAACCTTACTGAATTTCGTATTTCTGAATGTAAAGTTTTATCGTTTCATGCATGAAAATAACTAAAATTAGTGCAAAGTATTACCTTATTGAAACTTCGAGTACACCGATAATGTCGTGATAATGGACAAATTCCTAATACTAAAACAGCATATGAATTCAGTGAGTTTCCGTGTAGTCTAAGCATTATCTTGGGGTCACTTGCAGCAAAAAAATACATCTGGTGTAAGTAATATACAATTGAATACTTAAATGAACCTAAAGCTAAATCTAGAGTCAGTAACGTTATCAGGGATACTTCTATCTGTCTAATATAATACCAAGAATTTGTCAGGTTAATATTTATTGCAAGATTACCGTATACTGCTCAGTATCAGGTAGTTTAGTGTGATGGTGGAGGTAGCGACAGTGTGTTATGTGGCAGCTCATCGCCGGACTCGTTGAGCGAGCGCAGCGGCGGCGAGGCGCGTGGCGCGGCTGCGGCGCCCGCGGCTCTACACAAGCTAGCCGTGCCGCTGGCGCGCTGCGAGGTGCCCGAGGTGCGCGACGCCGCCGTCGCCGCTTGCGGAAACATCAACCCGGATGCACTCAAGTAACTGCTTACATATACATAGCTATTTCCCTAAACAAGGTTTTGATTTCAGTTATGGGATAAGTGAGATGCATGAAGGTCACTCTATGTTGACAGCCCACTTACTCTGACCGGCTCTCAATCCAGTTGTACGCTTATGTAGGGAAGGCGTACAACACAGACTGTATATACTGTGAATTTACCCGTAGATTTATTTTTATTGCATTTAATGGAGCTTCACGAAACTAATTACTGACGATTATCTAGAGATTTGATGGAAGAGCTCGTGCCTCTGCTTCGGGAAGCAGTGGACCGCAAACAAGAGAACATGCGCCGCCGGCGACGGCGCGATGCGCTGCGGCTGAACCTTAACAAGATGTTGCTGCTTATTGCACAACGAAAGACCTTTGCCAACAGGTATGTTTAACGAAGATTGAATGTAATAATCGCAAGGTGACAGTTAATAGTAGTTTATGTGACTGTATTATAATGAAGGCCATTAAAACATGAGTTTGGGTTTATAAAACAAAGCGAAGCTGAGTTTCATAATAAGACCAAACGATTGTTTTAATGCCTAATAGTAGGGGAGCCCATGATGCTAAATCGGGATTTACTCGAGCGTCATAGAGACCTATTGGATTGCGAAGCTTAGATGATAAGAAGAAAAGAAAATCATATAATGTATACCTTTTTATCAGTGGGGGAACGACTATAGATTTTCAAAAATGTAAAACAAAACTGTTGCATGGACATACTCGAGCGCGTCAAATATGGATAGCATCCATTTCCTATGTATTTTTGAAAATGTACGTATGTTAATCTGATTGTTTCCATGATGGGGGTGGTCGTACGTAAGGGTTAAAAATAAAAAAAATTAAAATCGAGCGCATCAGATTTTCCAAGGGGATGTTAAGTGAACCTAAAAAAAAGCTTTTATATAATAATCTGACGATTTGGATGTGACGCAAACTCGCGGCCATTATTAGAATGTGCAAAAAAAATCGCCATTTTGAAATACTCGCGCGCGTCAGATTTAGATACATATATATATAGTTCATCTTAATGCCCTAGACGTGTTGTCTCATAAGGGGCCGTCCATTAATCATGTGATGTTTTTTATCACACTACACGCCGCTTTTCGGTTTAAAAATCGCGCGTTTGACGAATAAATACACGTGATATCTTCCTACACCCCCCCGCCCCCCTTGTGATATTTCGTGATTTTTGCCGAACCCCTACCCCCTTTCGGAGCCTCACGTGATTAATGGACGTTAATTAATTGAAAAGCTAAAGAAATAGCATGCAAATAAAAAAGTGCATGTTGTTTAAGTATAATACCTGTATTTAAAAGATAATAGTGATAATAATATATTTATTTTTGCGTAAGTATTTTATTTTAGTTATCATCACGGAGTAAGAGAGTAATAGATAGAGAAAGAGTGAGAGAGGAATAGAAACGCGCAGAGGGGAATATAGGCATCGCATGGCTGCACGCATTAAACTTTACCGATTATTTTTTCTTACTTCGGCTTATGGAAATCGTCAGATTATATATTTTTCGCTATCCCTGAATTATTTCCTTCAAAATAAAAAAAAATTAGCCACGCTCGAGAAAGTCGAGATGACGTTTTTTTACAAGTTTGTAACACTCCTACTTCTCTACGTCACTCGAAAATTGTCAGATTAGTGGAATATACACTTTTTAGCATGTAATTAACTCACCCTACCGCGCCCGAGAATTTCTGATGATCAATTTTTTTTTACTAATCTGATCCATTATCCTTGACAGGCGGCCATATACAGGGTGTCCCAGAAACCGACGATAACCCGTTAAAGGCTGATAGACCTACTAATTACCTGCCAGAATATCATATTTTAGGTTTAGTAAAAATCTTTTAGTTTTCGAGATATGGTCATTTTTGCAAAAATCACGATTTTTCTCCCTCAGTTGAGTTATTCGTCTGCCACACCCTCAAATGACCGAATTTAGTTAATCTGATTACTGATAAATATTGCAGAATACATGGGCTTTTAAACGTGATATTATTTTCTTTTATTATTTATTCAAACTTGGATGAAAAACGACTTAAGAGACAGTTTTCAGATATTTTACTGTTTCATCCCGTAACTTTGGTCCTCCATGGTATAAAAAAAATAACTACGCTAAAGTGGCACTGGCTATTAAAAACATGTCTAGCTAATGTAGTTTACAAAATGGTATAACACTTACTTATTTGTTTAATAATTTCAAATTTACTGCTATTTCATTACAGAAGAAGCTCAAAGAAAATTGAAGTCACTACCAACTACAAATTAAAATAAAATGAAATATTTTTAGCAACCCAATTTTACACAGCCATTTGACAAAAACAAAGCAAATTCGAATTTAAAAATTTCAAACTTTATTCGAAATTTGAATTCAACTTTACCAGCCTTATAAAAACAATTATTTTGCCGTCCTCAGACTAAATGGCTGCTCACTTGATTAGCTTCTTCAGTAATGAAATAGCAATAAATTTGAAATTATTGAACAAATAAGTAAGTGTTATACCATTTTGTAATCTACATTAGCTAGGCATATTTTTAGTATCCAGTGCCACTTTAGCGAAGTTATTTTTTTTATACCATGGAGGACCGAAGTTACGGGATGAAACAGTAAAATATCTGAAAACTGTCTCTTAGGTCGTTTTTCATCCAAGTTTGACTAAATATTAAAATAAAATAATATCACGTTTAAAAGCCTATGTTTTCAGCAATATTTATCGGTAATCAGATTTACTAAATTCGGTCATTTGAGGCTGTGGCAGACGAAAAACTCAACTGAGGAAGAAAAATCTAGATTTTTGCAAAAATGACAATATCTCGAAAACTAAAAGATTTTTACTAAACCTAAAATGTGATATTTTGGTAGGTAATTAGTAGGTCTATCAGCCCTCAACGGGTTATCGTCGGTTTCTGGGACACCCTGTATATGGGGCTCATATTTGGTGGAGGTACTTTACCGGGTACAAGGTATCTCCCTGTATGTTAATCTACCGCGCTTTAGTAACTCCCGAAATCCCCCCTTGGGCTCCCCTACTATAATTATGTACAGTCTCATACATAACTTTATCTACATTCATATCATAAATTTTCTACAATAAAGATTTTCACGTCATAATAAGTAGGTAGGTAACATTATTTTCCGTTCTTCGAAAGTTCGAAAGAGATGAAACTACTGACATTTATATTTTTTTCTTAAACTCTAAGACAATAGACATAGATATTTTGTTATTTAAGATGTTAGAAGTATGAATGTAATTAGAGTACCACAGATTCAGGTTTCTTAATGTAGGCCAATGCTAATCCTTCCTGAACATATTGTAGGAAAGTTATGATATGGATGTACATAAAAACAGTTATGAAACTCGTGTAAATTAAAATTGATACTTTGTCGTTTAATATCAGCTCGTACATGGTAAGCGTTGATGAATAGTAGCACTTGAATAGTGTTGCGTTGAGTTTTCAGCCTGTGATTCATAAAATTGAATGTTTCAGCTCGTTTGCGTTAGAGGGCGGAAGCCTCCATTCATCACTAACGGAGTACTTAGACGGTGTCCGACAATGCCTGGAAGTAGAAGCGGAGAAAGACGCGCCGGCAGCCAGAGAACAAAGACTCACTTTCGCTGACTTCGTCACCGAGCTGATCCAAAGTTTCCCACGTAAGACTGCCTTGTATTATTTAATCAATTATCAATCACACCATGTTTAAATGTGTACTAAGTCACTTTTGTTTTTTCAGTGGAAATGTACGGGTCCTTGATGAAAAAGGATTTGTGTCGCAGCTTATTTTCCTTGTTCTCGGGATGGTGTGGGCCCTTAGCCAAGCATTTGGGTACACTTGTGCCTCAGCCACCTACTCAAGAAATGGATGACCGCCTTAACTTATCTGCTTTGAAGGTAAATTTGAGAATATACGTTAGGTATGTCTAAAAAATTACCGGAATACTTTTTTAAATCTCTGGGTTCCTATATCTATTGAAAATAATTGTCTCTTTCGAAAAATAATGGAAGCTTACTTAAGAGGAGAAACAATTCAGAACCTTATTGCTCCTTTTTCAAATTAAATCATTCTATCTTAGGCCTTTTAATAATATAAAATTACAATTGTTATATTTCTTGTAACACAGGCCATGAGCGCATTAATTTGCTGTGGATCTTGTTTCGCACCGAACGCACTCGCGGAAGACGGCTCCCTCTACCCGTGGCTCAGTGAAATGCTTTCGTCAACGAATGATAAGGTAAACGTATCACTTTTAGGAATAATGAGATTTAGATACGGCTCACAATCCAATTGCAAAAATATAAATTTTGACGGTTTTTAGATATACGAGCTGGCTCGCGAAACCATAGTTCTTCTTCTTGACTGCAACCCTGACATTGGGCCTTTGCTCGACTGGACGGTGGACAAATGCTTCACAGGCACACCTCGCGTAGCAGACGGATGTTTTATGGCCCTTGCTACTATCTTCAGTGCCAGGTATGTATAGAAAATATATAAATATCACTACATAGTATAAAACAAAGTCGCTTTCTCTGTCCTTATGTCCCTATGCCCCCATGTCCCTATGTATGCTTATATCTTCAAAACTACACAACGGATTTTGATGCGGTTTTTTTTAATAGGTAGAGTGATTCAAGAAGAAGGTTTTTATGTATAATTCTACGCAGACGAAGTCGCTGGCAGAAGCTAGTTATAAATAAATAAGAATAAATAGAAATTAAGTTATGATGGCTTTTTTGACTGCTTACTGGCAAATCATAATACATTTTACGTGTGTGAGCTAGTCTTGACACACGTAAAATGCGCATTAGTATGTGTGAAGACTTTTGCAGTTTATAAATATTACAATAAAACTTGTTACATGGATATGTAGTGGAAAAAAGGAAAATTAATCTAATAAGACCGAAAATATTTTTATTCTAATTGTATTTGCATTAAAACAAATAGTCACGTCATCGTTGTCACTCAGCTTAGCCACACCCATTGACCGGTTAGAGCATAGTGAATTAGAATGCCGTGCTCACATTGACCAGGTGAAGTAAGCCCTTCAAATAATAAGGACTCTACTTTAGTTCATTTGAAAAACATTACAATACAATACAATAACTCTTTATTGAACATCACATATAACAACTGTTAGTAAACAAAACACAACAACACAACATTTTTATCTTGACTAACATATTCGTAAAAATAAAAGTGGATCTAACTATAACTTTCAATAACTTTCATTTATAATGTTTAAAAATACTAAACCGCGCATATGACTGCTAATAACTCAACTCAACATTAAAAACTTGAAAGTTATTATAGAAAAGCTGTTACGACGCAATAGCAACAATAGACTCGAAATAATAATAGAAAAACGTGTAAAATTTACAAGACTTATGGAACTAGCGGTGTAGAATAAAAAAATATTGTAAAAGCTGATGAAACTTCTGACGATTCTAATTAAATTTTATAAATAACTAGCTTCTGCCCGCGACTTCGTCTGCGTAGAATTATACATAAAAACCTTCCTCTTGAATCACTCTATCTATTAAAAAAACCGCATCAAAATCCGTTGTGTAGTTTTGAAGATATAAGCATACATAGGGACATAGGGACAGAGAAAGTGACTTTGTTTTATACTATGTAGTGATTACTTAAATAAATACTGTGTGGTGAAAATTTTGCTTTAATATTAATGATTTTTTTTAGCAATACGCCTTTACTTAGCAGTTGCAATGATAAGTCACTATTTTCTTGGCGCAAATGTCTGAATGTTAATATCAAAATGTACGAATCTGTCAAACTTTAATTAGGCATTTGATTTTACTGCTGCAATTAATATTAAAGAAAATAAAAATATACACGTAGTGTCAAGCGACATCTGGAAGCAGAATAGAATGGGACGTTATTAAGTCCCGCTTCCATATTCACTTAGAGAGCGACATCTTTTATTTACGACTAGAACAAAGCCGAAAATGTGCAAACGAAATATTTCCTTGGTGCTTTTCAATGCTAGCGACATCTTGTGAATGTTCTCTAAACGGTGTAGGCCAGGAGAAAACTGTCATGTAATACCCTGATCACAGATGGCGGGATACGTCGTTATATTTATACTGACGTGAATAAGTGCTATTTTAAGCTTTATAGGCTTCCGTTTTAAAGGTTTTTATCATATGCGCTTTAAGTTTGACCCACCCTAATGCCACGATCCACGAGAATACAGGCCGCTAAAAAACGGCAGCTAAAATATCTATAGATACATCGGTATTTTATTTTTCGGTTTCGGGAATTGGCGTGTATTAACAGCGTAGACTAGACAGACATGATTTTAATGTCAGTTCAGAATGAAGCTGCAACATAAAAAAACACCGTTGCATAGTCCAGCCGACTACCTATAGATTATGAGAAAAAAGAGTAATAATTAAATGAGGGCGCCTGTTTCTTCGTACCTGCTATAATTAAACCGTAATGGAAATAGTATTTAAAGATGTGTTATTATTTTCATATACATTTTGACATAAGTATACGGATATGGAATAACTGTCAGCACCAATTCCAATCTTGTTGCGGTTTAGTAAAACCTGCGTAAAATGGTTGAATAAGGCCACAAATTGTATGTGAATTTTCTTAATTTCTTTTTCTTTCGTTATCTGGACTTCACTAGCATAGGAATAAAAATATATTGACACAGGTTTATAAAAGTAGAATCTTCAATACCAAGGTTTTAAATTTGTGGCCGGGCTTTACGCAATTTATAAACAAAGGGGACAAAAATATGTGTAGGTATGGTTTGCGTTAAATGTATCATTTCGTGCACGAGGATTCGTCGTGTACCTAAGGACCTTATCGCATGGGACTTTGTTTATTTGATCTTTAAATAATGTTTATGATTTTTGTACTCGGTCTTCAGTGTATTGTGGAAGGTTCAAAAGGCTTCTTTCAATGAATAAAGGCACTGAATAAGAATAAAATTTACGGAAATTAGCCTTGAAGGGATGAAAAGGCGGATTGAATTTGAAAGTATGTTTGTTTCGGTAATGTGCTGAAGGAAAGGTTTTTAGATGTCTTATCATTTAAGTAATTATTATTTTTTTAAACCCGTACTGGGGTTGTTAACGCCAGTTATAACGCAAAGAATAGTTTGAGTAAATATAGTTGCATAGAATCGCATTTTCTTGCATATTCAATTAATAACGACGAGATCACATTCTCGTACATACAATTCAATTTCTTAAACCACGACCAACTGATCAAATACTTAAGAATATAATTCAATAAAAACTTAACTTTATCGTAAGGACTGTAACCTATAAAATAAAAATAAACTAATAAAATGTGTATAAGTAAGTCCATTTATTTCCATTTATCTTGAATGGACCACCGCAAAGTAACACTGAATCTATACTTACAGTAATAAATAAAATATGCTTGGTGATATGTAGTTCCAACAACGTGCAACCATGATATAGTTCACCAGATATTTTATACAGCTCATCAATTACAAAACAATTACAATATACAGGGTGTCACATTGAAATCGGTCAATATGGGAAAGTCTGAAACTATAAGACATACGAAGATCTGTTCTTAGGAACCATGTCATCGATTTTAATAACAAGAAAAACTGCATTCATACATTAAAAAAAAACCTGTACTCTGCACGGGAAACAAACCTGGTTGTTTTGAAAAAATAAAACTTACACTATTTCTATTTAAATATCGATTGTGTAGGTTAAGCAGTAAATGGCTCAATAAAAATCGCAAAGTTCTCGCGGGATACCGATAAGCGAATTCTACGCGGACGGAGTCGCGAGTAACAGCTAGTCCATAATAAATGATAACCTTTTTTTTAATATCAAACTAAGTCATTGTTATGCTGCCATCTAAACATTTTACTCTGAATAGTCTACCGAATCCATTAAAGAGCTAATTTGATTCAACCTCCGCGAGACCTTTTATTTATATTGTTGTCCGCTTTCTTGTAAGAAGTGACACACTGAATATTTGAAATGGGGTTGGTGTAATTTGGTTATTTGACCAACAATATTATTTCTGTTTTTATTTTTAATACCTTTATTACATTTGAAGTTAAATGAAGTAGCGGCTCTGAATTTAATATCAGAAGGGTCCGTGCCGGACCCAAGATCATCACGTCACTTAGTTTGAAATACTAAGAGCGCAAAAGTATTCTTTGGTGGTGGCTTTTGTATCTATTTATTTGTTTTTTAAAAAGGACAAACAAGCAGTATGCCTCATTTAAGGAAACTTCAAAGGAGTCGTGATTGAGGTGCGCGCCACCTTTTATTACTAAATACTAATGACATCGCGAAAGAGTAATGTTACGCGTTAACTCCGACATAATTATAAGTATACGAGGACACGCTAGAAGTTAAACGCTACTACTTCTTTGGCTGACTAATCACTACATAGTATAAAACAAAGTCGCTTTCTCTGTCCTTATGTCCCTATGCCCCCATGTCCCTATGTATGCTTATATCTTCAAAACTACACAACGGATTTTGATGCGGTTTTTTTTAATAGATAGAGTGATTCAAGAGGAAGGTTTTTATGTATAATTCTACGCAGACGGAAGTCGCGGGCAGAAGCTTGTTATTAAAATAAATTTCTCAGGCTAGCTTCATAAATCTGTACGGGTTGAACGTAAGGGTAAGGCCTGCGGGCGCGTATTTTGAAGGTTTTGTGTGAGCACTTACTATGTATGTTTATCATCGACATTGCCCAAGGGTTTGTAGAGATACGCTTTGCTTTGTTTGACGTAACGTGCCTTTCGGCTCGATTCGATAATTATGTATCAGTTGAATGTGTTCTTGTTCTGATTGTTTCACGTTAGACTTATTTACAATCTTATTGTTTATGCTTTGATATAATCTTCAAATACCCATTGGCAAAACCAGATCGTACAGTCAGCAGCAGAAGTTAACTGATAGACAACAGAAGAGCTGTTAATTATTTTCACGCCCTCTTATTACCACGGTGATAAAGTTCGTGTGCATTCTGCTCTACAACTGTTTAAAGTATAGTCGGCCAAGAAATTGTTTTATCATTTATCAACCCTTAGATTCAAAGTCAATGTAGATAAAAACGTCAAAGGTATTTTCAATTACAAGTCAATGTGACAATTGGTTTGTTTTGTGATGTAGGAACTGTATTAAAAAACAATAAGGCGTCTTCTTGAATTACAATAAATCTGGAATGTTTTATAGGCTGCCTTACAGTCATGTCATTATGATTAATATCTTTAAACAAAACTATCCTTAGCGGCAATGGAAATATAAGTAAATACCTATTTCATGTTTTATGTATAAGATATACATACGTCTAACACAAGATTCCCAAAAAAATTAGTGGATGAATAAACTAAATGAATTTATTATTAGTACGCGTGATATTGTATCTGTCATTAATAAAAATTCAATCACTCAATAAAAATATCTAATCCAATAAAATCTTAATATCGAGATTGAAATGTAGGCACATTTATTCATCTTCTCATCTTCAGCAAATTTACGTTTCAATGCTCGACACAGGCCTCCTCTCGGAGTGAGAGGGCTGGGGGCTGGGAACTTCACACTTACCATTAAACTGCTTCAGTGATGGGGTGCAGGTTTTCTCATGATGTGTTCCTTCACCGAAAACTAATAAATGTGCTGTAGTGTGATATTTGGCTAAAACCACTGACTCGTGATTAGTGCAAGCGCGCAGTGCCGTAAATAGGGCGGTGCCACCGGTGCCCAGGCACAGGGCGTAGACTCTGGGGGGCGCAACATTAAATGGCCAGACCAGGCTGGACTATTAATTTTTCGGTTTGCTCCTGAGAAGTTCCCGCTGCGCCCCTAGTGCTCGATTCCAACACATACCTACGTACCTACATGCCAGTATCATTAAAAAGGCTATTCAATTAGACAAAACATCGCGCTCATTTTTTTGGCAGCGCACGAGCGTATTTGTGTTTAATGTTTATCGGAGTCAAGCGGCCGGCCCAAAAATTGAATCTTATGCATCAGGGTGGGTAACGCATTTGCACTAGTGAACTTGCGTTTGAGTTTTAGTGAGTGAGACACAGTGGGTGGTATAATAGGCGAAGGGTTCACTTAACATCAGATGGCTCGTCTGTTTGTTTGCACACATCAGTTCTTAAAAAAAATAGATTTTTCTTCCAAAATATTAGATAATTGGCCCACCAACACCAAGTTCCTTGTGCTTTATTTTATCACTCTGAATGAAATAAAGTAGGCCTATACATAGCATTGCTCTAGGGTACCTATAAAATCTAAAAAACCAAGGGCGCAGTTATAGAAGCTCGCACAGGGCGCAGAAAAGGCTATTTACGGCTCTGCAAGCGCGCATGTTGCTTTGTAGGTATCCGCCGCTTTCACACAACCCTATTTACATTTTATTGCCGACGGGATGAGGAAATAATCGGTGCAACGCTTTTACCTGTTATTTTCACCTGTCTTATGTTTTTGGGAACTATCTATTTGATGGTTTCGTAGTAATAAGTTTTTGTCAAAAATTTATTTTTTGTAATAGGATCTTTTTTGGTGACTGTACTTACATTGTCATCCGTCCTACATATGTGTACGAAATTTCAAGTCAATCGGACCAACCGTCATCTGACTTACATAAGTACCTATGCAAAATTTCAGCTCAATCGGTTCAAGACTTCAAAGTTGAGTCGCAAGTTTCCACCTGGAGAGACATACGTTGCAAGTTAATATAAAGCTTGTTAAAATGGCAAAACCTCATCTTTATAGTTTCGCCGTCTGCTCGCGGTTTAGCTCAGAGACTCTTAATACTAAAATGCTGTAATTTATCGTGGGTGTATATCTGTACATGTATAATAATTACGCCGGCAAAATAATAAAAAACATATTCGAGTTAAAGTAGAACGTTTAATGAACATTACTAATAACATCAATTCAATGACTAAAACCAGAGTGTGAAAGATGACGTTTGACTAGATGTAGGCATATTAAGTTTTTTTTGGTTTGTACCTCAAAAATAAAAACGGAACCCTTATAGGATCACTTTGTTGTCCGTCCGTCCAGCCATCTGTCAAGACCCTTTTTCTGAGCTGAAATTAATAACAAATACTTCGGCCTGCCTCCTTAGAGCTGTGAAAAAATCAACGCAATCAAAATATGTGTTCCCAAAAAATAGGCACTTCCAGTTGTTCTAGAAAATTGAAATTTGGTACCCTTGTACTTAAGTTGGTCTCAAATGATTTTGGTAATCTCGTATGTTCATATTGAAACCCACTTATCGATAAAATATTAAAGCTCTCGAGCATTGTGCTTATTTCGATCTTCTATGGTTACAGCCCCGACCACAATTATACGTCGTTAAATCAACGGTGGTTGATGTATTCACCTTAATTTGATGATAATTAATTTCCAGTCTAGTTCCCAACTTGAAAACGTTGTCATCCGAATTTAAGAATCACATTAATGGCATCCCTGTAGCTGTCTATTTTTTAAATATTGTGGTGTCTACATACAGGTAACCTCCGTAATTCATACACCCATGTTATTGACAGGGAATACCCATGCGACCACTACACGGCAGTGATCAACGTGACGCTGATGTGCACGGGCTGTCCTCGCGCGCCGGTGCACGAGAGCGCGCTGCAGCTGCTGCAACTGCTCGACAAACGATTCTTCGGCGCAGTCGGCCCGCTGCCCGCCGACGACGCTGACAACGGTCAGTTCTTAACTACTATTTCTTAAAGTTCCATGGTAGGTACCTACAATTGGTTCAGTCATACGAATAGAATTGATTCGGCGTATTTGTGACTTTTAATTATGAAGAATCAGTGAAATAAACCGTTTAGCAAGGTTGACACAAATGAACTGATGGTTGGAGTCTTATACGTATAAGATAATTTTAAGCTTGTTTTATTTTACTTCAAGTTTCAGAGGGGCCAGTTCGTTCGCTCATTTATATTCTAATTTCAAAAGTTTTTAAGGTACCGAAGTCAAACATGAACCTTTCAACCGTTTTTAAACCGTCCGTGCATAAAATATTGACTCAATTTTGTACCTGCTGCTATGAATATTGGCATGAACACGTGAGGTGATAATGATAACTTAAATAAAAGCCTTGCATGTTTACACTTTATCAAACCCAACACACTCAAAGATATGTAGTACTTCGTTAGTCTCTCTACTTACAAACATGTAGGCCAAGGAAAAAGCTTGTATAAATTATAGGTATCGTTTCTGACCGCAGTTCGTTGTAAACAAATTGAAATTAAACATTTGAACAAAGTTTTTTTTGTCTCGATTTCCTTCCTTGATTACTGGAAAACAATGATCTAAGGGCAGTTTTTACGTCAAGGGATTTCTCAATTTCTTAACTGCTTCGTGTTTTAGGTTACCATAACTACCTGAAAGAAAAATGGAATCCGTACAAAATCACTACAGTCTCAAATTACTGCTTGGGAACAAGGCTATTACGGCTAGGCTAAGCTTGATAAGAAATGTTAAAGGCCCTTTTCGCCACTCTCTGTTAAGTTTCTTATATCTTAAGTGTCAGTAGTCACTGTTTCGTAGCAATATATAGAAGCATCTCCATAGATATTTGATACTTCAGATTTGAGGAACTTAATGGGAAGTGGTGAAATAAGCCCTATGTCTATTAAGTCGGCGTTACCATTTATCAACATACTTACATACAACAACAACTTGCAACAAGGAGAAAATTTCAAACCCGAGAAGTACATTTCTCAGTGTCGGACAAAATATCACACATTTTGCGTCTCACGTGTGTTGAATTTGTCTCCATTATTCTGACTTTCTTTACGTACCGGCACCGCACAGTGGTAGACAGGAAGACGCAACAAGAACGTTAATGTAAAGTGATATGTGTTGTTAGGTAAGGATTTACCTCCCCAAATTACTTAACTTTCAAAACAAATAAGGAGACAATTAATACAAGGGATATATTGTTTAAGCTTTGTTGCGAAATGGGCTTAGTTGAGCAAAACAAAGCTTCGAATCAGTATTTTAAGTGTTATGCGCTGTTGTTTATGTATAGACATAGAAATGTATTGGCATTACGTATTAAATCTAAATTTTGTATAAACATTTTTAAAGTATTGGAGTGTATTTTTGGAATAATCTTAATAATAATATCGGCATGCACTTTTAAATACATATTTTCTTTTACTTCAGATTTTTCATAAAATACCTGTTCCGACCGAAAAGCCTTAAGTCTAAAGTATGCCGCATTTGTAAGTTAGTAAGAATTATTTACAAGGGGCTAAAAAGTTCCGCGGCAAAAGGCACCGCAAGACTTCACAAAAACATCTCGCAAAATAACCACGAAGTACTTTCTCGTAATTGAGAATCCCAGGACTTCGTCATTCCAGAAAGACGAAACTTAATTATGTAATGTATTGATTACATTACGAGTTACTTCTTTCCTTGTGTAAACTTGCTAGACATGTAAAGATATAATTGATTTTTATTGGAACGAAGTTCCTTATCGCGCGTTGCGAAAGGGGGCTAGAAGGAAAAAATTAAGACCAAAAGTTGTAACGACACTTTTTGCACTAGTTGTACCGGAAGTTATTCATAGCAAATGGATAAAATGGATTAGTCAATTACCACGGCAATTATCAAGGCATTACCACGCCGCTGCAAGTGCGAGCAGGACAAGTAGCGAGTCAGTTAGCAACGAGCCGAGCGGCGACGCGCCCACTCTTGCGCCGCCAAAACCTGTTGTTGAGTGCTATACGAACCTACAGCTACACATATTTTGCGATGCATCGTTGAAAGCAATATGCAGCGTCGCGTACTGGAGGTGGATTAATAACAAAAACAGTGTTTGCCTGGCATTTATGGTGTTGTCAGCACGCTTACATCTGATTCTTTCATAATGGCTGTAAGGCGTATGGCTGCTCGACGTGGGTGGCCTCAGAACCTGTTCTCCGACAACGGCACCAACCTGAAAGGCGCTAATACCGAACTGAAAAGGTCAATTCAGGATTTGGATGAAGAACATTTAAAAAACGAAGCCATGAAAAATGACACAAGTTGGTGGGGCGTGGGAGAGGCTTATTCGTAATTTTAAGACTAGTCTGAAAATCGTACTGAAAGAACGAGCCCCACGAGATGAGTGAATACGCTACTAGCTGAAGTGGAAAATATTGTAAATAGTCGACCGTTATCTCACGTCTCTGTAGAACCCGGCAGCACTGAAACGCTCACCCCAAACCACTTCCTCGTTGGATCATCCTCTAACTTACCTCATTTGGGCACGTTTAATAACACAGAGTTCTATTTGCGAAAGCAGTGGCGAATTGCCCAACGACTGGCAGATATGTTTTGGAGTAGGTGGACTAAGGAAGTACTCCCTGATTTGATACCACGCAGAAAGTGGAACCAGGAAGTGAGACCCTTGCAAGTGGGGGATCTCGTTTTTATCGTTGACCCGAATGGACCCCGAATAGTTAGGGAGCTGGTGAGCAAAATTTCGACATGATCAGCACACAAGGTAGACGTTATTAATAGTGATATTTATACCCTAAGAAACATCAAGGACCTAGTCTGCCACCATGGTGGCGCTGCGTTGTAAATTTACAGCGTTTCAAAAATGTAAAAAAAAAGGTGTGCTATATTATGCGCACACGTCTGCTCCTGGGGCTGATGATCACAGTCATCCTGGAAACACAAAGAATCGAAAAGGCAGACATCCAGGGCTCTGACTTTTGTAGTATTAAATTTTTTAATTTATTTTTATGATTTAAAAAATTGTAGGTATATGAAGTGCACACTTGGCAGATTTGAATTGTTCGATCAAATACAATGAGAAGAACCACGGAAAAATAGTCTGCCAACATGGTGGCGCTGCGTTGTAAACTTACAGCGTTTCAAAAATGTTTTAAAAAAAGGTGTGCTATATTATGCGCACACGTCTGCCTCTTGGACTGATGTTTGAATTCCTTATGAAAACCAAGAAAATCGATGAAGCAGACATTCAGGCCTCTGATATTCCAAAGGCAGACCGTATGATTTTTTTTTTCTGAATTGAATTGAATTTTTTTTTTTTTTAATAAAGATAAATCGATTTATTAAAAATAGATTTTTCTTTATTCAGTATTAATAGATTTTAATTAAAATAAATAATCGATTTTTGCGAAAAAAACGATTTTTCTATTATTTAAAACCCTACAAGCTTTTCATATTCCTTAATGACCACAACAATATAAACAAACAAGATTAAAATAAAATTATAAGAATAAAACTAAAAAATAACAATATACATGCAATACCCGCTGTCCCTTGATTCCGTGAATTTCAAACAGTTATACAGCTGAAAATCAGTGAGCAAAGTTATTGCCACATTTTTTTTCGAATCCACGGAGTCATAGTGAATCCAATGGGCGCAATGAGAACCGCATGCAAATGACTTAGTAGAGCTTTTTTTTTACATTTTTACAACTTCGTCCCATGATAATGCAGAGTCCTGAATGTCTGCATCTTCGATTTTCTTCGTTTCCAAGATGATTGCAACCATGAACTCCAGAAGCAGACATGTGCAAATGATTTAATACCCCGATTTTTTTAAGCAACTTCAATCCGCTGTACCGCGAAAACGCAGCGACATAGGACCTTAATTGATTGAACCAAATCGATTAGTAAAGATTTAAACTGCAATCCACCTCGACGTGAAACGTGTGCAAATCATATACCGAAATGCTCGCCAGCTCCCTAACTAGAAGCACCTGGCCTTATCATAGAGGTACTGCTGTTAAGCTGTTAAGGTTAAAACCAAGAACGGTGAACTTTTGCGGTCGCCGGCTGCACGCGTCGCTCGTTTAGCCATTGAGAAGAGTGCTCCTGCATGCTTTTTTTTTATTTCAATAGCGAATCAACTAGAGCATCGACTACTGAGGTACAAACTATAACATCAAGGAAAAAGACAAATGCACAAAGATGTAGAGAATATCGTGAGAGAAAGAAATTACAAAATACAACGGTACAAAACATTAAAAAATATTAATATAACTTAAAAAAAAAAATATTACAATTCCTTCACTAATTAATCGAAAGGAACTTTTTTTAAATATTTGTCGTTTTTTTTATAATGCCAAAAAAATGGATACCTACCTGAATTTGGGATATTTATCACGTTGTAGAATAAATTCAAAGATCGACACTTATGTATCTAACATGTATTTATTTTTTATATATATTACAACAAAGTCCAGCCTTACTAACTTCTAAATTAAATATTTAAGTAAACTAAAATACATCTGACATCATTTACTGCATAAGATATGTAAAAAATGACTTTCTAATTTTTAGAACATCAATCAATCCTTGATCTTTTTCATTGCTAAAAAAAAGGATGCGGATCAGATGTATAATGGGTAAAAATAAAAATATATAATGATTCAAAATATATAATGCTATTATCTGTGAAAGTAATAGCTAGATGAACTTTTTTGTTGGCGTAATCTATGGATTGGTTTAGGTTAAGTCAGTTAATGTCACATTATATTTTAATAATTTACTTTAATACATTAAAAAATGCGGTATACTGGGCAACTAGCGGTTGCCTAGCTTAGGCACTAGAGGCTGGCTCGAGTTATATCAAAGATAGTTCTAAGTTATCTGATGTGTGTGTTAGCCACGTCTAAGGCCTTGGTGATTCTCACCCGCCGACCGCGCCGTGCGCGAAGTTAAACACGAGGCGGGCGAGGACGACCGCTCCCGAACATTTATGAACACAGCATATAGATGCGGCGTGCCTGCACGCCACGGGTGACGGGTGAGAACGACCAAGGCCTAATGCCCTGGCCACCAGAGGCTAAGCTAATGGCCTTCACAGTACTGCCCAATGCGTTGCTGCTCTTGTTCTAGATTCTTAACTTATCATAGTAAATAATTTTATCCATTAATTCGTACTCATAATAATGTTATATTCTCTTAAATCTAAAATGATGAGATCATTTTAATACTATTCAAATTTATGTTTATTAATATAGTTAAAGCTAGGATAACATGACTTTACGATCGGATAATATATTTAAGTAGCGCAACTGTAAGTCTCCATGAGCTTCAATACTAAGCTTTATTTTATAACTCCGAGTTAGTTCGAAGAAATTCGATAAAGCAAAAAGTTCTGTGGATTGCCGTACTACCGTACTTAAGTTCATTATGTTTTGAAATTTTTTGGGGCCGTCCATAAAGTACGTCACAACAGTTTCATCATTTTTAGAGCCCAATTGTCACACGGTTTAGTATGAAGACTGCAATTATTTTGTTCGTGTGTCGTGTTGTAACTGTGAGACGTACTTTATGGGTGACCCCTTATTATTCATATACAATTTATACAATACTCGACTTCGCACTGTTAATAATATTGTATTATACATAAAAACTTCTTGCATTAAACGATCTGAAAATGAAGTACAATATAAAAATTAAAAATTCTATTCATAAAAACATCATTAAAATCCGTTGCGTAGTTTAAAAGATCTAAGCGTACATACATACAGATGGCGGGAAACGACTTTGTTTTATCTAATCTAATACCTTTAAACGAGAAATTCTTGTATATTATTATATATATACTAGCTGTTGCCCCCGGCTTCGCTCCCGTTTTTTTTCTTCTAAATTTTAATATTTTCTCACCGTTTAAACCTTTCCTGGGCGAATACTGTGGGCTTCCACGAATATTTCAAGACTAAAATTAGACAAATCGGTTCAGCCGTTCTCGAGTTTTAGCGAGACTAATGAACAGCAATTCATTTTTATTTATATAATATATATATATATATATATATATATATTATAATCTGAATCTAGGACACGGCTCCAACGACTTTCATGAAATTTGGTATGCAGGGGGTTTCGGGGGCGATAAATCGATCTAGCTAGGTTTCATTTTTAGAAAACATACTAAAAATAGATACTATAGAAAGAAAGCCGTTGCCTGTCACTTCATCCACGCAAAATTAATTAGGTATAGCTTATTTTACTCAAGGATAATGTAGCATTCTAATAGAGAAAGAATTTAAAAAATCTACCCAGTACTTTTGAGTTTACTCGTTACAAATAAAAATATAAAAATATTTTTTTTCTCTTTATGATGTAATTGTATAGATTACCACCTTACGATAGTGAGTAAGCACAGATTCAGTAAATAAAAATTAATTAAAGAATCACACCTTTTTTTATTGCTTTACGACTATACTTTACGTTAGTCTTGTTAATTTAGGCTCTGTCTACCCCGTAAGAGATAAAGACGTGATTTATGTATGTATGTATGTATTAACGTCAGTTGACTGTAACCTTGTATACCTACTTATACCAGTGTACTGTCTTACAACCTTACTCTCGTCTCGTCTCGACACAACACAGCACATATACGAGTATATTTTGCCGTGTGTACATACCGTTGGTCGCGACAAGTGGAAAGTGCAATCAAGCTACACCAAGCAAACTATTCACATGCGCATTGGGCGAGGAGTAGTTTAAATCAGCCTCACTATGCCGTTCACAGAATTCCGTCTTTACGATAGTTTATTTGGTCTGAGGTGTAAAAGTATCCCGTGCTACTTGTGATCACAGGCTGAAAGGACTATTTTGGAGAATCATGCCTTTTCAAACCAGGATTGAAATAGTATAACCGATCAGCATTATACATATTAGTTTTGAATATAAATTATACAGTTCTCGACTTTGCGACAGCGCCGGCACTGCCATCTTTGCAAAAGTGTTATTATCAACTGCGTGCGTCGCGTTATTCATCTTCTCGAAAACTGAGCATTGTTATCTAGAATACCTTAGGTCTCTTCACGCACTAGACGTGTAGTTGGAGGCGATGACTCTCATCTCGAGGTCGAGCGTGGGCGGACGCTGGCGGCTGTTGTCAAATGTCCAACGCGTGATGAAGGGCTCGCGGCGACGCCGGCGCACGCCTGGTGTCGAGGACAGCGCGGCGCAGTTGCTCGTCGCCTCCGTGCAGTTGCTGACGTACGACGCTGTAGACATACTAAACGTTTAGTTAATTACAATAGTTCCAAATAAGTAGTCACTTTAAAATATTAAATTGATATTAACGCCAGAAACTTGGTTACAAGTAAATCCCTGGCATCGCTATTTAGGTAATTCTGGTCGTTCCCTTCTCTCTGTGTCTTTTTCTTATAGAATTAAGAGTACCTACCAACAAAATATATGCGCTCGTGATCGGAAATACTCAAAGTTTATGTAATAACAGCATAAAATTGTCGTATTAAAATTAAGTGATTATAAGTAGATTTCTATCCCGACTTCGTAGGTTTTTTTACTCGACTATGCCTTAGCTGAGGACTATAGTGTATTGTTACTTTACATGAGATATATATTATAGTATATCAATCAATCTCTGCGTCTGAGCTTGTGGTAAAAAAAAGTTGTTCAAAATCTCGTCTCTTCCGTCCGAAATCTAGTCGTATAAATACATGTCATGATGAAGTCCCCCATGGCGTATCCGTTGACGGCGAACAGTTCTACAAAATAAGTTTCGACTCGTGTAGATATCATAACATTATAACATTGTCAAAGCCACAACCAATGGCATAAATAAGTTATTGGTGACCCGGAAGTTTACGAATTCTATGAATGTGTAAACATCGGATACCTTCATTTCGTAAATTTTCTCGTAAGTTTGCTCCTGAGCATAACATCCTATCCTACTAATATTATAAATGAGAATGTTTGGATGTTTGTTACTCTTTCACGCCAGAACGGCTGGACAGATCTGGATGAAACTTGGAACATACATAGATTATAGTCTGGAATAACACATAGGCTACTTTTTATCCCGGAAAATTGCGAAATTCTTGCGGGATAGCGATAAACGAATTCTATGCAGACGAAGTTGCGGGCAACAGCTAGTCAATCATAATAGCACACTATTACTCAATTTTCAAGAAGATTATGTTTTTGTAGTGTATGTATGTGTTTTAATTTTTATAAGGACAACCCTTGTCGCTGAGTTCGAACATGTGGTCAAAGCGGCGACATTAATATAAGCGAGTAATGCGAGTATTACAACGTTTAATATCACATAGTATAATTGTGGCTTCGGAAATCGTTTTGATCATTTTGCACGTGTCGACGCGAAGTTTCACGACGTGCTAACTTATTGCTCTTAACGTAGAAATTATGAAATAAAGAATTAATGAATGTAGATTTTAGTATCCTCTAGCTATGAACTACGTATATCAGGTATATGAAATATGACTATTTTAACAATTGTGAAATAATTATTGACAAATTTCTTATTGGCAAAATTAGTAATCAAGATTTAACTGATTATTTACCAATTAATATTTAACATTCAAAATGTCTACCTTCTGCAGGGTCTAACTCGGGGCTATTTACTGCGAATGTAATACGGGAAGATAAACAATCCGACCTCTCACGGATTGTAATTCCTTGTGCTTGTATGAAGTTTGGCGGAGCTATTACATGTATATCTACTCCCATTGTTAATCCATTGTTATGCTGTGGCATGATCAATTGTAACGATCATACCGTAAAAGGTTCTAGCTAGAGGTTATTATACATTTATGGCAATGATGTAGATATTAATGTTATTATATTTACACGCTAATCTTTTTATTAGAATTGTTAAGGCTTTCTAAGCAGATTATCTTTTCCGTTTTGCATTTTCATATATGTAGTACATTTGAAAGTGTATCGATAAATATACCAAAAGTCAGGTGACTATGATAAAGATTAACTAAAACAACTTGTTCAATCTAGTTCAACAGACAGATAGACAGAAAAAATCTAAATATCATAAAAATTACACTTGTCGATGTTTATAATATCCTGCGAGGAGTTTTTCTCTAATAGGTATCTTTATTGTACATGTGTTGAGTTTTATTTATTACCTACCTACATATATTATAAGCTAAGCAAACTGAAATGAGTGAGTATATTGGTACGATTTATATTTTGCACTGGTCATTACGGTTTGTTTTCACGAGACACACCACCCCTAGCGGGAGTAATAACTCTTAGTTAATGTAGGTCTTACGTAAACCTTTACACTCGTAGCTCTAAGCTGATATTTACGATACGTTCCTGATGGCATGACGCTGCAGTCAAAGTTCACTAAAATAGATACCGGTATTCGTTACTATTTACTTGACAGAATTACTATATGTAATATACTTTAATATACAATACAATGAATATTTAATGAGTGCAATTTTGTTATATCGCAAAAAAGCTATAAGTTTTATTCTTTTTATTGTGTAAACTACAACGTACTTGAAACACTGCTTGCTCTGACCGGTGGAAAGGTGGTGGTACGACGGACCGCTACGCCCCGGCGTGCTCTGTTCCTAAGCCAAGGCATGGTCTGACGGAGCGCTCGCCTGAAGTTCTGGCCGCTCAAGCAGTAGAGGATAAAGTTGATGCCGAAGTTGGTGTTGAAGAACATAAGCGCCACTTGCTGTAGCGCCGCCCACCGACCGCTGTACTCGCCAGTACTCTAGTCAGAACACCAACACACTGAAATTATTTCTTATTCCGACTATCATTAATTTTACATTCAACAGCAAAATAAACTGATGAATTAGGGTCCCAAAATAATATAAAAATTTAACTAAGTCAAAGGTTACTGACTATTATACTTTATTAGAAACACACATACTGTGTCATAAGTAAGTGATCACATTTATTTCTATCATTGAAAACTATGTGACATGCCATTCAAACAGTTAGTAATTTTTGAATGTTTCAAATTAAAGTAATTATCTATAAAATACGCGTTTATGGGACACCTCGGAGTACAAGTCAGATGTTCGGTTTAAACCGGTTATATTTGTGAGATAAACATGCGACGCGACTATAACACCTCTCATCTCCGCCAACGTTTGAAATGAGGTCTTATTACATCAGCTTGATTTTTCTATATTTTAAAATTAAACCCTTTTTTTCGAGCTTTCATTCAGAGATTTCCGACAATTCGAAATGTTGTTTTTCTTTTGTTATTTACTTGATTCATTCATAATTGTGACATCGTGTATTATTATTTTATTATGATACGCTTCAAATAAGGAGAACATTGATTTGTCACTTCATTTCTGTCTCGGTGTTGTTATTTATGATCACTTTCTTTTGACTAATTAAAACTTCATTTAAAACTGTCACTTTGGTATAACTTGTTATATCTGGCACGTCATACTAGAACATGTTATGAAACGTTGATTTTGATCACTTACTTTTGACGTTGACTACGCTTCATGATTAGAGAAGTAGGTAGACACCAAGCGAATAAATTCTCGAATATATCGCATCAAAAAATATACCTAGTCAAAAATGTTGTGCTCCATTGCAATTTAACGTCTTGTAAAATATTATTTTAACTATAAAAAAATATTACAGCTTATTGTACGGCGTATATAAGTTAAATTGTAGCTGTCTCGAAACCTGTAAGAAAAAGTACAAAGTGTATAAAAGAGGAACTTCAATTATATCCAACCGTTTTACGTCAAAACGTGACACATACCAAGAAACCAGCTGCTTTATCTTATTTTACCCTTTTGTGTCGGACTGGAAATGTATTATAGCACAGAGTTTAGCAAAACAAAATATTGGTGCCGAAAGCTACAAAATTGGAAATAACTTCCGCGAAATTAAATTTGAATCAAAGTGCATTTTAAGAGATATAAAGGACTCTGCCTATTGTTATTCTCGTGTTTTCCGTCTTTACAACTGCCTTTGTGTTAAAAATCGTTGTCGCTTCAAGAGTTTTAAATCTCGTTGATCCATGGCTTGAATGCGACGTAAAGGCGTGACAAACATAAAAAGCTGGATAAGTGCAAGTCGGACCCGCGCACTGAGGGTACGAGTACACACGGCTCCAACGATTTTCATGAAATTTGAATGCAGGGGGTTTCGGGGGCGATAAATCGATCTAGCTAGGTTTTATTTTTAGGAAAAGTACTAAAAAACTACCGGTTCTCCAGGTACTGATATGATCACATAACATGGACATCTGTTAAAATAAGATATATTATAAGAAGGCTTCGTTAACTGCCAACATTATAAAATGTACACTTGGATGTATATCAGTCCAAATGTCATAAAAGTATCCGATGAGCACATCGATTCATTCATAGGTAGGTAATCACCATGTTGTTGATGAGTTATTAATCCCCGCTGAACCATTTACCCACTGCTATTGTATCGCTTCTAAAATGGCTCGTCCGGTGATAATTGTTTTCGGGCACTCGTTATAACCTTGTTTGCATTTTGTAATTTTTCACCGACATCATCATAACACTCTTTAGAATGTATTATGTATTTGTAACTTTATTTGTGATATAAAAATGTAAGTAGGAATGACTAAAGAAGTTAGTAGCACTTTCACAAAAAAAATTTTACTTGTTTAAGCATATTACTTAAATATGTGTTATATTTTGTTTTACTAGTTCAATTGAAATTTCAACTTTTTATTGTTTTTGGCTCTGTCTTACTGAATCATCTCAAGTCTTATGGTCCTGACCCATCAGAACGGCACGCGGTGACGGTGTCGTCGCTAACTACAGTATCCAACAATTAATTTTCACATGTATGCCGTGTGGCAGCTAACACACTTGGCGATGGTTTGGTAACGTAATTTTTTTTAAAGAATTCACAGCTGGCGGCGTCTTCATCGCGTGCCAATGGGTTAGGGTTCTTAATGCAAAAAAGTTATCTAAAAGTACTTAGACTGACTGAGTATGTTGAAGTGCAATATGAGCAGTCCCAACACAACTCGAGTATCACTCGAGGTTCATTACTTGAGAGATTTCATTTTTATCGTATTCCTAGTAGATGTCTAACCCATGCGTCGTAATCATAAAATTGGAGATATCACTGCCGCAGGCGATTTTACAGTTAATATTATCAGCTACCTTGATGGCATCTTAAAGTCAAGGCTACTGGTCCGATGGTAACATCTCTTAACTCTTCGGTAAAACATAAATTCGAACGCCTTCAGCGGCCTTAGTGTAACTTGAATTTTATGATATTTTCCGTTAAGTTTTTCTTCAATTTTTAAAATAAATAACAGCGTATATAGGATGAAGAGGCCTTTACTCAGCAGTGGGTCGATGTGGGCTGATAGAATAGATAGAATGTTTTCATTCATATACAGGGTGTCAGAAAACCCTTTAACTTCCTTTCACAGAATTGTCAGGTAAGTCTATCTGAACACCCTGGCAAAGTTTGACGCTCGTGGTTAATTAATTGACCCTTTAATTAACGAATCTTAAGATGCATTTTAGGACTATGCTCTCAGTGTATCTTTTCATTCATAAGTTACGTGAGTAGCGCTACTCGAAACCTTAATATTGTTTGTAACTAAAACTTCACTAGCACTTACTTTCAAACTAACTAGGTACCATAAAACTTTGATCGGATTTCCTTAATGATAAATGATCATTTTAAATTATTCTAGATTCGTTTCTGAAAATCCACAATATGACCTGGCAAACGTTAACGTGCGTGTGAAGTGAATTGCGAAAATAATTGTAATCTAATTACAATTCTTTGTATGCTTTAAAAAAGTACCTAGAGATGATTTTAAAAGGATTATGTGTTAGGAGATGGAATAAAATGGATATCTGTAATTGTGGCTAATGATTTTACTTACATTATTCTGTATCAATACGAAATCACGTAATACACTTAAAGCCACAATTATTAAACACTCTCACACACACACATTAATTGTTGAGCGGATATCGGCACAGAATCACAGTTTTATTTAGATTATTTCTCTTTTTTACACAAAATAAACTAAAATTGAATTCTACGTCGAAAATTACAAACACGATGTTTTGACAAATGTTTTTTGACTGTCATATTTGAGTGAATACCGCGTGATCGCCTGCGCCCTCTGTAAGAGGTTGGTGGCTGTTTGTTTATGGTAGTTTCACTCTCTACTTGTGGGACGTGAACACTTAAGCATGAATGTGAGTGTGGGATGGCTTTTGAGTCTCTTATTTATTTATTCATACCCATTTTCACGCCTCAATTTCTGATTCATGAAGTCATCACTGCGCTTGGCAGACAATGTGTCTTGCTTGTTATCAGGCGTGTGGCACCCGAAAGAATCAAATCATTATTGTGTACCAATAAGCTCATTTATCCGTTCACTCATAATCATGAGTCTCGTTTAGAGAATCGCATAGTTGTCCTTTACACCCAGTCAGTTTTGGGCGTCTACATCAAAGGGTCGCTCGCCGGTTGCGAACCGTTATCACTATGTAATATGCGCGCTGTCCACTATGTCCTTTACTGTCGATTTATGGTCCAGAGTTTAGTAGTAGTAGTAGTAGTAGTAGTAAATAGTAAATGCTTTATTGTACAAAAATAATGAAACAAAAACAACTGTCAAAGAAAGATAAGATACATCAACAAAGACAAACTTATCTCTGTTAAAGGATCTCTACCAGTTTACCTTTTAGTGGGTGCAAGCAGGCGATCGATTATAGACAAGCGAAAATACTGCTGAATTAGAAAAAATATCATATTGAAAATAGTTAGTCTTGTTACACAGTCGACAATTAAATTAAAAATAGTTTGAAATAACTTGAAAAATGTTGAATTTGACAATTAGGGAAGGCATGAAGAGCTGTTAGAATACGACTAGTAGTGTCAGGACTTGACAAAAACACTATTACATCAGACATGGCTGTCGGGCTTTGATCCCTTCGCCTTTCCTTAGTGGAAAAGATTATAAAACCAAATAAAACTGACGGCCGTCAGTTGATATTGAGTGGCAATGTCTATTATTTTTTGTAATTATTTTAAATATTTGTATTAAAATAGTAAAGCGAAATGATGTTTGAGTGTGTACTGTGTGTGATTACGGGGTACTTCACGTTGAGTGGTAATGTGATTTGACATTGTGAGTGACTAAAACGGACACAATAACTGAAGGTCTGTAATCAATGCCTAAGTACTAAGGTACCTACTTCATAAGATTAGCAAGAAGTACAAAATATGCGAATGCTCACAACTTTAGGTTTTTGGCTTGTACTTCTAAATATTCACAGCAAAAGTTTAATTTTCCCGGTATAAAAATAGTTACGCTACCGGACATTGTGTGTCGCTTATGTTGCGAAAGCTTGATAGCTGATTGGCTGATTTACGAAACTTCCGTATGCCGAAGTAGTCACCAACAATAGTTTGACGTGTAGAACTATGAGTAGGAATGTGAGTAGCTTAAGCCTGTGGCACACTGAGCAAAGCTATTAAATTATTTTTTATAATTTTTTTTTTTTTAGTTGTAATTAGGGTCTCATACTTTGCAGGGGTGTTCGAACCAATATAGTGAACAAGCTCGTGAATTATCGTTAAAGGGTTTTGTGACACCCTGTATACCTAGTAATAGTTTTATGAGTAAAAGTTCATAAAATAGCGTTTTCAGACATTATTACCATCTTTTTAATGCTACTAAATCGTATAAGAGTAGCCATGCGATACACAGGATCTATCCATTTGCTTAAAAAATATTCGTACAGATATTTCTGGAGTACCTAGAGGACTCCTATGTATCTGACATCGACTTCTGTAGGTACGTGCTAAGTCATTCTACTGAAAATATTTTGCAGTTCACGTAACGGCCCATTGCTTTTCGCAAGTTGGTTTAGAAAATTCACTTGAATAAGAAATCTTACTTCCCTTTCGTTCCGGATTCAATAGGAGCCTTGGTAATCGGATTGATCTGGAAACCACGTAGGGTTCTTGGAATTTTGCGACAGACTTCGACGGGTTATATGGAAAAATAGAAGTTTATGCTTTGCATTGACTACACATTATATGTCCTTATACACTATTTTCCACGGCGCTTATCCCACGAGGGACCTCAAGGAGTGATTTAGGATAGTACATTTCAGGTACCTTAAATACACGTGTAAATGTAGAATACTTAAGCACCTCATATTGTGACATGATGTTATGTAAGTACCTACCTACCTACCTTCATGCGTGAGATTCTTAGAACGCCAAGAGATGTTCTAAAAATGTGGTTAAAGGTAACCTCATTCATAGCCTTGGTTATAATGTTAGCTTTTATAACATTATTGTCATGGTCACGCATTTATTCCTGAGGGTAACAATGGATTCAAGAATATTTAATTATTAATCAAAACGAAACACTATTAAACGAGCAATATTAGTAAATAATATTTACTAAATATATAAAATAATTTTAATGAAATTTGCTGTATGTGTAGGGTTTTTTTGACGAATAAAAAGGATCCAGTCAAATTATATTTCTGCGAAAACCGGCGTGTGAACATAGAGCGAAGCTTGGTCGCTTTTAATAAAAAGTACCTGGGTGATGGTATATAATATATCTATATACAGGGTGTCTCATTGAAATTGGTCAGTATGGGAAAGTCTACAGGAACATATAATAACTCTTGAAAGCGGTTTTGACTGTAGTGGAAATTGCTAAAGTTTTCCATTGTATCTCAATCGAAAATTGCCTGTGAGCTACGGTGACCCCCGTTCTTTACGCACTTATCTTGTTAGTACACGATTTCCCAAAAGGCACTTGCTTTTACCCCTACCCATTAGTTAGGATAAACCAATTAACCTCGTCCCAAAGGATAGACTTTGTTTACTCATGAGCCTATAACATAATAACTAATAATATGAATCTCTGAAGAAAAACAAGTCTGTTTAAATCTCAAGTAGAGCATGCTTTGTGTAGAATAAAGCATGAACCTAATACTAGTAGTAGTACTTATGTGAACTTTTCTGACGAAAATACTTTTAATATGTAGATGATGATGATATTCATGACAGGTTAGATGAGTTTTTATTTACATAGTTCCATATTTGCTCGTACACTGATTTATTATTAGTAATAACTACAACACAACACAGAAGCAGCAAAGTAAATTATTTTTATAACATAGTGGGATTGGGATTAAACTGTTATAATATTCTTCGTTCAACTATCCTTATGTCATCTGAAAAATAGACTACAGTCATTATTTTTTTCGCCATCCTGGAAACTTACAGGTAGCTCACTCCCTGTAGTACTATACTACTTGACTTTATGGTGTCATTTGCGAGTCTGTGTAAGCATACAAACTATTCGAGACTTTTCCGTCATGGAAGTCATGGAATCAAGCGAGGAATCACACTAAATGTACAACTTTTAACAAAGTCCCCAAAGTTTTTTCAGCGACTTCATTATTTTTGTGAATTGGCCTTCCTTATACGGCTTAAGAAAATTGAATTGAGTGCGGTGAATTTTTTTCTGCCCTTTGTCGACAAAAACTCAAACCCGATGAAGTTGGAATGGACAAGCAATTTTTATACCACTTTTGAACATCACGCTTGTATCTAGTTTTGCAGCACGTCAATTTCAGCAACAAAATTAAACCAACTATAATTTTTCTGAATATATTAAAATCGACACATCGCACACTTCGTGGAAGAAAGACGTAAATCCTATTAAGCGCATGCTCCACTTAGTCTAAGATCCGAACCTAAGTCGACCTTCACCGAGCTGATAATAGAATGAAACATATTTTATAATAAATTTAGTATATTAGAAAATATAATAAAAATGGGTTGGCTAAAAAAATCCTGGACAGGCTATATAAATATACATACATACATTTACATACATATATCACGTCTTTATCCCTTACGGGGTAGACAGAGCCTAAGGTAACAAAACCTTAAGGCCACGTTTAGCATGATTGTGGGCGTATAGGTGGAAAGGGGAATCAAAATAGTGATGGGTTGCTAGCCGCATCGCCTATTAGACGATTCCTAAGATTTTCGCCCATTCCCTCGATGGGCTTTTACCATCTGCGCGGGAAGAGAAACAACTGGTACATTCTATGTTTTTTCTTTACTCCCAGGCCAGCATGGAAGTTGGTATATTTATATATTAAATATATATATTTATATAGGTATCTATTGATTTATAAATATAATATATCTATAATAGAAAAGTTTAATGTAATACTATCATATTTAACAATAGAACATCTATGAAATAAATATATTTAAATATATATTTATTGACTTATATAAGAATACTAGTAAATAAGAATAGTCTGTTCAGGATTTTTTTAGCTAACCCATTTTTAATATATTTTCTAATATACTAATAGGCCGGGAGATAGTGACACAAATTACTGGGTCATTTGTACCAGTATGGCGGTTCTTCAGGGGTCCTAGTACGCAATGACAAACGCATTCGCGTCGGTATGGCGGGCTGTATGTAAGTCACACCGGAGAAGTATGGCATGACACTACCGCCTACTTCTTTTTTATGGACTATCGGAAAATACTAAAATGTTTGTGGAACAAATCGTTTGACACTCGTAATTTATCCGACGAGTTCGACTAACGCCCACGCGATTGGGCCGCCGGTACCAGCGCTATGACCATCATTTTTCTTTTTGTCATTGCGTACAGTCAAGGGCAAAGATATGTATACACCACAGAGTGTCAAAAAGCATGGTCATCTAAATGGTCATAAATTTGGCAACATATAAAAGTACATAAATTAGTATACATGATTTGAGAGATAACTATGTATACAACATTTGCAATAATAGGTCCTCATGTATTAGGCCATAAACTTAGAAACACCGTAAAGTTCAAAAATATGTATACACTATTTAACCATTAATTATGTATCTAATATGATAACCAAAAATATGTAAACAATCCAAAATTCTATTAACACAACTCTATTGTCAGGAGCTTATGAATGTATTTGCGTAACATCGAACTCTGTAATCTTAATGTAATCAGCCAGCCACTTGAAGCTTCAAGTCGTATACAACAACTGCTATTCCAAACTCTTTAACTGATAATTACTCTATTTATTTTAAATCATGTCATGTGCCCACAATCTTGCCAAATGTGGCCTGTAGGTTGTAGGTATCTGTTATCATAGACTCTGTCTACCCCGTAAGGGATAAAGGCGTGATTTGTGCATATGCATGTGCATGTGTCATGTGTCACTTTTGGATTTTTTAATTCCATTTGACTTACCGTTTCTTATGGTTTTTCTTGCGGCTTTTCATTAATTTTGAAGGAGAAAATGTATCGTTTAAGCGATCATTTAAAACATAGGATTGTTGCCTTATGCGAGGAAGGTATATCCGTGCCTGATATAGCTCTGCTGACGAATTAGGCATCACGGTAAGAAATATTAAACATGTTAATAATAACGTACTATAGAAAATATTACTCTCTAATCACTTTGTCTTAAGTTTAAGGAGTTATTTTCTTTATTATACAGTTACTTTAAGTATAGGTACTTTGACTTTTACTAAATAAAAAAAAATAGAAAATAGTGTAAATCGCCAATTACTGTATGATTTGATATTGTCGACACGGATGGCTCAGTGGTGAAGCAACCGCTTTCTGAGTCGAAGGTCCCGGGTTCGAAACCCGGCCATGGTAATGTTTGTGTGATCAACTCGAATATTTGTGCTTGGGTCATGGATGTTCTATATATTTAAGTATGTACACAAGCCTTCTTGAGTTTATGTATACATATTTCGATACGTTGGCTATATATTTATTTTTGTCCCTGAATGTACCTAGCGTTTTCATCTTCAATCAAAATCAACTAAATCTGAATCTGTAAAATCTGTTAAACATGCCGATTGATAACGTCGTGGTGACAGGTCAAAACATGCGACAAACATATGCAATGACAAGTCTGTACTGTTTTCGTGAATTGTCAAAACATACCTTACAAATTTGTTTCGTGTGACTAGGCCGTAAAGTTGATATTCGCAGATTACATTTTGTGTACATATTTTCGTGGCAATTACTGAATCTATATTTAATGACATAAGTATGACTATAATATTTTGCATTATTTGCAGGATACTAATAATGGAATTTTGATTGTATACAAGTTTTTGGACTTGCCAGGTACATATTTATGTTGCCAGTGTAGTTTGCATAATTATTCCCATTTGAATGAGTATATATCTTTTTAACTTTATATGATTACTTATTTTCTTTCACATTACTTGCATATATATCTTTGCCCTTGACTGTACTAACACCCCTGAAGAACCGCCATACTGGTACAAATGACCTAGTAATTTGTGTCACTATCTCCCGGCCTATAAATTTATTATAAAATATGTTTCATTCTATTATCAACCCGGTGAAGGTCGACTCAGGTTCGGATCTTCTACTAACTGTAGCGATGAAATTACTTATCTGGTTTTAATGGAGGAGGTGTATCAATCTATCCGTTTTTATCTATATCGTCGGGGATATTGCAATAACGCGTAACTAGCACTTGTAAATACTGCGTATCGGCACAACACAACACCCATAGGGAAAATCCGCGTAACTGGCATTGGTTAATACCGCGTATTTAACTAAATGTATCCGAATTAAGGTTTCCCGCCTACGAACGTAAAATCCTGATTAGAATATACCAGTTCAAACTAGTATAAAGTTGGTTGTTGTCTAGATACGCAGTATTTACTAGTGCTAGTTACGTGGTTCTGCACTATGGGTGTTGTGTAGATACGCAGTATTTACCAGTGCTAGTTACGCGGTATTGCACTATCCCCGACGATATCTATATATTTGAATAATTTTGGTTGTGAAACATTTGTGCAAGTCCAGGGACGGTTTAAACGGTGTGAAAACGTTTATAAAAAAAAACAGGGACGGGGCGAAGCCGCGGGCAATAGCTAGTTTATTATATAGTCCAAGGGGGAGGGAAGCGGGGGATTGTTCATGATTACATTTATTTATGGAGTATGACCACAATAGAGATACTTGATACCTGGTCAAAATTTTATATGAACTAAATCATTATAACAGACTGTAGATCTCACATTACTTGTACCTACCAGGGGCAAAAAAAAGTTTTTGCGGATGTTGTTTTGAAGATATCATTATAATCTATCTATATATTATGCAAAAATGAATTGTTGTTCATTGGTCTTGCTAAAACTCTGAAACGGCAGGACCAATTTGGCTAAACTTAAAGGATGAGAAAATAGTGAAATTTAGAAGAAAACAAACTAAAAAAGGGCAAAGAGGTTTCGTATCAATTTTATATATCTAGAAATGAATGAGAAACTCTCGAACTTCCAAAATGTTTTTTTTTTCGTAGCCGGGTTTGAGTTTTCGTAGGTTCTTAGTGACTTTCCTGAGCCTTCATTCTACCAACTGAAACTTTCTTTTTACGCCCGCGTTTTAATAAGCAAAGCGTAATGCCTTCCCTTTGACACTTTAAATGAAGATAAAATAACGCTTAAGTTACAAACTTCCTGTAAAACTTATTTTTAACGTACTTGCCTCTTAAGCCCTGTCACCACACCACCGAGTCCTTATTCTGTACTCGAATATCGTAATTTTTTTTTAGTTGCAATGCAAGCTAGGTACCAAAGTACTATGTAATCAATATACCCTTTTTTACAAGCTACCTACTTCTATTTTCTTTAAATTAAATCAAAGTGAACTTCATCTGAAATCGTCAAGAATACCTACTGAGACAGTAGAAAATCGCTTTGCTTGTTAAGACGGCAATTATGATTAAGATTAATTGATTTCGCAAGGCTATAATCATCTTACAGCTAATATTAACATTAGTTAAATTACTAATCAAGGCATTCTGATCACTCACCATGTCGTATGCATAAGCGAGAACTCTCATAGTGTACGCTGGCATGTTAAGAATTACAAAGACTGAGGAGACGATGAGCAACATCCTCGTAACTCTCTGCTGGGAGCGCGGGCAGCCCTGCAACCGGGCGGGCCGGGCGCGCGCGCCCTGTGCCGGCTCCTGTTCTGGCTTCATCAGGTGGTGCCGCGCGCGCTCCAACCGATACACGCCCACCATTATCCACGCGTTCAGGACTATGATCACACTCAGCGGCACCGTAAACGATACAGCAGTATCCACTAGATTGAATCTAGCGGCGTGTTCCATGTAATCAGTGTCTATATTGCAATCATTTTTGGTCGGTATCGCGAATCTTAGAATGGGAACATTCAAAAGCAGCGCCGAAGCTGCGATAGTGCTTATGATGTGCCTAGCGCGAGTGACGGAACAGACTGCGTTACGACGTAACGGATACAAAACTGCAACGAACCGTTCGACTGTGAAAGCTACTACTAACCACGCACTGAGGCAGCAAGTCACATACGACGTGTAGATAAAAAATTGGCAAAATCCTTTGCGATGAAATAATCCGTTCAACTCGACTGCATTTAGCCACGGCGGCAAAAGTTGAAATAAAAATACTGTATCAGAAAGCGCCAGTGCAGACAGATATTGGCTAGTGGACTGCAACCTCAACTTGCTACTATAAAAAACAAATACGGATACTAAGTTTCCGATTGTACCTAAAACGACAAGTAAAGGAGTGTAGTAAACGTTCAAAACAAATGCAACTTGTTCCGCGATAAAATCGAAAAGAGTTTGGTTTATAAACGTCGTATTATTATCTGCGTAAATTGAATAATTGGAAAAGTTAGCAGCTCCGTAACGCAACGGATGGTCGGACATGGCGCGGCGTGTGGACGCCGCGCCGCTCCGGCAACGACTGTCTCTAGCCTGTAGCCCGCTACCTTAAAACAAACGCTGCAAATATCTTAAGGGCCTGAAATCGGCTGTCTTAAACTTCAGGACGCTATTGCTATGCAAAGATTCCCATAATGTTACCAATATAACGGAGGAGTATTTTATTTAATATTTAAATTTCCGTTCACTGTAGCGGACCGTTCATAAGTATATTCGTTTTTATGATTTGAATTTTCTATCTACCTAAGACGTGTTAAAAAGTATTGTTTGTGGTAGGGCTAATTGTGTTTAATTAGGTGATGTAGATGAGAATCATTCGCTGATATATTTAGCGCTGAATTTCAGCAACCTGAAACTCGCTCACGTTACAAATTAGAAGATGCTAGTATCGTATATAATATCATATCGTGTAGTAGTAGAAAGCGTAAAAAATATTACGAATAAATCCTCTCGTGAACTTACATAACCGTTTTTAGCTAAAATATGATTTGTCAAAATGAAAGTTGGAACGAACGTAAATCAAGTTCATTACAAAAGATTGTGAATCTACCTAATTGGTGTGTTCCTCTAAGTACGAGTACGTAGACCATTTCATTTTGTTGCTTTCAACCCCGCGACACTTAGTCAAGTAAACCCTTCTACGCAAAGGCTCTACTTATAATTGCAGTCAGCGTCAAATAGTTCGTGACACCCAAAGTAGCCAGATAGTTCGCAACACGTCATTGTTACAGTTGAAATAAGGTCGTGTTGCTAACTTTTTGGCTACTTAGGGTGTCACGAACTATTTGAAGCTGACTGTACATAAACAGCAATTGAAAAGTTCTAGTTTTAGTAGCTACTTGACATGTTTACCCAAATAATTAGGCGATAATAAATTGGTAGGTGCATAATTTTATGTTGGCCTAAATTGCATGCGATCAAACCCAAACGTTAGCTTTACTAAGCGACCGGAAACATTTACCTTAGTTTTTGCGTTGAAAAAAATGTGTTTTAATTAAACTATCATGTTATTGACACAAAACGCTATGGGACGGCTGCTGTCTGTAAGATGCTCTACAAATAAGACCAAGCATAATATAAGCAAACGCACCTGAAAGCATTTTAGAAGCAGACATGCAGGCATGCGAGCAAGAAACCAAGAAAGCATGCCATGCAACCAATGCGTGGAAGGCGTTAAAATGAAAAATGTAGAACATTTATTATTTAGTCTCCTTAAAATTAATCTTCTCCTTAAGTTTAATATTTTCAATACGGCTTAACAATTTGTGATTAATGTTTATCTTTTATTTATCTGTCGGCGCTCCCAAAACTCGTCAAACATTTAAACTAATTTTGTTTTGGATTAGATTTCATGTTTTTCTTAATTTTATTTTTATTATTAAAGGAGTGTTACGGTGGTCGTCGCAAAGCTATACTTTACATGCCATGGAGAGCGAAAATAATGTAGGATTACAAAGGGTAGGCAGGGCCTCTATTCAGGAACCGCTCAAGCAGCATGATGTACGGCGCAAGGGGATTCTAAACGTGAGTTAAAGCTCGCAATGTCAAGGCAAATGCGATCTTTGGCGTCCTAATACAAAGCCAGCACTTTTGTAAAATTTATGAACTGAGTCATTTAAACTCCTGATGTTTCAAATTAATTTATTTACTTTATTGTCAGCAGGTTCAGAGAAAGGCCGCGGTACACTTGACGCGTTGCTCTGCACCACCTACTGCCGATCCCAACTATATCTGTCTAGGCAGTTGTCCCAGCTGCACCCTGAACTCACGATGCCGATGTTCTCAGGTAATTCAATAAAATAGGTCTTTGTAATTCATGTAAGTAGGTAAAGAATTTTACCGTTTGTTTGCACCTCCGTATTCGTTCAAGGAGTCGATGAGATTGTTGGACGTAAGCTACTTAGAGACTTTCTCCTGAATAAGATTTTTAATTCCGTGGAATTCTCACATTTTTTAGTGTTACTAGGCAAAAAATAAATCCCGAAAATTTTAATGAGATAAAACAAAAACTTGTAAATACAAAGCACAAATTTCTAACTATACATATAAAATTTGATGTGATAATATATCACTAATTAATACGTAGCTAGAATAATTTTGGATTTAACTTTTTGGACGTAATAAATGATTTTATGATTTTATGAGTAAAAAATAAATTGTCCCGGGTATCATTACGATGATTGACACATATCGCAAACCTTTGGACTAAAATTATAAAAGTGATTTAAGTTTCAATCGTCGTCTTGATAAGTTTGTAATTTACAATTTTATGGACAATACGGTCAAGTGCAAAAATAAGTATCGATATGAACTTCTCAAAAATATGTCCCACGTCCTTATTACGCCGGTGTAAGAGCGTATGGTACTTATTTTTGAAACTTTGCCTACATAGGTACTACATATTATTACACTTGACTGTACATAACATAACCGAAATAAAAAACCGTCAATTTTCATTCTTTTGCTAAGAAATTATTGAAGTCATTCGGCTTCTGACTTGATTGTTTGAATGTACTCGCTTTCCTGCTTTCGTGTCCTTGTTAAGTTTTTGTTTTTTTACGTTTTATGTTCTGTTTCGCAAAACAAGATGAAACCCCAACCAAGCCAAAAAAGCTTGAACCTATAAAAAAACATTTTTAACAAAAACTTATTATTGTTTCCAAAATAATAAAGAGATTTTAAATAAAAAATGTGTTTTGTCTATGAAAGGTAAAACATGACATGTCAAAATTCCACGGAATAAAAAAATCATAGTTTAGAAACCATCGATCTAAAGAAGCGTAAGATAAAAGAAATCTTTATCGTAATTAATGCCATGAAAACTATTCATTTATCAATAGTGAACAAAATGTACGCGCAATTTATGGCAATGTTCGCGCACTCCAGTTCCAGTGATGGACTCACTGCGGGGCACTAGCATGCTGTTCGCTTATTCAGTTTATTTCCGCTGACAGCGAAAGCATTTTTTATGTTCGCGAACATTTCTTGATTTCAAATATTTACATTTGGATAAATAAACGAATCCTAAAATCATAGAATTTGTACAAGCTATAGAAAGTCATCCAGTGCTGTAGGTTAGGATACAATCTTGCTAGTAATTTGTTTCTTCATTACGTCTCTGCAGACAGGGCCTAACCCAACAACGAGATTTTACTCCTCGCTTCTTTTTACAAACACTGCATAACCAGACACAAGCTGCGGCACAAAGCAATACGTGTTGTTCGTCTATGTTAAACGACTGAACTGAGGGCACAGAAGTTTCGAGATGAACATGTTGGAGTACGAAAGTGCTCCACCATGCGTTTACAAAAGTTACACTTAGCTTCGTCGGTGGCTGCTTTATATTATTACAAACAAGTGCTTACGTACATAGTAGGTATACATTGTACACCACTAGATAGGAAATATTCCAAACTCTAAACTAATACAGTTGTACCTCCTTTCCATTTAAATGAATGCTAGTTTAAATGCCTAGGGTGATAGCACCAGTGTTGAACACTTTAAGCTGACAAGTACCAGTAATAGACACTTAATTCTTAATTTATAGATAATATGGTTACACATTTCTTCTAAATAAGAGTTATAGTGCACTATTGGGTCCTTGTCAATTACTGGTGCCGTCACACTACGTTGGTTTCTGTTTTTTTCCAGTTAAATTACTTTGTTTGCCGTAGTTTTCGTGTTTAACAAAATATATTATCACAAAATACTGCTATCTATTCTCTTTCTTCGATATATTCTCAAATGGTCACGTGACAAAGCCCACAAAACTAACATTTTCTCATGAACTACATATAACTTTTTTCATGAACTCCAAACTGCCCTACGTTTTTTGCGTACAGTAAAATGAGTTAATCAAAGAATCGAGAATTTTACTTCCCGATTTTTGTATTTATTTTTACGGTTTACCCGTTAGAAATTATATTTCTAAATAATACTGTATGAAGAGATTGATGAATGTGGATGAAGCAAAAGAGGTATGTCAGGATCGAAGCAAGTAGAACAAAGTAGTCTCTGCTTGTGGGAAAGAGGCGTGACGGTATGTATTTATGTATGCATGTAATTCTAAAAACTAGAACGCATGGAAAAATCCGTAAAGCTATGGCCGGGAATCGAAACCGGATCCTCATCAATCCGTGATGCGTGCTTTTACCCCTACCTATACCATAGATTTACCTGGTACGGGTGATTTATGTGGTAGGTGATAGGTGTGCCGGGCTCGATTCCCGAATTATTATTTAGAAACTAGCCTTCCGTCCGCAGCTTCGCCCGCGATAAATTAATTTTCCCGTAGGAAAAGGTATTTTCCCGCGGTAAAAAGTAGCCTATGTCACTCAGTGATAATGTAGCTTTCTAACGGCAAAATAATTTTTGAAATCGGTCCAGTAGTTTTGGAGAGAGAAATTTTTCCTCTTTATAATATTAGTATAGAAATACAGTTAAAAGAAAAGGAACTATTTGGTTCACTGAACTTAAAGTTAGAGCTTTCGTTATACAAATAAAGCAAGCAATTTTTTCAACACTAATCATTTAATCTTAAGTAAGCCAACTGCCTTACACTTAATATCGTTCGTAGAGTAATTTATGTGACTGCGCGGTTCGCAACTTGGACGAAAACTTGCGAGTTTTTTATCGTGAGCCCTTTCCACCTAGAGCTCATTTTTAGATCGACCGGTCGATAATCACTTCTCTTTTCAAATGGTACTTGAGTAAAGGATACGAAGATATAGTTAAAGCTTTCAGGAATGGTCACTCTTAAGTTAAACCATAGATTAGATTAGATTTATTTATCACCCTTTTAAAAGTACAATTAAATGTCGAACATAAGTAATTCACAAAGGGATCGTCAATTGAAATAAAATAGTAATAATAATAATAATAATAATAATAACTGAAATCAAATTAAAACAAAATTGCAACAAACAAAAATAAAGCTTAATGAAATATGTCAAAGTAGATTCACAAAAGGATCGTCATGGGTACATAAAAATGAGAAAATAATAATAATTAAAATAAAACCTATTTTAAAATCAATTAAAAATGTCAAATAGTAAATATAAAATCACAAAATGTGAAAATATTGTTAGAACACTAAATAACAAAAATAATAATAAATGAGGTACTAGAATGGTACAAAATAATAATTATCACACATATAAACTCATTCAAAATTAAATGTCAAGTTTAGTGTCACTGTACTCTTGAACAGAGTACAGTGACAGATCCATCAGAAGTTTTTTAAGTCGGCGTCCAAACGTTGCATCCGAACGTTCACTTTTTAAGTCAGCGGGTAGATGTTCGTAGAACCTCGGGCCAACGACGCGCGGGTTCTTGTCAAGCAGCGCCAGCCGCCGCGGCACCGCTTGCAGTCGCCCGGTCTGCCGGGTTATTCTACCTGGGATATTGACGCGCTTGAACGAGTTTATATTTCGGCGTGTCATCATTAAAATGTCATATAAGTACTGAGAGTAATGCGTCATTATCCCAAGCTTTTTAAATAGCTCCCTGCATGAGTCCCTAGGCCTGACACCCGCCAATGTGCGCAGAGCCCGTTTCTGGATCTTAAACACTCTGTCGGAATTTGTTGAATTTCCCCACAAAATGTTGCCGTAGGTCAACAAAGAATGGAAGTTAGCGTGATAGATGGCAACTAGGGCTGTCCCAGAAATGAGTGGCTTAAGCTTGCGTAGGGCAAAGACAGCACTGCATAATTTTTCACAAAGCTTTTCCACATGTTGTTTCCAAGTCAGCCCAGTGTCCATCACAAATCCCAGAAACTTTCTCGTATTACACAGCGGCAGCGGAGTTTGCAGACGAGGGGTCTCAGCACTGTTTCTTGTTCTGAACAACATTACGTTGGACTTTGTGATGTTCATGATTAGTCCATTTGCCGCAAACCAATTTTGCAACTGATTGCACACGCCGCCCACCCTGTCTTCAAGCAGTAAATAACTACAAGCGCTCACTACAACCGTTGTGTCATCCGCAAATAATACTACAAGACCATTGGAAACAGAGGCGGCAAGATCATTGATAAAAAGCAAAAAGAGGGCATTTCCCAAGGCCGACCCTTGGGGAATGCCTATATTTACACTACCAGCATACAGAGTAAGAGTAGTAAATCTAGGTACCTACAATTTTACGAGATGATTGGGAGTAATCATTATTATAAACGTAATCTAAATAAAATAAATTAATTAGTTAGTAGTAATCGCTCGTAAGTTTGCGCATTGAACAAATTAGATGAAGCTGACGACCTTATCACACATAAATATTCTGCGATGCACCCATAATTTACCTTACCTTACCTATGTTAGACTTTTAACCATTCCATTTTCTGCCATCAAACTGTAATTTGACAGTGGTGTGTTATTAGTATTTCTGTCCTGCTTTCGTTTTAGTAATAAAAAAACAGCAGGTGACTTTCTTTGTTAAACAAAATATAAGACTTCTTATTCATTTAAAGTTGTTATTAATAATATTGAAAAATACTAAACAACATCTAAAACACAAATGTTGGTGTTCGAAATCTGCCGTTGTTTCTTCATTATTAGTGGCTTCATACTTCCTTATCTGAAAAGATAATTCCCATCACTCCATCGGTGCAACTTTGTGGGGACCTGTCCTTATAATCGTCCTTTAAATTAAACGCGTTATCGTCTTATTTCACGGCGCTCTGAAAGTCAATTATAAGTTTAAATCCGGTCCACTGTGACAACTCAATTTAATCATTTTGTTTTAAAACCCTACCCTTCATAAATGCTTATTTCAATTAAATACTGTAACTATCCGACGACATCAGTAGGAACAGTAAACGATTAAATCTTCTTTTGTTTCTTTGGTTACGAGAGCATTTTCTAAACTATTTGACTTGTTCTGTATCGGAGGTAAGCATGAGATTTGAATGTTGTGTTACCGTAGAAATCACGGCGCGATTCCAAACGGCTCGCACCGAGGTGAGGCAGCTGCTGCTCCAGTATCTGCTGCCGTGGCTCGTCAACATCGAGCTGGTTGACCCCAACGTGCCCCCGGCCAACCCTCTCTCCTACATCCAGGTATCCACCAACAAACATTCGTCTTATGGTACTGCGAGTGCGCCAAGCAAACGCGAAGTACTAAATATATCATTTCCAGGACTAAATTGTACTAATACCTTAATAGTAAGACTTATTTTCATCAGGGCCTTTATATTAACTTTAAGAGTATTATCATACCGCAGTGGACAAGGGGCTCGATAATACCTGAGCACATTTTAACACCCTTAACAATACAGTCAGGTATACCTGTGTACCTTTTTACACCCAGTACACCCACTAAAGGATTAGTTTAAGCAAATCCCTCTTAACGCACTGCGTCCGTTATGTACAGAACCCACCATCCTAATTTCATGTATTTAGAGTTAGCTGTTTCAGTCATCATCAGACATAACAAAGCGTAATAAAATAGAATTATGATCATGTGCATGTTTGTCAGCACCTAGAACACTCTAATATCAGATACGTCTGCTAATTTTTTGTGTTCATTAACAACTAAATACAAAAGATTTTTTAATATTTTGCGCTACTGTCATACAAACCTTTTGACACATGTAGAGTTGCCAATAACAACATTTTAGACGCCAGACAAAAACCTAAACAATCACGGACTTTTAGATTTTTTCCTCGGAAGGCTATTAAAGTATAAACCTGAATTTTGTCTGTATACTTTTTGTAAAGACCCCGCACTAAAGCCCCCGAGTTCCCTTCAAACTCGGACAAATCCGGGGAAACGGGGGACGGATGGCAATCCTATACTAATGCCATTTGGCGATATTTTATAAATACTATGCTTCCATGCTGGTCTAGGAGCAAAGGAAAAACATAGAATGTATCAGTTGCTTCTCTACCCGCGCAGATGGTAAAAGCCCATCGAGGGAATGGGTGAAATTCTTAGGAATCATGTTATAGGCGATGCGGCTAGCAACCCATCACTATTTTGATTCCTTTTTCCAGCTATACGCCTACAATCTTGCTAAATGTGGCCTTTAGGTTTTGTTACCTCAGGCTCTGTCTACCCCGTAAGGAATAAAGACTTGATTTGTGTATGTATGTGTATGTATGTTATAAATACTGTTGTGATTATATTTGCCTGCAGTATTACGCGTCTGAAGCGGGCCGCAGCGGCAGGCGCGAGGGCCTGGGTTCCGCAGAGGCAACCGAAATGGTTCTCAACAATCTCTTTTACATCACAGCTAAAGTAAGCTATTTTATTTTTCTTATAAGTTTGTGTACCTGCTAGTAATGATAATAATGATGTATCATGAAACCTCGTCGTGAAACCACGACGGCTATCGATATTCTCAATTATGGTTCTGAAGAAAATAGTATATTTTCTTAATCATACTCTTTTAAGTATAATTTATTGAACACTATCGACCTTTATATCTATATATAAAAATTCAAAGTCCTGACTGACTGACTGACTGACTGACTGACTGACTGACTGACTTAACTATATATCAACGCACAGCCCAAACCACTAGACTTAGAGACTTGAAATTTTGCACATAGATACCTTATAGATACCTTTTACCTTATACAATGTAGGCATCCACTAAGGAAGGATTTTTGGAAATTCCCAGGGGATAAGGAAAAAACGGGAATTATATATTCGATTCCGAGTGACGCTATCTCAGTAACTATAAAAACTAGACTCTTCAAAATTGATACAAAAGTAGGTGGTTACAAAACTAAGAAACTAAAATCAGGATTTTTGGAAATTCTCACGGGATAAGGAAAAAACCGGGATTTATATATTCAGTTTAACGAAATCCTATGAACTATAATTACTAGACTCTTCAAATTTGGCATAGAAGTAGGTGATTATAATAGTAAAATAATGTTTTAATGATATTTGGAAATTCCCACGGGATAAGGAAAAAAACGGGATTTATATATTCAGTTCTACGGGATCGATTTTTCGTTTTACTGGTCGTATAAAACTGAAATTTGGCCTTCAAGTTCCCTTGGGGAGTGTAGGGGAGCACTACACTTCCCACGGGAACGGGAAAAACGAGACTTTTCGTTTTACTGGTTGCAGAAAGCTGAAATTCGGCACATAGGTTGCTTCGGAAGTGTAGACGAGCATTAAGAGAGTACTTTCCAAAATTCCCACGGGAACGGGAAAAAACTGGATTTTTCGGTTTACTGGTCGTAGAAAGCTGAAATTTGGCAAGTGGGTTCCTTGGGGAGTGTAGGGGAGCATTATGAGATAATTTCCCAAAATTCTTCTTCTTCGTTCCCGTAAGAATTTCGGGAAATGCTCTATTTGGCGAAATTCTTACGGGAACGGGAAGCGGGGGAAAGTTGAAATTTGTCACGTCGGTTTATTCGGGAATGTAGGGGAACACTAAGAAAGGATTTTCCGAAACGCCCACAGGGACGGGAAAAAACGGGATTTTACGTTTCCAGACGAAACAGCGGAAGAAAGAGACTTAACATTTATAACGTGTGTTTCTTTAAAGGCTTTAAGTGTATTCCGAAAGCGCTTCCCAAAATTTCCACGGGAACGGAAAAAAACTTATTTTTTCGTTTTACATCTTAGCGCGTACGAAGTCGCGGGCAAAAGCTATTTAGGATATATTTTAGGACAGCCCTATAGGTTAGGTTAGGTTTGTTTTATAAAAATCCTGCAATATTTACAGTTTCAGAAAAATTAAGGCAGCGGGACAATGCGGGGGCTTGCTTCCATGCTTGCTTGAGTCCTTGCTTTGCATGCTTGATTGCATGCATGCTTGCATGCTTGCTTGCTTGCATGCATGCTTGCGTGCTTACTTGCATGCATGCTTGCTTGCACGCTTGCTTGCATGCTTGCTTGCCTGCTTGCATGCCTGCTTGCATGCCTGATTGCATGCCTGCTTGCATGCTTGCTTGCATGTCTGCTTGCATACTTACATGCTTGCATGCATGCTTGAAAGCTTGCAGGTTTGGTTGCTCGCTTGCTTGATTGCTTCATGTTCAGGTTCATGCATTCTCGCTGAGTGCTTGCTTGCATGCTTGCTTGCATGCTTGCTTGCATGCTTGCTTACCTGCTTTCATGCCTGCTTGCATACTTACATGCTTGCATGCTTACTTGAAAGCTTGCAGGTTCGCTTGCTCGCTTGCTTGATCGCTTGCTCGCTTGCTTGATTGCTTGTTTCTTTGAAATGCTCATGGTTCACGCGTGCGAAGCCGCGGGCAAAAGCTAGTAAAGTATAATTTAGAAAAAAACAGTCGTAAGTATACTATTCTTAAATTCTACGGGACCTTAAATATCACTGTAAATAGGGGGCTTTACGCCCGCGCCCCTTGAACGTTGGTTGAGAGCTAAATTCATTAATAAATCCCTTGTTGACATTCGTGATTTTCACCTTTCTCGTTGCTGATGAACAGATAGGTAATGAGAAATTTGTATAATTGACTTGATTAAGACCAGTGTATTAATTATTGTAACTTGAAAACCAACCTGCGCTCGCTAGTTAGATATGGATTAAATTAAAATAGGTATGTATATACGTTAATTATTGTATTAAAATGAGTTAGCAATGAGCTGTTAATGAATTTAAAACTGTAGTACCTGGATGACAGAGCTTGGCTCGGTATTTTTTTTGGTACGTTTTCTAATAATGAAACCTAGCTAGATCGATTTATTTTTGAACATCATTAATTTTACATTGGCGAAATCATCGCATCGATCGATAGGGCCATAAAAAAAATTAAAACTAAAACAATATTTTCGCAGTTTTCGGACCAACACCCAAAAGAAATTGAAGAACTATGGTCAACATTGTGCGCTTGTTGGCCTAATAACTTAAAGGTGATCATAAGATACCTGGTAATAGTATCAGGAATGGCGCCAAATGAGCTTTTACCATATGTGAGTATGATGTGATTTAATCTAAGTTTAAAATTAAAACTTTTCAGCTTATCAATCAACTTGGTAATTGTTAACGAAATTTGACTTTTGTCTTAATAAAATGCGAACGTCAATAACAAATCTATCTGTTATCAGGCTAAACGAGTAGTGCTGTACTTGGCACGCTCCCGCCCAGAGAGGCTGCTTGATGAGATGATGACCGAACTGCAAACCGTAGAGACACTCAACTGTCTGATCGAGCGAACGGAAACACCGCCATTCTATAGACTCACTTCCATGAGGAAAGCTACCTCAGGGCACAGTGACGGGCCAGGTACAGGATCTCAGGTATGTACCGACATCAAAACAACAGTCATCTGTTACATCGAATGAGGGAAAAATACAGCTGACTTAATAAATAATTAAGTAAGTAAGTGAAAAGTGCTCATTTATAAAAGATATGCAAAAGGTTACAATGTGTTTTTTCGGCAGCCTCCACAGAGTCTGTGTCTTACTTTGATTTATTACTATCTGATATTTAGAAAGTATTTTCTATAGGACGCTACAGGCCGAACCGGAGAACTAGCGCCTGTAGAAAAGGGAACAATCCATACAAAGAGGCACAGCGGCGAAGACCCTACTAAAGCAAGGTAAAGTACATCCAAATACAAGCATGTATGTAAACTGTGTGACCGCATTTTTTATATCATGCCGTCCATCTTTCTATATTGACGTAATAAAGGAGTTAACTAGAGGTTTACATGTAGGAGTCATCTGTGGGACTACTGCACCGATTTGACAAATCAGCTTTTTACATTAGACTACTTTTTATCCCGGGAAAGTGATAAATAAGTAGTTATCCGCAATAAGTAGCAGGCAGCAGCTAGCAAATCACCTTTTAGCGTGGATTTATATTTCACTAGCTGTTGCCCGCGGCTTCGCCCCCGTTTTTTTTCTTCTTTCTTTTTTTACCGTTTAAACCTTCCCTGGGCTTCCACGAATATTTCAAGACTAAAATTAGACAAATCAGTTCAGCCGTTCTCGAGTTTTAGCGAGACTAACGAACAGCAATTCATTTTTATTTATATAGATTCCACTACCTGCGAAAGTAGGATAATGCATCTTCAGTATAATAGAGTAAATGTATCAATGTACCTTAGGCTTAACGCTGACATATCTATATACATATAAAATAACGTAAATATATTTTATATTTACCATAATAGTTACGCCATAACATTGTATAGCTGGTAACTTGACGCGCAAATGATTGAATATTGACTTTCTTACTTAACATATAGGATGTTCTATTTCAAAACGATTTATTTTTATATATTAATCTAAATGTATGTCACGAAATGTTTATGCTATAATTACGTTAACATTTAAATTCGTTAATAAATATGTAACTGTTACGGCATTACACTTAGTCAATAGTATTCAGAGTTCTCACTCACGTGAAAAATGACAGAATGCGTTTTACTCGCTCTCGCGATTAAGCGCACACCGGAACGCAGTATGTACTTTAAATAGATTTCAGTGAGTAGCCGTGAATTTATTTAAGTGCTTGCAGCTTTTTTACGTATTTGATTAAGTTTTGAACAATTTTCATAGCTTTTTATCTCATCAAATATTAATTACTTAACCCGCCTACGTATCAAGGACTATTTCCGGCACTAAAATTCACGAATAGTCGACAGGACGCGGGGCGTGTTAAACAGAAATAATATGGAAAAAGATACTTAACTGTTTTTTTTACTTAAGGTAATTTCCACACCCTCATATTTACATTCATGCACTCATAATTTTATTCATCCTTAAGTAGCGGCCCCTGATTTTCGACGCCATTTAATGGGTTTCAAATTCATATCCGCGCCGTTATGCGGATTTGCTGTAGTGGGGCAGCAGCCCCAAGCCGCTTATTGTGAGAAGAGGCTTCTTCCAGTGTTTAATGGGACGATCTTAACAAGCGGAATGATGATTTAAAGTTAAATCCGTGTGTAATAACTACTACGTGAATTTCATTCATCGTATGACATATTATATTATAGTAATTGAGCTTTTTAATCGACCTGTAGAACAGGGATAAGTCACATCGGGGACAGCGATAAATCATATGAACGGGTGTGTCCGTCGCGTAAGTGATTGGCCTCTGGCGCTTGTCAACTTAATAAACACGCCGAAAACAACCGGTACGGCCCTACGCCTCTCCACCTGTACATCGAAATAATGAGATTTAGCGCAACCCCCACAGTCCTATAAATTACGCCGATAAAATAAATTTAGGTTTGATTTCCGAACCACTGGTTATACGTTTTAAAATGTTTTATTTTATCAAAATGATGTCTGATTTTGGGCAACCTTTTACATAGTTTTAAAATTAGATTTTAGCTACAAAAATAAAACCTAAAAAATAGCAGAGGATTTGATGAAGCCACCTCGAAGCTTTACTAAACGAGACCACCAGTTCTTTTGAGGGCAGCGTTCGTTCGTTAGAGCCCATTGTACCTATGCTACACTAATAAGTAAGTCCTGAAATTATTTTTTAGCAGTTATGATTCCTTACTTGTGTGCCAAATTTCAAGATCAGTAATTATAGTTACGGAGACGCCTTTGCAGCGGACTTATAAACCCCATTTATTCCTTATCCCAAGGGAATTTCTAAAAAGGTCATGCGAACCTCTCTAAAGTTTAGAAACCTTCAAAATGCGGTACTAATATAATACGGTGAATTTCGAGACATTCCAACTTTAAAGAGTATTTTGCTTTGTACCAAGCTTTTATGTGAATTCAACCTTTTTTGAACAAAATCGGATTGAGTTTTCAAACATGACGGTGCCAAAATAAAATGTTATTTACATCAATAGCACTATGGAGTATTGAGCAATACAACTTTCTACCCCTTTTTAACCCGTTAGCAGATGAATTTCAAGAAAATACGAGACACGTCTTCCGTCAATTCTGTTGAAGAATGTTTATGCAAAATTTGAAATAGATCGGACCAAGGAATCACGTTGTCCCATACAAACTTAGCCCTCCTTTTTCACCCCCTTAGAGGTAGATTTCAGAAAATCCTTTCTTATCAGATGCCTACGTAATACAAAGAACACACCCTTCTAGGTTCAGGTCTCTACAATCAGCAGACAACCCATTTTATATAAATAAATAGAATAGATAACAGGATAATCATGCTGTTAAAATATTCTTATCCGCATTTGAATCCAATTCCCATTCCCATTACACAGACCACTATGGTACTGACGCCTGTCACTAGACGTTTTTGTTAACGTCCGCTGGGAATTCAGACAGACCTTACTATTCTGAAACTTCATCTTATTCTATCTTATAGAAAAAAATGTAACTAAAAAGTATTAGTGTGTTTTAAGCTTATAACGTATTTTTCATGTTAATTCGCCAATTACATCTAATTAGTATTGCGTAAATAATATAAGAAGAAGAAGAAATACAATATGCATAAGGTTAGAATCTTGAGTGCAGCAAGGGATTCGAAGACACGAGATTCATAAAACTTTCGTCTCGTGTGACATACAATTTTTCATCTCAGCAGCAAGAACATTTTCTCAAAATTCAATTAGGCAAATTTAACCAATTTGTTTGTATTGTAGTGAATAATGTACAAGAAGTATGTATTCGGATTTGTAAATTTTTTAGTATGCTCCAATTCGAAAACCACATACACGTACACATACACAAATCACGTCTATATCCCTCACGGGGTAGACAGAGCCTGAGGTAACAAAACCTAAAGGCCACGTTTAGCATTATTGTAGGCGTATAGGTGGACAACTCCTCTAACAAAGTACAACTTTACTGGACACATTTTGATTCCAAATTTAAAATGACAAGCTATCCAGGATGTTCGACCTTCTGGCTCCTTTTCACTAATAAAGGCGACATTTCATAGCATTTTTAAGAAAAGTAAATTACCTAACATTTGTAAAATAATGTTGCACAACATAACCTCCGTAAAATAATGTTGTCATATTAAATTGTTGTGTGCAGTGGCGGCAAGACGGGCGAGCAGGCAGGCCCGCGTGGCGCCGACAAGCGCGCGTCCGCGCCGCCGTGCGCCACGCCGCCGGCCGAGGACGAGCCGCCGCTGTCCGATGGCGACACCACCCCTGTTAGTAACATTTCTCACTTCAAAATACTTTCCCGTTACTTTATTTTTTATAAAAAATAAATGAGTTTTATTCGCTATGCCACTCAACGACTAACCATTCGATATAGATATTGGTATTAATATCGTCTTGCCCAACTCCAGCCTCTAGCTAACGATTTATTATCTCCAGTAATCATCGTCGTGGCTTATATTGAACTAATTCTATGATATTTTCATTGAATAATTGTGTTATTCCTGCATGGTATACTTCCTTAGATAAGAGTTAAAATTGTGCAGTGATCATGATTCCCTTGTAGACGGGGCTTTGTCCCGAGCTGGGTGCGGGCACGCCAGCGGCGGGCAGCGCACCGGCTACGCCCCAAGACCCGCGACTGGACGTGCCGCAACCGCGCCCGCTGCCCATGCCCGAGTACGGCGGCTTCTTCGCACTGCTCACCGAGTACCTGCCAGACAGCAGCCAGCCTATCTCTGGCTTCCATAGGTACGTAAAATAAGATCTTCTATTGTTTTTCCAGACAATCTTTCCAGCCCGTTCCGCCGTCTAATCAGTTACAGTTTTCCGTCGATAGTTTCTATAACGATACAGCAGGATTTTCCGATATTTTTTTTGTAATCTGCTTCTAAAGTAAGGTTTATATTTTGGTTTAAACTTCCATGCTGGTCTGGGAGTAAAGAAAAAACATAGAATGTACCAGTTGCTTCTCTTCCCGCGCAGATGGTAAAAGCCCATCGAGGGAATGGGCGAAAATCTTAGGAATCGTATAATAGGCGATGCGGCTAACAACCCATCACTATTTTGATTCCCCTTTCCACCTATACGCCCACAATCATGCTAAACGTGGCCTTAAGGTTTTGTTACCTTAGGCTCTGTCTACCCCGTAAGGGATAAAGACGTGATATATGTAAAAAAAAATTTTTGGTAAATAATGCTTAAAGCTGTCACGCACTAGCATTTTTGTTTTGCTAATATTTTTTTGTTTCTATAGTACGAGTACTGCATACTTTGCTTATAGAATAAATGTACTAGCCTTCCGTCCGCAGCTTCGCCCGTGATAAATTAATTTTCCCGTAGGAAAAGGTGTTTTCCCCCGGTAAAAAGTAGCCTATGTCACTCAGTGATAATGTAGCTTTCTAACGGCAAAAGAATTTTTGAAATCGGTCCAGTAGTTTCGGAGCCTATTCAATGCAAACAAACAAACAAACACTAAAATTTTTCCTCTTTATAATATTAGTATAGATAAACAAATTAATAATCTTGGATCCCAAGTAATAATGAACCCCTTTTATGCAATATTTATTTGTGAATATTTCATCGTTAATTCTATTATTCTAGCTTGAAACTCCCCCAATTTGTAAGTCAAGTATGGTAAATGTAAATGTGGCGTGAGGAGCGTGAATGTCAACCATCTATCATTATGTAAGACAAACACTCTACCTCTAACAAAGTCCACCGGGGAATCGCAGAATAATTAATACTATAGTTTGCACATCGAGATTACTATTGCGGTTATTAGAAGCGACCCAATTTCTGAGCTAAGTATATTTAAGCTCGGCATATGTATTGCATGTATCACAACTAATTTAAGTACATAATTCGATTTCATTCATTGTAGACATATTATAAAGAATAGAGGTCAACAGTTTCTTCGGTAAAATTAAAATATATAGGAGTCGCTTAACATTAAACTCGGATAAATCCAATTCATTTTTTTTATGTTATCTTTTTTAAGATTCAAACTATAAATAAAAACAGAATTGGATTTATCCTAATTTGAAGTTAAACGATTCATATATTTGTTTGTTTCAATGTGTGTTTGTACTGTCTTATTTATAGTTGAGTTTTAAAAGTAAAATCGAAAAGTAAAATAGAGGTATAGTACATTACTGAAGAGACCAGTAAGTAAACCACACTGCACGAGTTTGTTTGAAATCCGAGCCGTAGTATTTCACTTAATGTTTGAAGCTTGTATAGTGCTTTTCTCAAACATAAAACAAAAAACTACAATGACATAATGTAACTAACATTAATATTAAAATTAAAACTGCATGACAACGACGAAGTATTATTTAATTAATTTGATGCGTTCTGGCCCCTATTTCACCAAACTGACAATTGTCATGTGAAAATTGGAAATGCAAGGCGTAGTCAATATGAAGCCTACCGGCGTAAATGCTGGTCGAGTTTGTAATGGTAAACAGAAATGTCACTTGTCACCGACTATTGTTATGTTCGTAAAATAAGCGCCTGGTAAAAAAAATGATTTTGTTTTATTTTACCGATAAAACTCAAGTGGCCGTTATTTTATTTTGAGTATAATATTAATTCGTTATATTCCAATTTTGAAATTAAATCATACAGAAAGGCCGTAAAAGAGCAGTCAAGTTATATAATTAGCTGAAAATTAATATTCTGATGTGAAGGGGTAACCTTTCGCCAAAAATCCCGCGAGATTTCGTTGGCCAAATTACATTCAAGTTTAAGGGTAGGATCGTAATTTTGATAAAGGTGATTTCGTTGAGGGTTATTTATTTATTACTAAATTTGGGACCTACACATTACATTTACATTTACATTACACTTAAGTACTTAATATGACTTTCTTATTAGTTGCTATTTTTGTGGAAGAATTGTTGGAATTATTAAAATTAAGTTAAAAGTGTTACCACGGAAATTCAAAAGTTAACTATTAAAAGGGTGCTTTCATAGGTCCGTCATGGCGGCTTTTGAAAATGCTAAGTAACATTTAAATCATTATTAAGAATCTACAATATTGCGCTGTACACATCACCATACCCTCAATGATAAGATAATAAATCCTTTTCAGGTGCATGTATTTGTATTTTAATGATTGCTCAATACTGTCGATATTATTCTTACCTATTTTAGTGTATTTAGGTTCAGTCAATAATGAACTTCTGAAATTGGAATCAAACAGATTTTTTTTATTCCCCCCAGACAAACAAAATCTACAATAAAATTTTCAAATTATTAGATAAAAGGTCGCTATTAGCGGGTGTTCGTCATGCAACATTGAAGACTAGTGTAAGTTTTGAGAATTCCCAAGAAATTTTTGTTTACTTTCATTACATAGGAATTCAGTAAAATCCCGGAATTTCAATTGTCTCGTTTGTGTTTCATATGAGTTCAGCCGTAAGTAAAGGTCTTTCTAAATTAACAGTGTTGTTAGCGCTAAACTTGGCGTAGTTGTCAAAATATTAGCGTGTAACTCGCAAAGGCAACGCCAATTGAGATAGCTTGAACATGACGTGTATAAAGAAAGAAAGAAAGAAAGAAAGAAGACATTTATTCCTTTTTGCAAGACACACATATAAAAGAGAATATACACAATTTTATAGAAAATAATCAAGACAATAAAAATAGATCATGAGCGTTGTGTGTGTCTTCGCAAAAGTGAAACGGTCGCTGGCTCAGCATTACGCTGAGGCGTTAGACACCTGCAGCACTGATTTTCAGCCAGAACCGTGACTCACGAAACGATACACAGATAAAATATACTAAATAATCCATAAACTTTTACGTAAACAAATAGGAGAAATAAATGGTAAAATAGATAGAACCCGACTTATGTGTAACTAAAAAAACATAAATTAATTAAATAGTTTACAATAAACAAAAAATTAAAAAAGGACGGAAAACTAAATTGTTCAAAAACAACAGGCTGGCATATCAATGTGCAAAGTGCTGGAGGACTATTGTAAGGATTTTTGGAGCGTCAATAAGTGATTGTATGTGGCAGATGCAACGTGGCCGTGATGCTGCTGTGCGACGTGGTGCTGGACGGCGTGGAGCTGGACTGGTCCATCCATGTGCCGCTCATGCTACACATCGTCTTCCTTGGCATGGACCACACCAGGTCAGTGGGCATAGCTACAGCTCATCTACATTTGTATGTTTCTGAGCTATTTGCGCTGTTTTGCTCAAACTGATGCTGATAATATTGGCATTACGTACTTAGTTTAAGACGCATCCAAGCATCGATGAACTTGAACGGCGCCACTCTACACGCAAATTTTAGCTTTGTCTAGAATTAAAGAGAATAGATGATGTACGCGGCATGACGCGTTGTACAGTCGAGTGTAATAATATGTATCTAGTCAAAGTTTCAAAAATAAGTATCATACGTTCTTACATATTTTTGAGAAGTTCCTATAGATACTTATTTTTGCACTTGACCGTAAATGTCTTAACTTATAGAAAAACAAACTTAAATAGTTGTCAGCTCCTTAACAGTTTTTCTGCTAATTCCACACAAGTAGGTAACACGTAGGTAATTGGCCTTCAATATCGTAGTAGTGCAATGTAACGTTTGACCGAACTTTGCAGATGGATCGTTCACCAGCACTGCCGGCAGCTGCTGCTGAACCTGCTGGTGGCGGTGGCGGCGCACCACGACCACCTCACGGTGGCGCGCGTGCTGCTGGCCAGTCGCTCCGCGCAGCTGGGGCTCGGCGTGCCGCCCGCGCTGCCCCTCGTGCCTCACAATTTCACCGGTACACATATTTACCTACAACTATCACACTCCTTCTGCTGTAGCTTTTCACCATTTTAACAATAGACTAGTTGACTACATTTGAAAACTTGGCTAATTATATCTTTTTATCGGAAAAAAAAAATATTTTAAAGAAAAAACATTATTTACTTTACGTATTTAGTATTAAAAAATATATATAAATATTTATAAAAAAAAACAACTTAAATTTCCTTCCAAAACGCTGAATAGTGTCATGGAGTCTTGAATGACGTCACGGTCTTCCAAAGAAAACTGTTTACGTATATAAAGTTATTATAAGTGCTCTCTAAACATGAATTCCTGGTATTAAGAGTATTGTATAGTGCCCCAGTGTAAAAGCACAAGCCTAAAAACGCCAGACAAAGGAGGAGGATTGTTTATCATTATCAATATTAACTAACAGAATAATGCACCGTATAGAACAAAGTTTTGTGTCACGGTTAAGCTGCACATACCCGTAGCTTACGGCGGCGTCACCATATATGAAGCTCATGAGGATCGAAAATTTATTAATTTATATCACTTGTTTGTTTATACTTCGTAATTCTAACCTCAAAATATGTCAAAACAATAGGTCTAAGAACTATACGTACATAATCGAAAATAGCTTATAAAACTGACATATTGCTATTTAAGCTTTCAATAAATATTGTATATGATAAATTCGTGATTTGTATCAAAACATGAATTTATTGAATGACATAATAACAAGTAACAGCCGTAACCCGGGTAACAAAGTATAGAGATAAAAAGGTGAAATGGTGAAGTGAAGGTATATATCAGGTCTCCCCCGTTAATCAGCCGGAGGGACCCTGGCGGCGGGCAGCATCTGGTCGGCATGGCGGCGCCAGCTCTCGCCCCCGTCCGTGGTCACGCGGTAGTGCAGGCGGCCCAGCCTCTCCGTCACGAAACCGAACTCCCATTTCTTGTTTGGGTGCAAGTAGTGGCGCACTTGTACTCTGTCTCCTTCTGAGAAAACTTTTCTGATGGCTAAGTTGCCGTAATCTATTGTTGCACGAGGGAAGTTTTCTCCTAGCATGACACGGAGTGTGGTCCGAATATCTCTTCCGAACATTAACTGATACGCACTGTGACCGGATTGATTTGGGGTCCTCCTTAACTGTGTTTTAATCAGGTGTAATTTATCATACAGAGTACCAGAATTTGACGTCATGCTGCTTAGAGCTTTCTTTACTGTTTGTACGCAATGTTCTGCTTGCCCATTCGAAGCAGGATGGTAAGGAGCGGATGTTCTGTGTAAAATGCCGTTATTCTTTAGGAATGGTTCGAACTCGTTTGAAGTCAGTTGAGGAGTGTCTTTTCAAAAGGGCTTATTTCCACTTTCAACTTTTTTTTAACTATGAATGTAGTTTTGCTACAAGTAGAGAAATACATATATACTTTGAGTTTCAAGTTCTAATAAGTCTTCTTGTCCTCAAAAAAAACTAATTCAAAAATCAAAGTCCGGATCAAAAGGCTAACGAATACTATAAGTATGAAATTCAAGAAAGCAAATTACCTAAAACAATATTAAAACAAAGGAAAAGGATTCCAATGCAAATTGATACAGCATATAATACAACTCGGCCTCTTTCAGCGAATAAAAAAAAGGATGTAGAAAATTTGCTTAAAAAACAGTTTGGAGACGACTGGGTTAGGTTACCGGAGCTGGTTTGGTATAGAACCGTATTAGATAAATGTAATCTATCAGCAGAAGAAAATCGAGACGAAGTCGAATGCGACTGTTGCGAAGATGATGCAGAAGAAGTTCACGTGTAAATGTATTCTGCTTAAACCTAAGTTAGCTATTTGCTGTAGTAGTTGTTAAGTGTTAATTTCACAATAAAAATGTATCTGTTTCAAAAGAGTTTATTTCTGTGATGTACAAATCAAAAAGGTTTATTTCTCACAAGGCCGCAACAAAACGGCTTAATTCCAAAAGTTCGCATCAAAAGGACTTAACTCTGAAAAAGATATGTTAATTAACATAATTAGGTAAGTAGATTAAGCAATGTATGTAGTGCCATAACATTTATAGCAACTTAATTTAATATAATATCCAGAAAAAAGCAATTATTTCGAAATGGAAACCGTGGATTTATGTTTTTCCCAATTTCCCAAAAAAAGTTCAAAGTGGAAATAAGCCCTTTTGAAAAGACACTCCTCAGTTGGCGTCCGTTATCAGAAACTAAGATATGTGGGAATCCAAATATCCTGAAGATTTCTTTGAGTTTGCTGATGCACCAAGAGCTCGTTGTGGTCTTGGTTGGTATAATTTCCACCCACTTCGTAAAAGCATCAATAATTATAAAAAGTTGATTTCCATTGATAGGGCCAGCAAAATCAATGTGAATGCGTTGCCATGGTTCAGTAGGTTCTTCCCAGTGGTGTATTGGTTCCTTTTTTGGTTCATTTTGTTTTAACCTACAAGCTCTACACGTTTTAACTTTGTTTTCAATATCTTTATCAATGTTCTTCCAATAAATAAAACTGCGTGCCAAAAGCTTCATTTTAACAATCCCAAGATGCCCGACGTGAAGTTCGTTCAGTACGGCTTCGCGTAAGGTTCTGGGGATCGAAACTCGGATGCCTTTAAGAACACAGCCGTCTTGTAATGTAAATTCGTTATCGCTATAGCCGAATTGTCTTAAACTTCTTCCTGTTTGTAGGGCGTGTAGGATCGTCTGGAGCTCCGGATCGTTCTGTGTTTCTCTGACAATATTTTGTATGTTTACTGACAGGTTATTAATTTGTTGTGTTTGGAAAACCGAATGTTGATCTATTTTATTTTCTGATGTTCGTTCTGATGGAAATCTTGATAAATAATCGGCGTTGGAATTGCCTGCCGAGGTGCGATATTCAATATCGTAATCGAATCCGGACAAGAAATGTGCATAATGAAACAGCCGCACGGTGCTCATTGCTGGAAGTGTCTTATGTGGGTGAAATATGCTTGTAAAGGGTTTATGATCCGTAATTAGAATAAATTTTCTTCCATAGCAATAATTAAAGAATTAATTTCTTTCGGCCCCAGTGGATGGCTGTAGCCTCTTTGTCGATCTGGCTATATTTTTTCTCACTTGCTGTTAGACTTCTCGAGGCGAATGCTATTGGTCTCTCGGAGCCATCGTGTAGTCGATGAGATAGAACCGCTCCGAGGCCCGAGGGTGAAGCATCCGTTGCTAAAACAAGTCTTTTTAGGATCAAAATGAATAAGAATTCGTAGCGTTAAAACTCTTTTCGCATTCATCAGACCAATGAAATTGTACACCCTTTTGCAATAGTTCGTTTAAAGGATTTGTAATGGTGGCAAGGTGTGGTATAAATCGGTTGTAATAGTTAGCCATTCCGAGAAGGGTGCGTAGTTACGTTGGACGGGCGTTCTGCATTCATGAGGGCCTGTGTCTTCTCCTTGTTTTTGTGTAATCCATTGCTGTCAATTGTGTGACCCAGATAATTGATGCTGCGTTGAAAAAATTGGCATTTGTCTTTATTTAACCGTAAATTGTAATCTTTTATTTTCTGAAACACCTGTTTAAGGCGAATAAGTAATTGGTCTTCGGAAATACCCTGTATAATTATATCGTCAAAGAAACACTGTACTCCTTCAATTCCTTGTAATAGTTGATCAGTAAGTTCCTTTATGTGTACATAGCGTTTGTAGTAAAGCGCTTTCTTCGTCCATTTCCATGTGTAAATAAGCCTGACTAATGTCCAGGGTGCAAAATAGTTGGCCACCGTTCATTTTTGAGAGGATATCTTCGATTATTGTTCATCCTTGATAGCTTTGTTGAGTGTAACTTTGTAATCGGCGCAGAGTCGAATTGAACCATTGGGTTTAACAATAGGTACTATAGGTGTTCCCCATTCTGCTTGATCGATCTTGGTAATTACTCCTGATGAACAAAGTCTATCAATTTCGTCATCAACCTTTTGTCTTAATGCATAAGGTACTCGTCTCGGCTTTATGAATATGGGGTGTGTATTTGCCACTAGACTAAAATGACCTTTGTAATTTTGGATTTTCCCAAGATCTGGTTTGAATATAGAGTGAGAATTCTTGTAGGAGTTCGTTCAATTTCGAGTGCTGTTGTACCTGTAGAGTTTTTATGTCGGCAAGTTCCAATTTAAATTCTTTTATCCAGCTTCTTCCAAAGATAGCGTCTACGTCTTGATCGATGATGTATAGTTTTCCGTTGAAATTTTGGCCATTGTATTTACACTTAACGTAGGTGACTCCAAGCGGGATTATTATTTCTCCTGTGTAAGTTTTTAGTCTGATATCGGTTTTATAAATTTTGATTCCAAGGTTTAACTCTCTGTATTGTTTAAGGGACATTGACGATAAAGCTGCTCCAGTATCAAATTCCATCTTTACTGTCTTTGAATTTATTTCTAAAGTGATCGTGTATTTGTCCGATGAATCTGTTCGCAGTAAATGAATGTCGCATAAACTCTCAACTGAGACGTTTGAGCTATTGAGCTTGATTTGATTGTTTATGTTGTTTTCTAAGTTTGTATCGTTCGAAAACTCCGTATCTCTAATTTGTATTTGGTTGCTTTGTTGGTTGCGTTGCAAGCAAACTTTAGTTAAATGACCTCTACGATTGCATCGTTGGTAGATATTAGAGATATGTTCACATTCGTTGGCTCTGTGATCACTCTGACCACATCTGTAGCATTTGCCTTTGAGGTCTTTTATAGTGACAATGCCCGGTCGGCTAGTCGATGATATGTTGTAGTGTTGTTGCCGCGTAGAAGTAATTTTGTTCAAGGAATCGCTCTTGATATTTTCAAAATTCGTTATTAGTTTATTTTCATTTTTACCCAATTCCATAGCTGTGGCTATTCTGATAAGTTCCGAAAAGGCAGAGGTTTTGTTGTTCTGGAGGATTTTTGTGCGAATGTCTACCTCTTATGAATTGCAAGCATAGGAAATTTTCAGATATGGATTTTTCGCAACCATGGCATCGAAATTCGCAATTAAAAGTTAGCTTTTTCAATTCAGTTGCATATTGTGCTATAGTTTCATCCGTATTTTGTTTTCTTGTAATAAATTTATGTTGTAGTACCCAAATGCTAGGTTTAGGGTCTAAAAATTCTTCAAGTGTCTGTGTTAGTTGTTCAAATTGCATTGTCATGGGGTTTTCTGGTGAGCATAGCACATATGGAGGTGAGGCGGTAAGGTGGATAGAAACGTGTAGGTCTTCGTTTTCGAATCAGATACTATATTGTTCAAAGCAAGATATAGTTCCAGACGTTTAACGAAATTATTCATGGATTCGCTTTCATTGAACGGTTGAAATTGAAATTTTGGGATAGATGGATGCAATTGACTTACGGAAGGAGGAATATTGACGTTACTTGACGCACTTAAGAAGACTTGCGAGTCAATATTATTTTTGTAAGATAGTAATTTTAATTTCAATTGTATCGTTGTTTCTTCAAAATCTTGCCTGTATTCCACTTCACTGTTAATATTTTCCTCTTCCGTTTCCAACTCAATGTTTGATTGTAGTTCTTGAAATTTGTTTAAATTGTCCGTCAAATATTGTAAACGTACGTTGATTTCGTCAATGTTAAAGTTGGTCTGGGTAGAAATTAAGTTTTGCGTTTTTGTAAGTGCACCGCGCAGCACTGCCCGCGCCCGGCGGGCCTTTGATACATCGAATGGCTTCATGGGTTCATAGAATCTCGTCGCCAGTGATAAATTCGTGATTTGTATCAAAACATGAATTTATTGAATGACATAATAACAAGTAACAGCCGTCACCCGGGTAACAAAGTATAGAGATAAAAAGGAGAAATGGTGAAGGTATATATCAGTATACTTACTTCGACGTTTTAATATTGCAAAATTCTGATGCGCAAAAGTTGCTGTTTTCCGCGAAAAATGTGCCAAGCATAACAATGTTAATTTTGGACAAGTTATTGCTATTTGCTTTTATAAATCCTGTTTCATGACCATTCAATAATTATGACGAAGAAACTGTATTAAAGTGACAAAATTTGCTAAAACGAAAAATAATACAGAGTAGTCCGTTCTGGTGTGTGAAAACTTTATGAAAACGTCAACTACTATTGTTGACGATGTTTCGCAAGGCGTGACGTAACAGTCTCTAACTTGTGTTCACTGTCACTTAACTAAATGCCTATTTTTTTCGAGTTTCTTATCTAAAAATATCATAATCTTTCACTTTTATGAGAAATAGATTTGATTTTTTGCATCTATATCGTAGTAGTGCAATGTAACGTAACTGCAATGTAATTGATAATCAGAAACCATAATCCAATCAATTTGTTCTTAGTGGCCTATTCCAGAGTTAAAAATATTATGTGTAAAATATTAAGGCCATCTTTAGTAAATAAGTTCACAATTTTAGTTGTTTTTAACGTGATAACGTCTTATAAATCGATGAAGACCGGCTGCACGCACGAAATAGTGTCACGTTGTCACGTTCCGCGTGACGTCAGAGCTTGCAGTTTTTATCAATGTTTCTTTATGACGTTATTACATAAAACTATCATCCGTAAACCGACTTTACAGACACTACAGGTTTTTTTATCCAACTTTAAAGTATACCCTATTCCAAGGTTGGCGAACCAATGGCACGCGTGCCAGTGTTGGCACGCTTCAAAATAATTCGGGCACGCCAATAATGGCAATATGGTCATATGATGGTAATATAATAACACACTCTTAAGACAACAAGGTCTGATGATAGGTCAGAGCCAAATATTACATTATTTGTGAAAACGTCCACCGAAAAAGGTTCGCCACCCTATCCTATTAAAAAAAATGGTTTTTGAAACCAAGAACCCAACATTCACTTTTACTTACCAACTTAATAACTTATACTTTTTAGCTAAACTGTGTTCTTATTGTGATTTAGAACCGGATGCCGTGTTTGACAGCTTTTTACGATGCAACGAACACTCGCCGCGACCACACCACCCATTGTCATTAAACTCGGACCCGCAGGTCACCCCTGAAGGTATTTACATCATTGCTATTTAACTGTAGGTTTAATTAATCACAATTGTCGAATTTTTATTGATAAATTTCAAGATTCGAATACGATTACTGTTTATTTATTTTTTAATGTTTACATAAAAATTTGCTTTGAAGAATCCTTATCCAAACAGTATTGTTATTGACTTGGACGCCTTATTTCATGCCGAATGAGCTAAAAATAAACAAGCTTGGAAAAGCACAACGAGCGAACGTGCCATTTAATTAAGTTGTTCAAACTTTAGCAATGAATGTTATTTTTGCGTGTAGGAAGAGTACTAAGTTAAAGAGTAGATAACTATTTACATTTGAGTTGGAAAATATACGAATACCAGAAAGCTGCCGTCAGCATATTATAAAACACAAATTGTTGACACTACCCTCAATCTACATATTAGAATCGGCACTTTTTGTACGTAAACATCCTGACTTATTCAAGGCAAAGGTAGACTCATGTACAACTAGAACACAATATAAAAATAAATTGTTGTTACCAAAGTCCGATTTAGCGATTTTCAAAAATGGACCACAATATACGAGTAAATGTACTCAAATAGCGAATAAAATCCCCGAATACATTAGACAAGAATCCCGAAACAATAACTTAAAGACATTCCTAATCAAAAAATGCTATTATTCTGTTAACGAGTTCCTAAATGATGAAACTGTGAAGTAATTTAAATGAAAAATTATAGAAACATTGACATTTAAGCTACCTATTAATATTCCTTGAATCTATGTCATTTTTTTTATGTTAGATAGGCCAGACAAACGAACTAGTAGTAACTGTTGTTATGATTCTTAGATTTAATTCACATACTATTTTACTAAAACCATCTCATTTTATTAACAAATAATTAACTAGAATAGAATAGCATTAATGAATTTAATAATATCAATGTATAGTTTAAAGTACTTAATAAATTTCATGGCATGTTTTGACAGTATATTACAATCCTAGATTTAGATATTAAACTACTATTGTGTGCCCTTACAGGGCGTAATGGACTGACTTAGAACAATATTAACATCTTCATATGTATGTACATGACCTGACAATGAATAAATAAAACAATATTAACATCTTCATATGTATGTAGATGACCTGACAATGAATAAATAAATAAAATTTAAGTAAGCACAAATACGCTGTTAACTGGATTAACTTTCCAAGTTGTGCTTATATTAAAATTGTTAAACAAAAACCTGTATTCCTCTGATGATATTATTGTCATTGTTTTTGCATTTTGTAAAAAGAGTGTGGCGAAGGCGGTTTTACACAAAGACCCTAATATAGCAGAAAACCTTTCACTCTCATTACACACCCAATTGTCTTATATGTCTTGCTGGCTGCCACTGAATAAGTGTGCAAGACTTGTGTCTTAACACATTACACTGTTGAAGCAGGCGAAGGTGACAACTACCCGTCGCTGCCGGTGATCGTGGCGGAGGGCGAGGCCGAGCCGGAGGCGCCGGCGCCCGCGCCCGAGCCCGCGGAGTTGCCGGTCGCCGACGCTATCAAGTCACTCGTGCACTTCCTCGCCAACCGCCCCACGCACATGCCACTCTGGCAGTACGAGGACATCACTGCCAAAGGTTACTTCATTTGTTCACTTGGCAATACAAATTTGTAATTTCTTGTCTAATGAAATAACGTACCATGACGTCTTAATGCGATTCAATTCCGAAGTACAGTTGGATCGATCGCTGTCAGATCCATACTAGAAGCGTCAAAAATGACAGCTAAAGAATCGGAATTGAAACGCATTAAGGCCCCAGTCTGGTAAAATGAACTCGCGCATGAGTATAAACCCAGCTTAAAATTACAAAATACTTTAAAAAAACAGTTACACTCGATGGAATCTATATTCGGCGCATCTCTAAAATTGTTAGTCGTTAAAGAGAGCATTTAAATAAATAAGTTCTGGTTATGTCGATGTGCAGTGTGGACCCTGCGTAGCTGCCAGCAGATGTCGACGCTGGTGCGGCACGTGCTGCGCGTGTTCCGCGAGTCGCTGCCGCACGCGCTGGTGTCTGAGCGCTGGGCGCAGACCGCGCTGCAGCTCGGTCTGTCCTGTCCCTCACGCCACTATGCTGGCCGCTCGCTTCAGGTAATACAATCAAGTAAACCCTAGACTTTATATAATTCGGCCAACTCTTTGGATTTGCCCACTGGACTGCATTTAGTGGTTGGTGGTTTTTGTTTGTGGTTTAGTTTAAAACAGTTAGTGGTGACATTTAGCTTAGACTTTTGATTCTCGCTTCACTTTGTACCTGGTCCCCGTCCTAACCTCGCAGTTTTCGACTGTTTTCGACGCGAATGCTGCGTGTGGTGAACCGAGGTGTGAGGCGAGTTAACCACATCGCAAACACTGGTCTGTTGACTTGCCTCATGTTTTGCTTCGCCACTCACGCTAGAATCCAACTGGGCCATCAGTGAAAGGTCACTAAGGGTCTATGGTGTTATACAGGTGTTCCGGTTCATCGGCGTGGCGATGACGGGCCGTATGGTGTCCGACATCTTGTCGCGGCTGGTGGAGACTGTGGCCGAGCAGGGCGAGGACATGCAGGGCTACGTCACCGAGCTGCTGCTCACGCTCGAGGCTGCCGTTGACTCGCTCGAGTCCAACTTCCGTCCGCTCGATTACATGCGGGACATATTTAAGTCCACGCCCAATCTTAACAACAAAGACCCCGGCCAGCAGCCGAACGGAAGTGCCTTCTCAGCCGGTGTGTATGGCGTGCTATCTGTAAGCTATGTTCTCGTACGGTGATTCTGCCGGTCAACTTTCATTTGATCTAGAAAATTAAAACGAATTTCGTTTTCAAACTCGCTCCGATAATCGGACAGAACGAGCAATAGCTTAAAATGTAGTTTTATGCAGATTTTTACAGACTTTATTCTACTGTGTATGTCCATTATTGAGCACACGATCTTTCTGCGCAGGCAAACGCTCGCCGGGCGTGTGCGTAGGCTGCGTGAGCAACCACACGCGCAGCACTAGCTACTCCGTCTCTTACTGCATGCGCAAAAACAACGCGCCGCCCTCCAGCGCCGAAAAACCGCCACACGGTAGGACAAAACACAATCGCCCCTGAACACTAGGTCTAGCAGTAGCCCTTAGTTTTACTATACTAATGTTTGGAAATCATTTGTAGAAGTACGCACACGGCCTTGCAGCGAAGCAGCAAAGGGTATCTGCACCAATTTGTGTCGCTCCCGATCGGCACAGTCACTGAAGCTACTGGGCGACTCTGCTACACAGGTACGCTGTATAAAAGTTCGTAACACATTATCCGAGGGATTAGATTTTTTTCAATTTATTTTTCATTTATAAGCTTCTCATCAGTCAAACCCGTTGGTTATTAGCCCGCAAAACATTAGACACAGCTTTCAGTCCGGAAACGCTAAAAGCAACTCAGGGTCAAGTCGATTACCAGCAGTAGACTGTTCCCTTGCTCTTGCTTATTCTGAGAGAGCTTTCTCACGAGTCGCTTCGAGACGAGTCTTTTGTCAAGTGGAACATATCAATTAGTTACCGTTACCGATTAGGTATAGTCCATATGTTAGATCAGATTGCCTGGTAGGGCATCAATATTCAATACGTCATTCACCGAATCCTTACTCCGAAACCTCACCGATCCATGGAGAGCTGTAAAGCCTTATATGTAAGTAAGTTTATGTTTGCGTATAGGACGACAAGCTGACGATCCTAGCAACGCTGTTCTGGGTGGGTGCGTCCCTCCTCGAGTCGGACTACGAGCACGAGTTCCTGCTCGGCGTGCGGCTGCTCGCGCGCGTGATGGCGCGCCTGCCGCTTGACCGGCCCGACGCGCGCGAGCGGCTCGACCGCACGCAGGCACACACGTCGCCCTCGCTGCACTCGCTGCTGCTCAAGGTACGAGTACCCTCACCACGTATTAATTATTGCCGCGGCTGGGTGTATTTCGGTGTTGTATCTGTTTCTTTATATTTGCACAATAAAGCATTTACTTACTTATTTACTTATTTCAAACTAGTTGAGCCAATCGGCAAGAGATGCCGCTACGTATTTAAATGGAAATATCTATCTATCTTTTATTTTTTATTTTTCAAAATGTGATTTGTGTTTGATAAAGTCTGACATTTGTTTTGTGTATTTTTCAACCCGGTCGCTCAGGACCAAAATGTATATTAGAAGTTTATAATGTTAATACCCTAATTGGTCTGAAGGGCTGCACACACCCGAACACGTACGAGCCGGTGGTGGGCGTCCTGGCAGACATGATCCCGCTGCTGGAGCTGCCGGTCATCGACCCCACGCAGTCGCTCGCGTTCCCCATGACCGTCGTGGCGCTGCTGCCCTACATGCTGCTGCACTATGAGGACGCCAACGAGCTCTGCGTGCGCGCAGCATGTCATATTGCACAGGTATAGCACACAAGTTCTATCGGCAGGTTGCGTTGGTAAGGCCACGCGAAGCGCTTCAGGTGCCGTTGGTTTTGCGTCACCTAAATCGATGAATATGTTCATATACACTTGAACGTATGGCAATGGTTAGAAGGTTCGAATTCCGGTAAAGCAGACACTTTTATTATGAATACGAATGTTTATGTCCGAGTCATAAATTATATAATGAAGTTATTCATTTACTTTTAAGTAGATGAATAATCCTTTGCTTAGTACCTATATAATAATCAACTTTGGTTACGCAAAACATACAGCGTTTGAAATGCTTCGCGGCCTTGCTTGCGTAAGTTCGGACTTTTGTAGACTTCCGATACAATAGGTCAACCCCTTTAGAAAGTAAAAACAATACATATGGTTGTTTCGTAAAATGTTAATTTTCCCAGTTCACGGCCGAGAAGAGCAAAAAGTTAGAGAATCTCGGTACAGTGATGACGCTGTACTCGCGCCGGACGTTCAGCAAGGAGAGCTTCCAGTGGACCAAGTGCGTCGTCAAGTACCTATGGGACACTTACTCCCATCTGTCGCTGCAGATGCTCGCTTTCCTTGTCGAAGTATTAGAAAAGGTAAAACCAAACCTAGAAGCTATTCTAAGTGTTAAAGATACTAAACCCCACGTATGTAGAAAGTACAAAAAAACTAGTTTGATTCAAACGACACTAATCTTACAGATCAAAATAAAAATAGAAAAAGGTTGTAAAATATCCAACGACTGTTATGCGTGGTACTAATAGTTTCTGTGGCGTCGGTTCCAGGGGTCTGCGAGCCTGCAGCTGCCGATCCTGGCCGTGCTGCACTGCATGCTGTACTACGTGGAGCTGAACGCGCCAGCCGCGCAGCCCGTCAACGCGGACCTGCTCCGCGTCGTCGCCAAGTTCATTGACGTCAGTGCTATTGCTATATCTATACTAATATTATAAAGAGGAAAGATTTGATTGTTTGTTTGCATTGAATACGCTCCAAAACTACTGGACTGATTTGAAAAATTATTTCACCATTAGAATCCTACATTATCCCTGATTAACATAGGCTATATTTTTTTAAATCTGCGCGAACGAAGTCGCGGGCAACAGCTGGTATATATTATACGATATTCGATATTCTCCTAATGTGTCAGTAACAGTGATCTAAGTTGCTATGTTGGTATATTGAAATTACATTGCCACGCTGGACTCTTTTATTACAAAGCCAAATAAATTGGTGTATTGTACATTAATTTTGTATGTTTTACTACTCCTTAGGATGGAAACAACTACAAGGAAGCAATGAAAATCCTAAAACTAGTAGTTACTCGATGCTCGACGTTGGTGGTGCCTCCGTACTGGGACAGCCACGCCTCTTCCATTCTCGACACGGAACTACATGGAAAGAAGGTATTTTTAGCTTGTGTGTGCGAGAACATCATACCTATTTTTAATCAATCGCGATTTTCAATCAATACGATTCATTTACAGGAATTACCCGGACGAACAATGGATTTCACATTTGATCTCAGCCAGACGCCGGTAATCGGGCGCAAGTATTTGCCGAAAGCGGGCTCGCAACCCGCCACCGGACCCAGCTCGCTCTCCAACGCCTCCACCACCACTCCGGACAAAGGTACACTCGACCTTTTACTAATACGTTATAAAATTAACTATACGAAAAATACTATTCTAATACGCTGCCCATTTTGAATAATCTGAATTTCTCAAAATTGTATTGCTATACCCATACCATTACCATTATCACTTGGCTAGTTGTGATGAAGATCACCGGCTGAAAATAATACTAGATTATGAGCAATTTCGATCACAACACTGTTTTACTCTCTTTTTCCGAATAACTCAACGACGGTCTTGTTTCATAGCTGGTTACGCAATGGGACGGTATGTCCGGAGCTATTCAAAGTTAAACCTTCACAACAGCACACTCCGGACACTTCGCTCAATGTGTATGGGATAGCGCGTAATCAACTATCTAACACGCACAATGCTACTCCTTGCACGCTCACGTGGTCGCACTGCCCTGTCGGCACGCAAACAGCCCTTAGTGCCTGTCACATTACCGAAATTGGCAGCTGAACCATAAACAAACACTACACGCAAGCGACTCTTATAATGCCCTCAACAGAGCTAGAATTGATGAAAATGATAAGTTTATAGATAAACTTATTAGTAACGGCATTATGACTGAGTCGTTTGTTTAGTGTAGGAGCTGTCTCCTTGTAGGTGTTTGTCGTAATTGTGTTGGTTGAGTGCAGGTTCGTCGGCGTCCCAGTCGGGCTCGGCGACGACAGTGGTGGGGGGCGAGGCGGGCGCGGGGCCTGGCGCCGCTCCCGCCAGCGTCGCCTCCCCGCGCCGCTCGCTCTCGCTCTCTCCCGCCGACGCACTCGCCTCCGGTTGGAAAAGACCGTGGATGTCCCAGGTTCGTCATGGTTTTTTAACAATGCCTGCATATCATTTTCATGAACTGTTATTTTATACATATACATACGTACATACATACATACCGTCACGCCTCTTTCCCACAGGGGTAGGCAGAGACCACTTTGTTCCACTTGCTACGATCCTGACATATTTCTTTCGCTTCATCCACAGTCATCAATCTCTTCATACATGCTCGTCGGTTTCGGGTACTCCTGACCTGACCTTTTTCCAAAACGTCTCCTATTTGGTTGTTATTTTATTCTTCTAATTGTTATAATAATTTAAAATTGTGTTTTATTTCCACAGAGTCGGGTGCGAGAATGTCTCGTTAACCTATTGACAACATGCGGCCAGAGAGTAGGCCTACCAAAAAGCCCATCTGTAAGTATTTACTAATCATTTTACCAAAAAATTGCAACCATTATTTTATCAAGCAACACAATTCTAAAGTATTTTTAGATATCAACAAATGCCATATTTTGTTGATATTTATTAAAGTGCGCAGCGAAGTGATAGGCGCTTCCATAGTAAGTGACCAATAATGACGATAATTTCTATCCATCGCTGCATATAGGACGATTTACTTACCACTTTATGTTCTAAGGTAACTCATAACATTCTGTATATGTGGCAATCGCTTTCACGCATACACCTACACTGTGCTACTTGAAAAAATACTACATATAGTTTATTTTTTATTCCGCAGACTAACATGACAACCACAAACGTCAAACTTAAAAATAATGTGACAAGTTTAAAACAAACAGTGCTGATCTTTGATTTCGTTATCGTGAATAACTGATAAGTATTAAATTATTTTTAGGTGCAAAATTTTTATTTAAGTAATGTTCAACGAAAATAAATAATAAATTAAATCTACTTAGGCACCTTTATATTTTTGGAACCACAAACATAAAAAATAACACTGACGTATCGTCGACCCGACGATACGCCATTTTGTTTTACGAATTCGTTACTTTACAAAGTGAGTACCTAGCTTGGTGAATTTTTAGTTAGCTAGGTATATGAATGTAGCTTCGAAGTAATTGTTAATATTACAATATAATCGCCTTTAAGTTTTAGAATCATTGTGTACCCCAATACAGAATTTCTATACCTATACCTCAAAAGGGTATTAGTATTCATAAGGGTAATTTTTATCTTACTTTTTTTTTTTTTCAATAGGTACATTTCCTAGTGTCCCCTTTCGGCACGTCACGGATTATCCATTTAGTGTGTTACAGACTCTTCATCAACAAACATAAGTATCTATTACCTATTGTTGGGTCTGTAACGGTTGTAGCACATCACCATTTGTAAAACGTAAAAAACGGCTGCACATAAAATGTCATTTTAGTCTGCGAAATAAAAATTGACTCTAATTATTGTAACATAGACAACGTTTGAGATCACAGTAAAGTTATAGGGCTATTTGTTTCAAGTTTATGTTTGTTTTTCGGTATTGTTGCAAGTGATTGAATGTTTATTTTGCTGAACGCTTTATGTTTTCATTTCGTCAACATGTTTCTGCAATCACTCGTTTGCTACCGCCGCTTTGTCCATTCATACGTCACCACGGTTATTTGTTATTTTCCTACTCTCAAAATCACTATAAATTAAGTATTAAACGAAAGTCGTAATTTAGTTTAAGTAATTAACGTTAATCCTTATCCGATTACTAAATTGTTATTATTCATGATATAATTACGATATTTTTCTACACCAAATAGGTCATAATTAACCCTGTTGCAAGTGCCATAACAACAGTTTATTCTTATCTTATTAACTGCTCGTATTTTACCACTGTATATTACATAATATATTTTATCTACATCCATAACTTCCCTACAATATGTTTAGGAACGATTAACAAATGGCCTACATTAATAAACCTGTATCTGTGGTTGTATTATAATGTTTACATTAGAATATCAATATCGATACTCTAATTACATTCAAACTTCGCACAACTTAAATAACAAAATCTCTATGTCTATTGTCTTACCCCCTTATTCAGAAACGCTTCTGCTAACTTATCAATCGTTTGTCCTTATCTGTGAAAGGTAAATGTCAAAGTGACAGATAAGGACAAACGATTGCTAAGTTAGCAGAAGCCTACGAAGCGTTTATGAATTAGGGGGTTAGAATTTAAGAAAATAAAACCAGTTTTTCCATATGTTTCAAACTTTCGAAGAAGAAAAAATAATGTTACCTGCGTATTTTAATGTGAAAATGTATTGTAGAAAACTTATGATATGAATGTAGATAAAGTTATAATCAGGCATTATGCACCAGCCACATAAATAACTTATTCTATCCATTACTATCCTAGCATCAATAATAACGTTCGTTAGACTAATTTCACATCACGAAATCACTCTAATGTAAATCATGCAATGTTTTGGTACTGGATTGGAATACAATGTGAAAACAATTCATTCAGGAAGATAATACTAGATAAAGTCTATTGATTTCAAATTCGAAGAATTATACAGCCAAGACCAATTAAAACGAGTAGAATTCCTTTAAGTTTTTTATATAATACTTATGTATCTGACTCTATTTGAATTTTCTTCAGCGCAGCAATATGGAAAATAATTAAACTCAAGAATACTTAACTTTGATACTGATACCTACTGCAACAAGCCTGTTAATTAAATAACAATAAATTGTCGTACGCGCTGGACGCCTAGCCATTACCAGTTTAATTCAACTATCAACGCATCCTACAGATGTACTGCTACTTTTAGCTAGTATAGTATAGGTAACCGGAAGTGTGTGCGCAGGTGATATTCAGCCAAAGCTCGGAGCTGCTGGAACGCGAGTCTTCGATGGCGTCATCGCTAGAAGAGGTTTCTGGCGCGGCGGGCGAGCCGGCCGCCGGCGCGCCGCCTGCCGACCACTTCGGCGTCTTCAAAGACTTTGACTTCCTCGAGTACGAGAGCGAGAGCATCGAGGTCAGTTTTACATATAATAATTATGTACTTTTCGATAGGAACCATCCACATATTACCATAATTAATAATAGCCGATTTTCATTTTCGGCTGTTTTTACTGTAGCAATTACTCTCGTTTACATTTATTATCATTTTATAATAGGGGGAGAGTTCGGACAACTTCAACTGGGGCGTGCGGCGGCGGTTGTTGAGCGAAGAGCGCGACGACGGCGGTGCGGCCGAGCGCAGCCCGCCGCAGCCGCCGCGAGTGCCGGACCCGCCCAAGCTGGTAACATTCATACCGACTGATTTTGTTTTTTTTTTTCATAGCTGAAGGATATATACAGAATAGATATCAAAACTGGCTTGCATTTAAATATTATTTTTGTAAAAAACCTCTCATAACCAAATTAGCTGGAAAATACCCCAGCGGACTGGTAATTTCGTCTTCGTATTACTTTCTCTCTATTTTTTTTTTATTGAATTATGCAATATTTTCAATTCATCATATTGCAAAAAAAATATATACAAACAAAAGGAACTCAACTTTGAAATAAGTAAACAAGGTATTTTTTAAAACTTTCCGATTGGAACTATTTGATGTTACATTACTTTTCTGTAACCTTTACTATTTTAATTATAACCTTCCTAAATAGTCCTTCTTTCCGTTGATGTTAACGGTGTGAAAACCCGTACGAATGTTTCTGTTGCAAGTATCGACATTATATCATGTCGGTTTTTGGAATAGTTTTATCGGTCTAGTTCTCATTTTGGCAAGTATCGGGACTCCGGGTTTTAACACATATGATACGAAACTTTGATAAAATAAGCATTTTTTTAGTCTGCTTAAATGATAAATATTTAATTGGTTGCCTTTACGGGGTAAACTCGCTGACGTAGGTTGATCCATCAGCGATTGATGTATCTATCTGCACCGAAAAACCTTAGTGTTATACGCCTACGATGACTTAGGTTTGTTATCAGAGCGGGCACGAGGACTCTTCGGACGAGGAGGGCGGCTGGGAGGAGGGCGCGGCGCGCGGCGGTGACGGCGACGTCAGCGCCGGCCACGAGCTCGCGCTGCGCCCGCGCGCGCACAGCTTCTCCAGCGCCTCCAGCGGCGAGCCGGACGGTACCACCGCTTATCATACTTACCTTTACTCTTTAAATACTTTAAGCAATGTCTATGTTTTCGACTAAATATAAGTAAATCGACTATGTATCAAAATCACCAAAACATATGTACGAAAAAAAATTTGGGATTTTATTAAAATTTATAAGAAACATTTCAGCAAAATAGGTTTTAGTTTAATTCGATTTTTCCGTAATTAAACGTGTACAACGATATAAAAAGGCCAACATTCTTAAGTGTCGTAAAAAGAAGTAAGCCCCTTAGGTTTGAAGCTAGCCAGCTTGTTTGTTAAGTCACTGTTTACGTGCTAGCGTGATGCTGATAGTAATGGTGGTGTGGCAGGCGACCGTGGCGACGTGACGCCGGTGCCGGGCGCGGCGGGCGGCGCGGCGCTGCGCGACGCGTGGCGCGCCTCCGTGGCCGCGCTGCTGCGCCACGCCGCGCACATGCCGCCCATCGCGCTGCTGCACCGTCTACACACCGTGCTCAAGGTAATACTACTTCACATACAGACACACTTCTCGCTAGCTTTATGGCAATTTTTACATATCTAATTCCTTAATAAAGTAATTGGGAATGGATGATTATTTTAAAAGTGCTTGATGATTTTTCTATTGATAGGAATAACCATCCTTAGCTACAGAAAAAAGTTACAGATTTTTACATCGAGCCATATATTTTATAAAAATAAAAACATTTTACTCAGTCACTTGGCGGCCCCTATACGGCTGATAAGCAGTACGTCCATAACATAACAAATGAAAAAAGGGCTGCTTGAATCTGTGGTACAAAATGACATAAGTAGCTAAAAAAGCAACGGCTAAGTGGCGCCGTCTGTGAATTGTTGGTGTTACTCAACCATACATGGGGAATTTCAATAAAAATGACCATATATATTTTTTCCCAAATTTTGGAAATTTTTGGGGTTATTTCTACTCAGAATCAACAACACTACTGAATGTTATATGAGAAATTAATGTTAAGGTTTAATGAAATTCCCCGTGTATGGTTTAGTAACACCAACAATTCACAGACGGTATCCATTGCTTTTCCCGCGGTAAAAAGTTGCCTATGTCACTCAGTGATAATGTAGTCTTCTAACGGCAAAAGAATTTTTAAAATCGGTCCAGTAGTTTCGGAGCCTATTCAATGCAAACAAACAAACAAACAAACAATCAAATTTTTCCTCTTTATAATATTAGTATAGATATGGCTCGATGGAAAAATCTGTAACTTTTTTCTGTAGCTAAGGATAGTTATTCCTATCAATAGAAAAATCATCAAGCACTTTTAAAATAATCATCCATTCCCAATTGTTAAGAAGTTGATAAATTAAAACAATTTGTCCTTTGTTGGATGGTTCTGTGCAGGAGGTGACGTGTAAGACGGTGTCGGCGTGTGGCGAGTGGGGCGGCGGGGGCGGCGGGAGCGGCGCGCCCGAGTTGGGCGCGGTGCTGGAGCGGCTGCGCGCCGACGAGCCGCCGCTGCTGTGGGCCGGCGCCGCCGCCGCCGACTCGCCGCGCGTGCGCGACGCCGTACGTTTCGCCGCGCTCGAGATTAACGAACACCTCGAGACATACTTCGACAGGCGCGAGCACGCGCTAGAGGTAACGACAACTTCTACTATTGTAAAAATTCAAATACAGTATTATTTTAACTTATTTGTTGTAGTACTAATACTACAACAAATTCTAACATTTAAATTGTAAGTAAGCTATAACATAGCTAGTTTTTTCTTGGTATCAACAATTTATTTATAACTATACATAATTAAAAAATAAAATCGTATTTCTAAAACAAACGTATTTTTAAATTTATTTCTAAAACAAAAGAGTGCAATGAATTGGAGCACTGTACTCGTGGTTATAAAATTGTGTTAACGCAGACGATGGAGGCGTGGCGCGGCGCGGCGCGCGAGGACGTGGTGCGCTGCCTGTACAAGCTGGTGTTCCAGCTGTTGCTGCTGCTGGAGACCAACAACAAGATGGTGGTCGCCGTCTACCACGCCGCGCTCGACAACCGGGTACGTAGTCTCTCTTGACCAAAAACCTAATAGAAACCGCTTCATCTAATTTTACATTATGTTGAATATCCGCAACATATAAATTGACAGTGCGATCTGTACGCATCACAGACCACCCACCCTTTAGACATGTAATACAAGGCGGCATTTTCTGGATCCCATTTGCGCAATTGCGCCTATAACTTCGAACGCAAACGCGCGCTCATTCAGTAGTGACCAGGACATAGACCCGTAAGCAGCGATTAAATGTAACCTAAAAACTACAATATTAAAAATACAAAAAATGCCAGTTTGCTTCGCTTCGCTGTAAGATGGTGTGGAAGCGACAGTCGCAAAAATAATTACAAGAAGGATAATATCACGTTTCATCGGTAAGTACAAAGTTACGATAATACGTTAAACACAAAAAATCACGGAGTTCTAATAACACTGGTCGCTAATTAGTACCAAGTCTATGTATGTCCTTGTTTAGCACGCTTTGCGTCGCGTTACATCTCTTTCTTGCATTCAGCGTCACATGTAAATAGAGATTCGACCAAACCGTATCGATATAACTCACAGGTTTCGGAAGCTTTTTAAAGGCCAGAAAATGTAGTATTATAGTCTGCTCACCATTCAATTTCGTCCATTATAAATAGTCATTCAAGGCCCATCTCGGCCTCTCTATGTTATGTTTCGCCACACATTTCACCTCACTTTCAATTTCTACTGAATTCTGGAACGATAAAACCCAATTGGAGAACATTGGCTGCCGTTTTAAATACTGATTTACGAAGCACGAAACATGTGTAACAAACCATGTACTTTCCGCGATGTTTTCCAGAGTTCAGGGGAACGTCACAACATCGCGCTTCGCACACACATTTGCAGATCACTTTTTCCTTTACGTTAAACACTATTTTTATCAATAATTTCGCTTCCTTTAAAAGTTATGAACATAAACGCAAAATTTTACATGTTTTGATCGTCATGTTTACATTGTTGCCATGGCGATATTTCTTCTGAATTCTCACTCACCAGCAGATTTCAGGAACAACCTTTCGTAAATTCACGCATTTGTCTTGGCCACTAACTCGAAATTTACTCATAATTCAAAGTCGTTACCTCAGTCAACAACCGGGGCCTGCTTCATTGAATATCGAAGATTTTACCAATTTTGCCTTGAGTGCGTGCCGCTGGCTACACTCACTCAACTGTCAATACCTTGGGTCTCCTCCGGCCACCACACCCACTGAGTCCGTGGGTAACGCCGCTCAGTTAGTTAAATAATTTTAGTGTAAGACGTACCTACTAGTGTTCCGTACAGACCGTACAATGACGTTTGTGATACATCATATTTTTTCCACGTTTGACAGACAGACAGACGAACGGACGGACTGACGCCGAGGTGATTCCATAAGTATTCCGTTTTTCCAAATTTGGTCCGGAACACTAATAACGAGTAATTGAAAATAATATATTCAATTACTTACTCGTTATTATTTGTGAGTATATGTTATTCTTGTAATATAATATAACAATAACATATATGATACTCACAAGCTTACTTTATATATAATTTTAATTGGTATAGTTAACGAAATGTATAATGAAAATATAGGTATGATTTCATAACTCTTAATGGCTGTAAGTATAATATTGTTCTGTATAATATGTAATTAAATAGAAAGTATCTAGGTGTGTACAACAATCTAAATTAGCTGACTTAAAAATAATCAACATAAATAAAACAAAATAACTAGGTATGTAAACTTGGACCCTTTTGGTAGTAAATGTGTTGGCGCCTCCTTGCAGCGCGCACCTTTTTTATAATCTTATGTTTTTTAATATGTCAATGTCTTGATATCAAAGCTTGTCAAGGAAATAAATGTGTCTAAAATCTAAAGCAAATTTTTAATGTTCCTTGTGAACATTTATTGGTCAAAATCGCACCGGATCGAATGAGCGAAGTGACTACGCAAGTGTCCGAACAAGCCAAACATTATTCGTGCCAATTTCTGCCCGAACTCGTATCTGTTGAACGATCTGTCTGCTGGTACCCAAACGTTGCGCCTGCTGGTAAGGGTTTCTGCGGTGAGGTTCGTGGCGGCTGAATAAAGTGAGTTCATTCCATTTCATATTTCAACCTACTTATTCAAAATTTTCCCAAAATTCTAGTCCGTATTCTGAACGATTTTCTAAATTTTTATCATATAATTCGAATGTGTACATTTTATGCAACATTGAAACCTGAGAGTAACATTTAAATTAAAAATTAAAATTAAAATTTAATTTAATTTTGGTTTTTTCGGCAAAATGACAGAACTTAAACAAATGCTCAATGACTCGTTGTCAACTCTGATTAGAAAACGCGGATCGCTGAAGGCGCGATTAACAACCTTTGATAAACGTGTAGCCAAGTATACAATTGGGACGTTATTGCCTGATGCGGAAAGAAATGAAATTGAGTTACGTTTAGCAAAAATGGAGTCATTGTCACTTGAGTATGATGATATTCAACTACAGATTGAATGTTTGTCTGATGATCCCGATGAGCAATATTTGGATCGCGAAATGTTTGAAGACAAGTTTTTCAATGCTATGGCACAAGCGAGGGCACTTGTCGCTAGTACAAAACGAACGAAGTTAGGGTCCATCAACGGTAATGGCAGTGAAGCTGACTCTGCCACGCAAGAGAGTGGTTATGATAAGGCTAGATCTGTTATTAATAACAAACGTGATTCTGACACACCAAGGGGTAGTTCCGCCAGACAAGAGAGTGGTTTCACCGGCAAGCAAGAGGGTGAATCCACTGTGCAAGAGGGTGGTTCTATGAAACAAGGGAGTGGTCTCACCGACAAGCAAGAGGGTGATTCTGCTATTCAAAAAGGAGGTATTACAAATATTAGACCTTTTCAAATAAAACTGCCTACGATCAGTCTGCCAAGGTTTGACGGTGACCTACTAAATTGGCTCGAATTTAGAGATACCTATCAGTCATTGGTGCACAACAACGACGCTTTGGATTCGATTAGTAAATTTCATTATTTGCGAGCCAGTTTAGGAGGAAGCGCGACCAGATTGATAAGCTCACTTGAGCTAACTAATAGTAACTATTCTATTGCATGGGATACTCTAGTTAATCGCTTTGATAACAATAGATTGCTTGTTGACAACTATGTTAAAGCTCTTTTTGATTTAAAGCAACCGCGCGAGACATCAAAAGACGTGCGGTACTTGATGGATACGTTCAACAAGAGCCTACGTTCGCTAAAGGCACTTGGAGAAGCAACGGAAGGTTGGGACACGCTACTAATCTATATTCTGACTACGAAACTGGATCCATGCAGCCTAAAAGAATGGGAGGCATATCGAAGCTCTGTTGGCACAGTTGACTTCAACGCTCTCAACACTTTTATGAAAAACAGAGCAGATCTTCTCGAGAGTTTGGAACGTCACAGCTGTCTCAAACCATCGACTCTATCGAAGCCACAAATTAATCGAGGTCTATTCGTCACCAACAAGGATCCTTCGTCAGCGTGGGTGTGTGTGGTTTGCAAGAATGACCACACAATCTACCATTGTGTCGAGTTTCTCAAGGAATCTATTGGCAAACGAAAAGAGATTGTTACTAAGTTGAAACTTTGTGAAAATTGTCTTCGAGTTGGACATACTGTAAATAATTGCAGGCATAAAAGCTGTCGAATGTGTAACAAGAGACACAATTCGCTGTTACACGATAATAATATGGATATGTCGCAGAAAGAACAGATTGAAAACTCAAAGATAGTAACGACTACAGCTAGAACGTCGCATCAAGTGCTATTATCGACAGCATGCGTCAAGTTGCTCGACAAAGATGGTAACACGCACACTGTTCGAGCATTATTAGATTGTGGAAGCACATCTTGTTTCATTACGGAGAGACTTGCGAAGCTTCTACAACCACAGATGGTAACTGTAAACACGACTGTTACAGGACTGAACAATCGACCATCATCAATTGACTCCAAATGTGTTCTACAGATGCAATCACTCCACGAGAAGTTTACTGCGGCTATAGACTGTTATGTTATTCCTCATATAACAGAACCTCTGCCAGCTTATAGCATAAACATCAATGGACTTCAAATACCCACTGAATTACTGTCAGATTTAGCTGATCCCGAGTTCCTGTTGCCTGGTGAGATTGATCTTCTCTTGGGAGCTGACATATTCTGGAACCTCATTGAGACTAAGAGAATTCACCTCGGCAAAGACCGTCCGACGTTACAAGAGACGAAGTTGGGCTGGGTTGTCTCTGGAAGCGTTCCAGCAGCTCCGAAAATTAGATGTCACTTTGCATCTACCATGGATGTTCAAGAGCAGCTATCTAAATTTTGGGAGCTGGAAGAAGTGTCCAACGTTAAGCCGTGGTCAGAGGAAGAACACATCTGTGAAAATATTTTCAAGAATACTACCGAAAGACTTTCAGACGGACGATTTCTTGTACAAGTGCCACTAAAACAAGAAGCTAGTGCACTTGGCAATTCGTTCTCAATGGCTGAAAGGCGATTCTTGTTCCTCGAGAAGAGATTACTGAAAAATCCGAAGCTTCTTCAGTCTTATAAAGAATTTTTAGATGAATACGAAAGTATGGGTCACATGTCAAGAGTAGTGGCAGATCAAAAGGTAGACAAGGAATATTATTTGCCTCATCATGCGGTTATCAGAGAAGATAGTTTGACAACAAAGCTGCGGGTGGTCTTTGACGCTTCAGCAAAAACATCTAGTGGCTTATCTTTCAATGACATCCAACTTGTGGGACCAGTTGTTCAAGATGACATTATGGCAATTCTTCTTAGATTTAGACAACATGCAATAGTAGTATCTGCTGACATTGCTAAGATGTATCGACAAATTTTGGTGCGGCAGGAGCAACGACCACTGCAGAGGATTATCTGGCGTGACAACAAGGCGGATGAGTACACAATATTTCAGCTGAATACAGTCACTTATGGAACTGCTTCTGCACCATATTTGGCAATCAGATGCTTAAAACAACTTGCTGATGAATGCGAGGATAGATCAATTGGCACTGTTATCGAACACGATTTTTATGTAGATGATCTATTGTCTGGTGCAGATACTGTAGAAGAAGCGACAAGAATTTGCCAGCAGGTCAACAAACAATTGTTATCTGGATGTTTAGAACTCAGAAAGTGGAGGTCGAACAATGCGACTGTTCTTAAAAATCTTTCCGACGTAGCTGCATGTGGTGAATATACATTCAACGAGTCTCACATGTCAAAAACGCTTGGTCTGTTATGGAACAGTGAAGCTGACACGCTGAGTTATAAAATAACTATTTTGAAATCTGATAAACCTACAACAAAACGATCTATTTTAGCCGCAATTTCACAAATCTTTGATCCACTAGGTTTGGTTTCGCCCACCATCATCCGAACAAAGATTCTACTGCAGAGACTTTGGCTTCAAAAGTTGAGCTGGGACGAGCCAGTTCCAAAGGAGATATCAAATGACTGGGATTGCATGTTGAAAACGCTGGATCATTTCAACACAATAACTATCCCCAGATACGTCTCTAGGATTACATTACAAGGAGTACAAATTCATATTTTTTGCGACGCATCAGAATTAGCCTACGGTGCATGTGCGTACGTAAGATCAATTTATACAAATGATACAGTCCACTCTCACCTACTGTGTGCAAAGACTAAAGTAGCACCACTCAAGTCCGCGACTCTTCCAAGACTAGAGTTGTGTGGTGCGTTAGTAGCGTCTCGATTATGCCAGAAAATACGAAGTTCGCTGAGAATCAGCATAGATAAATTCGTTTTTTGGTGTGATTCTTCAATTGTTCTTGGTTGGCTTGAAACGCAACCTAACAATTTAAAAACATTTGTTCGCAACCGGGTTTCGAAGATACAAGAAGCAACAGCTCCATTCACTTGGCGATATATTGCTAGTGAAGCAAACCCGGCCGACGTCCTCTCTCGAGGTGTGACAGCTGATGTCATCGGTAAACACGAGTTATGGTGGCACGGTCCGTCGTTTTTAACTGATGAAGAGCAAAAATGGCCCACTCACGATTTTATTAATGCAGTTGAGTTACCTGAACAACGGATCATTTCCAATGTAGTTACTAGTCAACAAACTGATCTAGTTGATAACCTACTTGATCGCTGTTCAACATTAACAAAGCTCAAGCGTGTGATGGCATATGTTCTACGTTTTGTTAGCAATGCAAGAAATCCGACTACAACACGAATCAAGGGTTCACTATCTTGTGATGAACTCGAGGCAGGCTTTGTCACTTTGGTTTTAGCATCGCAAATGAAGCATTTTTCTAAAGAACTCGAAGTACTACGGTCAAACTGCAAAGAGTTTCCACGCAAAAGTTTTCTCATAAAATTGCAACCTTTCTTATGTCCAAAGGGATTGTTACGCATTCGAGGTAGGCTATCGCAAAGTAATGCAAGTTTTGACGCAAAACACCCAATAATCTTGGCAAAACGTGATCTTCTAACCATTAAAATTTTCGAAGACCAGCATCGACGGCTAATGCATGCAGGGCCTCAGTTATTACTAGCTGAGGTGCGCCAACGTTTCTGGCCACTTGGTGGTAGAGATTTAGCGCGATCAATTGTACGTCAATGTGTTATTTGTACCAAGCTAGCAGCGCGTATCAATCATCCGATTATGGGTGATTTACCGTCAGCGAGAGTCGAAGCTTCAATGCCATTTGAGGTAACTGGGATTGACTATGCCGGTCCAGTTATAATAAGTAGTAAGAAAGGACGAGGTGCAAAACATCTCAAATCATATATTTGTGTTTTCGTATGTTTTTCGACAAAGGCCATTCACTTGGAATTAGCAACAGATATGACTAGTGCTACATTCATTATGGCACTCAAACGGTTTATTGCTCGTCGTGGAAAGCCTTCTCATATTCACTGCGACAATGGTTCAAATTTCGTTGGAGGTTGGAATGATTTAAAATCAACTTTGGCTGATAGCTTTGCAAATGAGGGTATTCAATTTCATTTTATTCCACCTCACGTTCCTCATTTCGGTGGTTTATGGGAGGCTGGCGTTAAATCGACGAAGCACCACCTTAAAAGGGTCCTAGGGTCAGCCCACCTCACATATGAGGAGTTGACAACGATTCTTGTTCAAATTGAAGCGATTTTAAATTCGCGTCCATTAACTCCATTGTCATCCTCACCCATTGATTTGTCACCTCTAACACCTGGTCACTTTTTGACTGGCCGACCATTGACCGCACTGCCAGAAGCTACTTATTCAGCGGGTAGCGCGAGGCAGAGGTACGAGAGAATGGAGCAACTTCGGCAGCAATTTTGGCAAAGATGGAGTAAGGAGTACTTGTCTGAGCTACAGAAGCGCTCTAAATGGACGAGCACTCCTCCAGCAATCGCCGTTGGAGACTTGGTGGTTCTGAAGGAGGATTTCGTGCCACCTCTCAAGTGGAAAATGGGCAGAGTGACAACCACGCACTCTGGGCGCGACGGTGTCACAAGAGTCGTCGACGTGTGGACAGGCACTGGCACTTGCAGAAGGCCAGTCGCAAAAGTCTGTCCACTGAATGTTCAAGATCATTGAAGAGTACTTCAAGGGGGCCGGCATGTTGGCGCCTCCTTGCAGCGCGCACCTTTTTTATAATCTTATGTTTTTTAATATGTCAATGTCTTGATATCAAAGCTTGTCAAGGAAATAAATGTGTCTAAAATCTAAAGCAAATTTTTAATGTTCCTTGTGAACAAAATGTGTTGAAAAAAAGTAGTTTCAAAGCGACGCCGTATACGCCACACTTACGTCCTTTTTCTCGCGGACTCGTCAGCGCGTCACCCGGCTGCTGGAGCATGCACACTGGCGCCGTAACGCGTTAAGTTACGAAGCGGTTTCTCGGTTACCTTCCCATAAGAAGTTATCACTTCAAAATGCACATGACAGTTTTTTTTCAGCTTGCGTTACTCCCATAATCTAACCGGTCAGTAACTTATCGATATACAATATCGACATGCCCTCATCTCTTTTTTCTTTCTCTGTGACGTCACCCCTGCCGCCCGCTTACGTCGCATTTCGTCAATGCTGGCAGAAGTGTTTGCTTAGAAATTCGTAAATATGGCATGTCTCTAGGCTGGGTGGTCTGTGGTACGCATGGTCTAAAAATACGTTTTTGTATTTTTTAACAGAATTTTCAGGACTCCTATAGTACGATGAGGCTTGTACCACTATTTTTCTAAGATAAGGGTATTTCAATTTAAGAATTAAAAAATAGATCATGTTGTAAAGCATTTACTTATATCAGCGACAAGTGGTTAATAATCTTTGGTGAATAATTTGAATTAAATTGAATTATTAACTACCGTCTAGTTTTTTACCAAGTGCATGTTGTAGGGTGTAGAGATGAGCAACGCGGTGTGTGCGGTGCGCGCGGCGCTGGCGGCGGGCACTGCGAGCGCGGCGGGAGCGGGCGCGGGCGCGGGCGGCGGCGCGCCGGACGCGTGGAGCGAGCACGGCCACCCGCACTCGCCCGCGCACGACGACACGAGGCTGCTGCATCTCATACAACGGCAGAGGTCCGTGCAACTATCACTATATCTACCAAACGAAAGCCATTTAATATGTCCACATGTCTATTGTACCCGACAAGATAAAAACGGACTGCTTATCTATTCGTAACGCTGTCGAAGCTTTAAATTTTTTGACTCTATGTTATTGCAACTTCAACGCAATAAAACATCCTGTGATACCACATTTTAAATATCACGCAACTCAAATTACAAGTCTACAAAGCCTTCTTACAGTAAAGCTAACGGAACGACTATACCGGTGCCTTTGCTTAACAGCAAATTATCATAGAGATCGAATCAATATTGTATTGTAAGTTTAATCAATGTGCAATAGCCATGCAAACTCACAAGAAAATTGCGTCAGGTGGGGTGCGGCACTGGCGATGGTGCGCGAGCGCAATGCGGAGCGCATCCTGGAGCGCGGCGAGCTGCCCGAAGACGACGCCACCAGCCTGCTGCATGTGTACTGCAAGGGACTCGCTCACGCGCACCCCGGTATGGCTGCCGTGCAGGGTTTTGATTACAACTAATATTGTTTTATTCAGACTTCCACCCCATTTGACACTATTCATATTCCTAGAAGTATGAAATATCTTGAAACGTAAAACTTTTATGACAGGCTACAGCTATTTACTACTAAAAACAATAAATGAATATCTAAATACATTATATCAACTACATAGTATAAAGCGTCGGATAGTAATGGGATATTTTGTTGATCATCAGACATGGTGGCCATCACGCGGCCCGTGAACGAGCTATCGCAGAACCTGTCCTTCATGATGGAGAGCCTGTACAAGGTGTCCGTGGCGCTGCAACGGACTGACTTCGCCTGACGCCCGCTGCCGCCGTCGCCGCCGTCGCCGCCGTCGCCCACGCTACCAAAGCCCTCTAGATGTAATAGCACCCTTATGAACACATAATAAACCAGCTAAACTATATTCGCGCGGTTCCTTCAACAGCATTAATATCACTTTTTCTCTTTATTTTGAAATTAGGGAACAAAAAGTGCAAGGCTCGAACTATTTTTGTATTAAGTAATCAAAGTTTAGATCAAAGACTAAGTCAATGTGTAGATGGATGCTACAAAGCAGCAACAGTTCCGCAGGCTGTCACCACGTGCGATACAAAGTATCGACCTTATCCTCTTTAAATCTAAGGCTTTACCAATTCAAAATACTAACCTACGAAATGACAATATAACTACATATCCAACATAATAAAGAAGAAAAGAGGAGGAATAAAAACACGACTCCTTTTTGTCACGCTGCAGTCGGGTATTTGGATACCAATCTACTTTAAACACGACAAGTTTAAGAAAATCAAACTGTTGTACCCTTGGGCTACTTTTATCATCTGTCTTTGGTCTGATTTACGATATATATACGATAATGATCAAGTTTCTTAAACTTCTGTTATGATTATGAGACATGATTGGCATGTTGAAATCCTTTTTAAACCATTCAAGTTGAGAATTGAGAGCCATGTCTATGAAAGTGTCGTCTATCGGAAGGAATATTCTACGGTAATACATAAAAATCGGAGTTGCGGCAATAGTACAATGTACCGAATAAGGATTAAGTGATACTAGTTTGTTATTTTAGAAAACTCTAAATTTCTATGATATTTATTTCTTATTTACTTCGTCCAAATGCCTAGATACTATAGGGTATAGAGGCCCATTACTATTAGTAAGAACTTGCAAAATTCACATGAGCAGCATCACAATGGTTCCCTACTTTTAGGTTTCATGTCGACTCGATATTTTTGATAACTATAATAAGAAACCTTTAAACTCCAACAATTAAAATGTACTAGAAAGACACGGATTGAGGTATTCATTGTTTTAAATTTGTTCACACACTACACCCTAACACCATACTATAGTTATTGGTATTAACGCTAGTATAGTTCAGATCAAATTTACTGAGTTATTACTTGTTTTATCGTTATATTTCACAGAATATTTAATGTAATTTATCTCGTAGATCTCTGCAGACTTAGGGTAGCGACTTTAAGAGTAAAGAGAGCATTTACGACAAAATAAATATCAATTTTACCAGTTTAAAATACCATACCTACTGGCGGTAGTTTACTGATCTCAGATAAGATATTGTATTACTGTACGTAGGATTAAAGAGATTTCCTCAGTTTTCATTGATTAAGATAGCGCTGAGCAATTTACAACTATTTTATTTCATTAAGCCTGATTTAATTTGCGTATGCATGACATTATGTTGCTCAATGGAGCACATTTATTATTCAACACCTAGACTCATTATCATTTATTTTTAAACAATTCATAATCTTATGCGTAAACCATTATTACAAAACCGCAATGAGAATAGGTATGGAACTGATAGTTATTCAGTTATTCCATATACTTTATATATTGTATCTGTTTGTACAATAAAGCATTTACTTACTTACTTTTGTATAAATTTAAATGAATTGACATCTTTGAATCCCTTTCTTATCGCGGTCTAATAATAACATACCTACGCAACGCATATAAAGTACATGTTTACCGTCATCCAGCCCAACCACAGCATAAGTAATAATTTAATATGGATTAATTTCCCGGGAGATACAGAAAGTTATTTAGCGTTGGAATGTTCAGTCAGAATCATCCTATGCCAATATTATCATGGCTGAACTGACAAAGATACACAAAAAAATCTAACGACAAAACATTGACCAACAATAATCTTTGATACTTTAAAAAAAGGTTAAATCTTTTCAAATCATTTTTATGACATGCTGTACTTGTTTCTAATTTAATTTCATTTGTTTAAATATTTTAACTTCTCAAACATACCCCGTAATATACATTACTAGCCTTCCGTCCGCAGCTTCGCCCGCGATAAATTAATTTTCCCGTAGGAAAAGGTATTTTCCTGCGGTAAAAAGTAGCCTATGTCACTCAGTGATAATGTAGCTTTCTAACGGCAAAAGAATTTTTGAAATCGGTCCAGTAGTTTCGGAGCCTATTCAATGCAAACAAACAAACAATCAAATTTTTCCTCTTTATAATATTAGTATAGACTAAAAACAAGAAGACACGAAGTTGAACATTTAGATACGACTCCGGCTACTATAAAAAACAACCATACGGCAGTGCAGGTGCGAAGGAGATAGCATGATTCTGATGATTTATGGCTTGCCTCGCCACCTGGTTTTGCGGATACTATAGTTCATTGGTGGCCTCGGCCAATAATGTAAGTCGCACCTCTTGCAACAACGTCGCAAATGCAAATTTCAACTAAACGCATAAACCTTTTTTTTTTTCGTATTATTCAGTAACAACCTATTATTTTGCAACCTATTATGATCGTTCTAGAGTATATTGAGCTACTTTTTAAAATAAAATTATTTATCTTTATTGTGTAGTTTTTTTTCTATTGTATTTTAATTCAGGGGATACGTACATTTATGTCGTGGTTGTTGTAAGATGGTTAAAAAACTCTACAATTAAGAGGGAATAACGATGTAAATGAAAAACATTGACCTATAACTAGAATTTAAATCTCTTAATCTAGCCCTTAAAATATATTTCATTGTTTATTTAGATTTACAATTAGATTTAGTTATTATCAAACACATTACATTTAAAGGTCTAAATTCCCTTCAGGCGGGTAATAACTGCTCATGCTACAGTGACGTAAAACACATTTAGGACCATGGAAGTTTAAAAAAAATATGGACGACCTTACTGCATAACATTTCAATTTCGCACCAAACATTTAACCTTTTTTTAAAATATTCGTGCTACATTGACGTACAACACACAATTAGATCAATGTTGTTCCTTAACTGAATAAAAAAGGGTGGCATTAATACTTTTACGTCGATATAGCTTCTTGAAGTAACCCGCTCTGTCTGTTCCCTGCGAGCAACTGACCAATCAGTCAATGTTAACTTCAAGGATGCTCCAACGACACTCCTCCCCTTGGCGGTATCCTAAGGAATTACTTGAAAGTTGATGTTGCACTCAATAGTTTGATAGATTTTGGACCGGTCTCTATCATTAAGTCATATTCTTGGAAAAAGTTGCAGTTACGTCATTGTTGCAATAGAGGTTCGGTGAGGTATATGAAAAACCATTTATGGCCGCTGCGTTAACTTTATAACCGAAGTATAAAATGAAAGTGACCAAAGAAATATACCCTAGACCCAAGATATATGATAAAATTGATGTATTCGCGTTTACTATAAAACTCTCAAACATAATATATATAATATATTTAATTATTTCCTCAAAACGAACGTTTGAAAAAGCACTATACAATCCTCAGCCGGAACAGGGATTGTAGGACTCTTTTTAGACGACCGCTTCTACGTCTTGGCCGTCTATCCCAAACTCGACCAGCTATTCCATATTTAGCGGCCTCTCAGAAACGTAATGTAGTTGTGTATTATGTAAATGTATTATAGTTTTCAGTGTACTTTATATGACTAGGATTTTTGACGTCATAACTAATATACTAATTTAATTACTTACAATTGGCAGTCGATACTTTTGAACAGCTATACATATTTTAAAGAAATTTAAACCTAAATTTCTAAATGTCAGTGAAAATTAGAACACATAGAAAAATCCGAAAAGTAAAGCAGGTACCTGCTATGGGTGGTGTAGGGGTATAGCACGCGTCACGGAATGACGAGGACCCGGGTTCGATTCCCGGCCATAGCTTTACTTTTCGGATTTTTCTATGTGTTCTAATTTTCACTGACATTTAGAAATTTAATTTCTAACGGTAAAACCGAAAAAGTAAAACATAAAAATCAAGAAATGAAAATTTCTTGATTCATTTGATAGTACATAAATTTAAACCTTTATAACTGCGTGAAATATTTTGTAATTTAGCTAGTGAAAATCTTAGAATCCTGTAGATTCCACTATCAAGCACTGAACTAACTTTGGTAAGTATAGATGTATTATCAGAGTACCGACTTTAAGTTAAGGGTCAAAGTCTAGGAAGTCATCCTAAAATTATCAGGACAGTTATGAGCTCATTTGCGAAGCAACTTGCACCTACGATTTTTATAAAACGATTTTTGTCTCTACTTTTTTTTGTTATCGATGTCTTACTTAACATAGACAAGTTGCCGCCAGCTCCAAGGATACAGAAAGAAATTAATCTCCACTCTAATCAGAACAACTCATATGAGGAACATGATTCCTTTAGAAACAATTTAACTATACCACAAGCAAGCCTGAGTTATTTTATTTTGTACATCCTGTAGGTCATAAGGAGTCTCTGTAGAGGTCGCAAATTTGGCCATTGTAGATAGGTGTTCGTTCTGTACTCGAGTCATCTCATTTAAGCTGACCAAATGGGCCTTGTCTCTTTGCTCGGCTTCCTTGTCTCTTACCGCGAGGTTATTAATCAGGTTGGAGATCCCTGCAAGCAAATTGTTTGCCTGAGTCGAGGTCACACAAACCACCACAGTTTCAATTCCTGAGATGCACCCTAGGAGGGATTTTATCCCCCAGAAGCAAGACGAGGATAATGTTAGTGCTAATTGTCTTCTAGCAGGCCCAGCTCGAGAGTCTATAGATATGAGCACTGATGAAGGATTGGGCAGTTGGTTTCCGTGTTTGGACGCCGATATTCTATCTAAGTATTGTTCGATCTCCAATGATATTTAAACTCCTTTCCGGAATTCAAGTTCTAATTGCTGAATTGCATCGTTTAGATCCTTATCAGCTTCTTCTTCGAAAACTCCGGATTGGTTACCTGATGAGGACGCATGATGAGCGTGATTCGAAGTGGAAGTGGTGTTTGTCATGTAACACCTGAATCATAGGTAGTCACTAACCGTTGATTCCTAGGAGATGACCTTCGGCAGATTATTTCTGGATAAGATCTTTTCATCCAACACTGGTATCGGGACTCCCGCCCCATCTTCTTCGTCATAAGAATCCTCGTGCTCAGATTGATCGGAAAATGATTCCTTAGGGTCAGATCGGGAGGAACTCATCTTATATCGTCTCTTTGCAGCTTGCACTAACTGAGTTGTAATGAGAAATGATACTAGTAATAGACAATGTTCTATAGTCACACAGGGGGATCGTGTTGAGAGGGCGGAGGATGCTAATAATAACTTGATTAAGTCAAACATTCGTATGTTTTCTTACCATGTACATGGTACTTCGAATCGGATAATTTAGTTAATCAGTTTTTGTGAGCGGGCTAATTTGTTCTCTTCGGCCTTAGCGTAGCTCTCATAGCAACAGTGGATCGCTGTTCAGAGGGAAGAAATCTCCGACGATTACAGCGTGCAGCGCCATCTAGTGGTCAGTAGCAGCGGTATCGCATACAGCGCGGAAGAATTCAAAAAGGCAGAGAACGAAATTACTACAGCGATCGCCGAACAGTAACGCCATCTAGTGGCAAGTTGTGGCATCGCAGGCGGCGAGGAATTTAAAGGTGCAGGGGCCCGATTTTTGAAAGCACATGTGTGAAAATACCACTCCAAAGTGGTGAAAAATTGTGCTGAATTTGAAATACGAGTAGCTGAGAAGAAGGTAGTTTTGGAGATATAAGCTGATTTATACCACTTTCGAGTGATGTGCTTTCAAAAATCGGGCCCCAGGACAACCGGCCGTCAGGGGGTCAACGAAGGGGTGGAGCTTCACGTCACTGAACGAAGTGTTTGTGTGGATAAAAAATCGTGAGTACTTTAAAGTTATTTGACAGGCGAATTTCAACTTTCATTATTCAAAGAAGATTACAAATAAGCTACGGAAATCTGAACTTTACTATACTTTGTTATAAAGAATAAATAAACTTGAACTATTTAGTAGTGCAGTTCTGGACTTAAAAAAAATAATGTAACATTAACTTTAACTTTGAAATATTTACTAACTTTAATTTTAAGACTTAATAAGAATAATAAGCGAAAAAAAAGACATCATTCCCTACTTCATCCTAAAGGTGGTTTTACATCCGTGGTTATTCGAGGAAATTCAGATCAATCCGTGGAAGCAAGTTCAGATGAGGTCGGGAAAGCCAGTGAGGGGTCAGATAAGCCACAGTGTTGCGCCAAACCCAAAGTGAGTAATAGAGTGTTGCTTGCCACGGCTTTAATAGAAGCTGAGTCAACAGCAGGATATGAAGTTATTCGAGCTTTATTCGAGCTTGTCCCAATCTCCATTTTTCACTGGATCGGTAGTTCAAAGCTTAGGACTAAAAAGAATTCCCGTTAAGAATCTGGACTAGGCGGAGACAAAACATTAATGGTTTCCAAATATATGGTCATATTAAAAATTAAATCAAGAGTGGAACCCAATTTCCAAATGGAGTGAAAGGCTTATGTATTAGGCAACATTACTACGTACCTGCCGGGCAAACGAGTTGCTTTGGACGGTTGGGTCGATTTGCACCAGTTATGTCTCGCTGATCCTACATATATTATACCAAATAAAATAGATGTCTTGTTGGGAGCATAGGTTTACTGCCAGATATTGAAGGAGGGTATGCTGCGAAGTGCGATGGGATCTCCAGTGGCACAATGCACCACCCTGGGATGATCTTGTCTGGGTCAGTAGGTCTGGAGTAAAATCAAAATATCACCGTGTTGCATGCTCATGTAGAAGGTGATGAATTGTTGAAACGCTTCTGGGAAATGGAGTCGGAGCCGGTAAATTTATTCTTTATAATAAAGTTCAGATTTCCGTAACTTATTTGTAATCTTCCTTGAATAATTAAAGTTGAAATTCGCCTGTCAAATAACTTTAAAGTACTCACGATTTTTTATCCACACAAACACCACACTATATAACACTTCCTTCAGGGACGTGAAGCTCCACCCCTTCGTTGACCTCCTGACTGCCGGTTGTCCTGCACCTTTAAATCGCGCGCCGCCTGCGATGCCACAACTTGCCATCAGATGGCGTTCGGCGATCGCTGTAGTAATTTCGTTCTCTCTGCCTTTATGAATTCTTCCGTGCTGTATGCGATACCGCTGCTACTGACCACTAGTTGGCGATGGAGATTCCCTCTGAATAGTGATCCACTGGTGCTATGGGGGAGCTGCTACGCTAAGGCCGAAGAGAACAAATTGAGCCCACTCACTAAACCCTGTTTAACTAAAACTATCCAATTTGGAGTAATTAAAGTACAATTAAGTCGGATGTTCGAATAAAAACCGATTTTGTAAACACTCACGCTTCTATATAGCATTCAAACATTAATATTACAAAAAGATGTTCGCACCTAAGAAATCAGCGAAAGCATTCCGCTTGCCTTTTCTAGCAAATAAATGATTTGATTTGATTTGCATGTTGTAGTTCGGTACAGCGCCATCTAGCGGCACACTTAGTAACTATTTCTTACTTGGACAAATATTATTATCAAACTTTTTCTGTTCGACGAAAACCTTGCCCTTGTGATATTCAAGTTGGTTTCATTATTTAACTATATATTAACCATCGTTTGCAACAAACCTTGTTGTTGGCATAATTTTTAGTTAATTATTATTGTGTAACATTTCGTAGTGGAAACTTTTTGTTTTTATTGTTATGGTTAATTATAATTGATATTTGTAACCCACTGTACATGTATTGTAATATTAATTTAATAAACAAGCAAACTACGTAGCTAATGTATTTTATTTATGAAGTTACATTGAGATTAAGGAAGGCCAAGGTTTTGAATGGCGCTAAACGATGTTCTATGATGACTACGATGACTTACTCACTATTCCTAGTTTTTAAGGACCAATTTATCCACGTTTTCACGGGTACGTGATCTGTGGTCGGTCCCACAGGACAGCTGTGCACACTTCCCCGCCACATGGCGCTTTCAGTGAAGAATCCACGCAATAAGCATTTAGATCCAAACTGAGAAACCATTTGTAGATATTGACATGATGTGCACTTCGTTTTAATATTTTATTGTTATTTTGACATTTTGTTATGACATTTAATTGTACTTTCGATATTAATTCTTATTTTATATATTTTAATTGGACGATCCCTGTTTGGTGGCATTATTACTGTAATAAATGATTTCATTCTAAATTTTAATATTCATATAGCTGTGACGATCCTGCGTGGAGAACCTATGTAAATGTAATTCTTATTTGTTGTTTCTTTATTATTTTATACAATTTCAACAAGTGACACCCAATATTTTTTTAACTTTATTTTATTTGTACTCTTTGACGATTTCAATATTAGTTCTCGTAACTTGACATTGTACAATTTATGATGTAATCTATATATTATATAAAAGAAAGTCGTGTTAGTTACACTATTTATAACTCGAGAACGGCTGAACCGATTTGGCTGAAAATTGGTAAGGAGGTAGCTTAGAACCAGGAGACGGACATAGGATACTTTTTATCCCGATTTTCCCACGGGATTGGAAAATTCCGAAATGTTGTAGCGGGTGGTAGGGCCTTGTGCAAGGTCCGTCCGGATCGCTACCACCATCTTACTCGCTAATCCTGCCGCTAAGTAGCAGTGCTTGCACTGCTGTGTTCCGGTGCGGAGAGTAAGACAGCCGGGGAAATTACGGGCACAAGAGGCATTTCATCTTACTCCTCTAGGTTGGCAACGCATCTGCAATCCCTCCGGGGTTGCGGGTGTCTATGGGCAGTGGTGATCACTTACCATCAGGTGACCCACTTGCTCGTTTGCCTTCCTATTCATATAAAAAAATAAAAAAAAATAAAAAAAAAAATAAAGCTACAGACATTAAATTTAGCATGCCTACACATTATTCCTTGATTAGTATGAAGATGCACTTACAAAGGAATTTTTCAAATTTCCCACGGGATAAAAATACGACTATTTATAACTCAAGAACGGCTTAACCGATTTGGCTGAAAATTGGTAGGGAGGTAGCTTAAAATTAGGAGACGGACATAGGATACTTTTTATCCCGATTTTCTCAAGGGATGGGAAAATTCCGAAATGTTGTACTAATAAAGATACAGACATTAAATTTAGCATGCCTACACATTATTCCTTGATTAGTATAAAGATGCACTTACAAAGGAATTTTTCAAATTTCCCACGGGATAAAAATACGACTATTTATAACTCAAGAACGGCTTAACCGATTTGGCTGAAAATTGGTAGGGAGGTAGCTTAGAACCAGGAGACGGACATAGGATACTACGGACATAGGATAATACGTAGACTTAATGCAAAGTTTTAGAAAAACAATTAAGAAAAAAAAACATTGTAAATGTCAATGGTATAATGGCCACACAGCCTATCTCTAATGCGCTCGTGGTTCAATTTGGTAACTCACTAATTTTACATATAAACTGACTAAAATACCTACTTTGTCTACAGTTTTTCTCTAATCATTATATAAAACATTTTCAATATTGTTTATAGGTAAATATTTGACAATAACCACATTGACCTTAGACCTATGTTTAAAAAAACTGATTTGCTGCCAATGCAACAACTAGTTAAGAAAAAAAAAGCGAGCTCGAATTTGGCGCGAAAGCATAAACGTCTCGCAAACCATATCTAATGTAAATATTCCTGGAAAAAACGTGACGTTTTCCTTTATGAACTGTACAAATGTAAGTAAGTAAGTAAGTAAGTAAATGCTTTATTGTACAAATATAAAGAAGCAGAGACAAATCACAAAAAAAAACCTTAAATATACGCACAAAGGCGAACAGTTTCAATTAATTTTAGTATTTTTTTTATTTAATATTTTTTTTCTCATGTAGCTACTTACTTACGTATATTTTATTACTTTCCTTGTAGTCGAAATGAAAAGTAGTGTTTAACTTGGGAAAAACACCAATATCACACTCGAAATATTAGCACCCTCGCAAGGCTCGGGTGCCAAGTTACCTCGTGTGATATTGGTTCTTTTCCTCCCTTGTTGAACAATCTACTATTAAGTTGTGTAGTTAGGTCACAACAAAAACGTTTATATATACTTAAATTCTCAAGAAAATCAGAAGACGTCAATTTTCCTTTCGTTCCTTAAAATTTATCCGACAACGGAGGAAAACGAGCAAGTGGTTCTCTTGATGGTAAGTGAGCGCCACCACCCATGTACACCGTTAACATCCTCTATGGAAGCGTTGCAAGACTAGAAGGCTAAGATAGAAATACCTTGTGTGGCAGTGATCTGGTTGGCTGGCTGTTCTCCACGTCGGAACACAGAAGCGCAAGCGCTACTGCTTAGCTGCAATATTAGCGAGTAAGATGGTGGTAGCGATCCGGGCGGACCTTTATTTATTTTATTTTTATTTATTTTATTTTATTTGGACCTTGGATGAAGTTCAACCACCCGCTAAGTCCTATATTGCTTATCGGCATTTTGATGATAAAACACAATAAAGATATCCTGTAGATACGGATTTAATTTTGTTATATTTAATGTAATGTTATACGATGGGTGATAAGAAACTTCGCTACAAGCTACAAATCGTTATTCTGCGCGGATGAAGTCGCGGGCAACAGCCAGTATAGTCGAAATGTCATAAGTCATAAGGTCAGCTATATCTTTTTGAAATTACCGAATATATAATATCAATTATTACAAGCTTTTTTTAACCGTCTTGTACTGGTCACATAGTCAAGTATGTAACTACGTGGGCCAGTCCGAAAATTTTTAGTTAAAAAAAAGTAAGAGGAATATAATAAAACTTTTTTTACAACATTTGAAAGTATTCTTCTGCCATATCTATTCACTTATACATTCACCTAAACCAACTTTCAAAGTAGATAAAACGCAGTTCTTATGTAAAGTCGAAAATAAGTCTCCTGAATTCGTCCACTGCTTCATCCGACGTCAAAAGTTTTCGTCCACGCAAATATTATTTTAAGGTATCAGCGTAATTCGTCCCATTCGTTTTTCGTTCATTTCTTATGTACGTCTCATTCTGTGTTCGTCACTCATTCTTTATTCGTCTCGATCGCTATATGTCCCTATCGTTTTAAGTACAATTATGTAACCTGTCTCTTTCTTAACAGGTCTTTTTCGTTTTTCGTCACGGTCTTCCTAGGACTATGTCTTTGTTTGTGTCTCTCTTTTTTGGTATCATTCGCACTTTATCTTTAGTCACTTTCGTTATTCGTCTCACTCTTTTTTTGTCTTTAATGGTAACTCGTTCCGTTCTTTTTTGGGCACGTTCGCTAATCGTCCCGTACTAGTAGGTCTTAGTTGCTATTCATATGTCCTCCGGATCGGAATTCATAAACAAATTGAAGAGACGCAAAACGAATGTAACGAACTTAGAATTAGACTGAAAATGAATGAGACTAATCACGAATGTGACTAATAACGAATCCATGAAAAAAAATGAGACGAATAAGTGAATGAGACAAAAATCGAAAGGGAATAAGAAAGAATGAGTCTTAGGAAGACCGTGACGAAAAACGAAAAAGACTTGTTAAGAAAGAGACAGGTTACATAACTGTACTTAAAACGATAGGGACATATAGCGATCGAGACGAATAAAGAATGAGTGACGAACACAGAATGAGACGTACATAAGAAATGAACGAAAAACGAATGGGACGAATTACGCTGATACCTATTTTAATGTGGGTAGTAAAATAAAATCACAAGGAGCCAGGCCAAGACTGTAGAGAAGTTCTAGCGTAGCAGCGGCGCACCTGATTTGTTCAGATATCATAAGGTTCTGGCAGCCGTGTGAGCAAGAGCGCTGTCTTGGTGAAAAATGATGCCCCGGATTCCACTACTCGGACGACTGACGCTCAGCTCCTGGAAGGCTTGTGACATTCAAACTTCACTCCATCATTGCATATTAACAGTGGCGTAACTATTAGACTACAGGCCCATGACCAAAAAATGTGGGTCATATGAACCACCAGGTGACGTATATAGGACGATATAATATAAGAGCATAAAATAATAAGATTCAGCACTATGCCGTCACTTGTAAGCTGTCCAACTGAGTGCTGGTGAGAATTCAAGAGTGTAACCCTCGATTTTTTCCCCTTGTCGCATGATTTTTGTACGGCGTTGCGGAATAATGGATTAGAAGCTGTATTGAAACAGTATGAAACTGATGCCGTACAGAATGAAATGACCAAATTTACCCTGGAAATTGTCAGAAAATCAAAAAAAATTACCGACTTTGTGGCGCACCATTTGTACGGCATCAGTTTCATACTGTTTCAATACAGCTTCTAATCCATTATTCTGCAACGCCGTACAAATATCATGCGACAAGGGGAAAAAATCGAGAGTTGCACTTTTGAATTCTCACCAGCACTCAGTTGGACAGCTTACAAGTGACGGCATAGTGCTGAATCTTATTATTTTATGCTCTTATATCGTCCTATAGACGTCACCTGGTGGTTCATATGACCCACATTTTTTGGTCATGGGCCCGTAGTCTATATACCATCTGGGGCCCGTGGCAAATTCTTTTGATGGGGCCCTATCAGTAAAAATCGTCACGTTGTACTCAGTTTAATTTTAATATTTTTGAGCTCGCGGGCTCTTGGGCCGGGGCCCTCTTGGGTCGGGGGCCCCTGGCATTTTGCCAGCCCTGCCACCCTATTCTTACGCCACTGCATATTAACCATATTCCGATATTCTAGTAGAAATAAGACTACAGGTCCTCTAAGCCGAAAAAAAGCAGCAACCATTTTTTTGATATGCTTCGGCCGGGAACTACCTACTTCATTGTGTAAATAATTTTCATAAAGACCAATTCTGTCGATTACTGTTTAGAGAGCGGGTCGTTACTATAGGTATATATCCAGGATTTGTCAGATCTCGCAATGCAGGTCACTTGTTGTGAAAAGCCTTCTCTGAATTTATGTAGCATATATTGGCATTGGCACCAATCGACACGTCTATCTTTTTGCTCCAGAGCGAAAAAAAGTTGTATCCAACGAGACGCAAGCCTCCCAACTTAAGATGATCATGCAAAATGGTAGACGCTACCTGGGTTCCAACCTGCAGGTCATTCTAAATCTATCGCTAGGTAATATTACGATATTGCTTGATTAACCACTTCACCCTGATGACGTTTTCTGGAGTAACTGTTTTTGGCGGTCGCCCCAGTCTAGGGTCATCTTTGAAGTCAGTCCACTCTCGCTTGAATTGACGATATCAGTAAATTATAGTGGTAAGAGGTGGAGCTAATGCCTAAAATGCACTGGTACAGTCAGCGTCGTAGTAAGTAGCAGTCAAGATCATAATTTACTTGGAAACACCCAAAATGGTCATTAACAGTGACTCAACCAAAGCGGTCAAATTGTTCGGGACATCCATCGTGCACAAATATACCGGAGCACGCACATCGCCAAATACTTAGTAACATTTTAGGTGTTCGAAGTGACCACCGTTTTTTATAGTATAGTATATCACACAGCATACAGATACGAGAAGGATTCTCCAAGTCAACAACACATGACATGGCATAATATTTAATTTTTATAACGTTCGTGTTCCAATTTTCAATGGAGATTTAATCGATTAAAGCAAAGTTTGATCAATCGTTATTCGAATACTACGCCGATTAATTTAATCGCGACTAAATTAAGTGATTTATTTTGCACCGATTGATTAGTATTAAAAAAATCGATTAATGGTATTAAATAATAAATAAATGAAAAACATATTTCACTTTTATCTCTAATATTTACTCAACTGAGACAATTTATACAGAACAATGTGAACATATATTTTATTTATTAGTATTTAGGATTTGCTGTTTACCATGTCACACACCTCTATTCATGTTACAATATAGGTATAAGTGATAGTCTGAAAAAACATTACATGAAGCCTGCGAAAGTAGTTTGTTTATTGATTGTGCAACATGCATTAGAACTCATCCGGTCCTATATGAAGGCAGGATCTTGTAATACCTACGTAATCATGGTCAAGACATTAATACTCATTAACAATGTAAAGTCTATTATAAAAAGGCGCTTCGCATTCTAATGCAACGCACAAAATAATGTAAGAGATAGAAATGTTTATTTACAAATAACATACATTTAATTATAAATTCTCAGTCCTTTTTATATATAAAAATACATAGATATTATATAGCTTTGAATGTTTAAACACTCAATGGCATTAAGTGATTATTCAGGGTGGTATTACCAGAGATACCCCAGAACACGATTGGAATTATAATTACTTCTACCACGTACCAACAGTCCTTTCACTTGTCACATTTTTTTAAATAACGCATTGCGGGCTTTTAAATAAAGTTTTAACTAATACGTGCAGGAGTCTTAATACTTGATTTTACTAGATTACCATAAATTAAAACAATAAACTGAAGACTGATAAAAATAGAAAACGGTGAAAAGGTACTAAAATTCAAAGTACGAAATTGTTGTTATTTTTAAGAACTATACGACAAAATTTGTTGATTGCGAAGAAAGTCCTTTAATTGAATCCGCTTTCAGCTGTTTCAATTCTATAAAAACACCAGAGTTATCATGCCGCTGTAATTGATTTGGCAAGCAAACTATTGAAAAAGCTCATAGAAGGCGAAAACTCGTTGTGAAAGCACTCACACCGACTCTCAGTCCAAGCTAACAGCTGTTAATAACATACGAGTACGGGGCTATTTCCACTTCTAGTCTTTTTATTCACACTGTGAAATGTTTTTTTTTTCAGCTTGCATTGCTATCTGATAACAGAGATGCAAAATAAATTAGCACTAGTTCGTGCTCAACTTTAGGGTTACACTAGTGAGATTTTTTCTCGTTTTCAGTTTGTGTTAGTGATATCTAAGTATAAGTTTACTGACACATGTTATTATATGATTATACTGAAGTGCATTAATAATAAATAATTCATTGTATTTAAATAAAACAAACAATATATTTACAGTATAAATTACCAAAATTACTACTCTGTACACATTTTTTTATCTAATTTATGTCCAATGAGATACATACAATATTTATTGCAAAAAAATACCTACTATATTTATTACAAAACAATACTTTCTGATTTTTATGTTTTTATTTCACTATTTTAAAGACAGCACAAGGTTACTAACAATAAATAGTTCACACAGGACTTAGGTTTACACGTTGCTGCTGATATTTAGATCAGAGTGAAAATACGACTTCGGTACACATAAACTGATATTGCGTTCTTAAAATAGGTAATTAGGATTACATAAATGCCAAAGTGTGTCTATCTGTCCGTCTGTTACCTCTTCACGCTTAAACCACTGAACTGATTTGGTTACTATTTGGTATAGAGATAGTTTCAGTCCCGAGGAAAATATAAGAAAGTTTTTATCCTGGAAAGTCGCATAGTTCCCGCGCAGACGGAGTCGCAGACAACAACTAGTAATACATAATTTTCTGTAAACTCATGCCAAACAAATCAATGGATGATATGTAAACAGCTGGAAAGATCGTAAACGAGTAAGAGGCTATTTCGGCGGCGCCGCAACGCCCAGTTATAGTCAGCGAACCGAATAAGTATATCTCTTTTTTTAAAACGGAAATCATCATGTAAATTATTTAAGTGTATAAATTCATGTTTATTTATCATAAGAAATGTGGAAGATCAATGGTACTCAACAGACTTAAGATCCTATTTTCAGGTAGTTTAGATCTCAGGGAAATATCCTCCAACATTGAATTTTTAGTGAGCGTTATTTATACATCTGCATAACTTATGATTGAAAAAAAGTAATTATATTAAATAATTAACATGTACTTAAAATTTGTATATTATACAAGATAAGTTATTGTTTTTGCCACGTGAGACCCTTTCAAAATGTTTAAAACACGATTTTCAATGTAAACATTTTGCCCACTATTAACATACTTGCATAATCACAAAGAAAACTTATTATGTTTACCGATAGTTTTTATTTATTGTACAACTGTTTTTAAATTACATCAGTTATTTATACATACATTCAACTATTACTAAATGTACAGTCGCAACCAGATATATCGGAGTAATGTAAGATGCTCAAAATAGGCAATTTAATCACAGTGGTGCATAGATGTTTGAGTACCTGGCTTTCTACAATTTATCTGATTTAGACTGCACTTCCAGAAAATACATTAAAAAATCATTAAATCATTTATAGATGTTTGTAGCTGCATCAGATAAAGATAACTGCCTAAAAAGTGTTAAAAATAAACAATTAAAAATAAAATAATCTATGGTTTTAAAAAATGTAATTGCTCGACTTGGCGGGGGCACTCCCGTGCCCCCAGAAAAATAGACATACAGAAAATAAAATTATGGTTTACGAGTAAAATACTATTACGCCAAAATATGGCTTGTATAAATTCCTAATTTTATTTATGTCCGCAGGTTTTCAATTAAATCAAAACAATATTTAAAAGCTGTTTTATGACAACCTGTACAAAACTAAAATAACCGAAAATTAATATGGCGAGATTAGTTTTTGTCAATACGAAAATGAGAAGTTTTGGAAAGTGAAATACTTGACATGAAATAAGATTTTCGTTGCTAGTTGCTAAATTAGGCTACATATAAGGTTTGATTGGCGAAATTAGGTTAATTTTCGAGATTATTAGACAATTTTCGCGCCACGTCTTTTTCTCATTCAACTGAATATTTACATAAACAGTTTATTATTCAGGTTTGACATTTTCAAGATATTCGTGCAGTCCAATGTCTTAAACTCTTAATAATGAGCTATCCTGTTTTCTTCTTCAATTTTGATTAAGCAGTAATGTGAAGGCTTCACTAAATTCGCCAACCCCATAGTTACCTTGCATACATTATATTATTAGCATGTCATATTTAAATAACTAAAATTTCAAAACGTGTGATGCTTATGGCTAAATCATTAAATAGAAGTATAATTATTTTGGGACATACATATTATAAAATAAAATAAGCACTTTATATACAAATATCGATTGTACAAAAATTTAAAAACTTTGTTCAAATATTTTCTACAAAATAAAATGTCTAACTTAAAATTAAAATAGCGTGTGATTATAAATTGACTACTCTTATCATCTAAGCACACGATGGTAATTAAATCAGTATAATAAAATATAAAGCTCTAAAGCTGGAGATTGATTGTAAACGTATAATATTGCGGTTAAGTTAAAATAAAAGGATTTTCTGGCGTTTTGAAAACCATTCCGATCTCTCATAAACATAAACGTATACAAGCATTCGGTCAAAAACAATGTTATCCTAGTACATCTCGAATAATAATACGATTTCATATTGAAACACCGCCACTACCCATTATCTAACTACCATTGATTTCATTGACACGTTTTAAATATGATGTATGTACATACAATTACGACACAGTAACCAGGCTAAATGTTTGAATTATACCTACATTCATATAAAATATTATGTTTATTTGCTTCGATATTACCTGACTGTGTTACTTCTTAAATTAGGGTTCGTGTTTCGTTGTCGTAAGAATATTACGGCGTAAAATAGTAAAACAATTATGTATCATCACCACGAAAAAATCTCGAGTGTATATTATATGTATAAAGTAATGATAACTAATTAATTAACTTTTTGTCAGAAGTAGGATAATAATAATAATAATAATCAACCATGATTGTACTACATCATATAAGGGGTGTCATTAGAAATTTCATCTCTAAATTGTAGGTGGGACATCAACTCAGTTGAATAAAACCGAGTTGGGGTCTTCGTTGTCCATCTGTTTAACATGCCGTAGGACGTCCTTTTTAGTAATGACGCCGAGTAGCCGCCTGTAAAAAATTAAAATAATTATTATTATATTGAGAAATGTTACTTAATAAAATTGATATCGAGTTCAGGTCCAGGTCAGGTCGAAAATGGAATCGATAAGCGAGTTTTTTCCGAATTCATTACTGGACCAAGGCCCGTGCGCACTGTGCAGTATGGGTGAATAACCGCTGATGAATAACTCATTTACTAAAGTGAGATTGAGATGATTTAGCTGGATATTATTACTTTAGCAATTTATTTATTTGAAGGTGTGTTACCCGTTGTGCGTGACGAGCGTTTGGCGCAGACCGAGTTTGCGGAACATGTCGACGACGGTCTCCATGGGCGTCTGGTCGGTGACGGTGATGGGCGCCATGTCGAGGATGCGGTGCAGGTTGAGAGGGGGCACCCCGCCCGCGCCCGCGCCCGCCGCCGCACCAGCCCCCGACCCCGCGCCCGCGAACAAAACCAGAGACTGGCCTGTGATGCCTTCTACCATCCGCCGCGCGTTTGCTGCACACGAACACAATCACATTATTTTAAAAGAACAGAACGGTATAGTAATAGTATTTTATACAATCGTTGCATAATGAAGGTTCTTAAAGTCGAGTACCGTGTTTAGGCGTGTTCTAATTTTGAAATTACTATAGTCGTCTAGAGCGTTGTATAATAATCATTATAGTTGAGTCCGAAGTGCCATAGACTATCCAAGATTAAAAAGTATGTGATTGCAATTTTGTCTATAAACACATAAAAATCAACGAGTAGAAAAATACATATAAAAGTATACATTGTTAATATGTTAATATTATGCATGTATTTCGGTTTAACAGCAGAACAATCAACATGGGCAATGGCAGTGACTGTTTTTACTTATGATTTAAGGGGCTGCTTATACAAGGTAAGATCTCCCAGATTTTTTCTGGAATTTTCAGCAGATGGTTGGGTTAGTTTGACTGAACTCCCATACGAAGATTATATATTTAAATGTTTGATTCCAATATAAAATATCCTCCCGTCTTCGATGCGGTTCACTCTGAACATCAGCCAGTTTACGAAAACATTTGTTAACTATGACTCAACAATCCCGAACGTCATTTACATATATTTATAGTCAGACTAACCCAACCACCTCCGAAAATGTTTTGGAAAAAGTCAAAGAAATTGGAGTTGGTGGATGACAAAGAAGCAGAACAAGCTTTTAAAATCAAATATAATAAATTAAACACAAATTCAAATACAAACAGATCAGTAACGTAATTTTGCTCTTGACAGAATTAATAACAGAACTCTAGGTCTGTTGCTGGGAAACCAAAAACCATAGAGTTTAATAAAATAAACCATATAAACTGGTTTTAAATAAAGACGTGAGTGTTTCATCGATTTATTGAGTAGTTTTAAACTTTCTACTTTTCAACAAAACAAAAATGTTCTGCTGAAGCCAAAACTCCATTTTGACATCAAAACTCGCTGATACCGAAAGTTTGGTTGGACACTACATACCATAGAGGAATTACAAAGCGTTAAATAATATATTATAAAGTATAAGTATAAATAAAATACAGTGAAGTTTGGGTATTTGCCAGGAATAGAGGAATTAACCGATTGAGTGAAAATTTTATTCAAATTGTTTGTAATCACAAAAAAGCGCCAGACTATTGCGACGATTGCTGCACGCTGATTAGCCCTAGGCGACACTAGATTTATAAAATAAAAGTAACAGTCGATATTGCTAGCAAATTTCTAGCGAATAACAACCATTTTTCTTTAGGAAAATACCTGATTCTAATAACTAACTTGTTTTGTTGTATGTAGGGGATAACAGAAATACTATCAAGAAATAACTTGACAAATCAATATTGTGTTCCGAAATTGAATGGTCCGTGTTGCCACACGATCGCTTAATTTTTAAATGGTGACGTACCCATAGCGAGGTTGAGGTCGCGGCGCAGCACGAAGCCCACCAGATACTGTGACTCCTTGGACACGACGACGGGGTAGCCGTTGTGTTCCGTATCCTTCAGTAGCGCCTCCACGTCCTCCACTGTCATAGAGTCCTGCGTGATCACCGACAGCGTCTCGTTGCGTCTACACAAAAAAAAATTATACATACGTCGATTTTTTAATTTTTTAAAATAAATGCCACTGTCTGAATCCTCAAGACCGCCTATTGGTTTACCCTACAACTTTTATGTGGAGTACCTACCTACAATATTACATTTCCGCGTCTAATTACTGTCTGCGATTATGTCAGGAAAAGCGAAAGCCTCGACATAAAAGCCAGTAGTCGCAACCCGTACGTGATAGCTCTCGTGTTGACTTACTTGGGTTGCATGACGTCGGCGGCGAGAGAGGTGTGCTGAAACTCGTCCTTGCTGTCGAGGAAGGGATAGCCATTGAGCGCGATGTGCGCGTCGTAGATGCCCTGCTTGCCGAGCGCGTCGCCCACCCACTTGGACGCCATGGCCGCCGCCATCAGCGGCACGATGTAACGCACGCCGCCCGTCAGCTCGAACATTATCACCACCAGCGACACTGACAGATCAAGATTACGCTAAATATTTATACAGCATTCAAGAAATGTTGAAAACGAAATTAGAAACTGCAAAAAAAGGTGGTTCAGTTGCAAGTACACACTCTTGACACCTAAAATTATTTTGGATTGAGATCTAAAATAGCTGGTAAAACCCAATCTTGATTGCAAATACCGTCACAATTTTACGGTTTTACAATTAAGCCGGGTGCTTTCAAGCGAACTGTAATAGTACCTGAAACTGTAACTGTAATAGTATCGGAAGACCAGCGCTGGCTGCAAGGCCAGCATTATGCTGAGATGGGACCATTTCGTGATGTATGTACTAATTTTTTGTTTTTTTTTAATTCTTTTTGTTTTGCAACTATATATCACGAATAAATGTTTTCTTTCTTTCTTTCTTTCTTTCTTTCTGAACAGATACTTTAATCAGGTTCAAGTGTGTGCGTGCGCTTGAAGCAAGTTCTGAGTGGCGGGTTCGCTGCGAGCCCAGCGCGAATCAAACGCGAACTAGGTACGTACACTTAAAGGGTGACCAACACGAATATAATGTTACACAGAATAATACTGGAGACAAGTCTGTGCTCTATGGCCCGCAACTGCACTTTTATGTTACATTAAAGTATCGTCATGCGGTGCTAATGTAACATTTAAAGTGCAGGGGCAGTTGTTTTTGTGCGTTCGTCCGTCGTTGGGTGGCTCTGATCACGAATTTGCCATAAATTTTTGGATCCAAAATGGCAAATGGCATTTTGACACTTTTGACACAAAAATGGTGATTGAGTATAATTTTCGGGCAATTTGGTGGCTCTGAGCCCAAATTTGGCATTATGTATATTTATATTTTATTAATCAGTATACATATAGGCCCAGTTCCAACGGTGAACACCTTTCAACTACTGATGATGACGGTGATGATGATAATTTCAAAGTCGTCGAAAAAATATTTTAGCAACGTTATATAAATAAGTAAAAAAATGCTCGAGGCGTCTTTTCTTCGCTCACATCATAACCCCATTATCATGACTCATAATTTTTTGACCCCTTTTATACAACTGTTGCATATTAGTATATCATCGTCATCATCAGCAGCTGAAAGGTGTTCACCGTTGGACCGGGGCCTACGTTAAATAAAACATAAATAATGCCAAATTGGTGTTCAGAGCCACCAAATTACCCGAAAACGATGCCCATCAACATTTTAGTGTTAAGTATCGAAATGACATCCGCCATCTTCGATCCAAAAAAAATTGGCATAATTCGTGATCAGAGCCACCAAATAACTCAAAAAAATTTCAAAATGTCATCCGCCATCTTGGATCCAAAAAATTATGCCAAATTTGGGCTCAGAGCCCACAAATTAGGTACTCGTAAATAACACCCATCACCATTTTCGTCTCAAGTGTCAAATTATGTCTGTGGTCCTGGATCCTAAGCATTAAGTGTCAAATTGAAATATACTGAAATATTGAATATATTGAAATACTAGCTACTGCCCGCAACTTCGTCCGCGTAGAATTAGACTTAAAAATTGATGTTGATTGTATATTCTGCAATAATTATTTACGTTACGACTCTGGGCAGCTACGACCTTTGACATGTTTATCCCTATCCCGCGGGAACTATGCAATTTTCCGGGATAAAAAGTAGCATATGTATTAATCTAGAGTAACAGCTATCTTTGTTCCAAATTTAATCCAAATCCGTCCAGTCGCTTCAGCGTGAAGAAGGAACAAACATACACACTCACTCGCTCCCTCACTCACATCGTCACAAACTTTCACATTTATAATATTATAGTACAGAAGTAGAGTAAAAAAAATACTAATAACATGTTTACATAAGTATTAAAATGTGAGCGGTACCGGTCATGCGGGTGACGCCGCCGAGCACAGCCGCGGCGCCCACCATGGCATACAAGCCGGGTGTGATGCAGTCGTCGCCGGTGGAACACTCGCCCGAGAACAGCCAGATTTTCGGGTAGTGGTATGCCAGCTGCTCCACACCTTTCACCCAAAACAAGAATTGATGATTGATGACTAAGCAATTTTAAGATAAAATACTTATTTTCAGATCCAGTTCGAGTCTTTAAATGGATTTGTCTTACCCAAACAAACCTTGAGCGTGTCTTTATATCTTCTTTGACTTGTGTATTTAAGGAAACTGATGTATAGTGCCTCTACGGATTACAAAGGGAGTGTAAGCAAGCAACTAACCGATGCCCACGATGCGGCCGGCGATGGCGCCGAGAGCGAGACTGGGGATGAATAGACCGCAGGGCACCTTGATGCCGAACGTGAACACCGTCATGACCAGCTTCAGCAGTAGCGCCAGGAACAACAGCCACACGGCGCGGTACACGCCCGGCCCCGCCGCCGCTTTCTCGATGGCAGAGTTCACGTCCGTAAAGTTGCGATTGTAGTCACTGTCCATGACAGACAAAATAAACAACTACTTCAGCTACAATCAGAGTGAAATATTTTAAGCATCGTTCCGGAACATAAAGAACGCTGTATTCAATGCATACAAGCTTCAGATTAGCAATGCTGTTTAATAATATCTTAGTAATATAATATATCTTAAATAAATACTTATACATAAAAAAAAATATATTAATATTACATCTCCGTCACGTCATAAATCTCGTCTTTATCCCTTACGGGGTAGACAGAGCCTAAGGTAAAAAGACCTAAAAGCAATACTATCAATACTTATATTATAACACGCAAGATTAGAATGAGCCCTGAAATATTACCACACGGGATCGGAATTCGAAATGCCGCACTGGTTGAACAGTAGGTAGATGAGCTGGCTAGTGTTCATGCGAGTGTAGGGGTTGGGGTACGCGACTATGGCCGTCACCAGCGTCACCACCAGCACCTCAGTCACCGGGTACTGGCCCAGCTTCGAGTACTTGCGGTAGCGGCACCAATAGATGTTCGCCTTTATGAATATCGTCGCTATGCAACCCTGGAACACAAAAACATTACAACACAATAAACATCTGCTACACCCAATCAATATTATCTTCTTCGATGATCATTTACACACATACCCCTATAATACCGAGTCCTACGAACGGTATCAATTCAAAGAATATCCAGGGCTTGTTGTACTCTACGAAGAATAGTACAGAATGTTCGTTGCCGAAAGGGTTAATCGATCGCAGAATGAAGGCAGCTATTAACGCGCAGAAGAACGACCGCCAAAGCGTTTTCAGAGGGAAGTAGTATGACACCTGTAGAGAAAGTCTTTATTTAGCGGAATTCAATAAAAGTAAACAAGTCAATTTCACTGACTAAACTATTGTTAAAGGCATAATTAAAGTGACCTCTTCCAAGCTGAAGAGTACACCTCCGATGGGGGCGCCGAAGGCGACGGACACGCCGGCAGCCGCCGCCGCTGACAAGATCTCTCGCTTTTTCGCCTCGTTCCGACCATATTTTGGGAACAAGTACGATAAAATATTACCTGTGAGAAAGTAAATTATTATAATTATCGCTCACCTATAAGTATTACAAAAATAATGAAAGAAATTGACAATATTTTTGAAGACTTACCTAAGCAACTGGCGATATGCACCATAGGTCCTTCTTTTCCAAGAGACAATCCAGAAGACACAGATAATATTAGGCCAACTACTTTAATAATTAGCGTCCATTTGCCAAGGTAGCCTCTAATGATAAAGCCGCTGAGAATCGTTTTGATTTCAGGTATACCTAAGAACAGTACAATTTCAATGTTACATTATAAAGATTATACTGAATAAAGTTACAATCCAAATGAGGCACGCTTTGCGTGAAGGCCATAACTGTTTAAGTATAGCTTTTGTTAAAGTTAAATAGTTACACCGATAGTACAAATACTTTTATACAGATTTTGCTCCAAAATAAATAAATAATAAATAAATATCTTGGGACAAATTACACCAATTGACCCAGCCCCAAACTAAGCAAAGCTTGTACTATGGGGACCAGGCAACGGATAAACATACTTATATAACGTAGATAAATACATAATTAAATACGTACAACATCCATGACTCGGGCACAAGCATTCGTATTCATCAACTGTCTGCCCCTACCGGGATTCGAACCCGGGACCTCTAGCTTCATAGTCAGGGTCACTAACCACTAGGCTATCCAGCAATAGCAGATTATTGCTGCATGTGTGGTGTTAGGTTATCAACATTACATGGGCAGCAAGTATAATTTGTTGGAAGGTTGCAGCTTGTGCTTATCAACATAACCAGCAACCACTCAATAAAAATTGCATGCTAATATATTTGGTTAGGGGACATCCATAAGTTAAGTGGGGCGTTTAGTGGGGGAGGGTTTCGTACCCAATCTCACCCTATCTCACGTGAAGAGGAGGGGAGGGGTCCCAGCAAACATGACGTAATTTTTTCTAAGCAAGAAACTAACATTGCGAGAGAACTACACAACAACTTTTTTTTATATAAATCTAAGGCAATTAAGATGTGTAAATGTGTAAATGTATAAAATATATTACAATATCACTACCGGAATTTTATTTCATGTAAGTAATTCGATCAACAATACAACTAGATTCACCGTGATAGCTCTGAAAACGGCTCGAGAAATAAGGCCATAAAATAAATGGCCTTATTTCTGACAGTATGCGCCAACCTCGGCCAACGTGAGGACGTGTCAAAATGCCACAATGTGCGTTCAAAAATTACAAAAACAGCCACCGAAACACTAAGGTTTCGGAAGGAATATCTTTCTTTAAGTAAGTACAAGTCAGTATTTCATAAAGTACGTACAAATTTGCAGATTACATTTTAAAATCAATAATTTATTGTTTGGCCAATGTTGGCCCACCATCTTGACAATAATCGGTGGTTTTAGAACAAGAAATTCATGGAGTAGTTCTCGTTTTAAAATAAAATATATATTGTATTTTTTGTAGATTTCCTAGTGATCCTTTTTGCTGTGATAATTATTTGGATCTTTGTTGCTTAGACTTAAGGTTTATTTTACGTTAATAAAAAAGGTTAATTTTGTATGGGACCTTGAATCTAGTTGTATTGTTGATTGAAGTGTAAGTATGAAAAAACAGATACTTAAAATGTAAATACAAAACTAAAACCACTATTAAATTAAAATAACTAAATAAACTTTAAAATTAATTATAAAACAGAGGTGGGCCTCTTGGCAGGACTAAAATACACATTGTTAAAAATCTCACGTGAGATTTGGGAGGGGGGAAGGGGTCAAGCCAATTCTCACGAAATCTCACTAACGGGGATAGGGGAGGGTCGAAAAATCGCCAAATTCACTTCACGTAATTAATGGACGCCCCCTTAGACATGTCACTCGACATCAACACTGTATGTATACTAGACCACTTTTTTACCATGTCTATAGCAAAATAAATGGTTTCTGAGTGACAGTTACCCGAGACAGATTTTCATTTTGCTTAACAATACCGACACAATGGTGTACCCTAAAAAGTAATAATGCCTAAACCGCAAAAACAACTAAACTCGTATAATTTATGTAGATACTTAGAAACCAACTTTAATAACACATTTTAAGACATTATAACAAACCAACACTCAAATTCATATCAGAAAAATTTGTAGCAAATGCACAACCCAACATTCATTAATTATTTGGTGGATTAAGTTATCACAGATAAAATAATAGTATGTGCGATGTTTTATATACCAGAGCCACAAGCGTAGGGAGCGAACATCCTCACGAGCGAAGCGGAGAGCGCGGCGAACAGCAACGCCCAAAGTATGTAAAATAAGTAGCTGATAATGTACGCGCCCGGCCCGTCGCGCGAGCCGCCCAGCGCTTCCGGCCACGTCCACCACTGGAATAAGCTTAGCCCTCAAAACCTATCATAATATTTACAACTTAATAATTACGCAATCAATAGGACCAGATCTTTATTAGTTGGCCAACAGGACTAGAAGTCATATCAGCCAATGGCATATGGTTATTGACTTATGTTACTGACTTTCCAGTTTTACAGCTCAATTCTATTCACATATTTACTAGGTTTATGCATACCGAGTACTCTTTTCTATCCACAACTGTACAGGAAACTTTTATTTTCTCTTGTTGCATATAAACTTTTTCATTTCTAAATCTCATATGTAATCACTAATCACTCAATCCCAAAACCAACTTATGTCAAAATAAGCAGTGGTGATAATCTCTTCACATGGTTAGATTAAACAAGTATGAGGTTGAAAACTCAGTTGTTGATATTAAGGTGAGCAAGATAGATGCTGTGTTGTCACTATTTACCTGTGAACAATTTCCGTGATCGAATGTGGTCTCATTATCAGACCAGCAACATTGTTCCCGATTAAACCAGAAAGCTTGTGGGCAGATTCCAAATTTCAGATCTGTCATCCAGGAGGCTCCAATATCGATGACTCCAGCCACCACACCTGTACACACTCCCACCAAGAGAACACATACCCATCCAGACCATGCATCGTGAGCTCCCTGGAAATAAATTAACATAACATTACTCCTTGCAATATACAAAATTACCGAAAGGTTCTTAATGCATTGAGATCAAAAGTAATAATAACTTGTAGGAAAAGGAGAATTAGTGTCTTTTAATTACTTTGATATTAAGTCCTACCTATAGTTACAGTAAAACACTGAAACTCGAGAACTTGAAAATATTACAATAAATAATTCTCATTTGCATTCCATGTTGTATAAAAAATATAGGTACATATTAATTTTGATCTTGATCCTAATCCCAGGTATACTTAGTGTCATTAAAATTAAAATCCAATAACAAAGAGATAAATAGAAAAGTAGCTGATATTATTACTTTTATTAAATCCCATATTGAGTCCTGTCTTTTCTTTACAATGTATCTATGGCGCATGCGATCTCGGGCAATGTCTCTTTGCCAATCAATTGTGTGGAAGTCATCATATTGACCAATGCCAGGAATGTCATCATCACCTATGAAAGTAAAACAGAAAAAATTAACACTTAAGGTAAGTAAAATCTGCATTGGTAACAATTTGCAGACATGGGAGAGTACCATATTTTTACTTTTCTCTTAGTGATTGTTTTTAAACCAATGAAAAGTCACATGACTTAAAAAATGTATCAAATGTCAAAATGCAGCAGTCCAAATAACTCTGCTTTGAAACGTCATTAATCATCGAAATTGCGGAAGTACTTACCCTGCATCCCAGAAAATATTACTGCGTCCCCTAGAAAAGTATATTATGAATTAATAATTCATATAAAGATATTCGACATCCAATTATGCGTTTGTAACACTACGTAAGATGTAATTTCACTCTTCAAAGAAACATTCATAATCATATAAAATGTCTACTGCACTACCAATAAGTACGGGGTCACAATATTAGATGATCGTGGTTTAGTTACGAAATAAAGAACGAAGTTAATAAAACAAATGAAATTGTAAATTCGATTATCAAGCAATAGTAACAATTGACAATGACATGACAGACGAAACGACGAAAGCAAAACGCAACGCAAAGTTAGCTACCAACACACACACACAGCACTTATTTTTTTACTTGATCCCCTTACAATGGAATGGCTAAGGAATTTTAGTCTATACAGCATCGCCTATTGATTCTACTACTTTAAGGGTTTTTATTCAGTTTCCCCTGTTCCGGTGTGTTTGTAATCAAATCTTGCAAGTAAATTTTTCCCTACTTCCAGTAGTCGGATTGACGAGAGCCGTAATTGAAAGGAAATTCTGGTAGCTCGACCAGGATCGTCTCTGCTGGAGGAAACTCTTCAACGGTTAGTCAGATTGGCTTAAAATTTGGTAATTATGCCTAAATACGACAGTAAAATTAGGTACGGTTGGCAAAAAAATATTATCTTCAATTTTTTTATTTTAGGTTAGGTTATTTTATAATATTGAAATGCTGGTTTAATGGTCATCGAACGTCATATCTACACCTCAAGTATACTCCGAAGTTCACTTACACAATGGTCTTTCATATGAGAGTGGGAAGGAGGGAATTTCAAAGTAGCAGAATGATCGAGCTTTCTAAAGCAAAAAGAGTTTGTCATGGGTTGTACGGTTCAAGCGCTTGTAGGTACCTACTTTATAGTTTATCCTAGAACCTGTTTCAAGCAGCATGTAGGTACGTGTGGGTGACTGTAGCCCACTTGTTTTCTAGTCGCTGACAAAGCTACAGCATACAATACTTACATCTTTTTGTACCAGTTAATTGGAAGTACGGTAGAAATGAATAGTTATCCGCGATTTTTTTTTTACTTTACATTTACTTACAACGTCAGTTAATTAAATATAGGTGTTTCGATTTTACAAAAAAAAAACTTTCGCCACAGTCGTGGATAACTCCAAACACCGACCCTAAGTGTAAATACCTATTATCCTGGTCATAGAGAAGGAGGAAGAAGAAGAAGAAAAGTCCTAAACAACCAAATTAATAAATAATTAATTCGAAGTTTGTTTCTCACTGTCCCACCCACGCTAATAGTGTTCAATGGGATAGAGAGTGAGGGACGGTAGGTGTATATACTGTAAAGACTCCTTCTTTACTCTTTATCGAATTCGAATCTTAAATTTAAAAATTAAAAAATAAACTAGAATTCGAAACGAGTTACCTACGTCAGAGTTTGCTTAGGGCTTCCTTGGAAGCAGATGTATTGTTTTAAATAATCTAAAAAGTTAAATAAAATACCGATCCTATATTCAAAGTTTGTTTGATTAGATTTGTGAGCCATCTGAGCTACATCATCCCGTCGTGGAGTCAGTGGCTCATCAGGGCAGCTCCACAATACCAACTTTGATCCAAATTTTTGGGAGTTGACCCTCTGAAGTCTCAGACCAAATAAAAACTCAAGATGGAGTCCTATGAACGGCGAAGTGAGGCCGGTTTAAACTATGGTCTATCTCGATCCATTTAAATACGCGTTTGTAAACAAACAAGTCTCCTCAATTTCATATAAAATTTAAATATAATAGTCATATAATAATATGTGATGCTAATTGCATACAATGAGTGATTGTGTGGGAATTTAGATGAAATTGGCTTATTTACAAACGCCAAACAAATTGTTAGAGACACGCACACGCGCACATGGCAAGTACCTACCTAGCTTAAACCAGCCTCACTTTTGCCATTCGCAGAATTCCATCTTCAGTTTTCATTATATTTGAGCTCTCGAGTATCTATGTCGCGAATCTGAGCGATTTCCACACGAAGGTGAGTGTAACGAAACGTAAGATTATTAACTTGGCAACATTATTGATAACGGTCTGGTTGGCGGGAGTTGATAGAATTTTGACATGAGGTTCGTTGCAGGGTAGGCAGAGAGAGTTAGAGACGTAGTTAAAATTTAACATGATTCAGATGAACTGAATTAGCTTTGATACGAGTGGGCAGCAAGTGGCCCTGAGGCCGAAGCTAAGGAGTCCTGGTGAGTGCTTATAAATAACTTATCTTAGCGGGAACACGTTGCAAGGTTGAGTAAGAGTAAAGCAAGAATAAGGCGTGTAAGGGAAGGTCTATGGGGAAGGTGGAGGACCATCCAGGGGACTATAGTCCCCACAGTAGAGGTGGGAGATACATCTGTGACCGGCAATGGATTAGGCTGCACAGGAGAGGATAATACCACCGTGTGTGGCTCTCGGTCTGATCCATGGTGCGGGGCTCAGCTTTCACCAAGTGTTTGTTTGAACTGAGCCTAGAAAGGCCGTACAACCTCTCAACGTAGTCCCGCTAGTACATAATCTTGTGGTCATGTGTTCCTAGTATAACAAGGGACAACATAGGTATCTATAGAAAGGACACAAGAATTACGATTGTTATGTATTTATTATGTTAGTATTTGGAACGCGGCCACAAAATGGTGGAGATTGCTGGGGATGGACAAACTAAGGCGAAGCGTGGTATGATGTTGTACCCAATAAAATAATTAAAATACTCAGCATAGTCATTATTTCCTATAAACGGTAGTACAAATCATAGTTTTTTTGTACTGGTAAGTACCCCCCCCCCCCTTCCTTTACTTGAAAACTTTCAGTAACCAGAGTCCCAGTCGTGGGTGTGCTAAGGTACTTGCACAGGCCTTGTATTAGGCACCGCTAGAGTAGCAGCGGCAAGAGTCCCAGTCGTGGGTGTGCTAAGGTACTTGCACAGGCCTTGTCTTAGGCACCGCTAGAGTAGCAGCGGCAAGAGTCCCAGTCGTGGGTGTGCTAAGGTACTTGCACAGGCCTTGTATTAGGCACCGCTAGAGTAGCAGCGGCAAGAGTCCCAGTCGTGGGTGTGCTAAGGTACTTGCACAGGCCTTGTATTAGGCACCGCTAGAGTGGCAGCGGTAAGAGTCCCAGTCATGGGAGTGCTAAGGTACTTGCACAAGCTTTGTATTAGGCTCCGCTAGAGTGACAGCGGCAAAAGTCCCAGTCATGGGTGCGCTAAAGTATTTGCACCTTAAGAGCCCGTGGCAGGCACTGCTAAAGAATCAGCAACAATTAGTCCCGGACTCCCAGTTGTGAGCAAACTAAAGTATCTGCACCTTAAGAACCTTGTAGTAGGTAATACTAAAATATGATCAGTCTGTTATGCATCTCGTAACTCTAGTCAACCGTCGACCAAACTTAGCCAACAAAACTAAAGGGCAGTGTTGCAAGGTATAAATTAAGCTGTGTCCCTATGAGTGTGTCTCTCTCCCTCTCTCTCTCTCTGTCCCTATCCTCGCTCTCTTACTCCTTCGCACGAGTCTGTCTACAATCGATACTCGATAAGCAAATGAGATCGAAACTTAAAACTAATATTCTGTAGCGAAGAGAGCGACTGAAATTATGTAATCACGACACCTGGTGTTCTGGGTTAGCCCTAATTCGTTGTATTGAGTTACCTACCACGAATTAAATAATCTTTTATTTTAGTAATAATTAATCGAATAAGTTTTAGAAATAAGTGAATTTACTCAAAACGAATCGAATTATGATCGATTCCGTAATCGATTACAATATTCTGGTCACACTCATTACTTTGTTTTCAATGCACGGGAAACTGAACGCACCTTTAGTGATAAATTTATATTGGCTGAAATCAAGCATCAGGGTATATTGAATTATCTTATTGGATTACAATAGTAGGCGAACGTGATTCTGATTGGATGATTAAAACGTAATCGGAAACCTACGTATGAAACTTTGCGGATCAACACATTTTTTATTTACTTGTGTTGTGAATTTATTACGAAGTTCTACGTTACCGTTCGAATTACCGGTGCTAGTTTATGGTGGTTTTAGCATTTTAAGAAAAGTATACATGCAAATAAGCATCCGAGCACATAACTAGCATTAAACTGAGTGACCATCATATTGTTATGTTTAGAATGTTATTGTACAGAAACAGAACTAGGAACTGATTAAGGTATGTAAATAAAGTGATGAACTTTCCCTATACATAAGTAATGAATGTCGACAATGTACACAGATTATTAGAAGCAAACCATATTCGTAGCGTGTTTTGTGAGTACACAATAAAGATTTAATTACACCACCTACTTAAATAATATCCTGTTCTTTAAAATTATGTGAAACCAAGGTTGTTGCTATTCAGAAAAGTATACATGCGAATGTAATGTTTTGTAATTTCTGCTGCACTTACTCATGTCGCCATTTTGTCCCGGTATTTACAGGAAAATAAATGCTAACGCATATAAACCAAAATTAAATTTCCAAGGTTGGAGCACTCTCTGGAAGAAATTGATAACCTCAAGCCGGTTTTGAATAACATAAAGGTATGTTAGCTTTGATTGAAACCACTTTCATGTCGAGACGAAAGAAAAGGCGTCTCGAGTTTTTTTTTCTCTTCTGTTTTTTGTAAATAAGGGAATGAAAATTGACTAGACATAAGAGCTCAAATATATGAAACAAGATAAAACTTCTAAATTGAAACTTCGGTAATTACCTATATCGATGCGCGAGTTCACGGTTGCACTGACTACAAGGAGCTACTAATAAAAACAAAACTAATAAAAATGTGTGCCAAATGAACACCTTATTAAAGATTTTCCTTTCATAAGTAAAAGGATGGAAAATAAAGTGATTATGAGTAAGCGATTTGCGAGCAGTGCAATTGTACTATACCAATGTTATAAGTTTGTACCACAGTTTGTATAATGTAGCTAAATTACCTATTACAGTCAAACCAAAATGGAAGAATTTCTTAAGAAGAGACTCGATTTACGGGTTAACAAACTTAAAGAATACATCACGGCATCTGAAGAGTTACTGAAACGCAGCACAGTAGATGAACAAGAACTATACAAGTGCCATGCCGGCTTAAAACAATCAATAGCCACACTTAATTCCGATGTAGACCAATACCTGAATAAGGGTAGCCATGAAGAGCCTAACCCCTTAGATGAAGCACTGAAGATACAAATGAAGGCTGAGGATTTGCTGGTTGAACTAGAAACCATTGTGAACACGGCGAAACCATCTAGTGCCCCTAAAGAGGCGAACGGGTCCTCAAGCTTACCCACAAGGTTCCCCAAGCTGGAGCTACCTAAATTTAATGGAGACATGCTCAGTTGGAATGAATTTTGGGATCGCTTTGATTCGAGCGTTCATAGTCAGAACTTTAAAAACGTAGATAAGCTTTCTTATTTAATGTCATCACTTGAGGGCAAAGCAAAGGAAACGCTGGATGGCCTGAGCATCACAAACGCTAATTATAAAGTGGCAGTTGATATATTAAAGAATAGATATGGCAATATAGATAAAGTAATTGACTCTCACCATAAGGCCCTGTCAAAATTGAAACGTAGCGACTACACGGCAAACCAATGCAGAAAAAACTTCAACGCTATTGAAAAGCATTTGAGAGTGTTAGCATCACTGGGGGAAAATAATGAGAGTAAGCATCTGCGAACCCAAATACTTGAAAAGTTCCCCGATGAAATTCTTTATGAGGTAGATTTGTTAACATCGAACGATCAAACGGTTTCCTCCATTCGCACCACACTAGATAAAATAATTAAAGCAATGGAGAGCTCTCAGTTAAGTCGTGAAGCACAAACAGCAGGTGCATCAACAGAAGCATTGCATATTCGCGCTAAACCGGTTTACAGAAGAGGGAAGAAAATTATAAAAGGGCCCTCACATAAACCCACACCTCGCACGGCTCGTGAGGTAGGTACCAGCGTCAACCGGAAGCGCGAGGCAACCGATACCTTTGTGAACACAGCCAAAAGGGCCAAGCTCTCATGTGTATTTTGCAAAGGACCACACTATAATGATGAGTGTACTCAAGCAGTTGGTGAACGGGATAGGAAGAAACTACTTGGCAACCGATGTTTTAGGTGCTTTAGAGATGGACACCGCATAACGGATTGCCAATTTAAGAAAAAATGTTACCATTGTAAGGGAGAACACAACCGCGCCTTATGCCCGAAAAAGAGCCCACCAGGTAAGACCTCAGACACGACAATAAACATGCAGGGTCAGTGCCTTAAAGCTAAATCTTTTTTACAGACGGCAAGGGCGCGGGTGGTCAACGACAATAACATTTGTCAATGCAGAATACTTCTCGACTGCGGGAGTCAGAGAAGTTACATTACTACCGGACTAGCGAAACAACTGAATTTGACACCTAAGAATGAAGACTTATTAATGATCTTTACCTTTGGAGCTGAAAAACCAACTGAGACATTGAGTCCATGCTCTGATGTTGTTATTAGAACTAAGCGAGGGATAGAAAAGAATATACACGTGAACATCGTGCCTCACATCACTGATCGAATACCCCCTCCAAATATTCAGCGAACAGACTCAGTGGACATACTAGCAGATGATGACTCAGGTGCTGAAACGGCTATAGATATGCTTATAGGTAATGACTATTACTTCTCTTTCATAAGGAATAACTCCATACAGGTTGACGAAAACTTGTTTTTTGTTGACACTGATTTTGGATGGGTTGCATCTGGTTGTGTGGACTTGAATGACCAGTGCCGTGAAGACATTTTAACAGTTGTAACCTATCACCAGAACAATCGAGAGTGTACATGCTACACAGAGCCGGATCTACCGTTAAGACATTCAGACCTGAAATTTCTGTGGAGTTTAGAAAATATTGGAATCACAGACTCAGTCAAGGCAACCAGAGAAGAAGAGGCAGTCCAGCATTTCAACGAAACTGCACTATATCAAGACGGCCGTTATTATGTCAAGTGGCCATGGACTGCGTATCCACCAAACCTTCCCACCAACTATGGATTAGCATACGGCAGACTAAAGGGCTTGTTACAACGCTTAGATGAACCAACGTTACAAGAATATGATGATATCCTCAAGGAACAACTTAAAGCGGAGGTTATAGAGGTTATTGAGGTGGATTCAGAAGCATCTTGTCAGTCTGTTCCTCCAGTCCATTACCTTCCTCACCATATCGTGAAGCACAGCGGTAAACGAGGGCGGATCGTGTATGATGCTTCGGCTAAAGTGAAAGATCAGCAAAGCCTTAATGAGTGTATGTACAAGGGACCCTGTATGTTGCAAGACTTAACTGCCTTGCTATTGAATTTCAGGATGTATAAAGTAGGAATTATCGCAGACGTTGAAAAGGCCTTTTTGCAAGTAGGCTTACAAGAGGACGACAGAGAGGTAACAAGGTTCCTCTGGGTGAAAGACATCAGTAAGCCTTTGTCTAATGATAATATCCTACACTTAAGGTTCTGTAGGGTTCCTTTCGGCATTATCTCGAGTCCCTTTCTACTGACAGCTACCATACGTTATCACATATCTAAGGAAAATAATCAATTACTCAACAGTATAGCAAACAAGTGCTACGTTGATAATTTGGTGACTGGAACAAACACTACAGAGGAAGCCAACAAGCTGTTCGAGGAAAGTAAAAATACTTTTCAAGAACTCTCTATGAATTTAAGAGACTGGACATCGAATGATGAAGTTTTCACCCGGCAGATACCTGAACAATACAGAATGAAAGAATCTGGTGAAAATAAAGTTCTGGGCCTGTTATGGAGCAAAACCAAGGACATATTGACGTTGAATGTTAAAGAAGAGGTCATGAATAGAGTTGGTTTAGAAACTGTAACCAAAAGAGAAGTTCTAAGAACTCTAGCATCTATATATGATCCTTGTGGTATAGTTTCACCTCTACTCCTACCAGTGAAGTTATTCCTACAAGAATTATGGAGAAATGACTTTAAATGGGACGCACCACTTTCACAAGCTTTGGTACTTAAATGGAAGAACATCATGACCGGTCTGCTCCAAATCAAGCAAGTAAATATACCACGGTTTATAACGGCAGAAGGAATAGAGCGAATAGAAAACCATTTACATTGCTTCACCGATGCCGCTAAAGATTCATACGCGGCTGTGGTTTATTTGCGATCAAGTAATGGGTCCGAAGTAAAGACGGCATTCTTAATTTCAAAGACTAGAGTAGTTCCATTAGAAAGAGAAAAGAAGTCAACAAACAAGAGTGAGGAAGATCAAGAAAGATTAAAAAATAAGAAGAAGCCCCTCACTATTCCACAACTAGAACTTCTTGGTTGTGTCATTGGAAATCGTTTGCTGACTTATCTTAAAGAAGTCTTAGAAATACCTATTGCTAAACAATACTTGTGGACCGACAGTTTAGTTACCCTCAGCTGGATCAATTCACATAAACTATTGCCACCATTTGTAGCTAACAGAGTAGAAGAAATAAAGCGAAATACTGATGTGGAGACCCGTTATGTAAATACAAAAGAAAATCCAGCTGACATCGCAACTCGACCCGAACTGTGGCCCCATAAGAAAAATACATGGCTAAAAGGACCCACATTTCTGTCAAAAGATAAAAGTAAATGGCCTAAATACACCCACCCTTATAATAATGAAAACCAAGCTCTCGTTGCGGCAGTGGCGGAGGGTCTGGAGGATCGCTCTCCAGATCATACCACACCCATGGAAATAGACATAGCCGAAGAACCGACGGTAAACCAAAGTAACACCAACTCTCAATTGCAAGAGATTAAAAACCTTCAGCGAGAGTTCTTTCCGGAAGAAGTTGTAGGCAAAGACACTAATCTCACACGTAGTTTAGGATTGTTCGTCGATGTTGATGGACTGTTGAGATGCAAAGGAAGAATGATGCATGCCGATTGGTCTTATGATATGAAGCATCCCATTCTCTTGCCTAGAGAATGTGAGTTTACAAAGGAAGTAATAAGAGAAGTACACAAGAAAAACTACCATGTAGGTGCACCTCACACTCTCAGTCTAGTTCGCCAACAATTCTGGATACCAAAGGGAAGAGCCATAGTAGATAGAGTTATTAAAAAGTGCTCCCAATGTGTTAAGCACGGAGGCGGCCCGTATACACTTCCACCAGTCCCAGCCTTACCAGTAGAAAGAGCGAACTATAGCACGCCGTTCACATATACTGGAATTGATTATTTTGGACCAGTTTATGTGAACGCTAATCAGGAAAAGGAAAAAAGATGGGTGTGCCTGCTGACATGCTTAGCGGTGAGAGCGATACACATGGAGGTCGTTAAGAACTTGACTGCAGACGAATGCATCATGGCATTGAGAAGATTTATGTCAACAAGAGGTGTACCTACAGTAATTGTGTCAGATAACGCACTATATTTCAAATTAAGCTCTGAACTAATGAAAAGTGAACACTGTATTAAGAATAAAATCACATGGAAGTTTATCCCGCAGCTAGCACCTTGGCATGGTGGTTTTTATGAAAGGCTTGTAGGATTAGTTAAACATTGTATGAAGAGAACCCTGGAAAAGAGGTTATTGAATGAGACCCAAGTCCTGACCGTCATAAAGGAAGTTGAAGCGGTGGTAAACAGCCGACCACTGACCCGGATAGGCCCTGACATAGATGTCGTTCTTAGGCCATCAGACTTTCTCTCTTTAGGCAACTGCTTGCACTTAAAGCCATCACAAGATTTTGGTACAGAACAAACAGATACCGTAGCGAAGCAGAACCTGATTGAAAGTTGGAAAAGAGGCCAGCATATGCTGAACCACTTCAAAAATATGTTTATTAATCAATACCTGACAAGCCTGAGAGAAAGGTATCAACACTCTCACAAGCAACCAAGAGTAAAGTCGCGCCAAGAACCGAGTGTTGGTGATTGGGTACAAATCAAGGGTGATTCAAAAAATAGAATTAATTGGAAGGTTGGAAAAATAGTTCACCTGATAAAGGGTTCAGACGGATATTGCAGAGTAGCTCAAGTCCAAGTGGGAGACAGTATCTTCACACGGTCGATCGGACACCTGTATCCGCTGGAGCTTGAGGAACCGCTTTCTGTACCGCAAGAGGGTAATGCAGAACAGGCTCAAGTAGATCAACCGCACTCTGAAGAGTCTAAAGGGACTGATCCAAGTCAAGTGAACGAAGTTTGCGAAGAGACTGACCTAAATGAAAAGTTTACTGGGGGTCAGGAGACTATGGACATAGACCCCACAGAGGAGCAGGAAGAGTGTACAGAGGAGATACCTGAGAGAAGTGACCTAACAGTTTCACAGCAGATGCAAAGGGGCTCCGATGATATCCCTCATCCCGGGGTTACTGAAAGTGTGTCTGAAAGAGCAGAAGAACACCCGAGTCAACCACGACAAGTAGAGAGACGAGCCGCAGCGATTCGAGCAAAGGCAAAGATTGCAGAGTGGACTCGTCAACTTTTCACCTTGCTATAGCTCATTCCTTGTTGCTGGGAATGTCGCGAATCTGAGCGATTTCCACACGAAGGTGAGTGTAACGAAACGTAAGATTATTAACTTGGCAACATTATTGATAACGGTCTGGTTGGCGGGAGTTGATAGAATTTTGACATGAGGTTCGTTGCAGGGTAGGCAGAGAGAGTTAGAGACGTAGTTAAAATTTAACATGATTCAGATGAACTGAATTAGCTTTGATACGAGTGGGCAGCAAGTGGCCCTGAGGCCGAAGCTAAGGAGTCCTGGTGAGTGCTTATAAATAACTTATCTTAGCGGGAACACGTTGCAAGGTTGAGTAAGAGTAAAGCAAGAATAAGGCGTGTAAGGGAAGGTCTATGGGGAAGGTGGAGGACCATCCAGGGGACTATAGTCCCCACAGTAGAGGTGGGAGATACATCTGTGACCGGCAATGGATTAGGCTGCACAGGAGAGGATAATACCACCGTGTGTGGCTCTCGGTCTGATCCATGGTGCGGGGCTCAGCTTTCACCAAGTGTTTGTTTGAACTGAGCCTAGAAAGGCCGTACAACCTCTCAACGTAGTCCCGCTAGTACATAATCTTGTGGTCATGTGTTCCTAGTATAACAAGGGACAACATAGGTATCTATAGAAAGGACACAAGAATTACGATTGTTATGTATTTATTATGTTAGTATTTGGAACGCGGCCACAATCTATTTTGACAAGGATGTGAGTTTTATTAATAACAACACAATAAAGAGATATTTATTAACTGACTAGCGTCTGCTCGCGACTTCGTCTGCGTAGAATTACACATTATAAACCTTCCTCTTGAATCACTCTATCTATTTAAAAAAACCGCATAAAAATCCGTTGCGTAGTTTTAAAGTACTAAGCATAGGGACAGACAGACAGCGGAAAGCGACTTTGTTTTATACTATGTAGTGATAAATCTTTTTTAAAAACAAGAGACCGGTTTCGTAGACAAGCGATTCAAAGATATTTGGAAACCACGGTATTAGTTTTTGTATTTGTTTACACACATTTAGGTACGCAGATAGATTTATGACATAGGTACAGATTATCTAGCTATACATAAACCATTGAACTAGGTACTATTACTATTATTACGTAGTAATAGTAGTAAGTTCAATGGCATAAACCTTCCTCTTGAATCATCTTCTCATGAAAACCTCATTAAAATCCATTAGGTACGCAGTTTAAAAAATTCAAGCGTACTTACACGGCGTGGAGCGACTTTGCTTTGTACCGACTAGGTAAAGGTTTTAATGTTTCCGAACGTAGGTACTTTATCTATTTAATCTAATCTAATACGTTTAAAAATTTTAACGAGCAATCTATATAAATAAAAATTAATCTTCGAAATGTATGTACGCGCATAACTTCCAAACGACTGCACCGAATAGGATAATTCTTTTTTTAGTTGTGTTTGGACAAAACTTGTATAAAACAAAATTTCTAAAAAAAAACATTTAACAGCCGGCACGAAGCCCCAAGCAACAGCAGATTCTTGTATATAAATAATCTGAATCTCGGAAACGGCTCCAACGATTGTGGTTTCGGGGGCGACAAATCGATCTAGCTAGGTTTCATTTTTAGAAAACGTACCAAAAAAAATACCGACCAAAGCTCGATCATCCAGGTACTTTTATTGGTAGACGGTGTAGAGGTATTAACCAATTCTTTATTTTCATTTATGAAACAGAAGGAGCTCTTATTTTCTTTTGTATACATACATACGCATATATACACATATCACGTCTATATCCCTTACGGGGTAGACAGGGCCTATGGCAACAAGACCTAAAGGCCAGCATAATTGTGAGCATATAGGTGGAAAGGGGAATCATAATAGTGATGGGTTGCTAGCCGCATCGCCTATAACATGATTCCTAAGATTTTAGCCCAATCCCCTCGATGGGCTTTTAATATCTGCGCGGGCAGAGAATCAACTGGTACATTATATGTTATTTCTTTGCTACCAAACCAATATGGAAGTTCTTTTGTATACAGGCTGATCAATCAAAATGGTTCAGTAGGGAGAAGTCGAAAACTAGAAGAGATATGGGGATCTGTTCTTAGGAACCATGGCATCGATTTTAGATTAAAAAATAGCATTAATATTTTTTGAAATCATAATAATCATACATAACCGGGAACGAACCAGGTCAAAATAATAACGTGGTTCCTAAGAAGTTTTTGACTTCTCCCTACTGACCCATTTCGATTGATCACTGTGTTCTCACACTCAGAGAAAACCCCCATTAAGTATGCACAAGGTTAAAGTCGTAATGGACAGTATGTAGTGAAGTGGTCGAATGGCACATTTTACACATGCAATATTACTTAACTAGTTTATTTAGCCCCAGACAGTCAAATGATAAGTTAAGCAGATAAACGCTGCACGTAGAACTGAAAACGAGCAACGCGAACTAAGCGGGCTTTAAAATAAGCGATAAAACAATGATTCAAGATAGCAATAAAAATAATAAAATGTAATAACTACCTATGTAATTGTTATATTCGCCATCTACGACAAAAGTACATACCTATGCATAAGTAAATATTAATCATGTCTTTATCTCGTAGGGGGTAGACATAGCCTAAGGTAACAAGACCTTATGGCCATGTTGAGTGTGGTTTTGGGCGTTATGTTATGGTGTAGTATGTCATAGGTGGAAAGGGGAATCATTATTTCTTAAAAGTGATATGTTGCTAGCCGCATCGCCTATAACATGTTCCTAAGATTTTCGCCCATTCCCTCGATGGGCTCAATGGACAAAAATGAGAAAGTATTATATATTTTCTACTTGCATTAGCAAATATTCTATAAAAGTATACAGTAATTTGAAATTCCTTTTCATGTCGGCATGCTTAATGGATAGCAAATTGTGACCTATGTGATACAAGTTACGAGCATCATAACCATGCCCGCTTACGAGTGTATAACTAAAAGTGACTGATGAAATATACCTACAATATAATTTAGGTTTCCTGCTACACACTATCAGTGATAAGTAACCAAAATAAAGCGTTAAACACAGTGTATTATAACTTAGTAACTATCAAGTTGGTTAAGTATACTTATAAATTACTTTTTTAAAACATCGTTTCTGTCGCAATTATTCGTCAAAATTATTCGCAATCAAACGAATACCTAGGTGTCAATGTCATTCCATATTTGAAGTTGGTTGGACATAAAAGTTGAATATTACCTACATTCTTGGTTAGACTGTCTAACAAGTGGCTCAGTGTCTCCTGCAATTATTTCTGTAGATTCCATCTTGGCCACTAAGAAGCAGACCCACTTTCTAACACTTCATATCACATACTAAATATTGATATCAAATCACGTAATTCTTATCAATATCAGCTACCACAGAATCGAAACTATATAAAAAATGATAGATCAGAAAGGCGTTCCAGGAAAGTATTGAAAAAATCCTTCCTACTCTTAGAAATTTACAAGCAAGTATGAAATCTTTCTTGTTGCGCACTTTATGAGGTTTTTAATTTTACATTTACAGAGCATGCTTATAAACTTATTCTATATTTTGTGATGGTTTTATTTGATAGATAACACCACAGGATAATAAAACAAGTAATCAAAAATGTTCCATTTATAATTACCGCCAAAACAGAAAGCATTTAAACTTAAAGTTTTTTTGCCTAAAAATTAGTCAGCCTCCCCCGTCAAATATTCACATCAATCTTCAGATCAACCTGTACCTATACTTTAAAATCAATATTTTATCATTCATATCATTTAGTATCAATATACTAAGACAAAAAAGAGAGAAACGAATTCGTTAAGTAATTGTTTTGTTAAAAATTTATGAGAATTACACAAAGTTTCCGGCGTCCTACTCCTATCGAAGGTGAGGTGATGATAATGAAATGGGTTGCTAGTCTAAATCCAAATGCGACAACAATTGCTTACCAGTGGAATCGCCGAAGTACTGAGCAATGCAAGCTTGAAAACCAGAGAATAGATTACATTGAACTGAGTCATTTTCTTATTTAGATACCCAAATACAGTAAAGCTAGCTTCCTGGGTTATTTTTAACTTACAGTGTATTTTGAGGTACCATTTGTCTTAAAAAATACTTTTATTTACCATGTTTACAATTTTTGGGCAGTTTTCTGACGACGCATATTTATAAATTATTTAAAAAAGTTACTTATTTATTTAACAAACTAAAAATATACTCATTAAAAAAAGTAAATAGTAGGTACTTAGGTGCACTTTAAATTGATATGCATCATATATAACAGCCTACTAACCCACAGCATTTTACTTCATTTAGGTAACACGTAACACAGTTGTGAACATGGTTTAATTGTTAAATGACCTGACTACGTATTGTAATAAATAATAGTAGTAGCAGAGGCATTTTCTACTCAAATGGACTTACGCTGTTAGGGCGGACTGCCAGACGGGCTTCTCAGCAAATGAAAGGAACATTATAAGACACTAACATTAAAAGCGAATGATAAAGAGGTACTAACAGTTGGGGCTGGTGTCGGGGTTGCGAGCGGGCGTGTGCTCGTACAGCTGGAAGGTGCCGTGGCTCGTGGGCGTGCAGTCGATGGAGCGCCCCGGGCTCATCTCTACCATGTCCCCCTCAACAGACGACTGGAACCCATTGTTGAGTGCACCCTGATGACAACATTCAGAAATAACAACAAAGAAGGACAAAAAGGACAAAACCAATAATTTAAAAACTACATGAAAATTATTCGTGTTTCTAGCCAAAATCACACAATTATTAGTAAGTATCAATTATAAATCAGTAGGGAAATCAGATCAAATGTCCTATTTAGTGGGCCGCAATATCGACTTCTACTAATAACATGCCTTCATTACGATTATACTGTCGATTCCAAAGTACAATTTCACCGTAAGTGCGTATAAGTTTAACATCACAATTGCATTGTGCTAAGTGTCACATCAGACGAAATGCCTTCTCAGCAAGAGTTTATAAAACTTACTTAAATCATCAAAAATTCACTTCACATTCATTTAACTGTTGTTTAAGTCTTTCACAAAATACGGCCACGTATTGTAATAAATAATAATAAAAGCAATCAAGGCGGTGCATGAAAATCTCTTTCCTTGAATGAAAAGCGGGGGAGGGGAAAATCAATAACTGTCCCCAGGGCAAGCTGTAACACGAGGCCGCCACTCTGCGGAACTTCATGTCTCTAAGTTAGGTATTATAGTGTATTGTATAGTGTATTTTGCTGCCTTTTATGTAATATTAATATATTACATAAAAGGAAAAGAGTAACTGGAAAGAGTTCATATTTTATATCCTACGTACCTATTGTCACCACGTGAAAACAATTTACTATAATAGGTAGCTATTCCGATCATTGAGAATTAAAATATTTTAATTAAATCTTTTCAACTTGAATACTTTTTTACGTTCCTTTTTTATTATATATATTTTTTTGAATTTTTAAGTAATGTATTTGTAGGTAACGAAAATCAATTAGTTAATGACCTAGCTAGGCAGGTATGTGTGCCAAAAATTGCAAGTAATGATACCAATTAGTGATGTAAAGTGAGTTTGATAATCTGTTTGAGCTGATGTAGGTACGAAACAAGACAGGGAATATTGGTTAAACATGTTTTTTATGTAACTTAGTATAAGTATTTTAGTTAGTACATAGCAGTAAACCTAAAATGGTATGAAGGCGTTTGACTTTCTCGTGTTTTACGCCTTGGGTTACGTTTGGGATTATTAAAGTAAGCACAAAATTTTATTTATAAGTGATTCAACTGTACTTAAGAGGAACAAATAAATACTTAATAGTTTCGGAGCTATCACGTCTGGTATAGGTGTACGTGTGGTGTGGGTACCTACTGTGGGTAGGCTATATTTATAACTTGACTGTAAAGGCTGAATGCTGAATACCTATCCGTTCTGATTCTCGTAATAAAGTCTATCCTAAGAATTACCAATACACATGGTAATTCCCGTGCTATTTACATTAGTTTTTGCCACTTTCGAACTAGCGGTGAAGTCAAAGCTATTGTAAAAAAAAACCATTGGTTATTTATACTTATTTATTTAATTTCTCTAACAAAATACAGTGTTTATGGTCGAACACGCGTAAAAACACGTATCCAATCCGTTCCAAGTGGAGGAAAAGCCAGAAAAAGAAAAGATCAGTTTTGTGCTACACGGAGCAAACGGATTCCCGCGCGGGAAAATTACCTCCTTTAAATCGTAACATGTCGTTAGCCTGATAACGGCGTACCAAATAATATTTTTCAAAAACGACTCGATAGAGTACTCTGTATACTGACGAGAAAAATAACGGGTCATCCTTCATACAACTTTGTATGAGAAGTGACCCTTTATTTTTGCTCGTCAGTGTATTTCATCGTCCATCTTTTTATTATTTTACCTTTTTGTTTACTTATACCTACCATTTCTTTTGTAGTGTCCGACCGAAACTGATTTTTCAGCCGAAACCGAAACCGAACTTTCGGTCTTGCTCTCTGTTTCGGCCGAAACCGAAACTTATCAAAACATTCAGAATTACGATTATTTATTGAAATTTACTGTTTTTTTAACATTTATTAACACATATTATACTTACCAAATCACTCAATTGCAAAATTTAACCTAAACTCACAATTAAATGAACGGTGGCGAACTGAGCCGGGGCCCCGCCGGCGAGCAAGCACGAGTTAGCTGCGAAGTTTACCGAACGACGCACGAAAATTCACGAACACTCGAGTTTCGGCGGGGTTGAAAGTTTCGGCTATATTTTGGCCGAAACCGAAACTAAGACCGAAACTAGATTTTTTGGCCGAAACTGGCTGAAACTGAAACCGAAACCGAAATTTCGATCGGTCACTATTCTTTTGCTACAATATATGTATAGTAGTGACAATGTAGTCCACCCGCACAATTACTAGTACAAATGGTGGTCATTAGAGCCGTAAGGATTTGGAATAGCGATCTCATAGATACCGAAAGGCAAAGGTCAGTAGGTCTCCCGCAAGGTAGATGGATGATCTGATAATAACCGCGGGCAGCCACTGGCTGCAGTACCATAAAAAACCGATCGACCGTCGTGGGGAATATCCATGTCCAGCAGTGGACATTGTCCGGCCGATGCACGAAGATTACGATTTGTTATTATGATGATGATAATAGTAATCAAATAAAACCAATTTCGCTTATTTTTTCAGGGTTCTTAACGGAACCATGATATAGGAATAGGATGTACCTATGTATGGCTCGCGTGTCCATCTTTTCTAGTATAATCTACAAGACATATTAATTTTAAATTTAATACCTATACATACGCGCATTTCTATGACCCAAAGTATTTTCTTACTCTAAAGATATTAGGTGTAACGTACCTATACGATAGTGTTTCTTTCACTTCATATGCTCGTAAACTTGTTCATTTATGTCGAGAGAATGCTGCACAAAATTGCTTTTTATCCTCTTGTGCATAAAGTTATTTTTATTTCTTCTTTTAAGGCTCAGGCAAAAAGATTTTACAGCCACATATTACAATAAATACAACTTTATTTAATAGACACTTTTATTTATGAGATAAGGTTAATTATATCTTAATTTAATACAAATTTAAGATTAATAAACGTAAATTTATGTACATAAAAAAAACGTAAAAAACAAGCAATATTTATTTTGTAACTTGGCATTAAGGATTTCTGACTATAGTTAAATATCAGAACCAGAAAAATAAAAACAAAAGAATAATTTTGTGGTGGAAAACTAATTATTAGTCAAAGCTTGCATCAAAGTGAAAAGCAGTACCCATTTGTACTGGCTCGGGTGGCAGATATGGAGGTCTCGGGTAAAATGGCTTGTGGGTAAATTTTCTTACACTAAACAAGTTTTTTTAAAAATTTAAAATTAGACTATGAAACATTGTATGGGTGTTCAAACCAAATAACCTAACGAGTTAGTGAAACTAATCATCTTTAATAGTTCACAATAATAATTAGTAGTAGAAATATCAGTTTAATTAGTCCTTGAATTAAATTACTGTATTGTACTATAAGTACTAAACATTAAGAACTTTCCATACTAAAGATGACCTTTTATTTCTGCTCGCCATGCTATAATGATGAATACTTATGGTGAAAATATATGTAGCTCCGGTCACATGCTGTTGTATTTGAAGATTACCTACTTACATTTTTATAACAATTTATATAATTTAAAGTAATTTTATTCTCATTTCTCTAATATCACATACCTTTTTGTAGACAGATTGATATGTTGAGCTCATTTTTTGTGCAGATGACTTCAGTGGAAATCTTTCCATAACTGCCTCTCTGAAATAATAAATAATTGTCACAGAAGTTTGATTAATAAAGTATAAATAAATTATATACTGACTGCTTAAATGAGTCCTCGCTTGTGCGGTACAGTGCGCCTACCGCCCGCACCTCTCTCGGTCCCCTTTGTCGTCCTACCTCGCGGCCCTGAACGCGCGCAGGCGAGGACTCATTTGAGCGGTCGGTCTATAGCTGTTGCCCGCAACTCAGTCTATGCAGAATTCACTCATCACTATGCCGCAGGAACTATGTTTTCCAAGATAAAACTATCCTATTGTCCTTCCCCGGAACTGAAACTATCTCTATGTATACTAAATAGCAACAAAATCGGTTCAGCAGTTTAGTAGCGATAGTGTAAGAGACAGACAGACAGAGTTACTTTCGCATTTATAATAGTAGTATGGACAGGTGGGTCCTGGTTGTTCACAATTTATAGACTACAGGCCCATGTCCAAAAAATGTGGGTCATATGAACCACCAGGTGACGTATATAGGACGATATAAGAGCATAAAATAATAAGATTCAGCACTATGCCGTCACTTGTAAGCTGTCCAACTGAGTGCTGGTGAGAATTCAAAAGTGCAACCCTCGATTCTTTCCCCTTGTCGCATGATTTTGTATGGTGTTGCGGAATAATGGATTAGAAGCTGTATTGAAACAGTATGAAACTGATGCCGTACAAATGGTGCACCACAAAGTCGGTTTTTTTTTTCTGACAATTTCCAGGGTAAATTTGGTCATTTCATTCTGTACGGCATCAGTTTCATACTGTTTCAATACAGCTTCTAATCCATTATTCCGCAACGCCGGACAAAAATCATGCGACAAGGGGAAAAAATTGAGGGTTGCACTTTTGAACTCTCACCAGCACTCAGTTGGACAGCTTACAAGTGACGGCATAGTGCTGAATCTTATTATTTTATGCTCTTATATCGTCCTATATACGTCACCTGGTGGTTCATATGACCCACATTTTTTGGACATGGGCCTGTAGTCTATATCTGGAGCCCATAGAAAATCAAAATAATTGGATGGGTAACGTCCTTCTTCAATATAGAAAACTGCATCAACATCCTTTCTGTGCTCACTTGTTGCATGCCCAATTTGAGGTCTCTAGGCATTAATGGAGATAGGGCTCCTTTGCCGCGAATAGATAAATTACATTCACTCACCTACATTCTAAAAGGAACCCCCATGAAAAATTGGAGACTCCCAAGCACTTGTAGTTTCTCGAGATTTATTGATGAGCGAGTTAGTGAATTTCTCTTTTACATAAATAGATAACTAGATAATACAGCTAATGTTTCGTCATTAATGTTGCAATCCACCAGTTAAATTCAAATTAAAAATAAAAGAGAGACATCGAAGCGTACGCCCCTCAAGTTTAACTATTTTCAATGAAATTTCCACATCACATATATTATTATTGAAATTAATGACTTTTATAGAATGAATTCAATTTGATAACAAACTACCAGATATTTCAAAATATTATAGTCTATAAGTCTAAACACTATTGATTACATAAAACCATAACAAAACAATTCATAAAATTAATAAAGTTCCTGCTACTAACCTAGCATTTTCGTATCATATCGAGGCCAGGATATGAATAAGTTTATTTCCTGTTGTCGTGAATACAAAATAGTGATCCTAACAAGCCTTAAAACAGAGTGAAATAAGAAACCGTATACAACTTTCTCTACTATGGAATTCAATACTAAGGTGATTGCACCAACACAAAACCAAAATAATGACAATTATGACACAGACTAGCAAGACAACAGATTGTACTGTACCATTGTACAGCAGACACAATTGACAGATTCGGCGATTGGCGAATCGAAAATATCGACAACGTTAAAATTTTGTTCCGTTTTAAGCCCTAACGCACATTATCCGAAATATTCAGGCACAAATAAAATCGTCGCCGTTAATCATGCTAAACGTGGCCTTAAGCTTTTGTTAGGTTAGGCTCTGTCTACCCCGTAGCGGATAAAGACGTAATATATGTATGTATGTAAATAAAATCATCCATTTATGCTGGTTACCCACATTCGCACGAAATCACAAATCCATAACTATTGAACTACATTTGCAAATAATTATGCAAACCATGCTAAGTTTTCGATGCATTTGAAGCTTTCCTCAAGTTTTGTCGGCTTTTATAGATACATCTTGAAGTTTTTGAACCATTGCGTGGTCCCCCACTCATACGTTTATTTAAAGCAAGTATATTTTATAGAGATATTGAGTACGCGAACCTACTGGCACAAGTCTGCAAAGCCTAACAAGTTTATATTTAGGCTCTGCCATGTTACGGATTTCCAGTAGTACTCATTTATTTTACTGGATATAATTAAGTACTGTTTGATAACAGACGTTGAAAGACATCTAATACCTATCACCAATGTAAATAAAAAGAAAATATTCCACAATGAGAAACGATTATCACAAAAATACCAAAAAAGATTATCAAAACTTGAAAAATAAATATTTTTAATACAATAACTTATTTACATGAAAAAAGGACGAAGGATCGCATATCAGACATTGCAGTGAAATCGCGTAATCGTGCGAATGTGAACACCCGGCTTTATGTTATCCATAGTACAAATTTCAATTTTGATTTACATTGCTATTGCTTGCCGGGCTGACCCAAAGAGAATAAAAGCCACTACGTTGGCTGACCTTTAGGTTTACATTGCTCGTAAGACGTTATGGTGATAGCCAGACTCCATATATCAAATAATGATTAACCGTTAGTGTGCGACTGGCTATAAATTTTACATTAATTTATGCACTAGTGTTGTGCTGTAGTCACATTTGGGAAACTATCATATTATACCATTTCTTTTCTCAAAATATTTATTATTATTATTGGCATTATTGTTATTGACAGTAAATAAATATATTTTAAAATCAAACGAAAAAGCTAAAAGAATATTTTAAACCATAAATTGAAAACCGGTAATGCCATGTGCCGATTGAACCGATTTGTCCTCATAACTGCTCCATGTCAGCCGATTTGTATAAAATGGCGTCAGCCGAGTTTTTAGAGCAAGCCTTGTCCACAGACGTTGACGAGAATGCAGTGAATGCTATCGTAGGATCACTGGAAAATCAATTAGTTACGTCCGTTTCATCAGTGTCTTCACAGAACAATATAGTTAATGTTATTCCTAGTCAGCTTTCTAATATTACGTCAAATGCAAGTTCTATTATTAGTGTTCAAAAATACAACACTGACCAAGTGAATGTTGGTGAAATATCGAGTGGTAATTTTCAACAGGCTGGCCCTGGAAGTGGAGGTGTAACTTATAATAATATACAGGGATTTGTTTCACAACATTCTTTGACCAATTCTAGCGAGCCTATTAAAGTGATATATTCTCAAACATCACAGAGTCTGGCTAACAGTGTGAACAGAGGATCATATCCATCGCAAACATTGCCAAACGGAAGCATTGGCCTCTCGGCCTCCCAAAACCAGATAATCCATACCGGAGCCGTAATACCGCAGTCAGTAAACAAAACAATCACCATGCAGCCCCCACTTGTCATCAAACAAGGAACCACGTCGGGTCAGGTGGGAATGCAACCCGGCATGGTCACTGTGCCCATGACCGTTAATTCGAGCATGCCGAATTCAATGTCTAATGTTATGAATTTAAATAAGCCAGGAGGGCAAAATGTTGTAGTCACAACCCAAAATTTAGGTTCAGGGCAACCTGCTATCATTCCAAATGTACAGATACTAAATATGAGACCTGGCGCGCCATCAGTAGCAGCACAGAAATCAGTGGCAACAGTTTCTCCACGAGTGGTCATTGGAACGCCTCAAGTTGTGGGAACACGAGCAGCTGCACCTGGGGTAACAATTTTTACCTATTATGTTGCTTTGTATAAACGCTGACTGGCACTTGCTCACCGAATGTCCAAAGACATCACCACTAAAACTCATCTATATCTGTCTAATCTAACTAAATTCACTTGATACTATCATCATGCAATGGCACTTAATGCTTTTGATCATAAATATGTTATTTATTCACATTTGAATCCGTTTACTTCATGTTTTTGTCAAACTACTTCTAATATGTTAAATTGCTTCTATCAACGTATTAGGGTTAAAAAATATATTTTGTAGCCTTGTCCCTGGACAATGCCACCCCTGCATTTGTTTATTAGCAGTGATCCAGGATTTGGTTGCCACTCGGGGTGAATGACCTCAATCATTATGTTAGCATGGATATGACGTAGGATTGCAAGATTTGTGTAGATAAAAGACAGTTTTTTGTCATGTTATTAGATTACATATTGACTATACTATACTATAAAAATGTTAACATAATTCCAACACGGAAATAGCATTAATTTTTTGAACAGTTCGATTGGTATCGCGGGATAAACAGCATATCCATGTTACTTTCTCTACTTGACATCCTGATGTATGGTATCCAAATCCCCGATCACTGTAAGTGGCAAGTAAAGGTATTTTGTCTAAATGAATCCTGGATCAACACAGGTTTTAAATTGAAGAAAAAGGTTCTGTGATAGAGAGGTTATTTTTTATCACTGTCAGTGATGTCATAAATATCTGCTAAATATGTAAATGGATTCTACTGTGTATCATTCTATGAAAACTCATCATGGTTAGAGGAACAGGCTTTACCCAAGGGTATGTAACTTATGTCATTTGATTAGATCATTAGATGCACAATCCTAATAACAATATAACACATAATAATGCACTTATGCTGCGCAAAAAAATCATCAGTACTTATTAGTACACACATATCCAATCCACGGTCACCTAGAGAAGATGGATGAAAGTAGACTAACTAAACAGATCTATATGGGGAGTGTGAATGGTTGCATTGGGAGGGGAAGGCCTACGTTCCTGGACCAAATAGGACACATTTAAAAAAAGGGCACATCAGGAGTACCTGAAACCAACGAGCATGTATGAAGAGATTGATGAATGTGGATGATGCGAAAAAGGTTTGTCAGAATCGTAGCAAATGGAACAAAGTAGTCTCTGCCTACAGACTACAGGCCCATGTCCAAAAAATGTGGGTCATATGAACCACCAGGTGACGTATATAGGACGATATAAGAGCATAAAATAATTAGATTCAGCACTATGCCGTCACTTGTAAGCTGTCCAACTGAGTGCTGGTGAGAATTCAATAGTGCAACCCTCGATTTTTTCCCCTTGTCGCATGATTTTTGTACGGCATTGCGGAATCATGGATTAGAAGCTGTATTGAAACAGTATGAAATGGGCCTGTAGTCTATTACTCCTATGGGAAAGAGGCGTGATTGTATGTATGTATGTATCCAATCTACAATGTTGTGTCATTTCAATACATTGCCAAAAACTATTAGTTTAGTGGAATAGTAGCATTCAGATGAATGTATTATTAGTATATAATGAGTGTGATACAATTAAGGCTTTAATCCCGGGATTGGTTTGTATTGAAAAAGGATTGGGATCCCGGGAACCGGATTAAATGCTCTGGATACAATCAAATACTGTGCTGAGTAACACAACTAGCAGATAACAACACAGGGGCCAGTAGATCACCAAACACCCTTACAGCCACACAGTTTATCTCGGAGCTGTTGTACCTTTTTTTGGTGGATGTTAAGTTTCATTGCACTTTAAGAAGAAGAATATGCAGCTGGAATAACGATATAATAACAATTTGTAGTCCATTTTTGAGGTCTTCTTTTTAATACAAGTCAGGTGGCTTATGTATTAAATAAATAAACTGTAAACTATGGTCCTGAAAGTGGTGTGTAGTGTAATGTAGGTGTAAATGTATAAGAGAAACTGATAAACAAATTGGTAAACTTAACATATATATAACATTATGAAATAAGTTCATAGTAAAAAAAGTATACCTACCTGGGATTATCGAACTTGCCAGCCTAAACACCCTAAGGCAATGTATTCCCCTGAGTACAAGTGGATTTGTCAATTTTAATTACTTTCTTTGTTTTTGGCAAATAAATTAATGGACAAATCGACCAAAATCTTCAGGAGGTTAAAAAGAACAGAGCCTCAAGATTTGATCTAATACGGATTTAATAAATGGTTGTGCCACTGGGCTCATGCCATTCACGTCAACGAATTAAATTCTTAAACTCTAGCTCAATGCTATAAAAGGCAGATTGCAAGAATAAGTGGAGTTAAAAAAAAAAAAAAAAAAAAAAAAATTACTTTCTTACCAAAAAACATATTGTGCTTGACATTGGGAGAATCATCTCAAGGACCAATGGGGCCATTGTTATCAAAAAAAGTTCATTGAATATATTTATATATTTGAGTAACAAAATGAATTTTGGAATTTTACTACATTATTAATTTTACCTAACTGTAATATTAACATAATCAATTTTACTAATTATTTTGGTTTAGTTTGTCCTGACCTGACTAATCTCCCTTAGCTTTGATTACCAGGTAACTTATTTTTGGTGTGTCTGGGGTTTGGGGAGTACATACAAGCTGTACAAGTAAGAATAATCCTTACTAATATTATAAATGTGAATCCAGTATATACCTGAATGAATAGATTGGTTTTCATTGGTTTTCATTTGTGTCAGCATAACATGTAGTTTAATGTAAATAATTACAATACAAAACAAGTATTATTTATGTTGTTTTGTTTGGCTTCCCACATTATTTTGCACTATTCATCTAAGTATTCATTCAATTGAGTGTGTACCTATATCTAACAAATGACCTGCTTTAGATCATGTTTTTGGATTCTGCTATATATATAGAAACACTTAATTTCGTTGTTAATATATTATAGCTACTGCTCATTTATGAAATTACTTAAAACTTCGGATTCCAAACTAAGTTCAGTGAAATTGAAACAAGGCGTTCATTTTTAGATAACGCTGCAAACTCTGCAGAGTCTACAACCTGGGCAGCAGGGTCATTTGTTGTTAAAGACTGAGAATGGTCAATATCAGCTGCTGCGGGTGGGCCCCGCGCCCGCGGCCGGCACTCTCACGGCCCCGCAGACTCAGACCATCCGGCTTTCAACTGTGCCGGCAGTAAGTAGGCACAGCAATTCCTCAACCCACCGTCTACTTTGAAATTGGACCAGCGCTTGCGCACAATCACTTGCAAATGCCAACTTTTAAATGAACTTATGCACTATATCCGTTTGTCCAATTTGAACTCATAGTCAGTGCATGTGCAAACATGGTGAAGGTGCATGTTCTGAGGTAATTAACAAGGTAAGCTAATGGAATTACAGCTAATGTCATCATGTAATTATGAACTATTCATTGTAAGTAATTTTCATAATCTTAAATATCTTTACATTGTCATGTTTGATTTCTATAAGAAACATGTAAACACCAGTTATATCCTACTATACTTAGCTTGAGAATGTTTGACGCTGAAACACATGGTTGATTTGAGACCAATGAGCATGTCCGATTACTTAATTTGGGATATAACTCATAATAGTTGTTGATTACAGCATCCTGGTGTGCAAACGGTATCGACAAGTATTGCGGCTCCGGCTCAAATGCAAACGCAGATGCCCCAAGGTCCGGTGCCCGCGCCGATGGTAGCGGCTTCCGTGGCCTCGGTTGCGCCGCCACCGCAGGCGCCGACGGTCACCACCCAGGTCGGTTTTAAAAAAAATACGTTACATTTACATAACCATGCATAGTCAACAAAGATTGTCTGTGCTACGTAATATTTGGCGGCATGAATTAAGCGTAGACATTGGTGATGTGATGAGTAAACTGTGCTATAACCGTTGTCGTTGCTTACAATACTCTCGCCGTCAGCTCATGTGACAAATACTTGTCAGATATTACTTAGGTGTGCTAATATGGAAATAAGATTAACAATTTGCTATTTTCTCCAAAATTGCCTTTTATTCTTAGCCGGGTTTTGAAATTTCATCTGTGGTTCATTAAATGTGTTTTTGTTTTTGGTTATGAGTTATTCCTATGTTTCTGTTTCATTTTGTTATTTTTTTTCCTTTGATTTTTCCGTAATGTGGCGATCTGTGAGTGATTACAGTGAGCCACCCGGTGTTCGTTATCGACCGAGAAACACTTCATTGAGCAAGCTATCAATATATATTGGCTTAATTCTAATATTGATGAACCACTTTCAGAAACCTTCAGACAACACTAAAGAGAAATGTCGAAATTTCTTGGCGAATCTTTTGGACCTATCCAGCAAGGAACCAAAGTCTGTTGAAAGAAACGTCAGGAATCTTATCCAAGAACTTATTGATGCACAAGTTGAACCAGAAGAATTTTGCGATAGACTAGAACGGTTACTAAATGCTAGTCCACAACCATGTCTAATTGGATTCTTAAAGGTTAGTATTACTAACTTAGTACGTAGTTACATTAGTTGCTAATATTAAGAACAATAACAGGTTCATTGTATCAACTGTGTGAAGAGGAAAATATGAAAAATTATGACTTAAATGTGATAATTATAGTATATTCTGCCTTTGCTTTCTGCTAATCATTAAATATATAATATTTTGATTTAATTTAGAAAAGTCTGCCACTGCTGCGACAATCGTTGGTTACAAAGGAGCTGGTTATTGAAGGAATCAACCCGCCGGCGCCGCACGTGGCGTTCTCGACCATAGTAGCGCCCTCGCAGCAATCCATTATGGCTACCTCCAATGTTCAAATGGTAATATTATTTTTTATTCTTTTTTACATTTACCTACTAACAACTAAAAGAGATAGGTGGTATGCAGATTCTGGGATATGGAACTTGGATAAATTCAGTGTTTGCAATAAGTTAACATGAAAGATCCTTTCGAATTGTATTTGTTTTCTTGGATTTTACTCATTAAGCATTTTGTTCCTCTAGATTATTTATAGTAGGTATCGTAAGATGATTGTTTCTATGTTGAAATGAATGAACAATAGTGGGTTGTGTGTCAAGGGAGCATATTTATTTCTAAAACTTACGTTTAATAATAGTAGTATTAGCAGTATCGAATATAGTGAAATGATAATCGATTACTTTAATAAGGCAGTTATATGTGTGATGAATATGAATACTCTAAAAAAAACTAAAGTCTTAGAACAGAAAAGTATCATTCTGGTCCCTCCTATGAAGGAAGAAAATTTTTTTTCTGAATAGGAGGTGAGAAAAAGTACCATTATTCGACGGGCTAGAACACTAAGTCAAAAAAGTTCTAGTTAATATGTATTTTTCTCTCTATGCCTTTAGTTCTAGGATCAAAAAGTTCTCCAATGATATTTCGCAGTTAATGACTTGTTTCACTGAGATCGTACTCTTACATCATAAATGATTTCTGGCCTGACTCATGGAATAGTATTCCAACTTACGATTTTTTTTTGTGCATAGTCGGATGAAGACTACAATTCCTTCATCACATCTCAGCTGACTTCCACGTTCCCATTATCACGCACTTACAGCTATGATTTATCGCCTGCGAAAGCGATACCTGTAAATGCTGAGTGTCAGGTGCGTCTTATTGAACGTTGTCAATTAAGCTTGACTCGTGACTTAGTCTCGCACAATTCCCGAACAAACAGTTCGGTTTGTGCTCTTACACTCTAAGATTCATACTTACTACTAAAAACATTTTTTTTTTTTAATTTCGGCTTTTAACTTGTGTTCGCGTGCTATGCTGTGATTACACTGATTAGTTTTTACTAGTAAGCTGGAAATCTGGAAATTTTACCAATTGGCCACTAGTACATTCTCGGAAAAATATTCATAATTAAAACTGATGTTATTCCAAATTCTATAACCTCCTTTGATTTATTCGTTAGCTCGATGACGCTCCTGAGCGTGTAAGCGCATAAACCATTAAGCATGAGCGAGACAGGCTCACAGGTTACTTTTGGTGTACCCCTTTTTCCGCTTTAGTACCAACCTTTAATTTATTTCATTTACTGTGAACGTTACATTACTTTGATTTATTAAAAAAAACTAATTTATTTTTAGTCATGATTGAATGTATTCGTCAAAATTTTACATCAATAAGTATCCGTATTTAGGGCTTCGTAGTCGGACTTGAAACCCTCACGTTGTCGCTTTATACCATTGACTTCATTCTTAGAGACGATTTAACGCGTCGCGGCTAGAGATACTCTGAATACATGACGTAAATCGTCTGTTGATAGCTGTTACTATTTTTAATTATTTTGACGTTGATACTAATTTAAGGTAAGATTACTGTCCAACAGTCCGTCTCTTACGAGTTAAGACATAATTTTAGATCAACGGGAAAGCCCTATAGGTTTTGAAACTGCAAGTTAAATCAAATTGAATATATAGACCTAGAAAAATAAAAAAATGGCAAGACACGGTCTCACAGCAGAGAGGAAAGAAAAATTGCGAAAATTGGTAAAAAACTGTTGTAGGTCACATTGAGAATCGACCAGCTGACGTATATGATTTTTTTGATATGTTCATGTCGATTTACATAAATAAAACGGCAAAATATAGCAAACATCGTTTAATGTTTTTTTTTAATTAGCGTGGTTTCAGATTGTCATAACATAACGAACCAAAAAGCAAATATTACTAATATTTCTTTTTAGTGGCTGAATGCGAAGATGCCGTGCCACATATATATGTGTGGAACGGAAGTGAACAAAGAGCACCTTGCCGGCTTAGGCCTGCAATTTTGGATAAAATCCTATTAAAGAACCCTTATCTAGCCGCACCCCGAACGTGACACTTCGCGCCCTATTTTAAAGACATAACATAACACCAATATTTTATGGCATGTTTGAGAAAATGATTGTAGTGTAACGCTCAATATTTAGGTACCATAATTTATTATCGTTTCCTATAACGATTAAAATAATTAATTAATTACGTTTACGATGAAAGCTGACTTCTAATTATCAGCATTAGCCTAATATCTAGTTGTTTTGATTCAGAGTTAATTACTGTTCCCTAATGGGTTCTGCCTAACGCCTAGTTAGCTAGCTGATCGTCTACTCGCTAAACAGTCCGTTGTAACAACTTTATCTGGAACGTCGTGTCACTTAATTCAACTTGCGTTGACAGTTTCGACAGGTGATAGTTTACAAGTTTATAGAGGTGTATCATGGAAAAGACTACGGGACTCTATAAGAAAGTATGTATCAAAAAACATTTGCCTTTTTTATTTGTTTTTCGGTTTCTTATCCGCCTGAAGCAATGTAAATTCTTTACATGTTGTTCAGAATGTGTTTCTGTGCTTCCCTAGAATGCTGTCTATCCCATAAAGAACTCATTTACCTTCAGTGTTTGATGTCGAAATGCATTTCTTTAATGTTTATTGTAGTAAAAACGAAAGGTCCAAACGAAATACTAATTCTTTTATATTAGGGCATTACTTCTACAAAAATTTATGTTTCTTAATTAATGGCAAAATAAATGTTTTTTTTTTAAATTAAAAGTGCAGAAAATGAAAAACATGAAAAGTTAATTTGGGGATTCATATTTATTTTTAAACACTGATTATGATTTTAAAGCGCATACGTCGCCATTGGCCAAAAGGCATGCAAAAGTATGGAGCCGTAGCGTACATCCGCCGAAATCCTGCCAAAAGCGACCAGTAATTTATTATCCATTCCAACCATTTTGCCAAAAGTTATTTTTCTGAAAGCTGAAAAGTAACTTTTTTAAAACTATACTAGCTGTTGTACTTAAAAAAAAAATGAAGCACATTGGCGATATTAAAGTTTAAAAAAGAAACTCAGACCATATTTTCTTAAAGTGATACAGGAAAATCAAATACACGAGACGTACCTAATATCGAAGTCAACTATAAACGGGAGCAAAAAAACATAATTTGTCTTATCTTAATAAACAGTACCGTTAGTCACTCCCGTGCCCCAAAGACGTATGTACGGTCAAGTGCAAAAATAAGTATCGATACCTACTAACTTCTTAAAAATATGTCCCACAACCTTATTACGCCGGCTTAAGAGCGTATGGTACTTATTTTTGAAACTGTCTAGATACATATTATTATACTTGACTGTACATGTATCATATTCAACGGTTGAATAAGTATTTTTGTTAACACATATAGTTTTTAGGGATATTTGCGCGTTTGAAATTACGGTCAAAAATCAATAAAAAATGACAAATAAACAAAATGGATTTAGATTAAATGTGGGTATTATCGTATTCTAGAAATTAGTGGTTTATTATGCTTATATGTAATTATTTATAATGTTGTGGGTTTGTCAATTTATTTGTTTTCTGTAAGAAATCATGCACTATCTTTGTTTTGTCATGCTTATACCTTAGTGCAAAGGTCCAAGTCCCACTTGACCAAATGTTATTGAATTATTATTTGATAGTATCTCCTTTCCCGGTCATATTTGGTTGGGGTACTTAATGGACTGATAAGCGTAAAATTATACAAGAGTCAAACCTTAATAAGTTATTAATTTCGTCACCTTAATAAACCTAAATGTATTAATTCTATTCACATTATTTGATTGCTATTATCGAACATTATATATATTATATATATATTATATGTATAATAATATATATTATCGCACATTGATGTTTCATTAATTTTAATTGTTGCTTTTCCTTCTTTTACTATTCATATTGCGCCGCAGCAATGACACATCAATAGAATTAATAATTATTAATTGATTATGGAAATAATTCTCGAAAAAGTAATTTTGTGGGTTCGTTATTTTTTATTTTTTATCTGACTTACGATAGTCTGACACTATGTGCGTGATTCGGAAAAACCAAATATAATGTAGTTATGTTGATAACTCAGCCTTTGGATGAGGATGGTTCAAGCCCGACCCTGACGCCTCTCCTGCCGCCGAGGTTGCCCATGCCCGTTAGCCTAGCCCCCGCACTCGTGCCTACGGCTAAGAGTATGAGCGTTGTGTCGGTGCCGGCCTCCTCGCAGGTTTGTGGGCTGCCCAAATGCTACATGCATCGGTGTCAAGTCGTAGCTTTGTATACGTGTAGATATAGCTTTTGATAGCAGTGTAACTTTCCATAGGTTTAGTTCTAACTTTTATTCCAACTCGTTTAGGTAGCTCGACAAAATATATCCACTTTTAAGCATGAATGATTGTGATAATGATTTTGTTGATAATATCAAACTTTCTAAATAAATAGGCAATAGTTTAATGAAGTAATTGAGTAGGTATAACTAGTCTCTACGGCGAGTGTCGAATTGAATATATGTAATTGCATATCCTTAATTTCAATACCTTTCACTCACTCTGAAAATACATGACTTAAATAATTTATAGTGGCTAAAGCTTAACTGACGCAGTGACAGCGGTCCTGTTGGTCAACATAATGTTGCGGGTGACATGATGTTTCCGTAGTACCAATTTTGATCGCCGGGTCAAAGTTTGTGGTATTGTACCTATTAGCGTCTATAATAATTAAACATTAGACTCGTTTAATCTATCCGCCGCCACTCCTAAGAATGTAACACTTCGACGCCTAGTAAATAAAGCCGTGGAAAACTAGGCTATTTCGAGTAAGGAAAGCTCCATATTGCTTAGTCGAATTTATAAGATACCGAGATGTTTCAAATATATATCGGACAAATTTGTAGAGATCTGTGTTTTTTAACTAACCTGGGTGTTTATGAGAATTGACTTAAATGCCGTAAGAAGATGAATGAAACTATGTGCATGTCAATCGTATATTTTAAAGGGCTTACGTCAACTTGTCATGTAGAATCGAGATTGTAGAATGCTTGCCCTACTATGTCTTGTATGTTGTTGTAATTATCATGTCTAATTACTTTTAGCTGGCGCAAGCCTTTTTACTATATATTAAACATTGTATGATGCATGATTTATATTATTTAGAGGTCTATGGCATGATCAGACCCCGTACTGTTGGTGCCGCTGACGTAAAAGTGACGTATTTTCAAGTACATCAGGGTGTTGTTTTTAACACTACAAGTAATTTAAGTCACTGAATCGTGTGTTCCATTCATTAAAAAGTGGCAAATAAATAAAAATACGTATGACATCTAGAGCAAAACAAGATGCCACCATTTACTATTAAAAACGGATAATATTGTTACAGAATTACTTTAATATGACATTGTGATAATTATGATTACCTATTTCAATGGTACAAAACGTAATTTTGTAACAATTCCATAAATAACTCCTCTAATCGAGCTTTACTACAAAAATAAAAGCTAAGAAGAAAAGGTACCTAAGATCTTTGATAAAATAATATCTATGAATATCTAAATGTGTTGTATGGCGAAAAATTCGAGACCAGCACGGCTAGCACAAATGCGCGCGAAAGTTGTGTCGTGCGCGAGATAGATTACCCGTCTTTTTCTTTCTGTTCGTTTTAATAGAGACGGATAGTCTAGCTCGCGCGCTTTTGTGCAGCCGTGATGGCCGTGCAGGGCCAGGACCAATTCAATACTTTTTATATTCGTAGATATCCAAAGGCGGTTTTCATGGAATACCTACATATATATAAATAATGTCAGCTAGTTGCTAATCCCTTCCTAATACATAATTAATTATAGTTATGTAATAAAAATCTCTGCTAACGCACACTATAATGCGATTATTTTTAGAAAATATCTGCTGCAGTTATCTCTACGGAATTACACAAATAATACTGATTATGAGATATACTATAATATCCGACTATGAATAGAAAGCCCGATAATATTGGGATGTATTTTTTATGGTTTTTGTTGTAATGGTACATAATTAATGCCGGCTGAGCGAACAATATTAGTATTTTCCAAACGGATTTAGAAACGAATGCACTATAATAAACTGTTTGAAATACATATATAGTTTAATAAAATAATCATGTAGGCCTTTAACAAAAAATTAAAAGAAACCTTAAAGCTGCGCTTCCTATGAGGCTGAGCAGAGTGTAGACTTGCTGAAGCGCTCATTCGTGTTATTATTATTACTACATTAAGAGCTGGAAGAAACGTAAATTACAACTAGTTCGTTGATCAATTAAATGAAAACGCATTTTGCAATATCTGAATCTTTGATATTAGCTTGTTCTTTTTGTTATATTTTTATCCTGTCTCGAGAGTGCTGTGAAAAAACGGTTCCGCTGACTTTCCTCCTTTTCTGTTGTCGTATCAGTGGCAACTTCTGCTGACCACAACTTATGTTTTGTAATCGTGGTTAATTTAGTGGTGCTTCATTAAATTTAATACTTTTGAAAATTTTATATGCAATTCTTTTGACAATTCATGTAGTTACCATGCCTTTTTATGCCTTGGTGTCGCTCAAAATTTGCAGTCCTCTTTAATAACCCATTTGTCTTATTTGCAGCCGAAACCTAACGTCAAGTCTGGAAACACGATAGCTGTACTTCAAAATATACCTGTCCATACAAAGATAAATGTCAACAAAGTTGCCGGAAAAGCTATGACTGTCAACAGCAAGGCTAATTTCAACCGAAATGCAGCGGCTGCGGCCGCCCTAAACACAGTATTAACTCCAGGGAAATCTCTACTTAAAGAAAAAGAGAAGAAATCTTCAGGCCAGTACTCTTCGCAGCCTTTCGTAGATGACAAAATGGCTGGTGATGACGATATAAACGATGTTGCCGCGATGGGTGGCGTTAATCTGGCTGAAGAGACGCAAAGGATCCTTGGTTCTACTGAAATGATTGGAACACAAATCAGGTGCGAACATACTTTAGTCATAGAAACAATCAATCAATTCTGTTTGGGATGATTTTGTCTAAGTAAAGAAAAAATTGATTGTTATTAGGTCGTGTAAAGATGAGTACCTAGTGCCGATGAGCCTGATGCAGGCGCGGCTGAAGGCTGCGGCGGCGCGACACGGCCTGGAGGAGCCCTCGCCGGAGGTGGCCGGCCTGCTCTCTCACGCCGTGCACGAGCGGCTCAAGAACCTCGTCGAGAAACTCGCTGTCATCGCGCAGCACAGGATCGACCTTGTTATAAAGGTAACGCATATACTTATGTAAATATCCATTAGTAGACACAAGCTAGCGGCAGACGTGCATTGTTACAAATATGCTTTAATCTAATTAATCTGTTCTGGTAATACAGTCTGTTATTTGCATAGCCACAATTTCAACAATCTTCGTACTTTTACAGGCTTATTTCTGTTAGCATTTCATGCCAAATTAAGACCAGTAAGTTATTTAAAACTAGCTGTTGCCCGCGCGTTTGCCCCAAATCTTGTTTTTTTTTTAAATCTCACCATTTGGACTTGCACAAATGTTTCAAAACCAAAATTATTCAAATTAAATAGTACAGCTATTTCCTAGTTTTAGCGAGACACACAAACAGCAGTCATTTTTAATTAAGTCAATTTAGTTTTCCTTGTATGTACAGTAATGCATTTATAATAGTTTGTTAGCGTTGCGATTTGATCGATATGGTGTATGTGTATGGTTTTCTTCGAGAACCGATATTCAAGACTTAGCGATATATCTAAATGTGAATATCTAAATGTTCCGGACAATAATTTTCCTACTTCCGCGAATAGTCGATGTAAAGCTATAGGTATTTATGTTTGCTATGTGTCATGTGTGCGAGTCATGTCATGTCATCCACGAAGCGAAAACTGTTTTTAGTTTCACTAAACTTATGAATTCCGTGTGTCAATTTTATAAAAACTACATATAATTTTTATTACTATAGATAAGTCATATGCCGATGAATAGTTTCTCTAAAGAGGTTTCAATCATTCCTTTTTATATTACAGCGGTTGTAGGAAATGTATGTAAAGTATTTTATGTAAAGATATCAGCATGTTCTCCCCCTGCTATAATTTCGAAAAAAATACATATTATAGGTCGTTGGTGGGTGTATTATTGGTGAAAAAATAGAGCGGTCTCTAACGTTTAGTCAGCTTTTTTTAACTTTTTTTGTATGACATAATGAAAATATAATTTATGTCATATAATCATCTTTAGTAAAAGTACAATATATGTGAAGCACACTAAAATCGGTTGGAAGAAAAATCATATTTCTTTTTTTTTTTATCAAAAGCTATCAAGTTTAGGGTGCTCAGGTTTTGCACATTAGTTACTAATGTAGAGCCACAACGTCCATAATGCGACAAGTTCCTACGATCTGAGACATTGTTTATTTCACCACCTTCGGCGTGTAATGCATTATACTGCTAGATTACTGGAGGTGGACTTGTTACTTTTGCATAAATATTTCTAAAACTAAACTCAGTGAGTACTGTGTTACTGAAACAACATAATTTCCAAATGACCGGCAGCCATGCGAATTTATTTTTATTTCTAATCGTCTCTGTCATGTAGCGAATTTAATAAAGAACGAAAATCATTAAGTATTTTATTTTTTCAATATGAAGCCCCTACTATTTGTGTTATTTTAGCCTTTGGCCTGTTCACAAATAATACTAGTTTGACGGCCGGATAGCCTAATGGTTAGCAGAGATGTACAAAATGGTTTTAAAAAAGCATTTAAATACAAAATGCAAAATACTTTTCAAATTTACTATTTCAAATGCAAAATACCAAATAGTTTTGCGTTTAGTATTTCAAATGCAAAATGCAAAATAGGTATTTTGAAAATACTTTTTCAAAATAAAATACCTTTTGATCGAATATCAGACATTTTTATTTATTTTAGGTATTTATCATGAGAAATAGAGACACAATGGCGAGCCGAACAAAAACGTCTAATAACATGGCACCTTATGGATGACATTTTGGTCAAATTTATCAGTACGCGTATCAATAAATTCTGTTACGTTAATAATTAATAATAATAATGCTCACTTAAAATAATGTAAAGCAACTAGACTTACGATAAACAAAAATTTTAACAAAAAAAACCGAAGTCACAAAAGGAAACTATTCCAAAACAAACTAATACGCACTAAAAAGAAAAAAATAATTGCATATTCTTTCTACAACTTTATCAACTTACTTTTTCTACTTATCAATATTTAGGTGCGATCTATCTAATGTTGTTACAATTATTGTTATTTCTGGAGTCGGTGTCAGCCAACGAAGGCTTGTAGCTACATACATAGGTATAAGTAGTTATAGGTGAGATGTGCTTGTGTATAAAAGTTAATTTGTAAAAAAATATTTATTAAAGTATTCTCGTATTATTATTGCTAGGTATATTGCTAGGTGTTTCCTTGGCTGAAACCGACTCCAAACATAACAATAATTGTAACAACATTAGATAGATCGTGCCTACATATTGATAAGTAGAAAAAGTGAGTTGATTATTAAGTTGTAGAAGAATATGCAATTATTTTTTTCTTTTTAGTGCGTATTAGTTAGTTTTGGAATAGTTTCCTTTTGTGAAGTTGGTTTTTTTTCTTAAAATTTTTGTTTATTTTTTTGATTTTTAGTGAATCTGAAGTACACTAAAAAATTTTTCTGAATATGGGTAGACCTATTAAACGTGCTGCTCATATGAGACAGCGCCGTTTAAATGAAACGGACGATTTGTCGCACACATACTTAATGCTAATTTTAGACTTATATGGTTTTTTCATGGGTGCCATTGTCAGAGCTGGACCAAATTGAAATGGGACCACACGGGAAGCACGAGCTTCCAAATAAAACTAGAATCATTAAAATCGCTTTGCCCAGTCGAAAGTTATGAGGTAACAAACATAAAGAAAAAAGAAACATACAGACGAGTTGAGAACCTCCTCCTTTTTTTTTGAAGTCGAGTCGAAAAAGAGAGCCATGGCTCCATTTTGTGAATTGTGTGGCCATTTATTTCGGTTGATTGTGCTTCTAGTGCGGCAATACAAGCGTCATTCGTTCATTTCATTTTGTTTGACTGGTAATGTTGGCTAAACTTAATCACAAAGTATTTTGCATTTTGAAATGAATATGAAAATGCAAAATACATCTCGAAAGGTATTTCAAATAAAATACAAAATGGTTTTTACTAAAAGGTATTTAAATGCAAAATACAAAATAGGTATTTTGCATTTTGTATTTGCATTTTAAATAGAAGTATTTCAAATAAATCGCATCTCTGATGGTTAGTGGCCCTAACTATGAAACTAATAGGTCCCGGGTTCGAATCCCGGTCGGGGCAGGCTATGATGAGTATTTATTCTAATACCCTTAAACGAGCAATTCTTGTGTGTATATATATATATATATATATATAATCTGAATCTCGTAAACGGCTCGAATGATTTTTATGAAATTTGGTATGCAATAGGTTTCGGGGGCGATAAATCGATCCAGCTAGGTTTCATTTTTAGAAAAGGTAAAAAAAAAAATACCAAGCAAAGCTCGGTCATTCGGGTACTCTTATGTTTATATGATGAATATTATTATTTGTACCAGAGTCATAGATCCTATCTGTAGGTATTAAAGTAAGTTTAAATCCATTGCCATAGTACCCATAGAACAAGCTTTTTTTCTTAGTTTGGGTTTGGGATTAAGTCAAGTGGTGTCATTATTCCATGATATTTATATAATAGTTATAAATTTGTTGGACATATTTTGTAAATACCACGTATTATGTTTAAAATATTGATTATTACTTTCAGACTGATTCGAGGTATGAGGTGACCCAAGACGTTAAAGGGCAACTAAAGTTTCTAGAAGAACTGGACCGCGTTGACAAAAAACGGCGAGAGGATTCCGAAAGAGAAATGCTGTTGCGGGCAGCAAAGTCCAGATCTAAGAACGAGGACCCTGAGCAAGCAAAGCTTAAAGCAAAGGTAACTCAACTAAAAACAACGGGATTGCTGCAATTTATTTATTGGGAAGCTTTAACTTATACAACGTGTTACATGAGCCACTGAAAACCTGAAACTAGTTCGTTCAGGATAAAGAGTAGAATCGATTACACTATATTTTAATGTCGGTTGTATTTTGTTATAATTTCCTCTTTTCGTGTCCAGTATATGTTACAAATGCAACAGTTACTACGAGCACTACAGTAGTACTTAGTAGGTAATGACCTGTCGCACTCATCCGTTAGTTTACTTCCGCACGGTTTGTTGAACGCTCCTGAGTTTTTGTTGTTATATTTGTATAGATGTATGGTTTAATGATACAATGAGTGATTTGAGAAGAAATGCTATTTTGGAGTTATCAAAACACAACCGCAGTATTAGACAACAGTCGACTAAATATTAACAACTATTTAACAAATAGCAGAGCTTAAGTCCCTACATTGTGCACTTACGGGGTTGTGTGCATAACTTCAATGCACGCACAGTGATTTTGTCAATCTCATGTACTGTTAAAAACCTGAAATTGGCACAAATCACTGTTATCGGCACAGTTACCGGCATTTTAAAGATACGCGAGATCGGCGTAACACGGCAGTGCTGTATATCGATTCAAAGAGAAAGGTCGCATACTACTTAATACGTACATAAATACTGGCTGATTCTTTTGACGGTTTTATTTTTTCGCTGCACAAAGTTTTCATGTACTTACGTCATTCACAAGTATTCAACGAATGTAGAGTTCCTAATCAACTAGAATTATGAGAAAAAAGAAACACTATCTTTGGCAATAATACACGGATTTAAAAAAAACACCAGACTAATACAGAATAATGTAAATCAGTTAGGGTCTGAGGTTTTTAGTAGGTGGTGTAACACGTTGTGTAATTAATGTTTCTTACAGGCCAAAGAAATGCAACGAGCAGAGCTGGAAGAACTGCGTCAACGAGAGGCAAACTTGACAGCGCTGCAGGCGATCGGGCCGCGTAAGAAGCCGCGGCTAGACGGCCCGGGCGGCGCCGGCGACGTGGTGCCCAACGGCGCCGCGCACAACAACACGGGACTGGTAACGACCTATACAATATTTGCTGCTTTCATACATCTATTTACTAGCCTGCTATTTCAGTAAAAAAATACGCACGATGTGGAGAATGGTTATGGCTGTTCCAAAAATTTAATTTTGCAGTTGAATTTCAATTATCCGAACTAATTGGGAGCGAGACTAATTCTTATAGTGGAAATGTGGGTTTTATGAGACGAGATCAAAAACAACACTTTTTACACACAGTATAATGGTCTCTATATTATTTTTATATAAAGTCCTCAATTTATAATTTATGAACGGCGGCAACGTTTTAGCTCGATACCTACCTATGTGCAGCGGCAGCGAGCAATACATTCGCACCAACATTCGGATAATCGACGTTCGGATGTTACTATAGCGTCACTTAAGCTACTAGCAAACAGTAGTGCTAATTAAAATAGTACTTTATGCAATTAATATTTTTCCACCTTGCAGTCAGTTTTATGAGATTATATTGTATCCTTAATAATATTATAAACGCCAAAGTAACTCTGCCTGTCTGTTACGCTTTCACCCCTAAGTCGCTGATCCGATTTTAATGAAACAGCCCCGGGGAAGGACATGGATAGTTTTTATCCCGTAAAAATATTTCCCGCTAGATAGTGTATTCTATGCAGACGGAGTCGTGGGCAATCGCTAGTATTAAATAGTGTTTTGTCTGTTTAACTACACGTAGTTTGATATGATGTTTAGCAAAGAGTTACCTTTTGCTTGGTGTGATGTTTGTGTGTTTGACGCAGAGCGGTCGCAGTCAGCTGGCGCTGCGCACGCGGCTGAAGCGCATCAACCACCGCGACATGGTGTTTCTGCTGGAACAGGAGCGCGAAACCGCGCACTCGCCGCTGATCTACCGCAGCTACCTGAAGTGACCGCCCGCGGCCAGCTAACATCCGCTACGTTAACTTACTATTACTTATGCCGCAACACTCCTTGATTATCCGATACAGGCAGTCGGTTTATAAAAAAAAATTAGGGACAGTTGCAATTTAATAAAAATGAGATATACCAAGACAGTTTTCTTATATTAGGTAACTGGAATGGAAAATTGTATGATGGAGGCTCTACTGAATCCATAAAAAGTGATATGCCTTTTATTTTTTGTTACGTGGACTGGACGTTCACGCGTGCTAGGTTATGTATGCAGTCTAATACTGTGATAATGATAAAAATTTACTTCTTATTAACACACTCTTGACAAGCCAAAATCATTTTTCGGTAAGATTAAAATTGAGAATCAAGTTGTATATATAAGATTTGAATGATGAAATCCAAGATGAATGTACTCTACTCTATATATATAAAAAATGGCAATATATGGTAAAATCAACATGATATATCAAGATTTAATCGTATTTGATCACAATAATTAATAAAGCATTTGTATTAAAATTACAATCAGCAACCTTTCATGTAACAGCGTATTAGACTCGGCTTGATTGTTTGAACCATAAGCATAAAAGTAAATAAGTTAACTTCGAGACACTGTTAAGAACGAAATTTCTGTGAAAAACGTCACATACACGTTTATTTAACAAAAACATGTTGTATAGTTAATTAATGTGTAAGAATCTTGTACATAGCTATGTGTACATAATATATTTTTCATCTGTACTTTGTTTTTTAATATCATTATAAATGTTATTACTTGTTTTACGGATCTGGAGCCTTACTATGACGTCTTAATGCGATTCAATTCCGAACCAAAATTGGATCGATCGCTGTCAGATCCACACAAGTGTCAAAAATGACATCTAAAGAATCGGAATTTAATCTCATTGCGTCATGGCCCATGTTCGCTGACCATTCACACCGTTTCTGCACTCGTACTGTATGCTAAGTAAATATATGAATGATGTTGCTGCATCTATTTTCATTGGACCATATTGTGTAGCAAAATATGATACTGGTACTTATTCTAAAAGTAGAAGTGACACTTTTATTATGACTGAATACTCAAATCCTGCTAAAACTGCAAAACGTCTAAATCAACTCTAAAATATTATGATCAAAAGAACTTGTTCGTTAAGTGAGTTTAACGCTTAGGTACAGTCAAGTGTAATAATATGTATCTAGACAAAGTTTCAAAAATAAGTACCATACGCTCTTACGCCAGCGTAATAAGGTCGTGGGACATATTTTTGAGAAGTTCCTGTCGATACTTATTTTTGCACTTGACCGTACCTACGATACTATTCAGTAGCACATATACGTTTACGTTTTAATAATTCAACATACAACATAAATATTATGTTTTCTATGTTGATTCAATATAAGGATAATGTTATGTTATGTGTAATATATCAGAATAATTGCATAATATTATTTATATTATCGATGGTCTAGTTCACAATCTTACCAATTACATTTTTTGTTAGTAAAATTGTAACTAGGATTTGTGCTTCTTAATTGCATCAGCTTTTACCTTGGTATTTTAAAGGTTGTTGCACACGTAACCGCTCGGCACCGGATCGGCGCCGCCTCACCTCATCGGCCCGCCTTCAACCAGGCGTCAACAATACGCAAGCACGTAACGGAAACGGCTCAGCACCTCCGAGGTGCCCGCGCAGCTGTGGCTAGGTGACATCGCGCTTACGGCTGGGCGACAACGCGCTTAAAGCCAGACGGCGGCTAGAGCTGGCAGTCGATGATGGTCATTCCCTGCGGGGGGAACGATGGATGTCTGCGTGCCGTCCCCGTTCCGGCGGCAAGACGCAGGCGCGGCGGCGGCCAGACGTAAGCTCGATGAGTGCGAGTTGCCCGCGGGCCGCTTGCGGATTACTAGCTTGTGCCGAGGCGAGGCGATGCTGTGCCGATGCCGATATGTATGCGTTACAGTAGCGTTACGGTTGACGGTTCGAGTTGAGGCGGCGTCGCTCCGGTGCCAACCTTAAATGTGAACTAGACCATCGATATACTAGTTGTTATGGGCGACTTCGTAAGCGCAGAATTCATTTATTAATATCCCGCGGAAACTATGTCAGTGTCAACGGAACGTATTAAAAAGTAAAAAAAATGATTACGAGGGTTGCTAGGCAACAACGTCTTATAGTTGTGAACCGCTACTGTGGCAAGGTTTGTGATCAGTGGCCATAACATCTTGAGATCTTCTTTCTAAATTTCATAATGAATGGTATGGCGGTTTTGCAGTGAAGAGGTAGCAAAGAGACAGAGAGAATGAGATAGATAGCAACTTTCGAGTTAATATCCGTATGAATATTACAGTAAAGGCTTGAAGAAATTGAATTTTCGAAATTCAGTCATTGGTGTTCACTGAACTCCGTTTTTTTATACATTTACCGATGGAGACTCCTATTATCAGTATATTATCATGTATTATAACGTCTATTCGGAATTTCAGTACAAAATATATTTACACATGAAAATCTAATTGATTTTTATGCATAAGAAATCTTTACTCTTGTATTTTATTGGCATATACACTATTTTCTATTTACTTTTTAATAATTAAGTAACAACTGTACAAAGCGACCAAGGCAATGTCCTCTAGACACGATGCCTACCAGCATTAAAAGACGCGAGAGAAATATTCTATGCCACACTGACGCGTACGTTTATCTGAAGGCATTGGTCACATAGAAAAAATATTATTTGATTCAGTTATTTTTAATTAATTTTCCCTGGCACGGCGATTTCGCCAAAGCTCGATTCTTTTTTAATACAACATTGTAAATTATTAAATTTAAAGTTCATTTAATTTAAGTATATTGTGTATGTAAATAAAGAATTGTGAAGAAACAATAAGTGGTGTCAGTCATTTCAATCAAAGCTTCTGTAATCTTTTTTTACTAACGCCGCTTTGCCTTGTAGGAAAACTCAAATTAATCTTTATTTAGCTGTGTGAATGTTTAACTTCGTGTCATCTTTTTTTATTAAGAAGGAATGTGAATAATATTACAGGGTTTATTTGAGAAAATAATGTTTTTATTCTTACCTTCAAAGTCAAACCATTAGACATTCGGTATTAAATAAATCGAACCCGCTAAGTTAGGAGTTAAAAACTTCATGTATGCCAACTACACTTAGTAAAATAAATAAAGCCGAATAGTTTTTTTGGTCGAACGCGCTAATCTCAGAAATTACTGGTCCGATTTGAAAAATTCTGTGTTTAACCCTTTTTTCAAGGAAGGCTATATACCATCACGTTACGACTATATACTCCTCGCGCTAATTAAATGCCAAAAAAGTTTCCAAAATGTTGCCATTAAAATGAAATACTTTTAAGCCTTAATTTTCACTAAATCGTGTAAAATCATTTAAATGATATATGTACATTTTTAAGAGTTTATAATTATGAATATAAAATTAAATTCAACTGCCGGAGAAAACAATCTTATTTATAGAAGAAAGTTTCATATTATAATGGCAACGTGTCAGGTTAATTAATAGGTAAGTTTTGATTGGTTGCATCTGGAACGTAATAATGACAATGATATTAAGTGATTACTTGCTCAATGAATGATAATGACTTTCGGCCATCTTTGGAAACTTTATTGGAATTGAATTAGCGCGAGGAGTATACATAATAGAAAGTCATGTGATGAGCATGCAAACCATTTAAATATAAAATGAATATACTTCTTTGGCCGTTCTGGTTTTTGACAGACTAGCTGTTGCCCTCGGGTTCGGCTCCACTCCCTTTTTTCGAAAATTCTTTCATAATTCATAAAACAACAAAAATGGCGTGACCAAGGAATTCATTTTTATACACATAAAGATTGGAATAGAATTAAGAACCTTCAAAATCTTGTTGCAATAGTTTTATAACCTTGTACAGTCGACGTCAAAGATACCTTTACACTTTAGTGTCTTGTCGTTGTAGCTTCATGTTTCAACTTTCATATGAATTTGTAAAAGTGCTTTGAGCGATAAGGTACTAAAGTGTAAAGATATCCTAAACCTCGACTGTACGTGCTTCGATTTGATGTAGTTTGTAATATAAAAATAATGAACAAACTATTTTTTATCTATAAGTAGATAGATGTAAAATCAGTAATATTGACTTTATCGCTAACACACCAAGAGGATGGAGTTGTGCCGGCTAGTTGGAACTATACTCGGATTACTCGGAAGCAAAAAAAACCGGGTCACTTTTCATACAACTTTATACGGGAAGTGACCCGGTTTTTTTGCTCCCGAGTATAGATAACAGACTTGTCTAGGAAACGATTCAAAATCTCAGACCATGAGTAAAGCTCGTTCATGTCCGCAAGCTTATTATGTAAGGCACGGGCGCTCACAATCGCATTCACCATTTGTTTCTGTCAATCGTTATTACGCGTCAGAAAGTGATATTGAATGCATTTGTGATCGCTAGCGTGTTAGACAATATAGCGTCTGGGGCCGTATTCATGCTAAGATGCAAACCAAAATCAGTAGATTTCTGTAATTATAATACCCCTTATTAGCGTTGTTATTTATGTGTAAATGGCCTTTGTTTACTAGGTTTTAAAAGCAAGTAATGTAATGTAATTATAAATAAATAAATGTCAATGATATTAGAATCCCTAGATGCACAGCCACGTATGAAATCACCGCCAAAACATGCCCTAAAAGTACATTCCAAAGATATGCCAGTCGCAAATTCTAAATGATATTTCAACCACATTTTAAAATATTCTAAATACGACTGTATAACACAAATCTTACAGTTTTATTTCAAATGCGTGTTCGGAATATATATACGACATTATTAAAATTTAAACAGGCAGCACGTCATAAATCATATTGACTGCTCCTATCATTTTGAACAGAATTAGAGTGGATAAGTTTTTATTTGTATGCTCCCTGAAATTAATTCAATTTATTATATACTTGTCTTTTAGAAGCATATATTTTTCAATATTTTATTTTTTGCAAACTGCGCTCCATTTCTCTAGCTATGATTTGCCGCCATATTAAACATACTCATAACGTAGAAAAAGAGTTTTGGCCATTTAACTATCTTCCGAAACGAAGTTAATAAGCGACTCCATTCATTCCAACAAACTATGTACCGTTGATTGAAAATTTTTAGTTTAAAATAATAGTTATTTTAAGTTTTATGACGAATTTAGTAACTGATGCAGTAAATTATAAAACATTAAATAATTACTTACCTAAAATACAATAACCCATTATTTTTGCATTTTTTTAAGGAGCGCTTTGGCATGTTGACACTTAAAAGAGTGCTTAAACAGATTTTAAGCGCCCTTTGCTCGGGACGAGTTTTAAGCGCTTGGGATGTCGGTAACCTCCCCGAGAGCTCTATCTAGCATTACAGCTCCCTTCTATCAGAGGCTCTTGGCCTCACGGGGGGGGGGGGGGGTGTAACCCTTATGCCGGTGCACCCTGGGAAACAACAGTAATTTATTTAGTAAATTAGTTAACCGGTAGCTAATATCCGACTGGGAGGGTTGGGGTTTGAGGGATGGGGCCCACCTGTCGTAAGTCATGTGCCCCACTTGCGACGGGTGCTTAGGTACCCTGAGTGCTGCTCCCAGTATCCCTCTGGCCTCTAGGGGCATAGCAGAGGGTACTTGGGATGTGGCGGCGCTTCGGTGGGGTCTTCGGGCGCAGCAAGGGCCTTCGGGCACTTGAGGGTCAGGGTGCGGGGAAGCTTATGGGGTTAGCTCTGCAGCTGCCCACTAAGTAACCCCTCCCGCCGTGTGGGGACACGGCCTGGAGGTGGCGAAAAGTGCGGCAGTATTGCACATAACCCGGATGCGCCCCGCGCTCTGAGAGAGGGGAAGGGGTACGAGATTCCGAAGGGGGTGGCACCCTGGAGGAATGTCGTACCTCTTATGAGGGTTCGGGGTGAGGGGAAGCTGATGGGAAACATACCCGGATGCGCTCTAAGCCCCAAGGAGGAAGCAACGGCGGCGGCGAGGCCATCGTTGGGCACTATTCCTCGGGAGAACTTCGTAAGAGGTTCGGGGGGCGGACTCACGTTGACCTCGTTTCAACGTGCAACCGCTCCTTGCGCAGACGAGGGGGGAAAAGGCGAACTCGGTGCTTGGACCGCTCGCCCGATCCCTTGAGGCCAGCGAGAACGGTAACGGGGCATTACCTACCTGCATTGCACGGTCTCATTGTCTAAGGGGAAGACGGGCCCAGCGTACGGGCCCTCCCCTTCTTGGCGCGGTCCTGGCGGAAGCCGGGGCCACCGGGGGGGCGTTTGTGGTGAAACCCTAGTGGCATCCCATAGCGTCCCCATCACACCGGATTGAGGCAACGCCGTAGTTTAGTTCGAGTATGGGGGGGGGGGGGGGGGGGGGAGTCCCACATAGCATAAATTCATAAATATTTCCTCTCCGTTAATAATTTAAAAAAAAGGTTCGGATCTTCTACTATGAAACGAACAGAATTTCGGTTTCAGTTATTGAAATATTGTAACTTTTGGTCGGATAGTAGTTAACCTTTATCTGTAGGTATATTGTTCAAACTGCAAAAACACGTTTCTGTTTACGTGTGTTTATACCTAGCGGGGCCCCCTGTGCTATAAACATGAAACTAATGCCAGTGGATAAGGATTTCGATGTACCTGTACCTCGCGAAATGCATATATTTTTTTAATTTTATTGGAGTCTGTTAAAAACAAACTGGGTGTAAAGATTAGTATGTAGTTCCTTATGGAACTTTAAGATAATTTATTTGACATTTATAAAAAATGCATTTCGCGAGGTAGGTACATTGAAATCCCTATCCACTGGCATTAGTTTAATCCTTATAATACAGGGGGCCCCGCTAGGTATAGATAGGCCTTTGGTACTGTCTAGTCTTACATTTTTTTCATATACAGAGTAATTTCTGTGACAAAACCGATTTTCTAATATGTTTTACAGAACAACGACTATACTATCTCTTATTTACATAGTAGGGTGTATTTATCTACGCCAATTTTGAGTCCACCATACGCATCAGTACGCAGAGCGCATTATGACATTAGATAGGGTGATTGCTTGTATGATAAAAAAATAATTGCTTTAATTACGCGAAGCTTAGAAATACTTACACTAATATGTGACGTGCATGTCACAAGTCACAAAAATAATTTTAATAAGACAAAATTTCAGAAGAAGATTTGTATAATAGGTACTTTAATCTTACATGTATTAGCACTTTAGGAAATACATATTTTATGATTGTAATAATATAAAATATCTTTTTAAATACACTTATATGTTAATCCAGCAGGGCACCTTCATCTGAGAAATCCTGAAATAAAACATGACCATTATTAAGAAAGGTATAATAATGAGAAATCAAAATATTTTAAGGACAAGTATTCCAAATAGGTTATTAAAAAATGGAACAAAAATTAGTTTGTAATAAATTGTGACACATTAGAAGGTTCGGTTTACGCATTCGAGATTTTTTTGTAAGCAGCTTAATTATATTTTAGAGGAGAAGGTAGAACCTACGAATAATAAGCGATCGATCGAGCACCGTGTTGTAATGATACGTGTTGGGTTTTTATAGCATTGTGCAAATCGGGCTAAGTCTATCTAAACTTCTAAAAAGTAACATTTCACACAAAGTAACATCTTATCTAATCTTCTAAAAAGTATCATCTGAATCTTAATAGGTAAGCCAACAAGATTGTCACAGTTTCTGTCCCATTGTCAAAGTGTGTGCGAGACGTTACCCTAATAAACTTTAAAATTTAAAAGTTTACATCCGATGTATCTGTTCTCGACTGTAAACAACATGGTTTAATTATGGATGGAGCCAACTCGTACAGTCCAATATAAATGAACCAACAAGTGCGGTGCGCGCGACTTTGATAAGTACTAAAACGACAAAAGTCATCCTGCCTGAAAATTGCAAAACTGTCTGCAATCGTACTGCAATGAGACCAAAATGTTAGGTCAATACGGAACCCTCGTTGCACGAAAATCACAAAACCGACTGGCACATGGCCGCGTTTATCCACCTTCTCTTCTCGCCGACAACGCTGTCGATGCGCTTATACATAGAGTATTAAAATAATTCGTAACTTACATTTATGATTATATTTTACATGCTACTTTTTACCACAGTGTAAAGACTGATGTAAGTAACGATTTTCAACGCTACCATTCGCCGCTAAATGATAGACCATAGACCATCTACTAAGTTGAGACAGGGCCGAAAACTTGGAAACCAACCATATACAGGTTGTTAGGTATTGAGTGGATAATCCTTGAACTAGAGGGCACTTAGGACGTTATAATAAAGCTATATTGGTTTAGTAAAAGTTGCACGGTTTCCGAGATATTCGGACTTTTAGTTTTTTTTTCGAAAATGAACACCCTTGTTCAATGTTTTGATCATAGCATCATTTTAAGCTAACTTTATCATTTTTTTATTTTTGCTCAATATTCTTGAGTAACTACTTGTGTTTTCAGATAGGCATTACTATTTCTGTGAGACTACATTGGTTTTTTTTTGGACCACCGCCTAGTTGCCAATAAGCTTAAAAACATGTCGATTTATTGTTAATTTAAAAATAGTAATTACCTTTTGAATTCAAATTCAAAACGCCAAAATAATAAAAAAAATACACGTTCACCCACATTTTTCCCGATTTACTTTTTGTATCAGGGGCATAGAATTCAAATATCTCGGAAACCGTGCAACTTTTACAAAACCTATTATAGCTTTATTATAACGTCCTCAGTGCCCTCTAACTATAGTTCAAGGATTATCCACTAATTACCTAACACCCTGTATATTGTGATCTAAATAGATTAATTACACAAAAAACAGTTGACCAGTGAGAAGTATTAAGTGATAATAATAGTACATTACTGTAGCGGCCGCAAATTAGCGGAAGTGCCGGTTGAGTAGTTATAGATGGCCGAGTGTTAACGAGGCCATCTAGAGGTACGAGACCGACAATCCCTGTTCGTGACTAAGGTTTGTATAGAGCTTTTCTCAAACATGTAATGAAATAAAAAAGTCCAAGAAATTATAAAAAAAAAAATATTTTCGTAGTAAAGCAATTAATAATAAACCCGATTTACATTATAATTAACACGTACCTACTTTATTTTTAATACTTGATTATTGATAAAACTGGCCACCTACAAATAAAGTCATCAAAGAAAAAGAAAAATAAATTATGTTGTGCATTGAAACAAAAGACGGTGGCATTGCTGGCCAAGGCCAGCAATGTTGTATGAAATTCCATTAAATTCAAGAAATACCTCTGTTTCAATCAAATTTTAAATAATACTTCAACTTGGAAACTTTAGTGAACAGAACTTTCTTACTAAAAAAATGTCACGGCGAGTAAATTAACTCGTGTTGCGTTGCTTTACGTTGTTAATGAATCGGGTTAAGTTAAGAGTTGCGTCAAGAAAAACTTCGCACACACAGTTTTAGTTAAAAATATTTATTTGGAAGCCATTTTAAAGGTAGAGGTTCACTTCGCCCAGCAATTCCATTTCGTCCACATTCAATTCCCAAATCGACCACTTCTTCTTTTATCAACATTCCCAAATCATCCACTTCGTATTTCGTGCAGATTTCTACCTCTCTGCATTCTGTCTGCATTCCCATGTCGTCTTCATTCCCATTTAATTCGTTTCGCCAGTATATTCTTTTACGACCGCTTTTATTACTTAAACATCTTAAATCAGTTTTCGTACGAATTGGCATTACTTTATCTACAAAAACTATAAATATATTTGTAAGAAAATTGGAGGTGATGATGACCAAATTTTCTGGCCTGGGCTCTTGGTCCATATAGTGGATTTAATCATCTTCAAAAAACGATTAATATATTGATTTATCTTTACACAATAGTCTCCGCACTGTGGTATTATACACATTTTACATTACAACATCACAGCTATCATGCGGAAGTCGCTGTACGCGTGCAGTTATAATAGCGCATGACAACGAATGGACTTTATCTACTACACACAGTGATCCCTATGCTACATAGTATGTATAGTTAAGTGTAGCCTAAAATAAAGCGTTTAATGAACCTACACTAACAATAAAAAAACATACGTAATAAAAATCTGGGCCACAAGAATTCCCAAAAGTGCTTTTAAAACCACTTGTTATTTTTTATTTTTGTTATAAAACGATTTTTTTTGCTAATCGCTACTTTGTTTGTATTTTTTTTGCGAAATTTGTTAATAGATACTAAAGGTTCACTAATAACTGCACTATTTCATAATCATTACAATGGAAGGGGCCACTTAAGCGTTCTACAGCTACACGAACAAATAGACGAAAATCAATGGTACATTTTACCTTCGATCAATATATCCATTTGTTTACGTTAAATGCAAACAAGAAAAGTACAATTTACTTGAGGTATTACGGTATTATAGTAGTAACTATCAATTACTAATTCATTTACGATTTAATACATATAATAATTTATAATTTTTGGATCGAGGCATCAAATTCGGAATACTCTTGCTGCTCTGGCTACCGGGAATGTTGCCATCATGGGTGAACCAATAGAGCGGGTGGTAGAAGCCAATAACCTTGGCCTCCTAATGGACGGCAAGCTGAACTTTGAGAACCACATACTGAAAGTTGTGAGTAACTGCTTCTACCGCCTCAAAATTCTGTACAATATACGCGATTACCTTTGTGTCGATTTGCGTGTTGACCTTTGTGAATCGCTTATATTGTCCAGATTAAACTATTGTGACGTTATTTATGGCGGTTGCATTTTTAGTCGTTCTAAGAGACTTACAGCGAGTGCAAAACGCATGTGCTCGTTTTTGTTTCCGCGTCCCTCCCCGCTCCCATATCACCCCATACCTGAACGCCGCCAACTTGCTGAACATGCCTTCGCGCAGGCGCATGCACCTAGCCACTTTGCTGTTCGGCGTGAGACGTCACGAGACCCCATCATACCTCTTTAACAAGATGGTTTGGTCAAGGAGTGAGCGCAGGAGCGCAATGGTTCTCGTACCTAAGCATCGGACTGCGGCATTTCGAGGCAGTTTCAAGTTTGCGGCGTCCAAGTGCTGGAATGATATTCCTCCCCCTATCCAAGGAGCGTCAAGTAGTTACACCTTCAAGCGCAAGCTGAAGGATCACTTATTGACGCTCCAAAAATCCTTACAATAGTTCTCCAGCACTTTGCACTTTGATATGCCAGCCTGTTGTTTTTGAACAATTTAGTTTTCCCTCCTTTTTATTTTATGTTTATTGTAAACTATTTAATTAATTTATGTTTTTTTTTTAGTTAAACATAAGTCGAGTTCTATCTATTTATTGCTTTGTTTACGTAAAAGTTTATGGATTATGTAGTATATTTTATCTGTCTATCGTTTCGTGAGTCATAGACGGTCCTGGCTGAAAACCAGTACTGCAGGTGTCTAACACCTCAGCGTAATGCTGAGCCAGCGACTGTTTCACTTTTGCGAAGACACACACAACGCTCATGATCTATTTTTCATGTTTTGATTATTTTCTATAAAATTTTGTATATTCTCTTATATTTGTGTCTTGCAAAAAGGAATATGTCTTCTTTCTTTCTTTCTATAATATAGTATGTACAATACCTACCTAATGGTGGCGTGGGCGATACAGAAATAAGGCCGGGAATACATAAGCCTATAGCTTACACCTTTTTCTGGCACAGGTATGTCAAAAGTTTGACATACGAGTGCAAGGTATTTTCACAAAAATGGGAAAGCTACAGCCATGTGTATTCCTGGTCTAAACGATTTTAGGTGTCTATTTGATCTCGTTGAACTCGTCTCGTGTTTTGTATGGCTCGGGTTTAGTTTGTATCACTCGCTCGCTCTTTGCCCCTCCCGCCGGCACTGAAGCGGCTTGTGGCTCGAACAGAGACTCACCAGACTGTCATCGTCTTCCAGCGCGATGCCGTCGATCTCTTTCTCGATCTCATCCATCATGTCTAGCGGGTCCCTGTGGGGCTGGTTCTCCGCTGCTGCCGGTAAAATACTAAAAGAAAAAACCAAGCGAAATTTACTTACTCTGTACTATTACTGTATCCAAAGATATAACTATGTGATCTACAAATATTAGAAATTATAGACAGTGTAAACAATCGGTGAGTAATGCCTTAATAGGTTAGTCTACATTGTCTATATTTCCCATTGAAGTGATTTCCACTGACATACCTGTCGCTTGAAGGCCCTGGATTTAATTGAACCAATTTATCGTCATCATTGTCGGGGAGCGGGTCGGGCTTGCTGGGCCCGGCGGAAGGCTTCCACTTGCCAAGCTTTTCCGCCTCAGCCTTCTCCTCGGCAAGATTGCGGTCTATGTTGCATAGTTTGGAGTTAGTTGGAATATTGGAGAGCAGGGAACTGTTTTCGAAGCCAAACTCTTTTTGAAATCGCTCCAACTCTAGGGATTCCTGTTTGGCAAAATAAGCGATTTATAGTACAGTACAACCGCTAATCAGTGGACATAAAATTTTAAGTGAATGTTAAAATTGAAAAGTAAATTTTAGTCATTAAAAATTACCGCAAACTCGGGGAACAAATTTTCATAATTTTCGGGATCCGCAAGGGACTGGCCGGACCGTTTATTTGTGGTTCCAAGTGATTCTCGCCACACTTTTACTACCTCGCACATCTTTGACGGAATGTAAGACCTGAAACAATATTAGAAAGTCCTATTCAATTACCCATTCCCGTATATTCAATTTTTGGCTATAATTAAGATTATCGATATTTGACAATACCTACAAATCACAGTTGGCGATAAATGAGACTTACGATGATTACGGCGTTGACATCACATTGAAACTTGTCAAACGTTAACGGTATGACAATGTGTAAACGATGTATTTGTCAGTAAATTTTGGCAAATTAAACTTTGTGCTGGGTATATTACACTAAGAAGTGGGTAGTAGGTACAAGGTAGATGCATCCATGGCCAGGATTTTTTTAAAGCAAAGAATGCCCGTAGACTGTGTGTGAAAGAGACCTGGCGAAGAAGGCAGCTTCGGGCAGCTTGTTGCGTGATAGCAGCAGCTGCAGGCAGGCTTCAGGCCGGTTGAGCGTGATGTGCGCCACGAACGCGATGTTGTCATCGCCGTTGGCCGCCGAGAGCGTCGCCACCTCCTCCAGAAGCGTCTCGTCACCTGAACGCAAACGACAAAGTATTAAAATAATAAATTTATAATTTAATTAAATTAAATAAATAAATGCTCGACATGTTTCGGACTATTTCGTAGTCATTCATCCTTTATTCCTGACATGCGAAATTCAGAGTTAATGCTGAATGGTGTCTATGGAAGCAAAATATTTCCGAAACAACAACCGCATTGAAACGTTGCTAAAGAATCCGAACATATTGTTTGTTGTGTTGTGTATGCATGACTGACCGGTACTGGCAGCGAAGAGCAGCAACGCACTGTAGTCCTGCGCTTTTAGGTAGCAGGTCTTGGTGAGTTCGGTGTCGGCGGCGGCGGCGGCGGCGGCTCCGAGACGCGACCAGCGCGCGGCGGCGGAGCGCGAGAGTGCGCCCTCGGCGGCCGCCGCCTCCTCGCCCAACTGCTGAGCGCGCCGCAGCTCGCCCAGCGACAGCGCCAGCTCGAACTGGTGCTCCGGCTCCGTGGACACTGCTAGCGCTTGTTGCTTAAAGCCCTGCAAACGTCGCCTCAGTTAGAACCCATGCAAACCCGCACATTTGAACATCACTAAACTTTCATAAAATGCCAAGTAACGCTGATAATAGTAGGAAATTATGTTCTGGTGTTAAGTGTCCACGGAACTTCAGCTTGCAAGGAGACAAGCCATATATTGTCGACAGAAAGAGCTCTTAGGAATTCTAACTCAACTATGGATGCTAGAAATTGCTACAACATGTACAGCATATGCATAGTAGAGATCAGTAGGCAATGAGTAAAAAGTGTAGATGCCTGTTTCTCGAGGAAGTGCGCGACACGGGTGCGGTGGTCGTGGGGCACGGTCGGCAGCACGCGGTCGGCGGTTTCGAAGTCGCCGCGCATCACCGCCGTCTGGTACTCCAGCACTGACAGCAGCAGCGAGTACGACACCACGTTCAGCTCTTTGTCGTTTAAGTACAGCCTGTTAAGTAAAAACTGGTTACAGAACCGCCCTTTAATTGTTGACCTTTACAATGTCACATCTAAAATACCTGCCTTTATCTTTAGCTGGCATGTACCAATAATGATCAATACTTACATCAGTATTTAGCGTTAAAAAAAGAAAGAAGTAATGATTGAGCAAATTTGCACACGATTTACCTGTTCTCCTTGGCGACGTATCCAAGGATGTACATAGTGTGATCCAGATGAGATATGGTGACGATTTCACCGCCGACGTAATAATTTAGTCTGTTCAGGGAATTGGTGTAAATGAAACAATCGCCCACCCACAATCCGGTTTTGACTGTTTCGTTTACATCACCGACCACCTAAAAGTAAATTGCATTTAAAGTATTACGAGCGACACTACATATTGCATCACAGAAAATTTATTTTTTAAAAGCGATCTGTTTGTACAGATCTTGGCCGATAACTTTTACACTGTACACGCAGACGGATGTATACTTCTGTAGTCAATTTAATGGATAAGCAATTGTATATGTTCAGTGTTGCAATGAGACCTCAAACGCGTCCTCGATGCCGTCTTCCGTGACTTCAGCATTGTTGGCGCGAGCACGGGCAATCACGGCGGCATTCAGCTTCAGCACGTAGTAAGTCTCGTCGGTGGCCAGGCACACCAGGTTGCCGCTCTCCGACCAATACACGTGACGCGGCTGGATCTCAATGCTGCAAACACGACCGCTTCTTTAGGTACGAGCTATCCGGGTCAATCGGTAGTCAATATTAGAAGAACTACACGCGTTAAGAGTACATCGCGCTAGCATCGTAACAAGAATACTGTGGAATACCTGTGATTCTTACTTAGTTTAATTAACAACATCTCAAAAAGAAAATAGGGATCATGACATAGGCAATGCGGCTAGCAACCCATCACTATTTTGATTCACCTTTCCACCTATACGCCTACAATCATGCTAATCATGGCCTCTAGGTCTTGTTTCTTTCGGCTCTGTCTACCCCGTAAGGGATATAGACGTGATTTGAGTATGTATGTATGTATCTCAATAGGAGACCATTAGTCAACTGTGGTGGTCTAATATTTTTATGATGCATTTGCAGAGAATTTTCAAAAAAGAAGAATAACTAAAATAAGTAGAAGAGCTATTGTAGTAGTCGGAAGCATATTAAAAATACTCAATGCATGTCATCATCATACTACTAAACGAATTCGTGGCCTTATCGTAAGGTCAAGTGCAAAAATAAGTATCGATACGAACTTCTCAGAAATATGTACCACGGCTCTATTACGCCGGTATAAGAGCGTATGATACTTATTTTTGAAACTTTGACTAGATAGATACATATTATTACACTCGACTGTATAACATACATTTATTACATGATGAAATTTTACATTTGCATTAAATTATCACAGTTTCAGTATTTCGCTTCAGCTCACTCTCTGAATGGTTGCAGAGCATATCAATCAACGGTGATTTATATTTTCTAATAAAAATAAATGCTTATCTCTAGTGCACTTGCGCATATCTTGTGTATGTCTACTGAGAAATTATAATTAACTTATCATAATTTTCCCTAATGCATCCATCTCCTTGACGTAAGAATATATAATTTAAAGCAAGTAATAAGAAAAAAAAATCAAAGGACTTCTAACCAAGGCTCGGAAAAACGCCCGTTATTTCTCTTGTATGTAACTGAATATTTAGGATCCATTTAAGAGTTGAATATATTCATTCGCAGTGGATTTCATTGGGGATATCGTAACATCATTAGAGCTCTACTACTTGCACGAAACAAGATCAAATTTTTAAAATGAGCGATTTTCCGAGGTTTAATTGTTTCTAACATATTTTTTTACCAAATATTTAAACGTCCAATATGATTTTGCATGAACTACAATTAAATGAAATCCTTAATGAAACAGATATACTACATAGATCAAGAAAGCAATGTGTATTCATGCCAAAATATACTATTCGCTGCATCGCAGAAGATAAGTTGTTTACATTTTTGAAATTGAATTTCAAAGCATGTCAATAAACTCGGCTTGGGCGTAACATCGATCCGTTCATTATAACAAGCAAAAGTATGTCGTATCATCATCATATCATACCTACCTAATGTGTTTTAGCTATTATGGCATTTTATGCTTAAAAGATAAAATGCAATTAATTATAGTACGGATAAGTATACTAATTGTTCGCTTGATCGATTTGAAAATAAACTGATATGTTAAAACAAAGAGTAGTTTTGGAATATAATCTTGCATGCATTTTAATCAATAATAATCTTACACGCAAACTAAGTCTGGACTAAGGATTTGACTGTTGTGTTATTTACATTATTGTACCTCGAAAAATCGTAATAAATTTCAAATGCAACTGCGAAAACAAGTACAAGTAAGTACAGTATTCACCATTACTGGCTCGTTCTCCTTCACAGGTTCCACTTACGATTATAATCTTTTCAATATCATCGCATTTGCAATGAGATACAGTTATGGAATAAGGTATAATAATGAGAAACGTCGAACTAATTAAATGGTTAAATCTTTTGACATGGACATTATCAAATTTATTTAAATTCTTACCGCCTTATCAATTCGAGGTGCTCCCAGTCATAGAACGAAAATGCCATCCCACTTATAGATTTCACTCCAAGCATGTTACCTCCGAAAATTCCTGGAATATATTATAACAAAAACGTGTAGGTATAATATTATAAATGCATTCACATAATATTTTCACTGACAGAATTTGATTTCTAAAGACAGCCTACCTTCAGCTCCATATTCAGGCTTGAAGCTTTTTCTTTCTTTGAAGTTTTTGAAAACTTTGATAGTGCTAGAATTCTCCAGTGTCGCGTATTCTGAACTATCAAAGGCCCAAACAAACTCTTGTGCCGTTCCAAATGCCTTGTTTCTTAGCGCCATGGCCGTATAAATGATATATTCGCCATCGCCGCAAACGACCACGAATCTGCCGTTAGGGTTGTGAGCAATGGTTTGTGGGTAGATTTCGCAGGAACCCATATCTTTGGCGACTACTGGGACACGCTCGCCATCTCGCATTTCTGTGCCTGCGGACGAATGATGTTGATAGATTATATGCAGAACCAATTTTATTTTATACAAACTGTCCGAACAGGAACAAACACAACTAAAAAAGAATTATCCAATCGGTGCAGTCGGTTAGAAGTTATGCGCGTACATACATTTCGGCGATTCATTTTTATTTATATAGAAGATTTAATGTGACTAACTTCATTCCAAATATTTAAAAGTGAAGTAATCAGGTTGTCGGATAAACGGATTCCTAGAAATCGAGACATTTGTCAATTCCACTTTTTTTTCTCATCCGTGATTAAGATACCTAACTGCTGTTGCCAAAACTCATGCCATTTCCATTTCGTTTTCGATCCATGTCCCCAAGTGCATGTTATTATTAGAACCTCCTGTATTTGTATGTCTAACTTTGAAGCATTAAATACTTTTTTGAAATAAACCAACATGGCAAATCAATTTGACATAATAGAGCCCAATAAAAAAGAAATTAAAAGTTGACGCAAATCATTCATTGTAAACAAAGAAATCGTAAAATATTTTTTGTATTTTGTATAATTATCTTAATACGTAAGTGTTGCGGATAAAATCTGGTCGACTCAAAACAGATATTTTCTCATGCTGAACAACTTACAACATGTTTCAGTCTAATACATGTTATTTTTATTGTGTCATCTCACGTCAAAACACATGACACGGGTCACATTATATTGGCTGGTCGGGTAGCGCACAGTAGTTCATTAAAATTCATTTTTTTAGTGGTTTTTCGTAAAAAAATCTAAAAACGAAGAGCAGTTTGCAACTCCCAGCATGAGACGAATCTAATGACATATAATTTATCAAAATCGGACCATAACTGTAGATCTGATGGCTTGAACAAAAATCGGCCTCGCGTATTATATACATATATAGATAACTAAGCCCATGCCAAGTTGTAATAACTTACCTTCAGGTAGCGCTTTTAAATTAACTTGCTGCATTTCGGAATGTTTAGCCCAGATTATTTTGCCTCCATTAACATCCATGGAAATAGCTGGCTCTTCTCTTCCAACTTTGATCATAATGGTCCCTTCATCATAGCTGTGACAAATTACTTCAAATAAAGTAACTACACAAACACAATGCTGATTATGCAAGAAAAAACAATGAGTATTTGAATGGGTATCAGAAGTAAACCAACTTACCCAATAGCCACATTGTTAGAAGCATGCATTGAGGATATGGTCCAAACTCTTTCGAACCCATAATTGAGGGAAGATTCGAGTCTGTATGTGCCAGCGTGCCATATCCTGACAGTGCCGTCTTCGGAGCCCGTCAGCAAGATAGGAAGTTCAGGGTGGAATGATACTGCTGATACATTTTGCGCGTGACCTAAAGAAAACCAGTTATCTAAAATCTATTTTTTCATACTAGATACTAAAATGACATTACCTGTGTTGCCTGTTTTATGCAATTCAAAAATAGTGATGTGCGACCACTTTCGAAAGTTAAGGATAAATTAAATTTAGTACAGATTTTTGTATGTATAAGCTAGTGTAATAAACTAATAAACCTTTAAATTTGCTTATTTATGATAATCGTATTTTTTTTTCTTAAAATATAACAAGGCCAAACTTGTATCCAGACCACGAACATTGTCGATAGTTTCGAGTACACCACTAAACAATAAAAGCTGGTATCATTATTTGACGATTGATATACCAAAAAGTTATTATGTATTCTTATGAAATACTAGCTGACCCGGCGAACTTTGTTCCGCCTTAAATTTGAAAAATTCCTTTGTAAGTGCATCTTTATACTAATCAAGGAATAATGTGTAGGCATGCTAAATTTAATGTCTGTAGCTTTATTAGTACAACATTTCGGAATTTTCCAATCCCGTGGGAAAATCGGGATAAAAAGTATCCAATGTCCGTCTCCTGGTTCTAAGTTACCTCCATACCAATTTTCAGCCAAATCAGTTCAGCCGTTCTCGAGTTATAAATAGTGTAACTAACACGACTTTCTTTTATATATATAGATGTCAAAAACACTATTACCTTCCAGGGTTTGAACACATGTCTTGTTTTGATAGTCCCATATTTTGACCATACGGTCATCTGCCCCACTGATAAGGTAGGGTTTGTCACCACCATGGTAATAATCCACGCAGTTGACACCTTTTTCGTGACCTTCTAGTGTAAAGTTTGACACAGAAGACCCAAGCTGCCACACCTGAATGATTTTATTAAAATTATTGTGATTGCTTGGGTATTTGAAAGGATTTTTTTCGTGACATTTTTAATACAATTTTATGACTTATAGTTAACAATACTTATACATTGTAATGCATTTTATTGCCATACAAAATTTGAAGTTAATCCAAACAATTCAAAGTGAGTGTGATTCGATTTATAAGATAGCAAGTTAAATAAACAGTTAATAAATTGGTGTATCCATTCATTGACATTTTTAATTTAAAGATAGCATTCTATGCGAAATTATCTACAAGGATATTATAAGTTTAAGAATTTAAGCCCTAGGACTGAGATTTCTTTTACATTTATTAAGCCAACCACACTAAAAAGTAATACACACCTTCACTGTTGTATCAAGACTGGCACTTGCAAAGGTGTTGTTGTCCTTGGGGTTGATAACAATCTGCATGACATAGTGTGTATGTCCCTCAAAAACTTGTTGGCAAGCCCAGTTGCGGTCCCAATTCCATAGTTTAATCAGTAAATCATCTGTAAATAAAGGTTTACTGAGCTTAATGTTCAAAAACATAATCACTTTCAACTCAATAAGTTTCTACTTTAAACGTAATTGTGCAAGTTTGGCACCACAACAATTAAAACCATTTCTGAGTCAATTGCTGCAATACAATTGCAATCAGAATCAGAATCAGAATTTCTTATTGTCATCATTGTTACAGATTCGACACTACATGGCGTAAATGCAGACGACCAAAAGAACAAGAATGACTCGTCATTATGGATGTAGCACAAATTGCCATTCCGTTTTACTTGGCATAAATCTATTTATTATCAAACATCTAAAAACTAGAGATAAATACTACTATTGTTCGGTACAATTATCATTACAAATGTTGGTACTGAAGGAGCTTTACACATATATTTCATATTATAAAATTATTACTTATCATAGTCACTTTAATAATACATGTCATTAATACAAATTAAAATATCAAAATAATAAGATTGTAACACAGAGAAGGTATTTATTATTTATCAAAAAGTAATCATAGCAGAGGTACTCTTTGACGCTATATATGGTCTTATCATGGAGTATTGCTCTTGCTCGGCCACGGAACACGACACTGCTTTTGATAGCTTTTATGGCATACTGCAGCTTATTGTACAGGATTCAACCCATAGCTTTAGCAATGTGATCGCTAATTACTTAAAACAGGTAAGTTTTAGTAAACTATAGTCTAAGCTCTCTCATTTATACAGGTCTAAATGATGAAGAAATAAGGAGACTGAATAGGACTTACCACTACATGTAAGAACGTAAGGTTGAGTGGGGTGGATAGCAATGCTTCGGACATAGTCTGAGTGAGCTTCAAAAGAGTGTATCCTCTCCAGGGTGTTGTAATTGAACACTCTGATCTGCATGTCATCAGAGCCTGTGACCACCCAATTTTTTCTGGGTACAAATTTGGCTGACCTCACAGGTAGGTCCATGCATACCTGTAATACGTAGTTGTTTTTTCATTATTATGTTGGGGGCTTCCCAATTTAAAAACGTAATATTACTCACACACAGGCATGTCAGCAATCAAATAAAACATGCAGAAACACTATAAATAGCTTTTGCTATTAATAATTTAGCTTAATTAAAGAAAGCAATAATAACATTCTATACAAAAAAAATATCTCGATTCGAAACAGTAAACATATTATAAAGCCAGATACCAAACAATACAAATACCAACAATCTTGTAATTTTAACAATGATGGATTGATTATTTAACTACTACTATCTATTGCCTGCATCATTATTTTGGATCAAGTTAGGTCAAGAAAATGAGAAAAAAGCCATGCACTTAAACAATAAATTTAATCTACATCTAATAATTTATGTTTAAAGCTATGTATAGTAATTGACATAATCTATAGCACAATATTGCTAACCTTGGTATGGTATACACATGGGTCAAAATTATTTAATTGCTGCAATTTGTGAAAATAAGTCGTTATTTGCTCTCAGCAATACTATTGATGATATTTTGGTACAGTAAATAGAATTCCTATTTGTTTTTGTTAACATATTTTCTAGTTCAAGAGGACAGAATAAGAATAATTTAGTAATGGATACTTAAGTAACTGCATTTGCTTAAGTGTTTTACAGGTACTGACAGTTAATTTGCTACCATGCAGCTCTAGATGGTTTTACCGCAGTTCACTTGGTTAAAATTTAAGTGCTGAGAATATATTCCAAACAGAGAAATTCTTTTGATCAAATGAAAGTCACATCTAATTGGAAACAAGAGAAAGTCAGTGATGAAATAAGCAAGTTACAATAACTGGGCACTGATCATATCAGTGACCTACCTCGAATCTCTTGATCTGAAGCTGTGTCTCGTAGTTCCATATGTTGACGTCGCCGTTGTAGAGAGAGCACAGGAGCCATGGCTCGGTCGGGTGCTGGTCCACGCACTTGACGCGGTCCGACCTCGCCGTCAACTTCCTTTTGATATCCAGTCTCAACGGCTTTAAAAACATTAACAAACAACTAGTTAATACCGTGATATCGACATTAAATGTGCATATCAATCATACTTTTTTACAAACGCCGATGTATAACGTTGGCGATGATGACACACTCCGTAAATAATTTAACTACAAAACTAAATGGTTTCCAACATATACTATAATGCTTTATTTTTTTACATATTACGGTCGTCATCTTAATATTCTTACCATTTTTTAGTAATCAAACATGAAAAATTATATTGTAGAAATTAGTGGCCGAAGAACCGTGTAAGTTTGACAGGGTGGGTGGACGTGTCACTTAATTTTTTTTAACTGAGCACAGACTCACTATTTCTGGTAACTATAGTGTGCGAAAGTATGAATAGATCTTGGTCTAAGGATGGCACTCCACTTGGCGTATTTTTCCAAATATTTGCGTAAGTGAAGGAGATACACTATATTGTTTCTAGCGTATGCGACGAAGATGCCAATAGCGCAACGCGAACACGCAACGCCAAGTAGAGTTCCACCTTAATATCCAAATACGTTTTTGATGGCTACGTGTTCCTTTCATCGTTTGAGCATTTGAGTTGGTTTACTGATTTTAACATTTGAGTTGGTTTTTAGCCTTATTACTCATTATTTTACTGCAACTCGTTTAGGTATTAGTATCAATAGATTTGGTATTATTTCGGATTTTGATCGGGTTCCGTTCGGATTGTCATGACTGGATTACAAAAGACTACAACACGATACATTTTTCAAAAATGCCAGAATAAAAACAATATAAAAAAAATCAGGAAGACCTGAATGCATAAGGTGTAGCGGGAAATGTAAAGTAATTTCATGCCCTACATTCCGAAATTCGACGTTCGTTTCGTGCCGTTCTGCTGGTACTAATTGTCACGTCACTAATACTTAGCAGCGAGTAAGAGGGACGTTAGAATACGAATGTCTAATTTGTTACTTCTGGTCTTATACTTTGGGGGTCTACTCTGAAATTCGAATTTGGTATCATGCTATCCTTCTCACTCACATGCAAATGACAATTAATGTGAGCGAAACAGTTTAAGAAGTTAAGTTTTAGTTGGAGGGAGGAGGCTTGCATATAAAAATTAAAACATAATATATGCCTATTTCGCACAAGCTTAGTTGTCTTGCTTAGCGGAGTGATTTGATAGCTGTAGGTCCAATACGCTTTTCGTCCAAATCGCGTTTGGCCGTTCGTCTACTACGCAGTTCGTCCATAGGTACAAACAAATTTATATTTTTCCGGGATGACAAAAAACCTAACTTATCCAACGCGCTTTATTGCTCAATCGATACATAGGTCGTAAAAATCCTACCATTCCACATCTGGATATTCTAATAAAGAATTGTAGAATGGTATACAAGGTATAAAAAAAATATTTGTGGATAGTAACAAAACTTAATTAGTACGCGAACCAAGACCTTACCTACAGTGGCCTGTTTTACGAAGCTACTTTTTTCTGGTACTTAGCATCTTTAAGATATTAAATTAAAGAGCAAACGAAATACGTATTGTTCAGGCGACATGTATTTTTGAAGTAAAACAACAGTTGCTAGGTAACAAATCCTTTCTTAAAATCCCATCTCCTTTTTGATGCAACTGTTAGTTAAGTGGAGGTTCCTGCCAGTTTGCACAATTCCTGAAGCCGAGGTTTAAATAGAGGCTTCGTTAAGAAATCAGCCAGCTGGTCCTTTGTGGTTATTTTCTCAACCCTTAAATCATTATCTATAACGCACTGCCTCACAAAGAAGTGCCTTATTTATCTTTATATGCTTCGTCCGCTGGTGTGTTTCATATGGTGGATCTTGAGCCAATCTTATTGCAGATTCGCTATCAATAAAGAGCTGAGGAATTATCTTCGTTCCATCAATTTCCATGAAGCCAATTATTCGTCTAATCCATATTATCTCCCTTGCGGCCTCGCTGGCAGCCACAATTTCAGCTTCTGTAGACGATATAGCGACAGTAGACTGACGCTTGCTTTGCCATGCTATAGCACCGTTGGCGTAAAGGCATATCATGCCACTCGTTGAGCGTCCAGTACTGCTGTCTCCTCCGTGATCAGCGTCACTGTAGCAACGTAAGCCTTGGAGCACAGTGGAAGGCTTGTAACTAATTCCGTAGTTTACGGTGCCCTTAATATATCGCAAAATTCGTTTTACTCTCGCTACGTCTTCAGGTTTTGGATCATCAAGTTTGCGTGACACTATTCCGACAGCGAACGCAATGACTGGTCTCGTGCCGACCATTAGGTAAGATAGTGCGCCAACAGCTTGACGATAAGGAAAATTATGTCCTTGATCATTATCCTTTGTGGATAGCGCAGTATCTTTTACTATCGGAGTCGCAGCTGCTTTGCAGTCTTGCATACCGAATCGTTCTAGTAGCCGTCTTGCATAACCTTTCTGGTCAATCTTGATTGTCCCATCACTTTTCCGTTCTATTTTTATTCCAAGAAAATAGGAGCCGCATTTCGTCGTTATTTTAAAACGTTGTCTCATCTCATTTAAAAACTTTGCAGTTTGCAATCAAACCGTCATCGACGTACAAAGCCATAATCAGCTTTTCTTTACCCTCTCCTCTTTTAAACAAGCATGGGTCGCTCTTACTTTGTTCGAAGCCAAGTTTAAGGATGTGCTCGGTTATTGTGGAATTCCAGCATCGAGGAGCTTGTTTAAGCCCATAAAGAATCCGTCTAAGCTTACAAACTTTTCCATCATTGCTCGAGTATCCTTCAGGAGGATTCATATGGATTTCTTCTTTCAATGTTCCGTACAAAAATGCCGTCGATACATCGAACTGAGAAAGTGAAAGTTTTTCGCGAGCAGCGATACTGAGTAACGCCCTTATTGTGCTAGTCTTTGCAACAGGACTGTAGGTTTCGTCATAGTCTAAGCCTTTCTTCTGCGATTAGCCCTTAATGACTAAGCGAGCTTTGTACTTGTCTATACTACCATCTGGGTTTGTCTTAATCCGGTAAAGCCACTTGCATGGAATGGCCTTTCTTCCCTTAGGTAGGTGTGACATTTCCCAGGTTTCATTTTCTTTTAGAGAATTGATCTCACTATCCATTGCTTTGCGCCATTGTTCAGAATCCTTAGCTGTCATCGCTTCTTTGAACGTGCTTGGTTCTGTGAGAGTATCGTCGCTTACCGAATTAACGTTGAAACAAACGTTGCAGACAAAGTCTTTATATCTAGCTGATGGCTTAAGATTTGAGCGATCTCGCAGCGTCATCTTGCCTTCTGCCTCGATCTCAGAAGCAGACAGTGGTGAATCATTTCGACCTTCTTCTGTCTCTGGTTCATTTGCATCAACGACTTTGTCATCTGCTTCTATCGTATCGTCGACTTCTTGCTCAAGTAATGGCTCTTCAAAGGGTTCTTCTGCATCAGAATATGTGTCTGCCACAGGCATTTGTGCTTCAACCGCAGTTTCATTCTGTGTAGACAGTGGTTCAGCTGGTTGTTCATCTCTCTGATATGATGATGCAGTTGTATTTCCATCGTTACTTGTCAATGATTGCTGGTTATCACCCTTGTCGTACTGGCTTTCATATTCAGGCACACCGAAGTTAAATTGGCGATCAGGCCTGTTGACGTCATTATTACCTTGCATAGCATCAGGTACTTTGGTATCTTCAAGATGACCCAACAAGGGATACTCATCGAAAATGACGTCTCTTGATCGTATCAGTTTGAAGGAGTCGCTGTTCCATATACGATAACCGTCATCAGAGTCGTAACCAATCAGTATTCCCTTTTGTGCCTTTCTTTCCAACTTTCTTCTTCGTTGTTTAGGAACATGTGGATAACAGTGAGATCCAATTATTCTTAAATGGTTCAATCTGGGCTTCTTATGGTGCCAGAGCTCATACGGTGATTTTCCATCGATACAGGTAGGGCCTGTTCTGTTCAAAATATACACCGATGCCATAACTATTTCAGCCCATAGTCCCGTAGGAATCTTGGCATGTGCATGCATCAGACTTCGTGCCATTTCCACAACGGTTCTATTTTCTCTTTCTGTTGGATTCTGTTGTGGAGTGTAGGGCATTGTCAATCTCTGCTTAATGCCTTCTTTGTTGAGAATCGCTTGTACCTTGCCGTTGTCGAACTCGCCGCCATTATAGCTGAGCAGTTCCTTGATAACAACCCCAACTGCTTTCACTCATATACCAATTCTCCAGGTTGTGTTGCCTTCTCTCTGGTTCCAAATTTTAATCTGTGGTGTTTTCCATAGACGCAACCTTCACAGAGCTCTTTGGTTACTTCCGCTTTAATGTTGAACTCTCTTTCGATCAATTTCTTCACATGACTCTTGTTTTGATGGCCTAGTCTTTCATGATATAGTTGTAACAGATTCAAAGTTGTTGACAACTGGTTCACTCGTACAGTTGGTTTCAGACATCTCAGCTTCAGTTTAAATAGCCCTCCAAACTTGTTGCGGGTGCCAATGACTTTTATTTGTCCATCTACTTTGAGAGTGCATTTCATAGTGGTTGACTCAAAAACACTTTTGTCCGATTCGTCATGGGTAGCGAGCACTGAGTATAAATTTCTGCTGATGCTGGGTACATACCAAACATCCTTCAACAGTATGGGCTCTGGTTTGCCGTTTACATCAGCCTCTGCAAGAATATTTCCAATGCCTAGGGCTTCAATACATTGGCTATTCGCGCCGGTCACCGTGTGCTGGCTTTTGAAATAGGTAAAGCTTTGAAACAGGTCTCCCCTATTGGTGACGTGACTGGTTGCTCCATTGTCCACATACCAATTTTCTAAGTCCTTTGTTTCGCCAAATCCTTCTGCCGAATGTAATGTCATAATTGTCAGATTCATGTTGACTGTGTTGGATTCCTAGGGCGGTCTGCCATCATGGATCCATTTCTTGCAACTTCTAACTCTATGGCCCTTTTCTTTACAATAGTTGCAAATCAGCTCCTTCTTGGAATAATTTTTCTTCTTACCCTTGTCCGACTTTGCATATAAAGCTTCTGTAATAGTCTCGTCTTCTTTGATAGCTATGTCATTCTGACATAGAACTCTTTCATGTGCGCATAATTGACTTGTCAGGTTTTCAATTGAGCGTTCCTTTTTCGAAATTAACAGCCAACTGGACTTAAATCCAAGATATTCTGAAGGTAGCGTGTCTAGGATTTTACAAATTAGGAGAATTTCTGGTAGTTTCGCCTCATCCTGTAATTCCATACACAATTCGCTCCAGATGTTCTTTAAAAATGACACATGAGTTATGATGTCGTGATCTCGGTCCGTTTTGTAACTGAAGAATTTTAGGCATAGGTCATAGGTTTTGTCAACACACGTACTCTCCAAAGATGCGCTCTAGCTCGTCCCACATGTCTTTAGCACTATCAAATCTCAGAACTTTTTGCAAGATGTCATCGGACATATTTGTCGTGAACAAAATTAAAATTGCACTGTTCAAGCTTTCAAAACTCTGAAGACTTTCTTCAAACTTTGCCTTTTCATTGGCTGTTGCTGTAGGCGCCACGGTTGGCCTGGTTTTCTTTCCTTCTAGAATGTCAAGACATCCCGGCATTGCCTTAAGCACTATTTGAATTTTATACTTCCATGTTTTGTAATTTTTGGGATCTAGCTAGGTTCCCTATTTGAACTTTGCAAGTATTTAGAATTGCTTTTTCCATGTTCTCTGCTACCACTTTAAGATATTAAATTAAAAAGCAAACGAAATACGTATTGTTCAGGCGACATGTATTTTTGAAGTAAAACAACAGTTGCTAGGTAACAAATCCTTTCTTAAAAAGCATGAATTAGCGTTATGAAACGGGTCACACTCTACACGATGACAAAGGTTATAAGACGGCCTAACTAAAATTAATATAATATGAATTTGTATATAAAAACATGGTCTCTAAAGTTTTAGCCTAATTATTAAGTATAAAACTGTAATAAAACTACAAATGTCTATAAATAACATGAAATTTCATACAATAATACTTTTACGGAGGCTGCCGTACAAACATGTTGTAACCTTTTGGGTTTTATAAATAACTAGCGACCCGCCCCGGCTTCGCACGGTATATTATGCATGTATTATACATATAAACCTTCCTCTTGAATCACTATCTATTAAAAAAACCGCATGAAAATCCGTTGTGCAGTTTTGAAGATATAAGCATACATTGGGACATGAGGACAGAAAAAGCGACTTTATTTTATACTATGTAGTGAAGACCTTTTTACTTTACTTTACTTTACTTTACTTTTGAGTCAGGGAGTCGTTCCTGAACGGATCGGAACATCGTGTTGTCATTTTCGTTTGACAACTTTGACAGCTCATGGCATGGGTTCATGGTTGTACGCACAACACAACATGTAGGTACGCATTGCATTTATGCTGGCCAATCTAAGTGGCTAAATAGACTAGTGATATTAATAACAATAACCTCATTGCAATAAAAACACAGCGCGTTTTGTTGTTCTGTTGGTATCTCTGTGAACCACAGCTTTTCATCACATCACGTAGGAGGCGAATGAAGTACGTTTTTGAAAGCACATTGAAAACACATGGCCACATGAGTTGCTTTGCGATAAGCAGTTGGATTTTTGATTTCAGATGAAAAAGTTAGGGGTCTGATAACAAGTTCGACATTTGAAGTTCGTATGGGGTGCGAGTCGGGTTACCTCCGCGTGTGATCAAGAGCTGCGGTTCGTTTTTGGATCCGTCCGAGGGGAAGTGCAGTGCTTGTTCCGGTGCACCCTGGGCACCGGTTAATGATTTCCTGGCGGTCTCCGAGGGATATCATTATCCGTTGGCTAAGAGCCCGACAGGGGGGGGGGGGGGGTCTTATGACCATGTTCTACCGTACAACGTTGCCGACATTTTTGTCACAAGATTTTTGAATACTGTATTTATTACCTTGACATTGGCGAAATCATCGCATGGTTCGATGGGGCCATATTAGAAAAGAAGAATAAGAATAAGATTTCAGATATTTTTAGTGGAGTTAGTTATTTGATATCGTTGTTATAAATTATTCGCGACAACGAACGATATCTCTTTAATGTTTTGGTAGTGATTTTAATTCATGATTGTATATCTAACACAGGCACAGGACCACATGGATGAGGAAACCGGTGGCAAGGACAGATTGCAATTAAAAAATGTGAAAGGTTAATTGCTACAGTCTTCAGTATATCCATTAATAAAGCTAATACTGTATTTCTGAGTGGCTCACAGCTAACACAGCTTTACTCCTTCGCCATCAGCAAACGGTCGAAAAATGGGCGAAGAAAGGGTAAAGATGCGAAAGCAGCTAGGCTTGCTAGAAGGTGTAGCCATAATTCTAGGCATTATATTTGGAAGTGGGATATTTATATCTCCTAAAGAAGTTCTGGAGAACACTGGGTCTGTGTGGGGTGCTCTGTCAGTTTGGGCTGCTTGTGGACTGTTGGCAACGCTGGGAGCTTTGTGCTATGCTGAATTAGGTAAGTATTTTTTATATGACCACATAAGAACCTACCTTTTTTTTAAAATCTAAATTAATGGACATTCATTCAGTAATACATTATGCTGTATTTGGTAAGAGTAACTAATACCAAGAGCCAATTAATATAAAATCTCGATATACTCATTTTTTTTTTCTAAACAGGTACCACATTGGCCCAAAGTGGAGGAGATTACCACTATATCAATGAGGCTTATGGACCTTTGCCGGCATTCCTTTATCTATGGGATGCTAATTTAGTGTTTGTGTAAGTGGAGAATGTGTCATACATAGAAGATGGTTTTATTTTAGAAGATCATCATTAGTTCCTTCATTTATAATATTTTTCTTATGGTACAGTCAGCATCATATAGTATGACACATTCAAGGTGACCAAAAAGATTGGGATGCCATACTATTTCTATAGTGTAACAAAATATTTGGCCGACTTGGATATTTTAAACTATATGACACAGACTGTGCCTAACAGATGTAAAATTTGAAAGTTTTTTTTTATTGAAATATTCTGTCCTTCTGCTGTTCAAAAATCTTTTATTTAAAAGGTCTTCAACCTTGTTTGAAAAGAAAAACTATAAGTAGCACTTTGGCTCACTATTCAATCTTTGGCTAAAGACCACTGGGCGAGAGGACAATACATATTTCACTTAACTTTAAAGAATTGAACATTCAGCTGATAATGAGTTGCTGCCATTGCAGTGTTATATGCAATTTGTGCCCTGCTATGGTTAAAACTCATTTTCATTGACAGCATAGATACAATTTTTTGTATCCTTTCTTTTATCTATAAGGTATAAGGTTTATAAAAAAATAAAAATACAAATCTACCATTATTTTTGCTGTAGTTAGTACCTGCCTGGTTGTTTATAAATTATGTTATTTTAGAAATTGGGTTAATCATTGTTTCACTTTATTTTAGACCAAGTACAAATGCTATTATGGCATTAACTTTTGCTAATAACTTGTTGGAGCCCATATTTCCGAATTGCCCAATTGACCCCTTGAGTCAGAAGCTAATTGCAGCTGTTACTATTTGTAAGTATACCTTATTTACCTCTCTTACACAGTCAAGTTTGGCTCTAAAGGATTTAAAATCTGCCATCTTATTCACTATGACCAAGAAGTTGATGTGAATATTTTAGAAGTGATTATATAGTATAAATAAATTTTAAGGAAACTTACTTAAGTGTGTAGGGTAAATTAGTACTTTAATTATCAGGTTACCCCATATAAAACAAATACAATAACATAATTTGATTATTTACAGGCTTTCTCACATTCATAAATGCTTATGATGTTCGATTTACCACAAGAGTCCAAAATATCTTCATGTTCACCAAAATATCTGCCTTGGTTATTATAATTATTGGTGGGATTGTGTGGTTGGGTAAAGGTAATGTTAAACTTTACCATATAAAATATTATTCCTTTAATATTGTAAGTATGCACTATCAATTGTTGCAATTGCATTTCCAGGAAGGGTAGAGCAGTTTGAGGATGGGTGGGCTGGAACAAAAACCTCTGTTAGTGACTGGTCTGTTGCCTTTTACTCAGGAATATTTTCTTATTCTGGATGGTAAGATATTTAATGTAACTAATGTTAAACTGATAACTCTTTTAGTTTTAAATTTCTAAACGACACTGAAAATTTGAACACAGAAAAATCCGAAAAGTAAAGCTATGGCCGGGAATCGAACCCGGATCCTCGTCCTTCCATGACGCGTGCTATACCCCTACACCACCCATAGCAGGTGGGTAAGCCTTCGAACTTTTCTATCTGTTACTAGCTGTCACGTGACCTTGTTACTATGCGAATTTTTGTCTGAAATCTGTTTGAACGCGAGCACGCGTCACGGAATGACGAGGATCCGGGTTCGATTCCCGGCCATACAATAAAGTATTTCTATTCTATTCTATTCTATTCATAGCTTTACTTTTCGGATTTTTCTGTGTTCGAATTTTCAGCGTCCTTTAGAAATTTAATTTCTAACGGTAAACGGGGGGTTTATATTTGTACAATAAAGCATTTACTTACTTACTTAAAACCGTAAAAGTAAACATAAAAAAAAGAAGTACAAATTCTTGATTCTTTTAGTTGTCAAAGTTTTTAAAATTTTATTTTTATCATCAAAACAACTACTGAGCCCGAACTAACACGGTTGAAATATTTTCATATATTTTTAATCTACCTATCTATATGAACTTCTCACAGTAAATGTCATAGTGATGTTACATTGAACTGACAAGTTAGAACATTCTCCTTGGACAGTTCCATAGATGGTGAGCCATGGGCGGGCCAGTAATCAAATGGTTTGACTGTACTTTAGCTAACTACCAAACTTCTGAACGACTGCTCCAAATTGGGGAATATTTTTTAGTTGTGTTCTAGTAGGAGATCCGAACTTAAGTCGACCTTCACCGAGTTGATAATAGAATAAATATATAAAAAATGGGTTGGCTAAAAAAATCCTGGACAGACTATTTTTTTTTCATAAAAATAATAATAATATATTTATTTGCAGTAAATGTAGTGAAATGAAGGCATGGTTATTATTTACATAATCATATTTTGAGTTACAGTTATTCTTATATACTAGTATTCTATATAAGTCAATAAATATATATTTAAATATATTTATTTCATTGATGTTCTATTGTTTAATGTGATAGTATTACATTAAACTTTTCTACTATAGATATATATTATATTTTATAACTCAATAGATATATAAATATATTATATTATGTAATATATTTAAATAGTCTGTCCAGGATTTTTTTAGCCAACCCATTTTTATTATATTTTCTAATATACTAAATTTATTATAAAATATGTTTTATTCTATTATCAGCTCGGTGAAGGTCGACTTAGGTTCGAATCTTAGACTATTCGTAAAGACTGGAACAAGGGCGACGCTGCGGGCAACAGCTAGTTTTTAATAAAATACAAGATGTCTAAAATGAAGTCAGACATTCATATTAAATACATACATACATAGTACATACATATATTATAATAAGCTTGGTTTTGCTTGCTGTCTACAGGAGCTATTTAAATTTTATGACAGAGGAGCTCAAAGACCCTTTTGTTAACCTGCCACGTGCAATTTACCTATCTTTGCCGATGGTGACGGCTATTTACCTGTTAGCGAATGTCGCTTACTTGGCCGTGCTGGGGCCTGTCGGCGTCAGGGCGACGGAGGCTATCGCTGTCGTAAGTGTCTCCGAATGATATCACAAAGTTACTTTAAAGTAGCAATTGCTTGACTGCATTTATACTTATGAATTAGAACGGGGCTTAGTTGTCATTCAATCCATTTGTTGTCTAAATATTGCATCATTACAATTGTATACATATTTAAATGTATTTATTTTTCCTAGGATTTCTCTGTTGCTGCTTTGGGTTGGCTCAAGTTTGCCATGCCGACGCTTGTGGCAATAGCTATTTTGGGAGGTCTTACAGTACACATAATGACATCGTCTCGAATGTGTTTTGCGGGTGCACGAAATGGACACATGCCCGAACTGTTGGCACATATCAACGTTAAATGCATGTCTCCATTACCATCACTTATATTTTTGGTAAGTACTAGTTAGTGAAACAATGATGACAATGGCTAGATACATTGAGATATCACAATGTTTTTATACTTGTTTCAGATGTTAATATCGTTGATAATGCTGATCCCCAGCAACCTGACTTCACTTATCACATACTGTACCATAGTTGAGTCTTTCTTTACCACTCTCAGTTGCAGTGCTGTGTTGTGGCTGCGATACAAAAAGCCGGATTTGCATAGGCCTATCAAGGTAAACATTGGAAATACGCATGGTTACTTTTAATGTTTCATGTTTTTCCGCGTGCTCTAAATCTAAAACACACTTTACCATGTTCTAATAGTAACAAAATTCTGAAATATTTAAGTGTAACAAAATTCATAAAGTGACTAAAGCAATATATATATATATATATTTAGTTATTAAGTTTTGTGAATGTGATCACTATGAAAAGGTTAGTTGTCCTGCAAGTAAATATAAACTTAGCAATTTGGGCGAATAAAGTTGATGTCATAAATCTATAACACTTGACGCGTTCGGAACAGTGAAACAAGCCCTACGTGTCGGCTTTGGTCCTGGTACACCTGATGGCGACTGGAATTCAAGCATGTGTGTACAGGTGCCAACATGGATGCCAGTGGTGTTCGTGTGCGTGTGCGCCGTGCTCCTGGTGGTGCCCATACGCAGCGAGCCGCTGGCCGTGTGCGCGGGCGCCGGCATCACGCTCGCCGGCGTGCCCGTCTACTTCGCACTCGTTCGCTCGCGCCCACCGTGGCTCGTTCCCTACGCTAGTAAGTGCGAACTACCCAGACACCTTTTAGACTACAAGCCCATGGAAAAAAAACCTTTGAAATGAACCAGCATGAATAACGCTTATATAGAAGGCTATTACTACATATATCATAAAATAACTCTGAGCGCTATGCCGTCATTTCCGAGCGGTACAGGTGAGTACATGAGTAAATGAAAATATGTACGGCGTTCATGGGTAAAGTATCTGGTATACAAAAATAATTACACAAATGCCGTACAGTAATAAATTACCTATATTGCTTCTACAATTACCGTTGAATTAAAAATTTGCACTAACTTCCGGCACCACCACTTTAGTAAGACACTAGGTTTTTCGACATTTATTTTTAATCATCTATAAGCTATAAAAAAGCCGTACATTAATAATTAGTCGTAATTCCTCACTTGTACCTGAGGAATTCCATTTACTCACGTACTCACCTGTACCGCTCAGAAATGACGGCATAGCGCTCAGAGTTATTTTATGATATAGTAACAGCCTTCTAAGCGTTATTCACGCTGGTTCATTTCACAGGTTTTTTTTCCATGGGCTTGTAGTCTATTTCTAAGGCCGCCGCACTGATCTCTCTTACATATGTGTATAAGTATATAAGTACTCAATTTTGAAAGGTCATTCAATACAAGATGAATGACTTCGCTCATTCCCTTTTAAATATCATAATTGCAAAATACTAGATTGCCGATTCACTCGATTTGTAAAATATCGAATTCCCAATACACCATACTTTCTTGTTACTGTGTTTCTTTATATATCGAATTGCTAAAGCAACTTGTTCTCAATACAAGTCACTATGTTCCATTTCAAACCGAATTCCCACAATACCACAAATGAAAACACTAGGCTCGCAAAATACAATGTCAAAATTCAAAATTTATTTGTGCAAATTGGCCGCCAAGTGCTCTTTTACATGTCTTTTTTGAAACTACCAGCGCATATCATTGCCAAGAAGAATCCGCTGCAAAAAACTTGTCAGAAAGTCATTTTTTCAAAATAAAATACATAAAGCTACTATAATACTTAAATTTTACTTAAATTAAATACATTTATAAAAGGGATGTATAAGGTCCCCGAACCTTAAATTATATTAGTTTATAGTAGAGATGTATAAAGTCTCTACTAGTCAAAGTAAAACAAAGTATGAGAAGAAAGAAAAATGGAAAATATTTAAGTTCAGCGGAGGTGTAAAACTTACTAAATGTAGGTAAAATAAAAAAGAAATATATAGTTGACATAGGACAAGGTACAGAGTGGCGCCGGCATGTGGATCAAATGGTTCTCGTAACCAGTAAAAATAGGTACTCGTCGGCCAGAGTAAGTAAACGGCCGGATGAGGCCAATAAGGAAGCCGAAGGCGACCTGTTTGAGGATGTATGTGATGAGGCGGACGATGGCATGAAGAGACTCGCATGAGGAGTCAGAGCTGAGTCCTCAACCACTTGCGACTTCCTCGCCAGCGTCCGCACCATCGAGCCCTTCCGCTCGGGCACTTCGTACATTTAACCGAGCCAGGCGGGCAGTCATGCACTGGATAGAATAAGATATACTAATAGCTATGCTTTAGGTAATAAGAATAACAAAATAAGAATAATAGAATAAGATACACTATATTATATTAGCTTTAGGTACTTACTACTCATTTAATACTCTTAGTCATGGTTGAAGGCTTAGAGGAGAGAAGTGTGACATACCTTCATTTATGTTTATGTTTTACTTGTGTGGGTGGCGGGTAGTTTTATTTTATATTAATAAACCAGTCAGTCGATAGCCCTGGCCTTTCATTGACGTCTCAGAAAACATGGTATTATATAAACCTGATACAAAAACGAACACAATATAAAGAAAGTATGGTATAGTGGGAATATGATATTTTAATGAGCCGGTATGTCGGCAATTTGGTATTTTGCAATTATGTTTTAAGGGAATGAGCGAAAACGTTTTATCGAACTTTTTATTACTGTCCCATCTATGATCTCATCACTACTTATATAGTTGGCCTATTTTGCGCGTCGCAACGCTAGCTTAAAATGCATATCATATTAATAAGTTATTATTTTTATTGCAGCAAAGTTCACTCATGGGTGCCAAAAATTGTTACTCTCTGCCGTAGAAGATAAAGAAGAATAAATAGAAAGTTGAATCTCGAACGCTCTCTATTGTTACGTGAGTTTTATCCACAGAGCAAAAACAAAGAGGAGCTGGCCTAAGCAACTGTGCACTGTGATTTTCAACTAGGTCCTGACGTCATCATTGTGGGCGGGGCTTAGTCAGTATGTTGTCAGCGTTCGTCAGGTGCACATGTATCGAGACTCGCATTATCGGTGTGTTTTCGCGGTTTTAAGAAGAAAAGGATGAAAGTGTTGTGTTTTATCGTGTCAAAGTTATTCAGACAGACGTTCTGATGCTATGAATGGTATCACATTTCATTTGTAAGTAATTTTATACGTAATTATTAAAATACTTCTAGAAAATTTTCGGCTTTCAAGTATAAATTATACTTCTCGACACTAGGTGGCGTAACTTTTGTGAATTAAAAATATAAGTACGTAAAGTTCCGCATTAGTATATTGTAATAATTATACGTGTATACTGAAAACTAAAGTATACATTTAGTCCTAAATACTTTTTAGTCGCCAAAACAGTACTTTAGTAGTTTTATAAATATATTGTGAACAGGCCGCCATCTATCGTCAATTAGAACAACTATTTTCAACGTCAAAAATATCCAGAGCCGTAATTAGAATCAAATAATTTTACCGAATAACGCACGGCTATGGTCAGTAATGAAATAACAATACATTTTAATAGCAAATATTTTGAAGTAACAAAGTTCTGAGTTGTATACATATTATTCTCCGTGACTGTTCATGAATTGAAAGAACTTAGAATATTAAATAAACATTTTATCCATATTAACATAATTGGCTTTGTTCATTTTTTTTAAGCTGTGCTTTAAACACCTTTATTTGATAAAATGGACTATTTCAAGCAACTAATTTGAATAATATGCCTTTATTTTCGCAGGTAATTGAATTTTGTAAATAAAATTATGTTCGTTATAATAATTTGTCTATTATTTTACATAAGTACAATATACATCTAAATCAGTAAAAATGGTTACCCTTATTTTATTCATTTATTACACAAACTTTTTGAAACTCAAAGTTCTGAGTACGTCCCATTACTTTTACACTGATTGACATCTAGTGTGAGATAGCTGAACTAGGTAGGCGAGTGGTTTTGCTACTAACCGACGGATGGAAAATTGAAAAGTGGGCGGAGTTCCACACCCCCTCACCCCGCAAAATGTCACGCGATGTTTCATAGGGAAATCTTATTACCACACCTCCTCTTTGTTTTTGCTCTATGGTTTTATCCATTTAGTTGAATCATTTTAAGTAGGTAGTTAAAAACTGTAGATCTTTTTGTGTTTTATCTAGCAGAGTAAAGGTTTTTTAAATCTGTAATTTTATAGTTTATATAAAGGTGTTTTTATGGTTTTTAGTATCATAATTTTTCCACGTAAAAAGTGCTTAGGTACACTTAAAGATGATAATACTAGTATTCACAGCCTTCGAAGCCATGGGTTTTTTGTATACAAAGCGTGGTGCATGGTGGTCTTTTGTTGACATGAAAATTATAAGATTAAATACCCTAACATACTTTTGAAAGTATTCTTAATTATTATCGTATTGGTCTATTAATATTCCAATACGATAAAGTAAAAAACCTGTACATTAATGTTTTAGAAATATGCAGAGAATGTATACTTAACTAAAATAACTGTAAGAAGTTCCTTTTTATAATGAAATTTTATAACTAGTCGTAAATGATCAGAAAAAAACATCTTTAATACGACCTTTTTTTGCTTACTGTACTTTTTGTCGAATATTCTTGTATTGTCATCCACTTTACATCCGTGTACCAAATTTCGAGGCATTTCAATCACCAGAAAAGACGACGAAGAGGTCAATTTAGTAAAAACATGTCAAATGTTTTACACAAAAACAATATTTTCCCAATGAAATGTTAGGTACTTGTTTTTGTTTGACTAATGACAAGAATACTCATTTTGTAAGCCGTAATTTTTTCTCAGATTTCATGTAGTACTTATTATTAATATTAAGTTTCCTTATATAAAAAAATATCTCACGTATCGAGTAAATTACATGGGCAGTATTATTTATTACTATTATTATTACATTTTTACATGAAATTTTAGTATTGTAACCGGCTGTCAATTGTCAAATGTAAATTTCAAATATTTAGTTACTTTACAAAAGTAGTTTGCCTAATAGTTAATTTAAGGATCATGTTAAGACTCGGTTATTCGGACACAGAAAGCTTCACGGGATTCCCTTCACTCGCACATAAGATATTGACAGAAGTTCTGCAAAAAAGTGGAAAGTAAAGCCAGTTATTAGAGGTAATGAAGAAATATTTTTCTATATATAATTATATCGATAAAGGGTTTTATAAATTTAAAGAACGACCAATATAACCGACCGTGATCTAGTGAAGTTTAATCAATCGTGTTTTGAAACATTAAATAATCGAAATTTTCTGCTAAAATGCGCCATTTTTTCATGATCAAAAAGAAGAAGATTTGAGTGTGTCTTGATAACCTGGCCTTAAAAGGAACTGTGCGTATGTCGTCATTTAGAACCGAACGACAGTGCCTTATATTATAGTGCATCACTTTATAAAAGTAAACTTTTGTAAATAAATTGGTATTGTGGATATATATATTATGTCAGTAGTTTTACAATCCTATTAAGTAGGTGGCCCTGGCCCACTTGCTGAGCATTTGTTAAAAATGCTAAGTTTGTTATATGCATACGTAATCTCAAGAATATTATGTAGGTATTGAAATAATTATTGTGTGTGTAATTAGGCTGAGACTAATCTGATCATTTGTGTCACAACTTTTTTGTATCTATTTTTGTAGATGAATTATTCCTATTGCCAATAACTATCTGGTCGCTTTTTTACATATTTTAATTGATTAATTATACACTGGTTGTGCATATGAATTTGTTTACTTTCTCTTTAAAGACGCTCTTCAACTCCTTGCTTGAAGTAAGGTACCCAAGTTATATACAGGGTGTCCCAGAAACCGACGATAACCCGTTAAAGGCTGATAGACCTACTAATTACCTGCCAGAATATCATATTTTAGGTTTAGTAAAAATCTTTTAGTTTTCGAGATATGGTCATTTTTGCAAAAATCACGATTTTTCTCCCTCAGTTGAGTTTTTCGTCTGCCACACCCTCAAATGACCGAATTTAGTTAATCTGATTACTGATAAATATTGCAGAATACATGGGCTTTTAAACGTGATATTATTTTCTTTTATTATTTATTCAAACTTGGATGAAAAACGACTTAAGAGACAGTTTTCAGATATTTTACTGTTTCATCCCGTAACTTTGGTCCTCCATGGTATAAAAAAAATAACTACGCTAAAGTGGCACTGGCTATTAAAAACATGTCTAGCTAATGTAGTTTACAAAATGGTATAACACTTACTTATTTGTTTAATAATTTCAAATTTACTGCTATTTCATTACAGAAGAAGCTCAAAGAAAATTGAAGTCACTACCAACTACAAATTAAAATAAAATGAAATATTTTTAGCAAACCAATTTTACACAGCCATTTGACAAAAACAAAGCAAATTCGATTTTCAAATTCGAATTTAAAAATTTCAAACTTTATTCGAAATTTGAATTCAACTTTACCAGCCTTATAAAAACAATTATTTTGCCGTCCTCAGACTAAATGGCTGCTCACTTGATTAGCTTCTTCAGTAATGAAATAGCAATAAATTTGAAATTATTGAACAAATAAGTAAGTGTTATACCATTTTGTAATCTACATTAGCTAGGCATATTTTTAGTATCCAGTGCCACTTTAGCGAAGTTATTTTTTTATACCATGGAGGACCGAAGTTACGGGATGAAACAGTAAAATATCTGAAAACTGTCTCTTAGGTCGTTTTTCATCCAAGTTTGACTAAATATTAAAATAAAATAATATCACGTTTAAAAGCCTATGTTTTCAGCAATATTTATCAGTAATCAGATTTACTAAATTCGGTCATTTGAGGCTGTGGCAGACGAAAAACTCAACTGAGGAAGAAAAATCTAGATTTTTGCAAAAATGACAATATCTCGAAAACTAAAAGATTTTTACTAAACCTAAAATGTGATATTTTGGTAGGTAATTAGTAGGTCTATCAGCCCTCAACGGGTTATCGTCGGTTTCTGGGACACCCTGTAGATACTATAAATGCGAAAATTAGTACGGATGTATATATAATTAGATGTGTTCTCACTCTCTTATGCATTCTTTTTGGTTTATAACATTTTAACCTGCATTAGCACAGGATATTTCTTACCCCGGAAAAGTACATTGTTCCTGCGGGATACCGAAAAATTCTATGTAGATGAAATCGCAGGCACCGGTTAGTTATATAATAGGTATAGGTAATTACCTACTATACACATATTACTAAAAATCTGTAGTTATCTACTTACGTTAAGTGAAGATATTTGAGAAAACTTACATATGGTGGGGGGAGGGTTATACTTCTAAATGAGAGGGGTATTACTTAGAAACGTAGACAGAATACATTTTATTGTTTTTTTAGATATTTAAACTGTCTGTTTGTTCACGATAATCTCGGTACATACTGAAATGATTTTTACGGCGGTTGCACAAGTATCTTAAGCTTGGCTTGGAGCAACATAAAGGTTAATAATAATAATAATAATAATAATATATTTATTTACTTAGGCACTAATCCCATTACAATACAATTACAATTATCAAAATTAATTAACTAAAAAAAAAATACTGTCAAGATCATGCCGAGAAGAAAATAGTTAAGTGGTTAATATTTACAAATTTCTTACTCTCCAAAGTGAAGCCCACGCAAACAAAGCCACGGGCCGATGTAGTTTAAGTTAAACTTTTACAAAGTTATACCTACTCAAACTACTAGGTACTTTAATGACTTGATCAAAGAAGTGTTAACTCTTTAACAGATAACTCATATACATAGATATCTAACAGTGGAATACCTAAGTTAAAATACATACGTGTATATATACATATCGTATATATCTTTGTCCTCTTGTACTGTTGTGTAATGTTGGTAAGTATTGCATTTTTTATGTACGTACCTACGTGTAAGGCCCGGATCTACGAACCATTTTATCCATACGTTCCACGTGAATTTATTAACAAGTTGCTTGTTAGTTAGTTCTATCAAGGCAATTATTTTTTATTGGGCTATAATTGTTCTAGCTAACAGTTACCGACACAAAGTCGGGGCCTGATGAACGACTGGACCATGCGCTATATCGTTATTATACTATTCTCCATATGGATAAAGCAGGTATCAAACGCAAATTGTTATTAGTTTTTCTTGTATTAGTAAATTAAAATGTTTATCTTCAAATTTATTTTTGCCTGTATTCTAGAGAAGTGAAAAAACATGACTATAAGTGATTCTGGCAGCATCTTGCTTGCCTATCATATTTGAGTCGCAAACGTATCGGGTATTTTAAATTTAAAATGATTGACGGGTACACGGGTATTAATACCTACTCTAGCTCTAAATACCGTACAAAAATTACTAAGTACCTTAATTTAGTATTGCGTGTAACTTCAAAATCAACGTTATCTAGTGCAAACCGAGGATCATTTTAGAAAAAAAACTCCTTCGAGTTTGCGTGAATGTAGAAGACAAAAACGAAGGTGCCAGGTAAAACGCAGTAGGTACCTACACATAAAATACACACTCGAATTATGAACTTCCTCACTTTTTTGACGTCGGTTAAAAAAGAGCAGAGGTCTATTTTTTTCAATACTTTATTATTTTATTTTATTTTCTTTATTGGGGAAAAAAAAAGATACAGACACAATTTAAATAAAATATTTAGAACGTAGTGCAGTAAAAATAGCCTGCACCCTGAACCGATTCCCACCAAGAGTTTGTGGTAGATGTGGCAACGGATCGGAAATAATATTATTCTATTCATTATGTTTTATTGTTATAGAGCAATGGCAGCAAGGGACATTTTAACAATCAGACGGCACACGAGTTCACAACTCCTCAGGATGAGATCGCACCGATGCTGCCTGACGATAATATCCAGGCCTCCACTGTTATTGCCGGCTTGATGCCAGATTCATTCGGGGAAATGTTTAATTTCCTCGATGGTGACAGTTTTGGAATAGGTTATTCATTTAGTTGACTTGACTATTCAAAGAACTAAAAGAAGAAGATTGATTTTATAAACTAAGACGTGGAATTCATAAATTACTTTCTTTTATTTATTTACATGGAGTGGTAATGAACTTGGTAATTTCAGGCCCCATGCACGAATTCGTATACGGTTGGCAAGCAATCGTCAATACCATGAGCATGAAGAACAACGTGGAAGTGCGTAAACGAGCCGGGTTGCAGCGGTTCGCCCTGGCTGGCATCAACGGTATCACCCTCATATCCCATATCGGGGTGACGGAGATCATGATTAATGGAACCAGAACATATTGCTTCGGCGGTGTGTCACGTCCACCGGGTAGAAGGAGCGTCATATGCAAGGTTTGATTAATGCAATATAAGCGTTACGTGTAGGTAAAGCTTGCGCCCAAAAAGAGATATATATTCGTTCGCATCGTCTAGCATTTACTCCGGTAGGCATCTCGTCCTCGTCAAGGGCTTTTGTTTGGTTCGGCTTTGACCATAGTCGCCATAAATTTTTGATCATAATAAGCAGATGTAATCCTAAGCTGTTTACAGGGCGCGATGTACCAGGAAGGAAGATTTTCGTGTAAAGTTCCGTATCTCCGCTACCCTACGGTTCTAGGATACAGATATTGCATTGATAAATATGCTGCCGTGAAGTCCATTGACGGCAGTTACAAAAGTAATTTATTTTAATTTTATTATGAATTGAATCTAACATTTCACTTTAATTTTTTGTGCAAAATATGTTTATCACTAAGTTGTAACTTTCAGCAACATATTGTGCTCGTGGTGAGGCGATTCCAAAGTTTCATTATGATTACATCTGTGAACGTAGAGATATCAAGATCAAGAGAGTAAATTTGACCGACCCTAACGAAAGGTTTAACATAAGGAACCCCGTCGTGAGAAGAGCAGAATATTACAGAGCACCTTACGACATACTTAAAGCTTGTCCCGATTGGTAAACAATGATACATCTTATTCTTTATAATTCTTTAATAAAATAAGTGCATGATTAAATGGTTTCCTATTTTTAAATTACGTTAGCAACAAAATTCAGCCGTTACATACACACAAACATCCTTGTTCTGCAAACAATCCTAAAAATGTTCTACTACTATACTACTAGCTGAATATAGCTACAAGAAATTAATGATTTCGAGGCACACGACTAACAATAGTAGATTGTACAGTCAAGTGTAATAATATGTATTTAGACAAAGATTCAAAAATAAGTACCATACGCTCTTATACCGACGCAATAAGGTCGTGGGACATATTTTTGAGAAGTTCCTATCTTGACCGTACACCAAGGGGATAAAGCACTGTATTATGTCACGGGCGCGATATTGAATCCTGAGCGCAGCAAAGGACTAGATTTAACTCCCGAGCGCAGCGAGGGTGTTATTAGTTAATTCCTGAGCGTAGCGAGGGAATTAAGATTGAGTCCTGAGTGGAGCGAAGCATTTAGGCGCCCCCAAGACATAAACAGTTTTATCTCCGAGGAGTATACTCTACTTTTCTCACTTTTTGCGAGACAATAAAAACCAACAAACCGGAGAAAGAATTAAATTAAATTAATATAATTAGCCATTGTCGAGCAGGTGGTGTGAAAACGAACTTAAGTTATGTATTGCTGACCAACGAGCGAATTGGATTGATTGAATACATTCTATTTTCACAATTCATGTTACCTAGTTTGCAATGCTTTAGTTGGATCGATTACAAAGTACCTACTGTTTATCAATTTTTAATTTAGTACCTATTTTTTATTGAACAACTAGAGCATTTGTATTATTACTTTGCAGGTATGGATGCAACTTGCGCATATCTCCTGAATCCCTTCATCAAGATTTACCAATGGGGCTACTCCAGGCTAACGAAACGGCGTTTGTAGGGCACGGGGGGAAATATTGGTTATCACTGTACTACACACAGGTAAATATAGCGTAGTGGCATAAAAAAAAATAAGAGTGGTAAACCCATTTCTTAATGTGGCAATACTGTGCCGTAAACATGACACTTCCTACTGTCATTCAGTGGCATTTCAAAGAAATCTGTCTTTTGTTTTAAATTGGCCGGAGGATAACTAAGCACGGGCAGTGTTTTCGTGAATAAGGCGGAATTTCTTACAGAAATCGAAAGGAGGTGAGTACAATCTTTTGTTTATTATCGTGATGTATTGTTATTCACTTGAATTTGGTGTTTTCCGCTGGTTATTATAGGAATTGGAGGATCGGTTTTTAATACAGCCAAAGTTTACAGTTTTTTTTTTTAGCATTTATTGTCGTTGTCGATGTCTCGTTCTGATTCTGACCAAGTGACTTTTTCCGATTATCGACAGGTGCGGTTAGCGGGTGGTAGGGCCAAGTGCAAGGTCCGTCCGGATCGTTACCACCATCTTACTCGCTAATCCTGCCGCTAAGTAGCAGTGCTTGCACTGCTGTGTTCCGGTGTGGAGAGTAAGATAGCCGGGGAAATTACGGACACAAGAGGCATTGCATCTTAGTCCTCTAGGTTGGCAACGCATCTGCAATCCCTCCGGGGTTGCGGGTGTCTATGGGCAGTGGTGATCACTTACCATCAGGTGACCCACTTGCTCGTTTGCCTTCCTATTCATATAAAAAAAAAAAGGTGTCGGTAGCAATATTTTTTAAAGTTTTTCTTTACATAAGAATAACGTTCTATTTTCTTTGCTGAGTTGGTGGGTATTTAAAGTAGATTGATAAACGTCGAGATACCAATGATCGATGCGTGTTGATTATTGGAACTAAATTGTGTAGATAATTGGTTCTTACAGGTGGCTTCAAGAAAAATTAACATTTCTGACCAAATAGAAAAAGCGGTCGAAGCTGTGAGGAACGGCGAAATGGTTACAGCTTGCAGTTGGGGGTTGCAATTGAAGGTGCAATTTATAGAGCTCTGAGTTTGGTGTGATATAATAGCTAATTATTATATACTAGCTTCTGCCCGCGACTTCGTCTGTGTACAATTATACATAAAAACCTTCCTCTTGAATCACTCTTAGACTACAGGCCCATGTCCAAAAAATGTGGGTCATATGAACCACCAGGTGACGTATATAGCACGATATAAGAGCAAAAAATAATAAGATTCAGCACTATGCCACACAGAGTTTTTGGCATGTGTAGATCTGCGTATGGTAAAACATGGGGCCTGAACCCAAAAGTACTGAGATGGATATATACCATGATGGTAAAACTCATTATACTGTACGGGTGCCTGGCCTGGTGGCCAAGGACAAAACTGACGACATGCAGGAACGTTCCAGAGAATGGCCTGCATGGCCATGGAGGTTCTATTGGATCTACCACCACTGCACATTGCTATCCAATCTGAGGCGCGCAAATCATTGCACAGAATGAAGATGAGTGGTTTGTGGAATGATTGGGCTCCAAGGACGAAGCACACCAAAATGGAACGAAATAAAATCCTTGACAGTACTATTTCGAGCTTTTTGTAGATCATTTTACACGAGTAGCCTGTGGGCTAGATATACTCAAAAAGCTTACAATGCCCTCCGAGTGCAGTATAATAATGCTTTCAGAGTGCTGTTGGGGCTACCTCGCTACTGTAGTGCATCGGGGATGTTTGCTGAAGCACAAGTGGACTGTTTTTACGCCACTATGCGTAAGAGATGTGCGTCCCTGGTGCGCAGGGTGCGGGAGAGCTCCAACGGCATTCTGAGCATGATTGCCGGCCGACTTGACTGCTCGTATGTGAGCCGTTGCTGCGTTGCTGTGCTGTATCGGGCGGTATGGTACAGAATTGACTTAAAATTTAAATTTATAATTTGTTACTAACCTAGTCTTAAGAATACTAACACTATTGAGTCATGGGTACTTGAATAAACGAATATTATTATTATTATTATTATAACAACGATGAGCTGCGACAAAATGCAGCCGAAGTATATATTTCGGAGAAACTTCAAGGTATACGTTCCCACAAGGGCTGAATGGGCTGAAGGACTAACACTACCTGACGGTAGCGGTAACTCATGGTACACGGATGGATCCAAGATGGAATCCGGTACGGGAGCAGGCATTCATGCGAAGGACTTTAATAGTAGCGTAAGCATGGGGAGCTTCGCAACCGTCTTCCAAGCGGAGACGTACGCGATAATCGCCTGTGCGCAGGAGAATATAGACAGGAAAGTAAGAGACACAACCATCTATATACTCAGTGACAGCCAAGCAGCACTGAAGGCACTCACAGCGCTAAAAATTGACTCAAGGCTAGTCTACAATGGTTTACAAGCTCTGAATAAGCTTGGCAGACACAACAAAGTGAGACTGGTGTGGATCCCAGGACACAAAGGCTTCGCCGGCAACGAAAAAGCAGACGAGCTAGCAAGGGAAGGGTCAAACAACGAGTACATCGGACCTGAACCATTTGTGGGACTCTCACAGGGCACCATAAAAACGGCGATAAAAGACCAAACCAAAGCCAAACACCAGCAAGAGTGGAGAGCATTGGTAGGCCTAAAGCATTCAAAGCGTTTCATAGGAAATGTCAACTCAAGCTGGTCCAATAAACTTTGGACACTCAGCAGAAGACAACTCCAATATATAATGGGGGCGTTTACAGGTCACTTCGGAACTAAATACCTATTAGCAAAGATGGGACTACATGACAATAACGACAATGATTGTAGAATATGCGGCGAAGAGGTTGAAACAATGGAACACATTATGTGCGAATGTGATGCCCTCGCCAGACTAAGGATGAAACTCTTCGGCATCGGATACCCTGAACCAGGAGATTTCAAGGCACTTCCACTACGCCAAATCACCCAATTCATGAATGAGGTGGTAAAAGCGATGGAATAGTGCGAAGGAGGGGTAATTACACAAAAGATCCACGAATGGGTCGAAGTGTATCCGTAGGGACCCCTAGACTAAGATAAGATAAGAAAAGATGCCGTCACTTGTAAGCTGTCCAACTGAGTGCTGGTGAGAATTCAAAAGTGCAGGTAGAGTGAGTACATTTTGGTCATATATTTTTGTACGGCATTTTTACCATCGATAGATCCATGAAAAATAATAAGAAAGCGCGCAGTGCCGTAAAAAAATGGTGCGCCACAAAGTCGGTATTTTTTATTATTTTCTGTCAATTTCCAGGGTAAATTTGGTCATTTCATTCTGTACGGCATCAGTTCCATACTGTTTCAATACAGCTTCTAATCCATTATTCCGCAACGCCGTACAAAAATCATGCGACAAGGGGAAAAAATCGAGGGTTGAGCCCCCTCTCTTTCCGTGGTCTGGGGGGTGATTAGTTACAGTATATTTTGGTACTTTTAATTTAGAATTTGTTCTGTGCTGTATAAATTTTAAAAAATAAGAATGAGTGAACATATATGACAATAAATGAATACTTATTGAGCTGTTCATTTTAATTCATTACCGACTTATCTAACCAACATTTCAATCCTATTTACACTCACTTTGCCAACCGTGGTGATTATGCAAGTGCCCATTTTGTATTATAGTCGATAACTAGGTGACGATAACCGATAGTTGTCGATAAATAGGTGTTGGCATTTCGAGTTTCAAGTGTCGATTAAGTACCAGAGATTTTGATGTAAAAACGGTTTTTCAGGTTTTATTTCTACTACATATTTATTTAAAAGTAAAAATATACCCCATTCATATCTCAAGGATACAATTCACCATAATGTCAATTACCTTCTAAAATGTCCAAAGTACCTATTTTAAATTTTACAGCAAACACACCATCTTAAAATGACGATCATTGGTGCCATTACCTAATGTTTTACTCTCTGTTCATGAAATGACCTGAGCCAGACTAAGCAAGGTCAAGCTGTAAATATTTAAAAAAAATACGGATTACAGGTTAGGCCTCTGCCCTACAGAGATGGGCATTAATCGATTCTGACATTCAGAGTATCTTCATTTTACAGAAGAGGGCAGTTCGGTCCATCTACAATCTGAACTCCCGAGAGTCATTAAGAGAGCGCTTTAAAGAGATAGAAATTCTCACAGTAGCTTCGCAGTACATACACGATGTGATTATTGTACACACACAAGAATTTCAATTCCTTTAAGAAAGTGTCAGACATCCATGATATCAACACTCGTAATAAACACAAGCTTTTCATTGCTAAATTTCGTCTACGGAAAGTAAGTAAATCTTTCCTGGGAAACTGTGTCCAGGTTCTACAACAAAATGCCTGTAGATACGTGGAAATTGCCATATATGTGTTACTCAAGAAATACATAAAGAACACGCTCTTAAAGAAAGCATATTACACAGTCGATGAGTATATGTGTGATGATAACATGACATGGCCATCTTTGGCAAAATTACCGTAAAAGTCCAGTGTTTTTGTGAGTAATCCTGTAGTGTGTGTGTGTGTGTGTGTGTGTGTGTGTGTACGTGTAGTCTAGATACGGTCTCTGGCCCTGTTGCTACCGTCTGCTGTTTAGGTTTTGGGTTTCCGGTTTTTTTTTTCATTTACTGTTTAGTTGCAGGCTAGCGACATTGAAGTTCCTAAAACGTTCCTATAGTGTGCCTGTGGGGATGGAAGCGATACATGCCCTCGGTACCGCTCTGCTTTCAGAGCAGTGGGCTTATTACCTAACTCGCTCGCAATCGCCATCGTGTTCATTTTGACAGTTCATGTATGGGCTGACAATTGGCATCGGAATCAACTAGCTGTCACATTTATACAACAACTGTCAAAATGAACACGATGGCGATTGCGAGCGAGTTAGTTAATAAGCCTACAGGACATGAGTGCGTGAGAGCCAACATTGGAGGCGGCAGACGTAAGCTTGCCTTCGGAATCCAAAAGTTTATTGGTTACTTACTTGACATGAAATGTACATTTCATAATTTTGTTTTATTTTTTATTTCTTTTCTCTTCGACATTGGAGACATCTCCAATTAATTTATTTGACGGTGGAGGCGTTTTACACCTCCACGGAACTTATTTTTTTTTGTTTTCACTAGTAGAGACTTTATACATCTCTACTATAGATTAATATAATTTATGGCTCGGGAACCTTATACATCCCTTTTATAAATGTATTTAATTTAAGTAAGTATTCTTACTGTATTTTATTTTGAAAAAATGACTGTGTCAAGTTTCTTGCGGCGCATTCTTCTTGGCAATGATGGTCTTTCCGAATGCGCTGGTAGTTTCAAAAAAACATGTAAAAGAGCCCTTGGCGGCCAATTTGCAAAAATAAATTTTCATTTTCATTAATTTTTAAATCAACTAAATCAATCGATTGGACAATCAATCATTACGTTTAATATAGTCGTGATTAATTTAATCGACTAAATTTTACGATTAAATCTCGATTGAAAATTGGAACACGGACGTTATAAAAATTAAATATTATGTAATGTCAATTGTTGTTCAGTATTCATTGTAGTGGGTATGCTGCGTGATATTTAACTTGTTCCCGAAAGACATGATTTTTACAGTGCAGTATTGGTATTGTTATAAAATCCTTAAGATGTAGTTAGGTACTAATTTGTCGACGTACCTAACTCTAAACTTAGACTTACAAATAAAATTTATTTATTCCTAATATTAATTGAGAGAAAATTAATCTGATTAATTAATTGATAAAAAATGTAGTCGCTAGTAAATTAACCGACGGTTAATTTAATCATGACTAAATTAATCGAAATTCTTACGTCTAAGATCAAGCAATCGTCATTTCAAATCGTTTATCGCGATTAAATAGGTTCATCTTAATCGTTAATCGTTAGTCGATTATATTTTGCCCTATAAAGATTTAGCCGCGACTACGTTCCGCTCAGTTACCGCCAATGGTTACCGCTAAATACGCCATAGTGTTTATACCTAGACACGCTCTGATGCCTCTAATTATGAAGTATTCCTGATTTATTGCGTTAAGAGTAGGGACTAAAAGTAACTCGAGTTTTATATTTTTTCAGCTTTCAACATACGCTATATACTTCCAAGCACACGCAGAATATCCTTGGCAATCCAATAGGCCTATTGTATCTACCGATAAAGGTACCACAAAGTGTTAACTAATTTACCTATTAGGTATGCAACTTATAAAAGCGTGTAAAACTCATCGTAAATTATTTGATATTTTAGGTGGTATTTGGGAGCAGCTACTTAAAGCCAACATTGGTCCGGATATGAACCTACACTACAATTTGAATGGTATTTACAACCGATATCCCGCGTCACCCGCCGCGCCTGATATAATGCGAAACGATGGCCAGGTAAAACAAGTCTTTGACACCATCCATGTCCATTGAGGTAGCAAATTTTTGCATTTTTGAATTTTCATTCACGATAGGTACTAATTATACAACTTTCTGCTAGGTCCAGCCATCGAACTTTAGAACCGACACAAGAGACGCTGCACCTGAAGACGTGTTAGTAGGCAATTCCCATTTGTCTGCAGATGGACCAGGTAATGTTCATATCGATGTCTTTGGTGTTAATCATTTTCATCCAAGCCTCAACTAAACACCTCAGACTTCGCTTTGCTCTTTAATTTTTTATACTGTTTTTAACCCCCGACGCAAAAAGGCGGGTGTTATAAGTATGACATCGATCTCTCTCTCCCCCCCCCCCCCCCCCTCTCTCTGTGTGTGTGTGTGTGTGTGTGTGTGTGTTAATCTGTCTGTGGCATCATAGCGCTCAAACGGATGGACCGATTTCAAGCGAATTTTTCATTTGATAACCAGTTTCCTTGCGGTGGTTCTTAGCCATGTTTGGTAAAAATCGGTCCAGTAAGTAGTAGATATGAAGAGGATCAGCTCTTCCAAAATTATGTAAAGCATTTTTGGTATAAAATTGCTTTTTTAGGTGCTCGTTTTTTTATTTTATTTAATGTTAATGTTTTCATACTTTAAGGTGGTGAGCCCAATCTTGGTAGCTACAATTTCCTACATGACTCTCAAGTTCAAGCAAAGTTTGACCATGGTAAAAATGTTAAATAAAGTCCGTTTTGGTAAGGTTTTTGAGTCTAAAAATACAGAATACAAAGAAAGATTGTTGTTTTATTTTTAAATAGCGACCCGCCCCTGCTTCGCACGGTATATTATGCATGTATTATACATATAAACCTTCTTCTTGAATCACTCTATCTATTAAAAAAACCCGCATCAAAATCCGTTGTGTAGTTTTGAAGATATAAGCATACAAACGGACTTGGGGACAGAAAAAGCGACTTTTTTTTTCTCTATTAAAGAGCTTGGTCGCCGAGGCTACCATGTCGCTCCATTATTTACAACACGCATATCTTATGCCGGCTGTACACACTCGCCGAGAGGCTCTTTGCGAGAGTCTTGGGCGAGAAGGCACCGTGTACACACTCGGGGCGTCATTTAAACAGCGGATATCGACCACGATGGACCCAAAAACTGCTGCGGCCGTTTGCCTTTGTGCTCTTAGTTACTACAATTATTTACACATAAATGATAAAAAAAAATTACTAAACCATGGCGAAAACGAAGGTGGTGGATGATTACTATGCACCGCAAAAGATTATTCCCTTATGAATTATCCCTTCGAAGTATTCCCTTACCAAGTTTTTTTTAGTTACTGTTGCGAACGAGTATGTACATGTTCAGTCTCGTTTGCCTCGCGAGAGCGGACGAGACCCTTTGACTCGGCCGCAAAAAACCGACACGCAGCCGAGACGTACCGAGGCGAGACCTGAACGGGCGAGACAAGGCGAGAGCAGCATGTACACACTCGTTCTCGGTCAGTTTCGGGGTGTCTCGGCGAGTGTGTACAGCCGGCATTACAGATTAACTTTTCTATTAACAATAGCCTGCCGCGCTAAGGCAAATAGTGCCCTTGCCGTATCCGACAGGGGGTACGCAAGAACACTATTGCATGCGCCGACGTTACAAAAAAAAACAAAATTAGTGAAGTACAGTTGTAAAAAGCGACACTATGTAGTGATGATAAACTTAAAATCATGGGGTTACTACCTAACTTATAATGACATTGAAAATGTACAATAAAACACTTGATAGACATTCTGTTATGGTGATCCTTGGCTCAGAGCCAGCTCTGTGTTAGCTTACCACAACTTCAAGATTTGGCTACATTTTCAAGTCAGTATGGCACGTACAGGATGAAGTTTAATTATTATGAATAATGAAATTAGTTTTATACTTTAAAATTCTAATATGACTCCAATTCACCATACAGCAGACAGCAGACATATTACCGGAATAAAATAAGGCAAGGCGCACATTACCAAAAATCATTTGCGTACTGGATTGCCACCTACACGGTTACAAAACAGACCTGAAAATTAATGTGATTTCTCTTATAATAACTGTAATAGAGCAGTTAAAACTAAATACTCAAGCTATTAAATATCTTTAAAAATGTATATTCCGAGTGCATATTGCATGTCAAAGTGATATCGTCAGATGTAGTCTTGATTTTAACATTCGATTTCTAAACGAAGAGCACAGATACAACAAGGGCAGAATTAGATAGTACAGTAATTGCCACCGCACTCGAGTCCGATTTAAAAAAATCGGAGTCCTCTGACATCTTTCTTTGTGCAATTTCTGTCAGGTCTCATGAAAAATCCCGTTATTTTGCTTTTGTAACTCATCTAACAAAGGCATTAACTGGTTGCAACGGCTGACTACTGTTAGTGGAACACGCGTTATAAACGCTGATCCGTTCAGTGACATCGTGTAAAGATTTATTTTGGTCTCTTATAATATCGATTTTAGCCTTCAGAAACATAGTGTTTATTTATTAGTGGCTCAGGTGGTTGCTGTATAAGCAACAAAATTTTCGTGCCACAGTCCCATTCAAGGTAAGCATCAGTTACTCCTTTAGAGAGGTAATCAGTAATGAAACTGTATCCAAAGAAAAAAGTATTTTGTTAACGTAATGCTTTTCTCACTTTTATCAATTCTACCAAAATACACTATGTTGTTTTGTAAATGCCACATTATATGTGTGTAGTTGTTTCCATTACCTGATACAGTTGATTCAGATTAATACTGGTAACTAGGGCAGCTTTTACCAGTCTATATCTGTCAATTCAATTTATATTATTTTACTTAAATTTGATCAGTTATCAGAAGACTTCATCTCACCAAACATTCTTAGATCAAAACAGTTTGCTGTTTAACTTACCCACTAATCTCTCTGGATTCACATCAAGCCAGATGATGTGTGACTAACCTCTTATATAAAAACAATACCCACCTGTCAAATACCAGCATACCACATTAAGTATAAACAAAGTGGTTAAAGTTGGCACAGCAGGAAGAAAATAATAGGTAGATTAAAATCATGTCATGTATGGATGTTGCCATTTATGCTGCCTTAAGTATGTGGGCAATGAAAAAAAACCTCTTTTCTGAAATAATATCAATCTTCCTAATTATAATAAAAGTACAAAAACATAGCCCTATACTTGACTTGCCATGGATCCAGCATAACAGAGGATAATATGTAAGGATGTGAAACTGGTGTAATTGAGAACAAATAAAAATGATTCTTGAGTAATGTGAAACTGATGTAGTGGAGAACAAATTAGAACGATTCTTAAGTAATTAGCTTGTGGTTTCTTTGTTATAAGTAATTAATATTTATAAGCTTTTGTGTTATATTGGCTCTTACTGCTGCACTCTTGATACATTAAGTATAATAAAATTGTTCTTACTAATAAGCTAATGAGTCATTTGTGTCAATTTTCCTTACAAAAATTTAAAAATTTAACTAATTAAGTCTCTATTAATTTAATGTTGATTAAGATTGTTGCAAATATGTAATTACAGATAATTAAGAAAAATATTTCTATTATTTTAAGTTTTGGTTTGATTAAAATACCTATAATATAGGCTAATCCATGTATAAAGGACTGGATACAAACATCAATAGTTACTAACCTATGGTCATAATAATTTATTTATTTCTGTCACACAGGATTAACTACAGTTTGTAACAATACACTTCTTTTTTTGTAAATATAAAGACTTGCATTTGATAGAGATAGTATAGTTAGTTAAATACTCAGTTTGTTAACACTTGTCACTTTTGTTTGCCTTTAGTATGAAAAACTAGCTGTTGCCTGCGACTCCATCTGCATAGAATTCGTTTATCGCTATCCCACAGGAATTACGTAATTTTCCGGGATAAAAAGTAGCCTATGTGTTATTCCAGACTATAATCTATCTATGTTCCAAATTTCATCCAGATCTGTCCAGCCGTTCTGGCGTGAAAGAGTACCAAACATCCAAACATACTCACAAACTTTCACATTTATAATATTAGTAAGATATATTTATTACATTAACTACCTACCTGCAAGCATATGCACACTATAGCTATTTTACAAGACTGCAGTTAAGCAAATATATACCCATAGTGCAAGTCCAAAATCACAATAATGGTCAAACAGGGACACTTAAATGTATACTGATTGTTATTAAAAAGATATATTTTATTTCACAGAGAGAGCCGTGTCTTGGGGGAAAAGCACCCCGGGCACTACGGTGGCCCCAGACACACCGGCGCCAGCGCCCCAGCCTCCGGGTAAGCCACTGCTACTGGTCCTATAGTTTTCCTTTTTATGCTAAACTTGAACTTTTTTGGTATAGCTAATTTTTGGTTTACCTAATTATTTTTAATATAAAAAAATTGTTTGAATAACAGTAGCATAAACGAATAATAATTTAGCTGTCATTAGTGTCTTAAACCAAGCATAATGTTAAGTTTAAATACATATATTACTAAGAAATGGGTGACAAAGATGTGTCAAGTCAAGTGTTATGATAGTACAAATCAGATAACACAGAAAAGCATGTTACACTACACACCTTGTTATCTCCACAGTTGATGTATTTCAAATGGCGCTTTATCGCCCTCCATGCGCCTTGGTTTCGTTTTGATATTATTATAAAATTTACTACAAATATACAGGTGATCAATCCAAATGGGTCAGTAGGGAGTAGTAAAAACTATAAGAGAGGGGAATCTGCTCTTAGGAACCATGCCATCAATTTAAGATTTATGAAAAATGGCATTTTTTTTTTAATCATACTTATTATTTCAAAGTTTTTGCGAACCTGTCATCAATTGGTTCTGCCAGTTTTTACTTGTTATTGTTGATGGTGTTACTTAGTTTTCAGTCACAAGGATCACATTTTTAATGGAAGTTAATTAATTAAAAGAAAAACTCATTTAAGCAAATGTTATTATTTTAACCGGGTTCGATTCCAGGTTATGTATTTTTTTTTATAAAAATTTAATAGCATTTTTATGAAATCTAAAAGCGATGCCATGGTTCCTAAGAAGTAAGAACAGATTCCCCAATCTTTTATAGTTTTTGACTTCTACCTACTGACCCATTTGGATTGATCACCCTGTATATAGTATATATACTTGTATATATCCAAATATCTCATTGAGGGAGATAAGTCTTTCATATTATTTATTACGTCCAGTCATGTCATGAAAACTTTTTTTTTTTACCTTGGTAAAAATTGCAAGGTGAAACTGCATAAAATTTAAAATAAATAAAACAGCTGCAAAAGATTAAAATTTCATGTTAAATGTAATATTGTTGTTTTTGATTTTCTGTTTTGCCTGATTGTCGAGCCTTGTCGTCAGTTCTCAGGGCACCCTGCCCTCTATACAGATTATTTATTCCATTCGCATGTTCGTTTAGATGTAGATCAAGACAAAATAAATAGGTATTTAGGAATCATGTTGATTAAAATGTAACCAAATTAACGCTACGCTAAATTAAAGGTACGCTTAACAGTTAAGCCGTAATGATCCGTGGTCCGAGGTCCGTATTGAGCGTGTATCTGTATTCTAGTAAAACTGACTATGTGTGTTGACTGCGCATGCGCAGAGCACGCCTAAGAGCGTGAAGTCATATCGATAGTGTTTAGCTGGTTTGTTTGTGCATTGCGTCACGCATCTAGGAGCGCGGTACGGTGAGCTGCGACAATCTCATCTCCGCTAATAAAGTGCGAGGCTATAGATAAATCACGGTTCGGCTTGTTTACTTACGCCTGCCAATGCCCATAAAATATTGCGTAAAGAAAACTGATTTACTTGCGCTGAGGAAACAGTACCTATGCTTTTTACTATTATTAACATAAATATGACAGTGTTTGCCCGTCAGTTCATCAATTTGAATTTGAAATTTGATTTTGGTGAAATTCGGTTGTCCTCTTATTATCATAATGTACCATGTTCTTCTCATTTAATATTCTTCTTTCGTTGTTTAACGCATTCACTGCCACCGACGCATACATGCGTTTTCGTGACTTTCGCTCGGTGCCGCTGTCATAATTTTACAGGCAATTGAACGCACATGTGCGTCAGTGGCACCTGAAGTAGTCTCGGGTTTGGCAGCTGGCAGCGAATACGTTATTATGCTTTGTAAACAATCAAAATTAAACAATGTTTTATATTTGTGTGATTATGACATTTGCAGCCACACAGACAAAACCAAAATTTAGCAATGTGCCTTACTTTTACGAACGAAGGGATTACGAGTAGGAACCCGATTCCTCCTTGGCAGCGCGTGACGGTCAAGGTCAACTATCGCGCCTGACGAGCGTGACACGTATGTCGTAGGTACTTCATCGTCATCGCGAATACAGCGACGCCGCCAAAAGAGTACTCCTTGCATCTACATTGATGTATTTTTTCAATCGCAACGGTCATGTTAAGTAGGTACTTACGTTTATTTCATAAATATATCCGTTAACCGTCGTGGTATCGATTTTCTACTATGACAACACTGACCCGTTGCAGTATTAAAATTAAATGTAGGTAGTACGTACATTTAAAAACGAATACCTGGCCTTAAACATATCTCTGTTTGACAGTTGTCAGGCAGGTCAGGGGTCGGTTCAAGTAAGTTTCTTATGTCTTTACTTTTGAACTAACTATAAAAAAGGAGGACGTTTCCAATTTCCTGGTATATTTAAAAAAAGTTTTAATTCCAAATTGGTCCCATGTGCTTACATTAAGCAAAATCAGCTAAGTAATTATAATTTCAATCGCCGTTACCCGAGATTTTGCCCACACAGAACTCGTTGATCGCTTCTGTGAGTTATTTCAGTATATATAATGAGTTTATGTATAAAACTAAGTCTGGTTATTTGCAACATTTATAACTCAAGTACGGCTGCACTGCTTTTTATAATCGATGATTTGTTGGATTGTTTCCACCCATAATAGCTGAATATAGTAATAAAAGCCGGCCAAGTGCGAGTTGGATTCGCGCACCGAAGGTTCTGTACAAATTCGGCAAGTGAATATAAAATCCAGTGTTGGCAAAGCCCTGCTTTTAAGTAAAATGTAGGCAGTGTGAGGTCATTATAAATTGGTTATTTACATAGACAGACAGAGATTAAACAGTTAGATTAGATTTGTAGGCTTATTTCATTACTTGTGGTATAAGAGCTACCTTCATACCAAATTCCAAATTTCTAGAACAACTGGAAGTACCCCCTATTTTTAGAGAGCATGGCAATTTGTATGGAAACACTTATTCTAGACTGCGGAGGCGGTCCTGGCTGGACCACCAGAGTTCTACTGTCAGATTATTGTATTGTTATCTGACTTGCACAAGTATGCGAAATTTTAGATCAATTGGATGAAGATATCTGGTTCAAAATTGAGTCGCAGGATTCCACTCGGATATACATACATGCATACATACAATACATACATATATATACATTGCAAGTTAATATAAAAAGCTTGTAATAATAATAAAAATTAAAACTCAGAAATCGAAAATATTTGGCAGCACTGTTTTTTTACTTGCACCATAGAATTTTTCGAATGTATTTATTTTTCAAAAAAATGTATAAGTAGCTATCTGCTCAATTGTATTTAAGTAATTCAACAGTTTCGAAAGCAGGTATTCATGCATTGCTTAAAATACAAATCGAGCTGTAATTTCTGATGTGCACATGTGAGTTGTATTTGTTAGTGATACTTACTAGAGTATTGCTAACGACTCAGCAAGGCCGAAAGTGTCTGACGTCATTTCAGAGCTCTTACTTGTTGTATGGTGTTACCTCGTTATAATTATAGCCTCCTATAAGAGAATAACTGGCCGTGTCATGTCGCAAATTGTTTGTTAAAGAGGTACGTTAATTATGATTTGTTTTTAGGTAAAATTATACGGTTTTCAATCTCAGATCTTTCAATACATTCATCCATCTTGGCTTTATTTCGTCTGTTTATATTTGGTCTAGAAATACATCCACAGAGAAGTCTAAAATAGAACATCAGCATTAGTCGGCATTGTTTTTGTTTGTTTTAATTATCTTCATATGATGTGCTATAGATATACGATTCGATATTTGTTCGTAATGAAAACAATGCACTTAGGTCATCGGTTAAAAAAGGTATTCGTACTTATAGCTGATTCGTATGACGCATGCGTACAATGTATCGCATGTATCGTCGCTCCCGCAGAATAAAACCATAAACTGCATTTACCTGTTTTTTATTGTTAGTTCATTTTCGTCATCTACGCGGCAAACTATATCACCTTAATGTTTTCCACTTTTCTGAATATCGCAAGTACTTACGAAGTTACGAAATGTAAAGACTATCTTTTTAATCACGACGGACGCAGGCGCTACAGTAGCCACTATTCTGTTTTTATTCTTACGAGTATTTACGTTTTTTTCGTTCTGGGTTTTTATATTTTTTAAACCTAAGCCTTAAAACTCAGTATATCGCGATGACACGAACATCTGAAGCAGAAAAAATGGTTTGAATTAAAACAAGATTATTTCACGATAATTTTTAGCAATCGATATAACCCAGAAATTTGCTATGTGTACTTGCGTATCAGAATTGAGGCCATGGATCGTGTTAAGTATCATTAATATAATATGTAGTTACGTAACATTTATTTTAATAAGGGCTGATTTTACAATCGTCAGATTGGCCCTATTCAACGCGTAACCACAGTTAATAAATAGAGCAGTATGGAAGCTAGGCATACTTTTTGAAATAAATACCTACGCTCCATTAGAGCGTCAGGGTTGTCGATTTAATTTATATAAAATTGTAAAGATTTTTGTTTGGTTAGCGCTATCATACCAAATAGTAACGCCTGTTTTAAAGTAACTAGCTACACTTAATTAGGAGCAGTATTAGGGTTGGCACCCTTAATTTGTCTAAAAAAAGGACAAACGTTTATTTGGTTTCTATGGTGGCACGGCACTATAAAACTGTTTTTTTCTAATTATTTGTAAATTAATAAAGCTACTTTGCAATTTATATGTTGTCTCTGACAACAACATCGAAAAGGTCCAATAATTAAAAAGTTAAAAATGGCGGCTACTTTTCCTCATTTCGTTAACGGATTCGATGTCGGAGATCAACCTGATACCCAGATATCGATTTTGAAAACAATCGGTCGAATAACTAAAAAGTTCAAGATGGCGGCTACTTTTTCTCATTCCGTCAACGGATTAGATGTCGGAGACCAACCGGATACCCAGATATCGATTTTGAAAACAATCGGTCGAATAATTAAAAAGTTCAAGATGGCGGCTACTTTTTCTCATTCCGTTAACGGATTCGATAGCTAAGACCAACCATATCCCCAGATATCGATTCTGAAAGCAATAGCTCCAATAATTAAAAAGTTCAAAATGGCGGCCACTTTTTCTCATTCCGTCAACAGATTCGATGTCAGACACCAACCGGATACCCAGATATCGATTTTGAAAACAATCGGTTGAATAACTAAAAATTTCAAGATGGCGGCTACATTTTCTCATTCTGTTAATAGATTCGACGTCGGAGACCAACCGGATACCCAGATATCGATTTTGAAAACAATCGGTCGAATAGCTGAAAAGTTCAAGATGGCGGCTGCTTTTTCTCATTCCGTTAACGGATTCGATGCCTGAGACTAACCATATCCCCAGATATCGATTTTGAAAGCAATCTGTCAAATAATGAAAAAATTCAACTCAGTTGGTATAGGTATAGTACCTATAGGTACCTATTTGGCAAGACATCCTTCAAATGTAGTCCTGTAATATAAAATAGTACTAGGTATATTATAGATGCAAAATGATAACGACTAAAGTCCGTAGTAGAATTTTTCATCAAAAACGCGCTCCATAATATACGGCAACTACTTTATCATCTAAACAGCCTAACGTTTTATTTAACAGAAAAAGCATTTTATTTAATAAAAATATAGGTATTCTAATCTTTCAACATCAGCAGGCAGTTTAAAAAACGAAAGCTCCGGTTGTGAAGAAGCCGAGTTCAAGCAGCCGTACACTGCCCAATACGCTCTTGGCATGCTTAACACGAAAAGATCGCGGACTGTCTGGGCGCACGTAACAGACAGCCGCTCGTCTCAACGCGGCACTCGCGACTGACGGCACCACGAGGTCCGCTTAGGGGCCGTGTAAAAGCGCGCGCCTGTGTGCGTGTTCGTTTCAACCGATTTGTTCGTAGTTTCCTTACTGCTTTAGCTTATATATATACTGTGGCGTAACTCTATGGGTATCTGTCAGATAAATAAGTGCTTATCTGAGGATTAAAAAATCGGCTCTAAGTTAAAGGAAATGGAATTCAATTGTCATTAAAACTGAAATGTTATGGAAAGTAATAATAATAAAATATATTTAAGTTCAGAGAATGTGAGAGAGTACTATTAAGCAATTAAATTGACTGTCAGGAGACATCGCTATTAGTAAAGGTTTTCAAGTTACGAGCAAAAAACTGAATAGGGACTTCTAACCCCTGCGGCCTTGCCTGCCCACTGCGGCAACTGTAATCGAGGGGGCTATAATAAACACTGTTCAAGAGACCTCCCACTACTTCTGAAACTACTTAGCTAAGTTCCGCTTATTTTCATATTATGAGTGTCTACAAGCCTAGTTATTGTTGGGCTTCCTCACTGCACTACGATCTCTTATCTTAACTATCTCTTATGACCTTTTCGGTGTGTAATCTTTTGAAGCTGGTCTTGTCGTTCCCGTTCCTATGATTGCTTTTCGTGAATTTCTATTTAGAAATGTGAGTGTACAATCTTTTTAAATGGCTAAATTACGCGTTGATATGAAATAACAAATTTATCTACGTCTAAATAAATAGTCAAGTGTAAATATAATAGGAAATATTCATGTTTTTTTATTGATTAAATAAAAGCTCATTTGTGTAACATGACAAGCAATATAAAAAAAGATTTTTCAAATAGGTAACTATTTGTGTATGTATGTATGTATGTAAATATTGAAATAACCGAGATATTAACTATTCAAGATATGCCTCTCTCTAGATCTCTATCTAGAATAACATTAAATTAAAAAATTAAAAGTACCCCACGCATTAATCCAATAATCGAACCGTAAATTTAAAAAACATTTATTTTGACAAAAATGCCTTACATCACTCTGGACTGATATTCTTCAAAATGCTGGACCAATTTTTATAAAACATGGCCAAGAACCACATCGAATGACAAAAACCGCATTGAAATCGGTCCATCGGCTTGAGAGCTATGCATACACACACACACACACACACACACACACACACACACACACACACACACACACACACACATCGACGTCAAACATATCTGCTATGAGTCCCACCACCTTATAACGCCAGTTTATGAGCGGGTGGTTCTATATTTTTGAGGAGACGAATTAATACAGTTTTTTACACTTGCTTGGAACACACGAGCAGTGATTTCGAGTCTTCTTGTATTTATAAACATCTTCTTCTTCAACTATCTTCTATATATATAAAAAATTGTACAAGAAGGCGAACTTAAAAAAAATACATGTGTAACTTAATTATTGTATTAAGACTACGAGCCCATGGAAAAAAAAAACATGTGAAATGAACCAACGTGAATGAAGCTTAGAAGGCTGTTACTATATCATAAAACTAACTCTGAGCGCTATGCCGTCTTTTATGGAATTTCTCAGGTACAAGTGGTAGTTTAACACATACACATACACAAATCACGTCTTTATCCCTTACGGGGTAGACAGAGCCTAAGGTAACTAGTACCTACAGACCACATTTAGCAAGAGTATGGGCGTATAGATGGAAAATGGAATCAAAATAGTGATGGGTTGCTAGCCTCATCGCCTACAACATGATTCCTATGTTTTTGCCCATTCCCTCGATGTGCTTTTACCATCTGAGCGGGTAGAGAAGCAACTGGTACATTCTATGTTTTTTCTTTGCTCCCAACCAGCATTGTTATTTTAAGCTATTGCTCAACAGAGCAATTCCCTCGGTTGTTCGCTTTTCTTTCACTCGTTCATCGGCGTAAATAAGTTTTGAGCGAACTGCTTTTTCGCAATCGTTATATCTTCTAATCAGCAACTTAACAGTGAAACAGAACGCTTCGATATACGTGTCAACAGTTTTTTTTTATTTCCATTAAAATTGCTTGAACTAGTCAATTAGCGTCACGCCACGAGTCAAGGCATAGTGCAACTTGGTAGAAGAAACATTATTCCACAGTGATTGACCCCAGCAAGAAGTGACAAAGTAAAATTGAGTTTTTTGGAGTCTATAAAGCAGATATTGGTCCTTCAAATGCTTAGGGAAAACAGAGCTATATGTATACAATGTAATAAAAATACCATAATAACATAACTCAATGTTAGTCTAAATTTAAAGTTGCCAATAATGATGATTATTTTATTTCTTTCAAGGGGTGCTGGAAATGACAGCCACGGATAACATTCGCTTCAGCGGGCATACGCTTGACAAGGCTACTAAAGCCAAGGTCACCTTAGAAAACTTCTATACAAACCTCATATCCCAACATTATGAGAGAAAACAGAGGTAGGTGTATAATAGTATACATTTGAGCTACATTACTAGTTATGACATGTTTTTTTATTAATTATGTTATAATAATTAATTGATATCACCTTTATTATTATTTTATTAACTCTGCAGTTGTCCGGCTAGTGTTAACAGATAATTTAAAGGATTTTATTTATTTCATTCATTTATGTATCTTTTTAGGCTGGAGAAACTGGAGGAGTCGCTCAAGGACGAAAACTTGACGGAAAGTCAAAAGCAAGAAAAGAGACAACAACATGCTCAGAAGGAAACAGAATTTTTGAGACTCAAGCGATCTAGGCTCGGCGTAGAAGACTTTGAACCTCTGAAGGTAAAATAAGTAACAAAACCCAACACCCTGTTGCTTTACTAACTCCTTTACACTTGGGCAAAATATGCGCGAAAAGTAATTTAACCTCATGATTAAGTAACTTGATGTAAATTATTGTTCACAGGTCATAGGAAGAGGTGCGTTTGGAGAAGTACGTCTTGTTCAAAAGAAAGATACCGGTCATGTTTATGCAATGAAAATACTCAGAAAAGCCGACATGCTTGAAAAGGAACAAGTGAGTCTCTTGTTTTTACTTAACAAGTAACTGTAGAAGTAAGCTTTCCCTAATACGTACACCAATTTATGACTATGACATACCTACTATTTTCTATTATTTTATTATAATTATAAATAAATGAATCGTGCGGTATAATATGAACTGGTAATTCTATAACTAATTTATTTTATTTAAAAATGCAGTTTATTTTATTTAAGAATGTAATTTATTTATTATGTAAATATTTTTTTTCAGGTGGCTCATGTCCGAGCCGAGCGGGACATTCTGGTAGAAGCGGACCACCAGTGGGTAGTGAAGATGTATTATAGTTTTCAAGATCCTATGAATCTATACCTTATTATGGAATTTCTTCCTGGGGGGGATATGATGACGCTTCTAATGAAGAAAGATACCCTGAGCGAAGAATGTGCACAGTTTTATGTTGCTGAAACAGCTTTGGCGATCGACAGTATACATAAACTGGGCTTTATACACAGGTAACAATAGCTGCCATGCCAATAACTGAACTAGCGTCAATCGCTAGCCTTTGAATCGAACGTAATGGTGTAATACGGTTCGTGTGTGCAGAGACATAAAGCCCGACAATCTGCTGTTGGACGCGCGCGGGCACATCAAGCTGAGCGACTTCGGACTCTGTACCGGCCTTAAAAAGAGCCACCGCACTGACTTCTACCGAGACCTCTCACGCGCCACTCCTTCCGACTTCAGTACGTAATCATATATTCATCATCAATCAGTAAAATATACAACCCATTGCATGCCTATTTTATTTTCAACATGAATTAATTGTCATTTTCTGTTTATTTATATGTCGTGGTTTTATTGATGAATAATTCGTGGAATCGTCACGTTAGACTTTTTTTCAGTTTCGACGTCGTCGTCAGCGATGGACTCCAAGCGGCGCGCGGAGTCGTGGAAGCGCAACCGGCGCGCGCTGGCCTACTCCACCGTCGGCACGCCAGACTACATCGCGCCCGAGGTGTTTCTGCAGACCGGCTACGGCCCACAGGCCGACTGGTGGAGTCTCGGTGTGATCATGTGAGTACACAGTAGAAACAAACTACACGCCTCGCCTCAAGTCACATCCACGCGCGCATTCTTAATGGACGCTTTTATATTTCGTTATGCTGCGTTACGCCGGATATACGGCGACCGTGACTGCTGCTTAATGGGAGAGCAAATGCAATAGATTATATACAGCGGGATTTAAATTGCCATGCACAATTGCACAAGCCATGCAATAAGCGTCTTTTGTACCGAAGACCACGGTTTCCTCGGATTGCCACAATTTTACCGCGTACGGCAATTATTACCTTCAGTACCAAATGTAAATGAGAACATGCAAAATGTGAAAAGTATGTTTTTTTAATTTTATCTTTTTACCTACACTTTGTTAAAGTGTTTCTACACTGTGTTTGGAATCTGGAATGTTAATATAAGTATAGAATATACGGTATCAATGTGTCAGCGAGCTATTTAACGCAATTGCGACTTTTTCACGAGCTTTGCATTAAACTTTACCTGTTACTTGTTTATGTTTGTGACAAATCTTGCAAGTCGAATTAAACCACTTCCAGTTATCGAATGGTATTGAACGTTGTTATTTATATGCAGATTAGATGACAATGTAAGTTCAATCTAATAAGAAGCAACAAATGCTTGTGTTTTATGTTAGTACTTGCAACTTATAGTATTTATTCTATTTTAAGGTTCTAGAGAATGAATACAATGATATTAAGCTAGAGCTTAACTTCCTGACTGGTCCTCTTCAATATTCTGAAATCCTGTAGACATCCAGTTTTTAACGTTTGTTTGAATTTCTATGCCGAGTATCTATTATATTTTGCATTGCGACTTACAATTTCGTACATTTTTTATTTAGCTACTATGCCTGCCTATGCTATGGGTGGTGTAGGAGTATATTATAGCACGCGTCACGGAATGACGAGGATCCGGGTTCGATTCCCGGCCATAGCTTTACTGTTCGGATTTTTCTGTGTTCTAATTTTCAGTGTCGTATAGAAATTTAACTATTTTTCATAGTTTTACTTAGGTAGGTACCCTGATCTTACTGGTGACAGCAATCCTTCACACGGCATTCTAATAATATGTTTTATTGATAGAGACTACATTCCTTCTTCATCGCAGCTTCGATTACACATCGTTTTCATTATGAATACCGATTGTGTATTACTAGACAATCGTATACATTTTGTTTGTTTGTTTGTACGTGAATCTTTGATTGACTCTGACTCAAAAGAATGTCTAACATCGGAATAGCCAAGCGGTTAGTTTCCCTGACTACAAAACCTGACCTAAAGTTTTGGTTTCATTCCGCAAGGAGCGTAGGCATGTATTAGACGGTCTATATTATCGCGATCCATATCACGAAAGATTGATGCGTGTCGCAGTGGATCTGGTTGTTTTGAAATCTACGATCCTATATTGACATTCCAGTATCACAAATTTTTATGTTCAATTAGTGGTTGCCCACGGCTCCGTCTGCGCAGAATTCGCTTATCGCTGTCCTGCGTGAGCTATGCGATTTCCCGGGATAAAAACTATCCTGTCCTTTCCCGGGACTGAAAGTATCTTTGTATCTCGTTCATTACAATCGGTTTAGTGGTTTAGGCGTGAAATCATAACAGACAGACAGACAGAGTTACTTTCGCATTTATAATATTATATACTAGGGATTCGTGAATCGTTTCTTTAAAAATGCATTTTTTATTAAATTCATGTTCCTTACCTCGGGTTTAGATGATTTGCTGTTATTATCCCATGATATCAATGGTAAATACTCCTTTGTTTATTGCGCTCTTTATTTATTTATTTTATGTAGTATATTTTAATGATATACATATATTATAGGTAGTATAAAGTAGTTTATTGACTGGTAGGTTTCAGGAGTTTATGTATTATATTCGGTAAAGTTATGTACTGTGGCTCTCAGTGTTTGTAATTTTTAAACTCACTCGTCCATCCCTAATATAATACTCCTTTCATCCACTCAAAGGTTGACTGGAAGAGATCTCTTAAAGGGATAAGTCCGCCTTTGTGCATGTATCTCAGTGTTTGTCAATTGTATTTCTCTTGTTTATTTTGCACAATAAAGAGTTTACATACATACATACATACATACATATTAAATTTTATTTAGTAAACAATTCTGCGAGGGAAAAACATAAGGCATAGCAAAATCTGAAATTGCACAAGGAAACTTCATCAACTTTGTATTGTATAGTTGCGTGCAGTATTATTTTACATAAACATATAGTCTATATAGAAAATAGCCAGTAAAAGAATCTTTTAAATAGCCAATGCAGTTTTTAAACACGTTTGACTTACTAAAATACTTTCATTTTTATAAATAAATTTTGCAGATTTCAACTGTTTAATGCTTAACCACTCCAATAAATAATCGTTCGGAAGAAGTTCTTATTATTTTCATTCTTTACAGGTATGAGATGCTGATTGGTTACCCTCCTTTTTGCTCTGAATCTCCTCAAGAAACGTACAGGAAGGTGATGTCTTGGCGGGAGTCGCTGACCTTCCCTCCCGAGATCCCGATCAGCGAAGAAGCGCGGGAAACAATAATGCGCTTTTGCTCCGAACCAGATCGCAGGTACCACCAATATTCTTTCTCCTATAATCAGACGCAAGGCTTATTTAACTGTTGGTTTATGATTAGTGATCTCAGCCAGTCAGTGTAATAAAATCAAACCAACAAGTAAATGTAGATGATATTATGCAGGCTGGGTTCGGGGCGCGGCATCGAGGACGTCAAGTCGGTTTCATTCTTCCGCGGCGTGGACTGGAGCCACGTGCGCGAACGCCCCGCCGCCATCAGCGTGGAAGTGCGTTCCATCGACGACACCTCCAACTTTGACGACTTTCCTGACGTCAAACTCGAAATACGTAAGTACCACAACGACCAAACAAAAAACCTTATTTATCAGGCTTTACAATTTACAACAAACTTTTGAGTAAACTTCTTTTTATTATTCTATAATATTCGTTCGCACGAAAAACACGGTAAATGTGTTGTGTTCCAGATGGCCTTGAATTTACTTCTTTTACCCGTTATTCGTGTAAAATTTGGTAGATATCCACAAACCTGTGTGACGAATTTTGACTGCTCTATGTATGTACGAAAGAAAAGGCAAAATAAGTTGTGGTTTATGTTACTACTGGCTGTGATCAGTTCATCTAGTGTTTATCACGCATATTTATTTTCTCGTCATTGACTTCGGTTGTAGAGTTCTATTTCTATTGGAATCCCCATGATATATAACCATATGATAATGAAGTATTATTGGTGTTTGATTGGTTAGGTTTCCTATTTCGGTTTCCGTTGACAGATGTAATCGAACCTTATTTGTGTCTACAGCCGCGGCGCCGATTACACAGGACGGCGAGGTGGCGTACAAGGACTGGGTGTTCATCAACTATACGTTTAAGCGGTTCGAGGGCCTCACGCAGCGTGGCACTCCCACCAAGAAGTGAACACTCGCGCCGCCCCGCGTCCGCACGTCGCCCGCGCTACATCCGCCTCACACCCGCCCCACACTGTTACCACCTCCACAGAAACAATTCTCACACGTCAATACGAAAGACTGTTCTCCTTCTTCACCTATCGTTTCCTAGACATTTCATTTTTCTTGCCACTCTGTTCATTATGAAATTACATACTAATACTGCATTAAATACAGGCAAAATCAGGTCAAGGTAGTCGAATATGTATTTTAAAAATATATTGTGATCGCACCTACACCCCTCATGTTCTTATGTCGATGAACTCTGTTGGATCCGATATTGCAATTTACCAAGTCGCCCGCAACATGCTTTGATTAGAATGCTCTCTGTTTTCAATTGATTATTATTACTCTTTTCATTCATGTGTTTATGTTGTTGTTTATGTCGATTATTTATTTCTTTTACGTTAATTTTCAGTCTATTCTTTTTCACGCAAGCAATCGAACTTGTAACAATCAAATAATACATTTTTTAAATCTAAAGTTGAACTTCTGGACAATGTAATCAAATCTTTAATCGATATTTTTTCATGAATTATCAATTTATCATGCTCGTTTAACACTGCTAAATACACATGTTTTTTACATTCATTATCATAAACCACAATTACACAATGAAGTATTATTTATTATTACCTGAATATTTAATAAAAAGTTTATAATCTTTTTGCAGTTCAGGTAATTATGAAATTTGGTGAACAGTTTTGTCTCGTTAATCCATGCTGTCTATGTTGTATGAGCCAATGAGGTTCGTTATAATGAAGTAGGTACTGAATTAATACGTTTTTAATTTAAAATTTCTATCGTTGTATTTTGTGTCATTGTTTTTCCTTAAATTAACATTATATTTATTATTTATTTTCGTTTGAGCGTTATACCATGAAATATTTTAAAAATATTACACTAGATGATACCAGATTCATTTATTGACGATCACACTATGAAATAAACGCTTACAACTTCGAACAGGATGTTTGACGCGCGTTGGGTGGACTATATGGAAAAAATATGTGGCTTACTTATGTATGTTCGTTTATACGAAGAAACTAGTTATTTAGGTTTGAAAAAATAGACGACATTACAGACCATGTGATGAATCTTTTCACATTAAATTGGTCTTTCCATCACACAATTTAAACAATTATTTTACACAAAGAAATTTTTTAAGAAATTTAAACACCACATATATATTTCCGGAACTGCTTTCCATATTATTTCTATATGGAAGTTTGATTACATAGTTCACAAATTCTATGCATAACGACTAAGTAATTAATTCGTAAGTATTTTTTAAAGGCTTTCATTTTTTGTTCACATCATTTGTTCACACTGCAATGTTTGCTCCAGCTAATAAATGTTAACACTTTAGTGTATTATTTGGAAAATATGTACGAGTATGTGCACGTGCTGCTTTGCTTTCCACTAGAATGGTTTTACAACTAATGTTTGCAAGAGAAATGCTGGTAGCACAAATAAAACAAATTTTTTGATATTTTTGTGTAAGTTATATGGAGGAATTTAGGTTTATGGTGTGTTTGCATTGTTGTAGTAATTGAACAATTAAGGATTATGCTTGTGACAATATTAAACAAAGAAATCTGTCATCTGTCATGAAATAGTTTAGGTAAGTGATCTGCAGATGGATATGGATATAAAGAATTATAGTCTATTTTTTATCCCGCAGACTAAAATGATAACCACAAAATGTCAAACGTAAAAATAATGTGGCCAGCTTAACGCAAACAGTGCTGATCTTTGATTTCGGTTTGTGAATAACCGATAAATATTAAATTATTTTTAGGTTCAAAATTGTTATTTTAGGTAATGTTCAACGAAAATAAATAATAAATAAAATCTACTTAGCTACGTTTATATTATTGGACACTCAAACATAAAAAATAACACTGAGGTATCATCGACCCGACGTAACGCCATTTTGTTTTACGTATTCGTTACTTTACAAAGTGAGTAATTAACTAGCTTGTTGAATTTTGAGCTATATGAACGTAGCTTCGAAGTAATTGTTAATCTTACAATAAAATCGCTTTTAGGTAGGTATTAGAAACATTGTGTAAGTATAGACCTGGATACAAGATTTCTATATATATCAAAAGGGTGGCTTTTTTATCTAACCTATTATACCTTTCCTAGTGTCCCCTTTTGGCACGTCATCAACAAACATTGTAGCACATCACTATTTATAAAACGGAAAAAACTGGCTACACACGAAATGTTATTTTAGTCTGCGGAATAAAAAAAATGGACTAGTAACAAAATTTTAGTGATAATTTTCAATTAAACTGACTAGTAGGGACTGGGTGTCAGCAAAAAAAGCATCTAGGAGTTAGGTTGTACCCCTCTATACACATAATTACCTAAGATTTGATGATTCCAGGAAATACGACTTGATCCGTAGAAGATCCGTAGAAGGGCGACCTTTATATAGATATTATAGATACACACGGGTACTAATTAACTTCACACATTTGGTAAAATAGTGCTCAATATAATCGAAGCTCCAAGAATACTTATGTCCTTTAGAGGCCTACTTTACTCGAGAGCGAAATAACCGGGTCACTTCCCATAGAAAGTTGTATGAAAAGTGACCCGGTTTTTTTTTCCCGAGTATAGTTTGTATTTAGGAAGTATTTCCTAATTTCATCTAACATTAGATCCTAATGACAAATAATCAACTCTCTTTTGCACTCACAGGAAGACAGGAGACAGAGATCGGTCAGTTCATTTTTTTTGTTAGTCCTCAAAGTAAATTATTAACTACATGCAGCCTTTGTTTCTGTTATTATAATGTGCTGATGTCTGTAAGCATCCTTAAAATCAATAACATATCAATATCACGTTTTTTGTAGATAAGACCTATAATCTCATGTCTGAGGGGTTATTTTTAATTATTTTAACCTAACCAATTTGACTGTGGGGTATAAATTTAAACTAACATCAACAATGGAAGTAAGGTTGAAATTAAACAAACACTTTATTTTTATCTGTCAATTTATCAATCTCAATACGTCTATTCAAACGCTGGCTCCATTCCATATTATTTAATGACTTGCGTTTCAATTGTTTTACTCTGATCCGGGTAAGTAGTTTATAAAAGGATATTTATTATGATATTATTATGTAACTAGCTATTGTCTGCGGCATCGGCCCGTTCCAGTCGTTCTTTCATTTTAAAGGATATTTTTTTACGGAACCTTCTCCTGACACAACAAAAAAAGAATTTGCGAAATCGGTCCAGCCGTTTACGCATGATGCCGTGACCAAGGGAAATAGGGATTATTTTTTAGATAGACGAAAAATCAGTCCATCTGTATAACACGGGAACTGTTTATTTTTCAAGAATGTGTTAATATAATGTTATTCCGGGGTATACACTGTCTGTATATCAAATTTCACAATATCCGTTCTGTAATGATTACGTGAAAATCTATATACTTACCAAGTACCTACACATTCTCCTACTTGTTGTAGCACTTGTATCACAAAAGCATCGTGAGTTTTTTTTAGTTAACTATCTATATCTGTAAATGTCTCCACGAATCAGGGGGTCCAAAAAGTGTGACATGACAATCCATTAAATCTACTATTTTCTTGATCGATTAAAGTGATGCCATTCCCATAAACGCATGATAAAAACAGCTAAGTATTCTTTGGAATCGTCACATTTTTATCATGGAATGGTTGGACATGGCAATGATTTCATATGTAAAATTATGCTTCTTTGATCCGTTTTGACCTCGTATATACATATACGTTAATTAATGTAGTGAAATGGATACCTGCCTATGGGGAATTCCCCCAGGCCGTAAGCACATTGTTGCTATATGCAAGCTGTTTATAGGGACACCATCTCAGGGATAAATAGATAGTTGTCACGCTTTAAGCTCATACGCTAAACCATTAATTGGGTGACAATGAACTAGTCTTGAAAGTACATCGAATTAAGATTTTCACAAAGAGAAAGTTTGGTTCGATGTACTTAACTGCGACTTTAAGGTGACTGCTATCAAATACAAAAATTAAATCACTAATTAAAAATCATCGTGTATAGATATTATTTCATTAGTTAGATACAAATATGTTTACAAAAATTAATTTATTTTCACAAAAATCTAAAACACTAGTTATCTATTGGCACATCCTCACTGTGTGTTTGAAGTGTCAAAAAGTCACGTCGTGTGTTACTTTGAAAACAAAGTGGCACGTGACTTTTTGAAACTTCAAATACAGTGTGGGAGCGCAGTATGTCTCGATAATGCTTGTGCAATTAGTTGTACATTTTTATATATTTTTTTCCAATTATATATTTCTATGATGATAATAATTTGAGGCTATTATTGAAATAAAAATATTTTTTAACCAAATAAGAAATAAATATTTAAAACATTACCTACCGTTTGTTCAATTCACTCGAAAAAATATTCCGTCCAAGCTTTACGTTACTGTGTATCGAATTGTACCTAAAAATAGTGACTAAACATACTCGTAGCAGCAAACCAGCTAGGATTCATTTCTAAGTTGTCGTTCAGTGTATTAGTTGGAATGGGAGCTGAGCAACAAAGCGAAAGGACCTTTCGTGTTAGCTGCGCTGCGATATTTGTATGCCCTTCGTACACGTCCTGGTTAAACTACATAGTCTTGATTTAACGCGGCAGGAGGTACTAATGCAATATTTAACCAAAAAAGTTACAAGCTACACTAAAAAAGAAGTACTTTTTTTTATATATATGAATAGGAAGGCAAACGAGCAAGTGGGTCACCTGATGGTAAGTGGTCACCACTGCCCATAGACACCCGCAACCCCGGAGGGATTGCAGATGCGTTGCCAACCTAGAGGACTAAGATGAAATGCCTCTTGTGCCCTTAATTTCCCCGGCTGTCTTACTCTCCACACCGGAACACAGCAGTGCAAGCACTGCTACTTAGCGGCAGGATTAGCGAGTAAGATGGTGGTAGCAATCCGGACGGACCTTGCACAAGGCCCTACCACCCGCATAGTACTTTTCATTAGATGGCTCTCTCTTACATGCCCTTACAATTCCTAAAATCTTTGCGTATGCCATGTATGTATGTATGATATAACTCTTTATCCCTACATAGTATAAAACAAAGTCGCTTTCCGCTAAAACAAAAGGACCAAATCTTGAAATTACGATTTCTTTAAATGCCTTTAGTAGAAGTAGTCATTTCAAGAAGTGTCCTTTTGTAGAAGTAGTCATTTACAAGTGTCTAATGTAGATGCTGTCATTTCTCATTGTAGTCCTAAACCTAAACCGCCGAAAGGGCTTTTTAGCCAACCCTTAATTAACGAAAGTATGAAAAGAAATTTAAGTTGTAGAATTTTAAAATTCACTACAAAACACTTTGTACTTTTTAGAGTCGATTATTCAGGCGGACACAACTTGCCTTTTATATTTTATAGAAAAGGTAAATCTTGCCGGTAGCGTAAGTAAACATCTTTTAAATTGATAAATTAGCGTAAGTAGTAGATTGATTTTCACTCTTGTAGATATTCTTGAAAGCTATTTTATTTCAACGTGATACGGGACACCCTATCGAATATTTTTTAGATAATAATATAATAAATTATCCTCTATACTTTATATAAAAGAATTAACACTGTGAGTGAGTATAGTCAGCGTCAGGTATATCGTAGCGACCAAAGTGGACAAATATATCGGAACACACTAATAAGCCCTTTTGATATGAAACCTTATTGCAATGCATTTATTTGGACACTCGCTGCTACGATATATCTGATGCTGATTGCCTGTTTGTTTGTTTCGTAGATGGCGCATTTTTGACATAAAATGCTAGAACATCTGAACATTTGTTATTATCTTTTCATTTGCTTATTTATATATGTATCGTGTGCGCAACCGATCTAAAGATCGAGAAAGATACAAAGTTTATTCAAAATATGTTTTATATTGGGTTATGTGTAGACATTTTTACATACATATATTGAGTAGTAACAATAAAAATAATATGTGTTGCATAATCTACAAGCTGGCGTACTACTGGTGAATATTATCCAGGTTTTTAGTATTGTAGAAAATACCATTCTTGTAGGTGTTTGTATTCTCGAGATGGATACTAGTCCTGTCATACATCAACTTGATTTTACATTTAGTTAGCTACCAGTTTTGGGTCATAAGCTCTGTAGTGGCTTTGTTCTCTATAATGCCAATTTCTGTATACCTACATACATACATTACGATTAGCTAACCCGGCAAATTTTGTTTTGTCACCAGATATGGCGTTGCATAAGAAATATATTTCCTTTTCGTCAATCTTTATTTTTTAATACATTCTGCTATTTGTTTGGGTTGGAGACAAATCTAACAGATTAAATCATAAAAATCTTGCGTCCTAAACGTTGTAACCCGACTTTGTTTTATGTACATATATAGATAAGTATAAATAACGGTTCGGTTGTTAAATTTCAACTTCGTAGCTCATATAGAAAAAAGAAAAAATTAGGACATCTTCAGGTTTTGGCTATGGTCTGATTTGATTTCGTAAGTAGAAAATGTGATGTTTATATGGATGCAATGCGATCCCAATAGTATAAGAAAGTACTTTTTAAGGAGATCATAAATTACGGCTATCTCTAAAACTGTAAGGTACCTATGTATGTTAGGTACCCAAGACAAGTTTGTTTGAAAATGTTTTGTTGGATTACAACTTAATATGCTTAGAGCCCAAGTATCTACAAGGGCGGGAGACAGCAGAAGTGATAGTCGGTCAAAATAATATACGAGTATGTATGTTGACCCTCTTCCCCCCAGCTCGTATCTACCTAAGCCTGAGTGTGTAACTAAATAACTTCCCCGATCAACCTTGACCTACCGCCATGCATAACTGATAAAAAACAGATTTGAGAAATAGAGCGAGTCCTTAAAGTTTTGTTTGTGCGAGTGAATGATTCTACTTTAGATAGCGAGTGAGTGATGAAATAATTAGGCATGTGCTCCCTGCATCAAAGTAGTTAGCTCTTTGTTTATGTTGCTTTTTGTTAAACGCGTAAAAAAAAAATGTTGATCGTGGTTTCACCTGTATATACAAGTTAGGTTATACAGTTTATCGATCTTCTATAACGTTTTGTTTTATAAAAGTAGATTTATGAAATGAAACAATTGTAAGTAATTAACAGAAAATGCATTTCAACATGTTAAATCTGTGTATTTTAAATCCAGCACCTACATGGACGCAAAATTGAGAACAGAGTGAACTCGAGAACGGTAGGGCCTCAATAGACAGACCGCTTAGAGCAGCAAGTGCCGACAGCTTGAAGCGGTCGCTAGTGGGTGATTTGCAGTTTGAATACATAATTCAGAGCAGTCGGGTTGAAGTCGACTCCAATCCAACCGTATTGCGACTGCTCTCGTGCCGTAGTCTCGACTGCTCTAAGCCTTGACCGGCCCAACATTAATAACGAGTAAATACGTTTTGATGCAGACAATCTATCCGCGCTTGTAATTAACGAAAATGATTGGCTGGCTAGTCGTAGGTCTGAACTCAAAAGCAGTGCCGTAAATAGGGCGGTGCCACCGGTGCCCAGGCACAGGGCGTAGACTCTGGGGGGCGCAAGAATTAAATCGCCAGACCAGGTTGGCCAGACAATATTAGATAATTGGTCCACCAACACCAAGTTCTTTGTGCTTTATTTTATCACCCTGAATGAAATAAAGTAGGCCTATACATAGCATTGCACTAGGGTACCTATAATATCTAAAAAAACCAAGGGCGCAGTTATAGAAGCTCGCACAGGGCGCAGAAATGGCTATTTACGGCACTGCTCAAAAGTTGCCCCATGCTTTAGGTTAATTATGCTTTGTAATTTTAGTTTAATTTTCGACAGGATTGATTTAAAAGAAGTAGTAATTATGAATTTCAAAGACATTAAATATTTGACCCCTATGTATATACAACCTTCCCGATAAGAAATATAATAACATGTTTCTCTGTATTATTACACTTTATTTTACTAATATCATAATTTTCAATTAGTTCAGTGTTAAGAATTCAGTTTGTTATAAGTTGTAATGCTTACCACAATTATTATGGCTTTTAGATTTGAAATATCGTATTCGTTTATGTGTACGTATTAATAATAGAAGAGTTACATTTACGAAATGCTTGTTTAACTAGCGAAAAAGTCGCTAACATTCTAAAATTAGCTATTTGCTTTGTTATTGTTATTAAAGATAAAAGATGAATTATTTAATTTCTTAAATTGTAAGTTTTAAAAATATTTTGTTTAACACTTATTGTTTCGTCTTTGTGATTTGAGAAAGCGTCAATACAAATTAAGCATTAAAGCGGAATCTATTTTATTCATATTTACCTCGTACCTCCGTCCTTTTGGTCACTTCCTGCTTTACTATAATATTAAACAAACAAGTATGTGCCATTTCTAACGTACTACTTCTTGCTTATTTTTTTTAGAGCCGATTTTTGAATCCTCAGGAGGGCACTTATCTGACAGATACGCATTGAAAAGGGCCAATCTGACGATTGTAAAATCAGCCCTTACGATTATAAATGTTACTAATGTACGTAACTACATATTATATTAATGATATAACACGTGTTCGTGTCGTCGCGGTATAGATACTGAGTTTTAGGCTTAGGTTTAAAAAATATAAAAACCCAGGACGGAAAAAACGTAAATACTCGTAAGAATAAAAACAGAATAGTGGCTCCTGTAGCGCCTGCGTCCGTCGTGAGTAAAAAGATAGTCTTTAAATTTCGTAACTTCGTAAGTACCTACACAGTTTTTGTTTCTAATGAATTCCAAGGAAAACTTTAAAATTGGACGTGTCAATAGGTATTCCTTAACATTCACTGATGGCAATAATAGTCCGGCATTTTTGGCTTAACTTTTAAAATAAGGAATGGACACCGACCGGCCTAGCACTAAATTTAATTATGTACCTACTCTTGTATATTATAATTTGAATTTATTTTGGCAATTTACATGAGTTCCAATATTCATGTTTTCTACTGATTGATCTTGTCTCTTAGAGCGGTTTCGCATTTCATCCGATCCAAATCCGATCCGAACCCGTGAAAATATATGGTCCGTAGTAGCCGTAGTCCATCATCCGATTTGAGATCGGATCTAGCGCTTAAATTACTATAGAAATAGTTCTACGGCTACAAAGGACCATATTTTCACAGGTTGGGATCGGATTCGGATCGGACGTAGTGCGAAACCGCTCTGACTGTGTTTTCGAGAGACTGGGATTTATACAGGTTACCCGGGAGGTACCTGAAGGATTTCAACAGTTATAATATCAGAGGTCCTGTGCAGTAAAAAATGTTATATGAACCTATGTCCCATTTTGATCTTTAACTTTTTTTATTTTACATACATACATACTTACATAAATCCCGTCTTTGTCTCTTGCGGGGTAAATAGAGGCTAAGGAAACAGGACCTGAAGACCTAGTTTAGCATTGTAGGCGTACTTATAGGTGTTTTTTTTTTCATTTTCATCTATACATATAATAGCGCTGAAGAAGGTCGAAAGTCTGTACATAAAAGATTGGCTGGGGATACTTAGAATCGATAACAGAACACGTTCTAACAGTTTTAAGAATTGTTTGTCTGTGTATGTATTTGTCTGTATATTTGCGAGCGCATCACGTGAAAACGGCTGAACGGATTTTGATGGAAATTTTACTAATCTGTTGAGAAAATCACCGGCCAGGTTAAAGGCTACTTTTTATCCCGGAAAATTGCATAGTTTCCGCGGGATAGCGATAAACAAACATGTCAAAGGTCGCAACTGCCTAGAGCCGCAGCGTAAATAAATATTACTTCAGTTCAGTATCATAGAGCTTCACTAAGGAGGATTTTTTTGAATTCCCACGGGATAGGGAATAAATAGGGTTTGTATGGTCACTGAAAAGTGTGCCTATCTCCATAACTATAATTACTATAAGAGTGTTGAAATTTGGCTCACGAGTAGGGAATCATAACTGCTGAAATTCAATTTCAAGACTTCGAAATTTCCGCGGTATAGGGAGGAAAAAGGGATTTATTTACTTTGGAATGTTTTTATCTCCGTAACTATTATTAGGTAGGTACCTACTAGAATTTTTAAATTTATTTATTATGATATCTGACAATAGTTTATCTGAAAATAGTTTATTGGTATTTGGCAGACATATTTAAAGAGGTGCACTACAAAAGGATTTTCCAACTTTCCCACGGGGTAAAAGGACGGTATACAAAGTATGGACTTTGCATTTAGTAGATATGTTCTTTATTACAAAGGTAGTTTTAGAATTTCCCACAGAACAAAAGTACATACATACACATACATACACAAATCACGTCTTTATCCCTTACGGGGTAGACAGAGCCTAAGGTAACAAGACCTACAGGCCACATTTAGCAAGATTGTGGGCGTTTAGGTGGAAAATGGAATCAAAATAGTGATGGGTTGCTAGCCTCATCGCCTATAACATGATTCCTATAAGTTTCGCCCATTCCCTCGATGGTCTTTTACCATCTGCGCGGGTAGAGAAGCAACTGGTACATTCTATGTTTTTTCTTTGCTCCCAGACCAGCATGAAAGGCATTGTTTGATAAAGACAGCAGAATAAGGATGGAAAAGATGTAGACATTTTCCCATTGAAATTATTACCTGATTGCGTATATTTACGTTGAAAGGGTTTCTGATAATGGATTAGTACATTGGCATTTATTACATTCGTTTTATTTGTAGTTTATGTATTGTGTATACCTACTATGAAATATAAAATAGCATACATACAATTCGTTGAGGTTGGTAGGTAGTACGAAATACATTATACTATATATTGGTACTACTCGCATTGGACTGGTTTTTGTACATTTTCGATGGGAGAGACGAAGAAGTTTTAACGCAAATTTTGATTCGGCGCGGACGAAGTCGCGGGCAAAAGCTATACATAATAAAAAAAAAACACTTTTCTAGGTGACCAGAGCCTTGGAGCGAGCTGGCAACGTTTGTCATAGTTTTTCATTATGATATCAGACAAGACATTGTCATAGATTATTTCAAGCCAGGACACTTCTGTGTCTCTTCGTGTTCTCCACAAAGTTGGTGTACGGTCCAATACCGCACAGCAACTCCACTCTAACTCGCGTCCTACTTTTGACATGCGTCATAGCGTTGACTACAGCGATATTGCGCTAATATAAACAAGTCTTAACGATTACTCAGTTACTCTAAAAACAAACGTAAAAGATACATGGCCTCACTATACTAGTTGTAATCTTTATACAATTACACAGTCATAGCTTCAACCTATCAAGTTTAACTTATAACCCTCAACCTTAACAAGGAGCCCTACTGAAACTCGGTAACAGCCCCTACAGTTGGAATAACTCAAAAAATAAGTCGAAACTAGCCATTTTAATCTTAAAATAGTTCAGGAATTTAGTGTTAAAATCCTATGGGTTCCTCCCAGACACTGTATATTGTCCTGAACAATGACGGCCGCTTGAATAAATTTCTCATCCATTTGATTGAGTAGGTACGTAGAAGAGTAGTAAAAAAACAACAACTTTAATTTCACTGCTACTTGCAATTTAATCCTGTTAGTATGACATTGATATATCAAGGCATACTTTACTAGTATGTAAACAATTTACGTATATCTAGACTATAACACTGTTCTAAATTCTACATTAAGACAAGAAATATTGAAGTATCATTTTTGCAGGGGAACCGAATTCTGTTTATTTGTCAATCGTAATCGTAGTCTTTATAACAACTTATTCTGCCTAGACTTACATAAACACAGTAAAATACATCGTGTACAGTGTGATCTTATGTGTACTATCCAAAAATAGTTTTTAAATAGATAAATTTACAATGACAATAGCTATCTTAATAACTCCTCTGCCTATAGTTACAGCTATTAAGTTCGTCCAAGGAAACATTTGATATTGTTGCTTATTAGTTATTATTACAATTTATCATAGATTATAATTTTTGAGTAGACACCACTTAAACCATAAAGGCTTGTATTTTTTACTGGTACAAACGTCATACAAACGTCCTTACCTCAGACCAGTGTTAATACCGGTGTTGCAGATAAAGGTGGCCATACACGTTATACCTACGGTTTGCCGGAGAAGTCTATCATCTGTACGAAACTCGTGTCAACCTGTGCAGTTATACCTGCACAGGGACCTAGACCTCTTCGGTAGGTAACCATAACATGTATGGTCATCTTAATAATTTTAATTTGCCTACGTATTCTCAATGCCTAGTGTACGTAGATTTATTCCTAGTAGACTTTGCCGACTAAGTAGGTATATTAGTAGTGATAAGTTGATAACTGCTGTCGCTAGTTAGAATAATTTACGATGAGCCGGCACAAGCTTCTACCATGTTGGATCTTTTTTTTTGGCACTTTGAGGTGTATCAAAGAAGATACGGATACGTTTAGAGTCGGCTGTTTACAACACACCTAATAACCACTTCGAGTACCTAATACATCGAATACCTACTATAAATCTATAATCAATTCGATTGTAGCCAAAATAAACACTCCCTGAAATAACATCAATAATGTTAGCTTTAAAGTCAGTAAAATTATTTAGCTACCTATTCCTTATCTTATTAAGTACTATGTTAGTGAATTTATGCAAGTCGAATTTCACTAACTTCCTGTAGTAAGGTTGACTTAAAATTTGATAAATTGATACATATAAGAAAGTAGATAGTAACGATCAGGTACTTAAATAGGTACTTTTAAGTAAGCTATACATTTTTATTCATACTGTAAAACGACGACTCTGAAATTATCCGTACCTATTTATTTTTACTACCTTTGTAACATACCGCTCAGATCAGTTGACAAGGCGGACCACCACTCACCAGGGCAACGTTAGAGGCTTTGTCGTCACGTCAGTCCACTAGCATAGCGTTCACAACAGTCCCGGCTTAGTCGTTAGGTTCATTATTATCGAACGATCAGACTGCTAACATAGTAGAGTCATTAGAATCGTAGGGTTAAGAAGATCAGCCTACGTGGCAAGTAGAGTGGTGCCACTCGCTGGCGGCAACTAGAACTAGATGTTATAGAGTCGATCAGTCTCACGGCTGAGATCAGGTGTGAAATAAGTTTAAATTAAGGTATTTTCTATTGCACCTCATTAAATTACGTTTTTAAAGCCAACTAGGCGCTTACACTAAGAACTAGGGCATCGAGCCCGGGTTTACCCGGTCCGGAAAAAACGGGTTTTCCCGGTTCTGAGGATTACAAAAAACCCGGGTTTTATTTTTAAAACTGGTTTTTCGGGTATTTTTCGGGTTTTTCCTTTTTGGTATTTATTAAGTATAATCCACTTCGAATGCAATAATAAATGGAATAAAAACACGCTTTGATAAATTATTACGTAAAAAGAAGCTTAGTTGCTACGTACCTACTAGGTTCCTACCAAGAGTACAAGCAATGCAAGGGGAGATGTAGCGTCGAAGCTTTTAAGTACACTAAGTGATTGTTAATTTGTTACCAAAATAATATAATAGGTACTAATCTCTGCAAGTCTGTGTCTGTGATTAAAAAAAAGACTATATTACTAACTTAGATTCTGAAAAAAAACCTATGACTTTTAAAATATTAAAACTGTTTTTGTAATTTGGAAAGTACAGTCAGCGTCATATTATTATATTAAGTAGCAGTCAAGATCATCAAATACTTGGAAACATTCAACATGGTCATTAACAGTGACTCAACCAAAGCGGTCAAATTGTTCGGGACATCCATTGTGCACAAATATACCGGAGCACGCAGATCGCCAAATACTTAGTAACATTCAAGCCGCCACTGATAGCGTAGCAGCCAAAGTATCCAAAAGTATGGAACACCGCAGACCAGGAAAATAGACTTTATTACATGCCGTCTAAGGTCCAATGGTCCAGTTAACTAGTCCACTTTTAATACGATGTGAACGGTGTTCTAATGTCAAAGTCTATTAACGTAAAAGGCACATTGCTTTTTTCCAAGTAAATGAAAACTCTTTTATGGTGTATGTAATCATATTGGCAAAATTCAGGCCATTATTATTAGGGTATTTAAAAGGAAAACAAACATTGACGTAACTATACACTTCAAAGTCAAGAACACATTATTGTAAAGATTAGATGTTTTCTATACCAGGCGTCAGGCTCCAAATGAAAGAGATGAGACAATCACTGACAAGTTGGTACTCTTCTCGGTGATTGTCAACGTCGACAGGAGATGAGCTTAGCTAGAATTAAAAACACGTCAAGCCATATTGAATCTTATGACGTGTTTATTTATTTTTCACTCGACATGAGATTAAATCTTATGTCATTTAAAATAAAGCTCAGTTTTCTAGTGTGTTCCATACTTTGGATACTTTGGCTGCTATGTGCGTGCTCCGGTAATATACCGGCACTGTGCACGATGAATGTCCCGAACAATTTGATCGCTTTGGTTGAGTCACTGTTAATGACAATTTTGGGTGTTTCCAAGTACATGATGATCTTGACTGCTACTTAACTGCTACACGCTGACTGTACTGTCTCATTTATTTTATCCTTCCTCGTCCTTTATATTTCGTATTTATTGTAGAAAATCGATATACGAACACAGTTTCTTGTATTTTCAAAAATTATAACAAAAAGATAGAAAAGCTCGAAAAACCGGTCTACCCGGGTTTTGATTACTCTTAGACCCGAAAACCCGGGTTTTCAAAATTGAACCGAGTTTCGATGCCCTACTAAGAACATTACTTTTCATCATGCGAGCAATGTGTTCAGGCTTTACATTCAGTTTCAAAATAATAATAATATCTGTAATTTGAAGTTTGCTATTCTGAAATTAATAACGTGACGGACATCTTCACATCTCGATTAAGTTAAGGCATCTCTTACTCGTATGTAGGTACGTTTTAAGTGACTAATTTAAAAATTTTGGGATAAAAATATTAAGTAAGTAAAGCAATGTACATAATGGGTAAGTACTAGACATACTGAAACCAGTGGCTCTAAATGACCTTCGGATTTCGTCGGAATATATCCTTACAGTTTGACAACAAATATAATGCGCATCGGCAGTATTCGTTTGCGCAGAGAAGCGCAGACCAGTTTCCGATGGTAGCCGAACGTGTAAATAATCTACATTGAACTTTATTTGCAAGCGCAACTGGCAGAGTATTGCTTGCTTTGCATTCTTAGCTCTGTCCCGCTTACACGATTTTGCCATTGTTGGTACGAAATCGATCGACCAATAACAGCGCCAGAGTTTCCCGCGCTACTAAAATTGGTATACTGCGCAGGTACATCGTGGAGCATTATTTTTGTTGTCAAACTGTATCTTCTTTTCATGTTTTAAGATCCATCGAGCGCGTACTTATCCTACACTGCCGACGAAACCCGAATGACGTTCTTTTTTAGATCTCATGACCTGTAGGAAAGGGGGCGTCCATTAAGTACGTGAGGCGATTTTTCGATCCACCTCCACCCTTGGTGAGATTCCGTGAGATTTAGCTTGACTCTCCCCTCCCAAGTCTCACGTGAGATTTTTAAAATGGGTTTTTAGTGAGCCTAGTTTACGTATAGGTACATGAATTTAAACTGAATTGCCTTAGATTAAATTTCAACCTTGATTATTCGAATAACTGTGATAAAAGTTATTGGGCTGGCTTTAGCCACATTTTAATAGTAAAGCTTACTTAGGTTTAGGTTAGGTTTTACTTAAATAATTTATAACACAATTTGGTCACAATATTTTTTTTTTGTCATTAGCATATAAGGTGAGAATCGGCACGATCACCGACCCCCAACGACCCCAATCCCTCCAAACGCCCCACGTAATTTATGGATGCCGCCAAAGTCAGTACCAGTGGCATTTGTGCGATAAGGAACTTTATAATATCCGTAATGAACAACACGTGTGTTTGCTAGTGCAGATCTGTCAAATATTATGATTTTGGTCGCCGCTGCTGCAATGCAGTTGCCGTGAAAACCAATAATGACTACGAGAAATTTTAAGTTAGGAATTAAGTAAGTACGCTAGTACCTAACTGTATCCAGTGTTGCGTACCTACTGCACATCGTCATTTCGAGGGTTCTTAAGGTTAGGTACGTACTGATTCAAAAGCACATGACAGTGAGCATGAGCATTGCGGGTGTAGTTCGTTTAAGTTGGCTTAATCTACTGTTTGCTTAAATACCTACCTATGTAAAAAGTATTTTGACTCACAAATCTGATAATGTTAAATTTCTCGTTTCTCTGACCTGGACACAATATAATGCAACTAAGTAAATTGAACAGGATCGAAGTATGTAGGTACGGAGAAGTCTCCGAGCCAAGTGGCTCTGTTATATTTCGACTGCGAGAATTAAGTTTTTAAATTATCTTTCTATTGTTTATGTTTTATTTGGGCACTTCTTAACTTTCTGGGTAAGTTTAACAAACTCCTATCAATTGAAGTGGAATGTTCGAAATAATTCGTTAAACGAGTGCATTTTAAATCAAATCTGTTGTCGATTTTTATTCTTGTACCTACCTATTTATCACTATTGGATGTATATGACGAGTGTGCACGTATAATTCTACCATCACACTAGCGCTGCTTTGTGACTTTGTTTAATACACGCCACTGTAACAACTTACATTGTAAATGTAGTGTGGCTTAACCCTTTTCCAGGCATTGTAACGTTTCATCGACCACATAAAAAAAATAAGATATTTAGGGATGCTGAGTTTTTTTTTAATTTACGTTCACTTTCTTTTATTACCTATTTCTGTAGCTTTTACTATAAGCTTAAATTTATAAATAAATATTTCACCTTTAAAAATTGTGGTCATTTAATCCCTGCGTCTGGCTGGGGTGATAACGATAAGATATGGGACTGTTTCCATTAACCCTTTTTCATGGCTCAATTAGTACAGTGCCCTTACCATGACGACTTAATGCTATTCAATTCCGATTCTTTTGCTGTTATTTTTGACACTTCTAGTATGGATCTGACAGCGAGCGATCCAACTTTGGTTCGGAATTGAATCGCATTAAGACGTCATAATTAAGGCACCTGGTATTCAAAATATTTAAAAGCCTAATTCAAGACAAATAAAATATATTATTTAATTTGTTGATCATTTCTTCCCTTTAACTTATTTTAATACAGTGAATGAAATACTTGCATTGCGAGAGAACACGCATCAAAGATGACGCAAACAAGCACTGACACTTAAGTCATCGATAACTAATTAGCGTGCTAGTTAATCTCTGAACAGGGCGTAGGTTGAGATAAATATAAGTGGAAACAGATACACATCGCTACACTTCTGCACCAACAGGCATAGGGGCATAAGATTACCACATTGTTTTTTATATAATTAAATATTAAATTCAAATTCAATATTAGAAATAGACTTTACGCACACTCAGTTTAAAATAAGGGTGATCGGATAAATAAATACATTTTTTACCGTTTGATTAACGGCACCTGGAAAAGGGTTAACCCTGTATTTGCGAAGCCAAGCTGTTGTCGGTCCCGGAAGAGGTGGTGGCGCCAGCACCTGAAGAAGAGGGTGCAGGGGGCGCGGAGGAGGAGCTGGCACGCTCCGCCTCGGCAGCTTCATCCTCCTCGCCCTTCGGGATGTCAAAGATCTCTGAGAAGAGCGCGGGCAGAATGAGGCGCGGCCAGTGGTCGCGGCACCAGGCCAGCAGCTCGAGATGGCGCCGCCCGAGCGCCTGCACGTCGCGCGTGGCCGCCGCCATCGCCGCCAGCCTCCCCGGCGCCGGGCCGCCCGCGCCTGTGCCCGTGCTCGCCGCGCTAATCACCTGAGAAAACACTAAACATTTAAAACCCAAAACAAATTACCGCCTCGCACATTCGTATATACGTCGTAAATCATATAGGTATATACATCGAAGAATGCTCAAAGGATTACTCGATTTCTATTTCTACTTGTGCAATTAGGTATTCTTGTTGTATTACCACCGTGATAAAATGTGTATTGAGCCTCTAGCTATGAATACATGTAATATTATACTGACAGAGTTTTGAAAGGCGTCGTACAGCGCGCGGTGCAGTACAGCGACGCGCGCGGGCTCGCTGAGGCCGGTGCGCTGCGGGCTCAGCAGCAGCGCGCCCGTGAACAGCGCCAGCTCTTCCTCACTCAACACTACCACCGCCACGTCGCGCACGTATCGCAGCGCGGCCGCCGCGAACTGAACCTTTGCACATAGGAGTAACATTTTTTTAACAGATGGTCAAAATGGCATTTTTTGAATCTGTAATATTGTGCAGCGAAATCGATACCTATAACCATTTTAGTGACAAGTGTCAAAATACCAGCTGTTATCTTGGTTCCAAGAGCACACTGTACCTAGATACTTAATTACGTATTTGTTTTAAACTACTAAAAACAAAATAGGTGCCACCTGCATATTTCGGCTTATTCTTAATTTAGTGGACACACTATATTGGTAAGTATATCCAATTATTGATGCTACGCATCTTTCGCTAAATAGCCTCTTTTGTGTTCGGTTTTAAATACTCGCAATAAATTAAAGTTAAACTTGGATTTAAAAAAACTCAAATTTAGGTTAATAACTCTTGGAAATTAAATGATATCGCATTCAAACTAACTGCATCATTTAATTTAGTTGCTTAATTGTCTTGTGTGTGTATCTTGACACGATAACTTCCTACCAGGACCGTCACAATGATAGCTGAAGCCCATTTGCAGCAGTTTGTGGCTTCCTTGCTGGGGTTTTCTTGGAAAGCCATCCAGAATGCATGGGATCGCTTCCAAGAGACCGGTAGTGTTGCGAGACGACCTGGTACGTGCAGAGTTTGTTTGACTACCTACGGCTCAAGAGGATCGGAGCATCCAATTAAGTACACGACGTTAACGCTTGGTCACGCCTCGCAATTAACAAAGTCGCCTGCGGCTGACGACGGGTGCTGGTGTTAGAGACCAAAAGGTACAAAATCGACTGCAAGAAGATCAGCAATGGTCTAGACGACGTGTTGTATGAATTCCGTTGACTAGGGTTTATCGTGTAAGTCGCATAATTAAGTTTTGACGCCAATTTTTAAACTGGGGCATAAATCAACGGGGTCCAGTTCTTTTCACAGATAAGTGCAAAGTAAATTTTTTTAGCGACGATTGACGGATTCAAGAATGGAGACGGTGGGGCGAGAGATTTTCGGAAGCTTGCATCCACAAAAGTGAGCGTTTTGATGGTTCTAATGTTATGATTTGGGATGGCATTCGCTTACACGGCAAAACTGAGATCACCATCTTAAACCAGAGCACTGTCTCTGTTCAGAGTTCCATCAATCAAGTTGGCAGGCCTCATGTGATCCCGTTTGCACAGCGAACTTCATTCTGATGCAAAACAATGCCCGCCCACAAGAAGCTCGGGCGACTCGGACTAAACTCAAAGACGCTGGTATCTCTGTGATGCCGTGGCCTGCGAATGGTCCGGATATGAACCCGATAGAACTCTCGAAGGACCAATTAAAACGAAGGGTTAGAGATAATGAGGGAGAGGATTACAACCGAAACTGAAACGCGCTTGGAAAGAGATACCACCTGAAAACGTTAAGAATTTGGTCAAAAGCGTGCAATCTAGACTTCAGGAGTGCATGGACATTAGAGGAAGCCAACATCCTTTACTAATGAATTAAAAAAAAATCAGCAATCACCATTCTTTGTTCTTTTACTGCAAAGTGTTTTCGTTGTATGTTACGTTAATGACGGATTAATTAAATAAATCTGGAATAATCAAAACAAACGCTAATTTAACTAAACAAATACTGCCAAAACAAAAGAAAACCCTTGTTTTATTGTTAATTTATAAAAAAACTTACTCCAACCATTGTTATTTTCATATTAGTGGCCCTTATTTTTTTGATTAGTAGGTTCCTAAGTTGGTAAGTCCTATATTTAAAAAGTTAACTGTTAAATACTGTGGAGTCTACATTGTAAAACAGAACACTGCGATGGGTACATTGTTTGTAGGACTATTGGATAAATCTATTAACGCATTTGTTAGTTTCGACAGCCCGCCGTTACTTCTGTAGGTACTTAGCCAGTCTCCCTTACTTCATACAGAACACTTCTTGAAATGTGTGGCATTTTTACGCATATACATAATTCAACATTGCTTCCATGCTGGCCTGGGAGCAAAGAAAAAACATAGAATGTACAAGTTGTTTCTCTTCCCGCGCAGATGGTAAAAGCCCATCGAGGGAATCATGCTAAACGTGGCTTTCAGGTCTTGTTATCTTAGGCTCTGTCTACCCCGTAAGGGATGTAAATATGTACGTAATTCAAATAAGAAAGAAAATTAACAAGTTCGGACCAAATAATCAAGGAGTTAATTATTTTTTATTAAATTATATTTGTTATATAAATATGGCGATGTCTAACATTATTCAAGTATGTTCTCACATTTATTTTGATACGAATTTATTTACTTATTATTTTTTCTAAAATTAATTTTAATACCTACACTTATGCGATAATTTTATTTTGATTTATAATCTAATAAATCTCTTTTTATTTATTACACACAACATTTAATTTAAGAAATGAATTTACGTGACGATATCGATAGTTTAGAGGAACGCTGATTTGATTGCTAACAGTCAGTTTCATACTTGCCACCTTTATGTGTTACTAGAGAAGTTATGTGGGTTAAAACTTACATCGTACACTATCTCCAACTGACTCTGGGTAATAATAGTTCCGTCATCAAATACGATGCCGTCAGCGGTCGACAGCCGCGTAGCCCGCGTCAGCCACACCTCGAAGAATCCAAGCTGCAAGCATAATGCACACACCAGTTAGATTCATTTTATATTTTTCTCCCCTCCCCAGCAAGAATTGCTCATAATGCATTCGCTGTTTACAAAATTAACATAATGGATAGCCAACTGAACGATTTAGAACTAAACAATAGGTACTTTCGTAGTTTCCCTGGTGACGCTATTTTCCATAAGCTTTGCAGAAATAAAAAGAAACAGCGTGCAGATTCGCAGTTTATTTGTTTCGAAATGCATCGTGGGATACGTATTTGACTGTCCTTAGGTACTTAGGTACTCAGCATACTAATTGTAACATAGCATGGTTGGCGGACATCATTGGTTACCTTAATAAGTATGAGTTGGTCATCCTGTGGCAGGTTATGGAAGCCGGGTAGGCGCTTGGCGAACTCCACCACCTGCTGCACGGCGGGCGTCATGCGAAGCGCCACGTGATGCCACAGCACGGAGCGCACGTCAGTCGCGCGGTCCGTCGTCGATGACGCCGCCTCCTCGCCGCCACTGCCTGCACATTCACACCATAGTCAACTTTGTTAATAATTGACTCCATGGATGCATGTGTATTCCTTATCGCAGTGCCTACTTTTCGCCGTAGTTCTTCGTCTTCGACGAAATAGTTTTGATTGCGATGAAAACGCGTTATGTATACCTACCTAAGATGAGCATATAATAATTATCGTTAATAACGTAAAAACTGGCACGCAGTTATAGGGAAACAGAATATGAAAGACTCGAAAAACTAACAAATCTAAAACGGTTATACTTTTAACATAATGTTAAGTACCGCCTACTAGCTTCTGCCCACGACTTCGTCCGCGTAGTACCTATTTGCAATTTACAATTTGGTCTATCCTGTTACGTGGGCCTACGCGACAATTTAATTACACTATATTCAACCGAATTGAAAATTTCAACGTAATTTAGTAATGCATCGTGAATACCGTTGCATTTACTTCATTTTTGTGAGCTGGTTGTGTGTAGGTATGCTGAGAAAGTTTTTGTCAAAAAAAGTCAAGCGTGAGTTTATTTAAGTGTTGAAATTTCAAATTCCTGTACTATTGACTCGACTGCAATTAAAGTTTTGTAAGCTGTTGTGTGTATGCCAAATATGATTCTAATAAAACGGCCAAGTGAAAGATTCAGAAATCAATTGTTTGAATAACTAAAAGTTTTCAAGTTGACGCCTATTTCTTCATATTCTGATGACAGATTCAACTTTAGAGACCACACCGACTCTCAGATATCGATTTTGAAAACAATCGGCACAAAAACTAAATATTTCAATAATATGACGGCCACTTTTTCGATTTTTAATAACGTATTCATGTTTAGGGACCACCCAGACCCTCAGATCTATATCGATTTTGAAAACAATCGGCCCAAAAACTTAAGATTTGAAAATGGCGGCCACTTTTTCCATTTTTGATAACGGATTCATGTTTGGGACCACCTAGGATCCTCAGACATCGATTTTGAAAGCAATCGGTCGTAAAACTAAAAATTTCAAAATGGCGGCTTCTTTTTCCATTTTGGATAACGTATTCATGTTTGGGGACCACTCGGATCCTCGGATATCGATCTTGAAAGCAATCGGTCGAAAAACTAAAAATGTCGAAATGGGCCGCCATTTCGACATTTTACCACTTTTACTTTACGACACTTTTTCCAATTCTGATAACGGATTCATGTTTGGAGACCAAGGCTCGTAACCTCTCTCGCTCGTAATTTTGAAAGCAATTAGTGGAAAAACTATATTTCTTCTGTACCTAGGTACCTATACCTAAACGTAAATGCAACCGAGAGAGAAAGCAAAAGTTAACTTTAACACTCAGAAACGCCAATTAACATAATAAGGGATGATAAATTCAAACTTGAACTTGATCCGTGAACACGGTGTAACCAGTTCTGAATTTCCACCGTCAGTCAATACAACCGACAGGTCAATTAAAGTTAACTTTCACACTCAGAGACGTTGATTAAGTTCCAATAATCATAATATTAATTAACGACTATGAGAACGACACGCGTTCAAGTTTTACTATATTCTGCAATAATTATTTACGTTGCGACTCTAGGCAGCTACGACCTTTGAGATGTTAATCGTTATCCCGTGGGAACTATACAATTAACCGGGATAAAAAGTAGCCTATGTTTTAATCTAGAGTACCAGCTATCTTCGTTCCAAATTTTATCCAAATCCGTCAAGTCGTTTTAGCGTGAAGAAGGAACAAACATACTCACTCACTCACATCGTCACAAACTTTCGCATTTATAATATTAGTAGCTAGGAAGTATAGTTCAAGCAGTTTTATTCATTATTATTACAATAAACTGAGTTATAACGACGTTAGTAGGTAGGTACGTAGGTACTTCTATGGAATCACAAGGTAAGTTGAGTGATGAAATACGACCTATTTATGGAGTTATAAAACCATGTTGAAGATTGTATTCAGTAAATATTAATTCCAGAGTTATAAATAATTTAAAGTTTCTAAGACGTTATAACCATACAAAATGCGGGTTCCGGTATTTTTAATTGTTTTCATTTAGCTAGCATAATAAGTTACAAAAATACAGTAACAGTTTGTATTATAGTTATGTATAACAATAAAAGCAACATTGATTGGACACAAAGCTTTTTATATATAATAATTTTGTTGTGTTGTTGTGAGTTAAGAGCCTTAAAACGATAAGTACATCCTCATATAATAAAATGTACCTACTAAGCTCGGACTACTAAGCCATTTAGGAAATGAATACAGTTTTATAAATAATACTAGCTTTTGCCTGCGACTTCATCCGCGCAAGTAACACACATATATACACACATGTATACTTGCACACTAGTACTTACAAGAACTTAAGTACTTACATACCACCTTCATCCAATCATTTCTTCAAATATTAAGGCATTATTTCCTGTCCCGTCCTTTTAGCGTACCTAATGCTGAGCCAGCGACCGTTTCACTTTTGCGAAGACACCCACAACGCTGATGATCTATTTTTCATGTCTATGTTTTTTTGACGACCGGATAGCCTAACAGTTAGAGAACCTGACTATGAAGCTTGAGGTCCCGGGTTCGATCCCCGGTCGGGGCAGATATTTGTACGAAAAATACGAATGTTTGTTCTCGAGTCTTGGCTGTTTAATATGTATTTAAGTATGTATTCATCTATATAAGTATGTTTATCCGTTGTCTAGTGCCCATATTACAAGCTTTGCTTAGTTTGGGGCTAGGTCAATTGGCGTCAATTGTCCCAAGATATTATTATTATTATTTGTTTTTTCTTGTTTATTTTCTAGAACATTGTGTATATTATCTTATATTTGTGTGTCTTGCAAAAAGGAATAAATGTCTTCTTTCTTTCTTTATTATCTCGTGAGAAATTGCAAAATCCCCTCTTAATGCTCCTTTTTGATCCTCAAGGAACATGGCGGCCAAATACCAAAGATCTAAATCATATAATGATCCTTTTTATTTCTTATCCCAGGGGAAATTACAAAATACAGAAATCAGCTGGTATGTCAAGTTTAAAGATGCTAGTAATATTAGTTACGGAGATAGGACCATTTCAAATTAAAAATATAAATCCCTTTTACTCCCTAACCTGCGGGAATTTCGGAAAGTCCTGAAATTATTTTTTCCCCTCACTACCTCGGAAAGCCGTCTTCTATCCGTTAAAACAAGCGGGTAAAAATGCGTTTTATCCACTTGTGGGGAAATTAATTTGACCTTGGAGCGTGGTTAAATAGCTTTTGACAGATGGTTGGTTCGATATTATTTATCATTAAATAAATGGTTTGAAAATTTAATAAAAGTATCAAATTCAGCTTTATTTAATGATTTTAAACATTAAAATTCCATAAAAACATTTATTTTTTTATTATGATGTTGAAAATAGTTCTGAACACACAAGATGAGTCGATTCAATTTCAAAAAGCATTCTCAGAAATGACAACATTGTCATCAACCAAAATTTTCTCATCGACTCCCAACTCATGTAAAAATACATAACTTCCAGAGTTTTCTGTTTATAAAATCTTAAAAAAATTGTGATTCCAGTGATGAAGATGATAAAACACCTGTGGAACTACTGGAAGCTGTCAAAAACTGTTTTTCTTGCATGTGTGCATTTCCTTTCCTCGCTACAGTGAGATGAAAAGTTTTGTGTTACACACGGGTGCAAATATATTTTACCTACTTCTCGTGTGTTGAAATACTCGCGGGTAAAATACAACTTTGCACTCTTATATAACAAATAACTATATAGCAGTTATGATTCCTTACTTGTGTGTCAAATTTCAAGACTAGTAATAGTACTAGTAATTATAGTTACGGAGATAGGCGCCTTTGCAGAGGACTTATAAACCCCATTTATTCCCTATCCCGAGGGAATTTCTAAAAATCGCATGACCTCTCTAAAGTTTAGAAACCTTCAAAATGCGGCACTATATACAGGATGTCTCATTGAAATCGGTCAGTATTGGAAAGTCTGAAACTATAAGACATACGAAGATCTGTTCTTAGGAACCATGTCATCTTAATGGTCACAACGAAACACCTACTAAAATAAATTAAAGTATGTGAAAACAATGCATTGTATTCATTTTAGACATCATGTTTCATAGAGCCATTTACTGCTTAAGACCTACACAATCGATATTTAAATAGAAATAGTGTAAGTTTATTTTTTTTAACACAACCGGGTTCGATTCCCGAGCTGAGTACAGGTTTTTTTTAATGTACGAATGCAGTTTTTCTTGTTATTAAAATCGATGACAATACATGGTTCCTAAGAACAGATCTTCGTATGTCTTATTAGTTTCAGACTTTCCAATATTGATCGATTTCAATGAGACACTCTGTATATAATACGGTGGCTTTAGGGACATTCCAACTTTTAAGCCTTTGTACCTTGGCGTTTATGTTCAATCTCTTTTTAATAAAATCGGATTGAGTTTTCAAACAAGACTGTGTCAAATTAAAATGTTATTTAAATCGTAAGCACTAAGCATAGACATAGGCATTTAGGATTCTTTTAGGTTTCGATCGGTTCTTTTACTTTTACTGTGTCTACTTTTGCTTAATACTTATGCCCTGTAAATCGTTCGAAGATTAACTGGAAGAGATCCCTTTTAGGGATAAGTTCGCCTTTGTGCATGTGTGTTGTCCTGTATTCATCTTTTTCTTGTGTTTTATGTACAATAAAGACTTATACATACATACATACATGCTAAGGAGTAATTATATCAACTTCGAAGCAAATCACCCCCTAAACAACTTTCGACTGGTACTTTCCAGTGATGTGCTTTCAAAAATCGGGCCCCAGATCCGTCAGTCATTCAGGACAAAGGGTTTTATATTATGTATAGAATACATATTCGTGATCTTCTTGGGTGCATTTAACGATTAAAGAACTAAATTACAAATACAAAGTATTTTGTTGTTCGTAACAATCCCACTCTAGTGGAAATGAAAAAATATAGATTTGTTACTTTTACCCTGACCTGTAGATATTTATTTTATTGAATCAGGCGTTACTTTGCGGAGGTCCAGTTCAAAGAACAAATAGATAGATATTTCACAAATAAATAAAAGTATTTAGGTACCAAGTAATTAGCCATGGACGACTATTCTACTTGATTAGTAGCACGTAGCAAGGATATTAAAAAAAAAATGATTAGAAGGTGTACACCAAAAGCGTAAGCGCACATTACCTTCGTTGTCGGAGTCATCGACTTGCAGCAGGATGGCGCGGCGGGGCAGGGAGCCGCGCAGCTCCTCTGTGTAGGTGTTGTTGCAGCGGTGCGCCGCGGTCACAATCTTCGTCAGCTCCTTGGCTATGTCGTGCCTCACACTTTCCGACTCCATGTCTTCCTTGCCTGCCGGGGGGACGGCTCCCGATACGGTCAGATTTCTAGCCAGGTCAGGCATGCTATCAGTGCTTACCACATCCCTGGTTCTTTTCGGTACTCTGCCGTATCTAACAGCTGGGGAGTGAGCTCACATTAGAAACAAAAACCGAAGTTATTGCGGTAAATCTGTTTATGAGCCGAAAGATCGATAGGTAGGTAATCTGTTGCCAAAAAAAACCTTTGCGTGTTGATAAAGTAAGCACATAGTAATGTTGCAGACCGAAGACTTTTACGTTTTCCTTTGGCTTTGGTTTCATTGTTAAATATGTGCAGTAGGTATACGTAATTCACTTAATATTAATTGTAAGTTGGTATTTGCTAAATTTGATATGCATGGTTGGAAATTGACGATTTGTTTCGATGGAAAATACAACATTACGAACTGGGGCCCGATTATTGAAAGCACATCGCTCGAAAGTACCACTCGAAAGTGGTATAAATCTGTTTATATCTTCAAAACTACAGCTCTAATCAAATTTTTAACTAGTTCATAAGATTAATGAGAGCCGTAAGTATCTTCTAAGCTACTCGTATTTCAAATTCAGCACAATTTTTCACCACTTTCGAGTGGTATTTTCTTTTCACACATGTGCTTTCAAGAATCAGGCCCTTGGAATTCTATTGGAGCTATAAAACTCAAACTGGTTCTAGTTTTTTTTTCAAGTACGCGTGTGAGAAGGTACCTACAGCAACAAATTACGCCAAAATAAAAGGGAGAGAGAACATGGTGCATGCAAAAGCGAACACTGAATAAGTACATAGTTACTTATAAGAATAACAACAAAAAATAAGATTATCATGTATTTTTGGCTTAGACAACGAGTATAAACGGAATTCGCACTTTGTAGGATTTCGCTAATCAATTATACAGTTAGTTAAGTTATAAGAATAAGTAGGTACCAAGAATAATAAAAATACAAATAAGAAAAATGGAGTGCAATATGTAACTTACAATCTCTGCTCATGCCGACCGCGAGGCACTTCCTGAAGCGACAGAACTGACAGCGGTTCCTGTTCAGCCTGATGACAAGGCACCTACCGTCGCGCAGGCAGCGGTACTCTATTTGCTTTTGAATACTTCGTCGAAAGAAACCCTGCGCAAAAAGTTCCAGGTACTTGTTATTTCCGAACAACTTCCTAAAAGTATCTCACCTAAGAGGCGGTAGGAAGCCGATAAAACGTTAAGCGATAACTACCCTGTTTGAACTTAATATTTCCTATTATCGAATTGATTCCAATGCAAAACATGTAAGTAGGTACATAATAAATTATCTTTATTATGCTCCGAACTAAGTACAATTGTACAGATCTTTTTATGCAGAAAATGTAATGTAACTAGTTAAATTTGTAGAAGTTTTTAGCGTTGTGATATTCTTAAAGATTTTCAAAATATCAGCATAAGGTGTAGAAAAAAATAAATGATCTTGATTTAAAACAAACTATTTAGGTATATCGCATAATCAAAGAACGCGGCGTACCTACTGGCACGAGTGACCGCGGCGGGGAAGACAGGGAATAACTGACGACTTACCTTGCAGCCTTCACAGGAGGTGACGCCGTAGTGGTAGCCCGAGGCTTTGTCGCCGCACACTCGGCACGGCACCGCCGCCTTGCCGCTGCCTGCGCTTGCGCTATCCGCGGCGTATCTCACCACTGAAAAATAGTACAGTCAACGTCAAAAGTAAATGATCAAAATCAACGTTTCAAAACAACTTCTAGCATAACGTGTCAAATATAACAAGTAGGTACCTACCAAAGTGTCAGTTTTAAATGAAGTTTTAATTAGTTAAAAGAAAGTCATCATAAATAACAACACAGAGACAGAAATGAAGTGACAAATGAATGTTTAAAAATAAAATAATAATACACGATGTCATAATTATGAATGTGTCAAGTAAATAACAAAAGAACAACAACATCTCGAATTGTCGGAAATGTCTGAATGAAAGCTCGATAAAAAAAGGATTTATTTTAAATACAACCAAAAATCAAGCTGATGTTAAAACATCAGCTTGATTTTTAGTTGTATTATCAGGTCTTTTGACCTCATTTCAAACTTTGGCCACAGTATATATATAAGCTAAAGCAGTAAGGAACCTACGAACAAATCGGTTGAAACGAAACACGCACACAGGCGCGCGCTTTACACGGCCCCTAAGCGGACCTGAGCCTGAGAGGAGTGGACGAGGTCCCCTTAGGGGCCGTGTAAAGCGCGCGCCTGTGTGCGTGTTTCGTTTCAACCGATTTGTTCGTAGGTTCCTTACTGCTTTAGCTTATATATATACTGTGCTTTGGCGGACATGAGAGGTGTTATGTTATAGTCGCTTCGCATGTTTGTCTCGCGAATATAACCGATATAAACCGAACATCGGACTTCTACTCCGAGGCGTCCTATAAACCCGTATTTTATGGATAATTAAGATGATCACTTTAATTTGAAACACTCAACAATGACTTTTTTAACTGTTTGAATGGCATGTCACTTAGTTTTCAAGGATCGAAATAAATGTGATCACTTACTTATGACACGTTCTATGTTCATTTACTTCGAATAAACTACAATAATCAGTAACATTTGACTTAATTTAATGTTTATATTATTTTGGGAGCCTAATTCATTCCTTTTTATTGCTGTTGACTGTACCAATAGCTATATCAAAAACAATTACCTACTTAATATGACATGATTGAGATTCTTTGCTGAAACACATTTTTCTTCTTTAAAATTAAATCACAGGTTCTCAGAATTGAATGGGAAAAACGGTAATTATGAAAATGGTAATTAGATATTGATCTTTGGAGAAAAATCGAACTCAACTTATTTAGCCCAATGTTGCGAAATATTTCGTTACGTGATTAGTTTACAAATGTGTGGCTAACGCAGTTGGCTCCCACAAACTTAAATCAAGTCGATGCTTTGACAGTTGACCACCAAATACGGCGGTATTGTTTTAAATACATCTTTCATTCTAATGAATGGTAGTGGGTCTTGAGACAATTTTTGGCGCGATGACAAATGATCTAAAAGTGTTATTTAAGTTTTATAATTATACTAGCTTCTGCCCGCGACTTCGTCTGCGTATAATTATACATAAAAACCTTTCTCTTGAATCACTCTGTCTATTAAAAAAAACCGCATCAAAATCCCTTGTGTAGTTTTGAAGATATAAGCATACATAGGGACATAGGGACAGAGAAAGCGACTTTGTTTTATACTATGTAGGGATAGGGAAGCTGAAGTACCTACCTACTAAATTGTATGAATTTTCGCCAAAAAATACGATCTTCAACGTAGAAGTTTGAACTTACACTATTTAAATTTGGGATTTGGGACATGACTGGTATAGACTACAGGCCCACGTACAAAAAATGTGGGTCATATGAACCACCAGGTGACGTATATAGGACGATATAAGAGCATAAAATAATAAGATTCAGCACTATGCCGTCACTTGTAAGCTGTCCAACTGGGTGCTGGTGAGAATTCAAAAGTGCAACCCTCGATTTTTTCCCCTTGTCGCATGATTTTTGTACGGCGTTGCGGAATAATGGATTAGAAGCTGTATTGAAACAGTATGAAACTGATGCCGTAAAAATGGTGCGCCACAAAGTCGGTAATTTTTTTTGATTTTCTGACCATTTCCAGGGTAAATTTGGTCATTTGATTCTGTACGGCATCTTTGTGGCGCACCATTTTTACGGCATCAGTTTCATACTGTTTCAATACAGCTTCTAATCCATTATTCCGCAACGCCGTACAAAAATCATGCGACAAGGGGAAAAAATCGAGGGTTGCACTTTTGAATTCTCACCAGCACCCAGTTGGACAGCTTACAAGTGACGGCATAGTGCTGAATCTTATTATTTTATGCTCTTATATCGTCCTATATACGTCACCTGGTGGTTCATATGACCCACATTTTTTGTACGTGGGCCTGTAGTCTATTATTGCGATAAGATTACACAGTGGCCCAGGGTTCCATTTGGTTTGGTTGACTGTAACTAAGGTAGTCAGTTGATTATAATATTTCCCCTTATTTTTTGCTATTATTAGGTCTGTTTCATTGGAATCCCTAAAATGTTTCGAGTACCTGTAAAACTTTTGCCTTTGTTTTACTTTCTTTAGACGTTTTCGTAACATTTCTGCGACTTAATTTTGTAAGATTTCACTTTAAAATTTGTTTCAGATTCTTTTCACGACTTTTTTACTGGTTTCTCTTTTGATTAACCTCGTAACTACATTTGAAGTCAATTTTAATCAAGGATTTGAATCTGCCTGCGTCGATCTGTCGTTTAAAAATGAAACTGTATTGCATCTGATTGGAGCTGATCTGTAGGCTTATTATCTAACTCGCTCGCAATCGCCATTGTGCTCATTTTGACAGTTCTTGTATGAACGTGACAGCTAGCTGATTCCGATGCCAATTGTCAGTCCATACATGAACTGTCAAAATGAACACGATGGCAATTGCGAGCGAGTTAGGTAATAAGCCTACTGATCTCATAGTCATATTAGGTGGTTTATAGAGTAACTCTTCAGTAGCTACTAGTAAACAGTTATAGTACTAATAACCCTTTGGGTGGTAGCTACGTCAAAGACATAAAATGTCCAGTGTCGAAATTGCGTCCATCGTAAGAGATATGTTACAGCGTCTAAGTTGTGCTACGTTTAAGTCCCAGGCAGTCCAAAACGTGGAATGACTAAGTTGTAAAATATCCAACCTTAAATAATGTCTATAACTTATGTTTCGGGCGGTCAATTTTTAAAGTGTGATCTTATGTTCTTTGGTTCTCATCAGTGAAGTGTAGGTACTTAATCCTTTTTGAGCCACAATCTTCGCAATTACAGATTCTTTGCAGACTGAACTGGGAAAATAACCTACATTTCTTTTTGAACTTATCTAAAGGTGGTTCGCTTTTTCAGCTGGTTTGAGACTTACTTTTTTAGGGTTCGCCGTGTCCGTCCGTCTGACTGTCTGTCCGCGGCTTAGCTCAGAGATTTTTAGTACCAGAATGCTGCAATTTGGCATGTACATATTAAGTACGCCGACAAAGTGGTAAAATAAAATCTTGACTGAATTTTTTTTTCAGGGTACCTCCTTTACGTAAAGTAGAGATGATTATTTTTTTCTCATTTATCCCATAGTGCAGGGTGTAGTTTGGTTAAAAATGTCGTTCAAAAATATTGTGGGTGTGGGAACCAATTTTTCATCTCTCATACTCGGAAAGTGAGGCAAATCATATCTGACATACGGGAGGATAACTATTATTTTCTTCCCAAGGGTAGAAATGAATTTAAAAAAATAAAGGCATTGGCTGTCAATGGAACACATACGCATTCAGCCAAGCATTACGGTATATCCATGTTTTTTTCTTAATTAATAATATTATAAATTTTATAATGCTAGTCAAATATTATTTTTATTCATTTATTTACATTCCTTTCTTGTACATACGTAGACTTAATGCAAAGATTTAGAAAAACAATTAAGAAAAAAAAACATTGTAAATGACAATGGTATAATGGCCACACAGCCTATCTCTATTCCGCTCGTGGTTCAATTTGGTAACTTACCTACTAATTTTACATATAAACTGACTAAAATACCTACTTTATGTACAGTTTTTCTCTAATCATTATATAAAACATTGTAAATGTTGTTTATAGGTAAATATTTAAATATTTGACAATAACCACATTGACCTTAGAGCTATATTAAAAAAAAACTGATTTGCTGCCAATGCAACAACTAGTTAAGAAAAAAAAAGCGAGCTCGAATTTGGCGCGAACGCATAAACGTCTCGCAAACCATATCTAATGTAAATATTCCTGGAAAAAACGTTTGGAAAAGACGTTTTCCTTTATGAACTGTACAAATGTAAGTAAGTAAGTAAGTAAGTAAATGCTTTTTCTCAAAAATGTCCGGTAAAGTCGTCATTGTTAACTACATATCAGAACAGGAAGTTAATTGTTGCCGGTCAGTCCAAAATTAAAAAAAAAAAACATTACTGTCGCGCTAAACTCGACAGTAATGTTGCATACAAATTCCATTACTGTCTAGTTATTAACTTTTTAAAAATGCAAATCACCATTATAAAAGAAAGGCACAAGACTTAAATCATCAAATTAAAAAAAAAAAAAGCTAGTATGACAACGTGTTTATCTGTGTCTGAAATAGCTTAAGGTGTTCTGGGTAGAAAAATACACTCTTCAAATGCCATTGATAGAAAAAGGCGGCAAAGCAAAACAATTTTCACTATTTTATTTTCATTTATTTTTGTTGTTGTTATATTTTAGATTTTTGAGAAAAGCACTATACTTGCCTCGGCCAGAATAGCATTGCTGGCTTCGTATTATTAAACGGACTCGCAAGCTCGTCCGTTCAAACCAATACTCAGCCAGCAATTGCCTACTTCCTGGCCTAGACAGTAATGTACTATATTGTACAAATATAAAGAAGCAGAGACAAATCACAAAGAAAGACCTTAAATATATGCACAAAGGCGAATTGTTTTAATTAATTTTAGTAAATTTTTTATTTCATAATTTTTTTCTCATGTAGCTACTTACGTATATTTTATTACTTTCCTTGATGAAAAGTAGAGTGTTTAACTCGGGAAAAACACCAATATCACACTCGAAATATTGGCACCCTCGCATTCAGGGATCCGCTTGCGTCCTATGTTCTAAAATATCGTTGAAGTCAAGTGTCTCCACTCCACCCCTTTGCTAACTAAATGGTTGTATTTGGAAAGGTGAAAAAATTATGGCAGTAGTGTATATAACGAAGTTTAAAGAAAAACTATCACAGCTAGGGCTGGCTTAGCAATTGAACGAGTAATAGTCAATTATATGTTCATAGTATCCGCTTATTGCGACAGGCACAACTGCGACCTGCACTGCGCGTGGCCCGACACGCACTTGGCCCGGTTTTTTGCATTAAAATGTAGCCTAATGTCCTTTCTCAAGAGTCTAGTCTAAAATCAGTTCTCTGTGGTTTAGTTAGCCTGAAAGCTTAACAGACCCTTACCTTCAAGTTTATTATATCAATAAGGATTAGTAAGGACGTTAGGGAATTGAAATAGGGATAAATAGCTATACCTACTAAATTAAAGTGAAAAAAGTACCTTTACATTACACTTAAGTAACAACTATTATTATTTCCTTCAAACTCTAAACATTTGAAGAGGGTTAACAACTGTTAGGTACCTAAATCAGACCGTGAAAAATTAGCAAATAATATTGTGTCCGATGGTAAAGGAATCTACGCCTAACTATTCGACATCGGCCGGGCAACGTTTGAATAAAATATTAGCAATGCGCTTTGCTAATCAATATCGAGCTCAGTTACAGAAACACTGCATATTTTTGTTTTACGTATTCTTGGGAGCCTTGGAGGAGGTAGGTATGTATGTTAAAATATGAAAAATGGTAAATAATTATTGACGAATGGCTCAACCTTGTTGCTGTAGTACGGAATCACGGTTCTGTTTTTTAGTTTAATATAAAGTTTAATTATGTACTTATTAATAAGAGGTAGACAAATATATAGTATAGTTGCCTAGCTTTGTAAATAAAAATAATCTTTTTTGTTTGCCACATGGTTTGGGGCGTCGTTTGATAGGTCTTCCTAACATTGCCTAACATTCCTAACATAGCCTGTGAGAAATAATTATATATGTCTTCATGTAATCCCTCCCTCCACTACTGCCACATAAAACACATACATTTTAATCCCACAAATTTAATAATCCCTTACACCACACCAACACTGACGCGTTTCAATCCCTCTATGGGATCATTCTCAAAGTGAGCACAACTGCTACACATGCAAACCAACGTCGTACCTCGTTGAGTAAAATCTAGGTCACATGTCATGTTATTTCTTGTATAATCGAATCGATAAGTAAACCAATTTAAGTAAAACCCAAAATAGTTAAATTTTGGAAAAAAAACATGTACACATTTTTAGGGTTCCGTACCTCTAAAGGAAAAAAGGAACCCTTATAAGATCACTTCGCTGTTTATCTGTCTGTCTGTCCGTCAAGACCCTTTTTCTCAGGAAAGCCTAGAGAAATAAAATTGATATTGATACCAAATACTGAATCTGCGGTCCCTTGGGGCTGTGAAAAAAAGAACTATCTGAGTTACCTATGTACTAAAATTTGAAATTTGGTGTGAAGGTAGCTCTCATAGCACAACAAATGTGAAATAAATAAAAAAAACCGGTTTTTCGAAGTCTGTCTTTCTATGTATATAACCAATATGAAATGACCTCAATCTGCATACATTTTGCTTAAGAGTAGGGCTCTGCTAACACTGATCTTATATTAACTTGACGAATTTGTACGGAACCCTCGGTGCGACACGCACTTGACCGGTTATTTTATTGTAAAAACACTCAATTGATGGCCATGATAATCATTGTATGTATCTCAAGTTTTATGAATGGACTGTGAACACCTAGTTATTCCAGTTAGGTAGGTACTATTAATATACAGAAACTTGTTGTATTTTTTATGAATATACGCAGCTTACTAAGTCATTTGAACGAGTATCGATTTCCCATTAAAAATTACATTTTTAACTAGAATTTTCTTAGAATATTTTTTTTATCGCACGTGACGATTATTATCCGAAAAAAAAATAGATGACAGTGCACCCAAAGATTCGATATTATGGGAATATACGTTTAAAGGTGAACCATTGGCTATTAAATAACAAGTTACGTAATGAGTCACGGTGCTTTCTTCCGCGAATGTTTTATCTTGCTCTAATCGCCCCGTGGAAACGAGTTCCAAGCTTAGGTTCACTCTAACTCTACGTAGGGTTGCAGACTCTACCATTTTTTTTTAATTTAATATAAGTCATTGTGTAGGTTGTGGAACATTCGTAATTTATGAAAGCAACATAATATGGTTTCTGGTGAACTATATATACCTAAATAAAAATTAATTGCTGATCGTTTGTCTCGCTAAAGCTAAAACTCGAGAATGGCTGTACTGATTTGAATAATTTTGGTTTGGAACCATTTGTGCAAGTCCAGGGAAGGTTTAAAACTGAGAAAACATTTAAAAAACAGGGACGGGGCGAAGCCGCGGGCAACAGCTACTACTTAATATTAAAAAATACTAACTGATAACATGATTTTTATGCACTTTTACGCTTCTACTCTCTCGTGTATATCGGACGTTGGCGTTCAAAAGATTGTATGTATTATACATATAGTATAGTCAATATCAAAGCCGCCAAGCTACTCAAAAATATCGGTGCATGCAATCAATGCAGTCTTGATCGCATAGTATTGAGTAACTTTGACCCTTTCGATAAAGCTGTTGTATTGCACCTGCTCATGTCTACTTATTTAATGGTCTAAGATCCTATATAAGAAATATATATACCCTCATTTGTTCTGTTATTTATTAACTAGCTGTTAACCGCGGCTTCACCCCCGTACCATTTATTTTTTCAAAGTATTTTTACATAAAAACCTTGTCTTGGCAATAACGAACACAAACTTAAAAGAATTAGCGAAATCGGTCCGCGTTATCACGCGTGATGCCGTGACCAAGGGAAATACGGATTATAGTCTTTTCATTGATAGATACAGACGAGGGTATATATTTATTATACCAGATCTTGCACTATAGGTAAACAAAATTTCTAAACGACACTGAAAATTAGAACACGTAGAAAAATCCGAAAAGTAAAACTATGGCCGGGAATCAAATCCGGATCCTCATCATTCCGTTATACGTGCTATACCCCTACAACACCCATCACAGGTGAGTAAGCCTTAGATTTTTCCTATCTGTACCAGCTGTCACGTGACCTTGTTACTATGCGATTTTTTGTCACCATGCATCATCTAAGCTGTTTGAACGATGTGTCGGTACGACTATCAGGCAAGGAATAAACACTGGTCCATAGAAAACTATTGCTTTCATAATTGGTTTTTATATCGCACTACCTAGTAAGAAATAAATCAAATCAACAGCCCTAACTTTTTCCCAAAGCAATGATTGCAGTTCAACAAACTGCGCGCGAGTCGATCATTGAACCTGCACTAACAGTTATTCCTATCTCCCTCTCGCAAGTACAATAAAAGCCTTTCTTGTCTTTTGCTTGCTCCCATACTTCTTCGCATAGTTCCATTGAAGGAATGATTCTTTGGGAAACTCAAGTCTACCATCATTACTCTGCAATGTATTGTTAAACGTCCCTGCTTACTTGGGCAGGTACTTTCTGACGGAGCGTTATTACTACGAATGTTACGTATACCTACGTACCCAAGTGTTTGATCGGTCTAGCGTTTAGTTTTATGCTTTAATAAAAACTGTTTACTTTCACGCTTCGTACTTACATGTAATCATAAGTTAGGCGTGCTGGACGATTTGTAACATCGGCAGGTAGATCTTGCTCCAATAACATTGTACACACTTTTCTCTTTTATTCAATTTTAATCAATATAAAAAGAGCAATAGGGTACTATACATAATTTTTACCGCTAACTAATGACAAGACATATTTTGTAAAATTGTTACGGTTTCAAAACCTAAATGCAAACACGGAACTCTTAAAAGACACAGTCTCTCTGCCAAGCTTTTATTCAACTTGTTGTTCTATACTATAAAACAAAGACACGTGTAGGTAGGTACTTATTTAGTTTCAGTACGTAGGTAAAATAGACTGAAACTTGTGTTACATGTAAAATTAGGAATGTGACTAATTTATTCTTATAAAATAATTAAGGCCCATTTCTGCAATTACACTTGTGATACCTACTACAATTTTAAACGATAGCAATCTGTGTATTATCACAAAATTACTGCCCAATAAAAGAAACACTACCTACTTAGTTGAAAACAATCATCTGTAATTTTCTGTAATTAGGTAACTATATTTAGTTGTATTATTACGGAATTGTGTATATTCTCTTATATTTGTGTCTTGCAAAAAGGAATAAATGTCTTCTTTCTTTCTTTTCCTTTTCTTTCTTTATTAGAATTTTTAGTTCAGTTCTAGTAGACCATTTTAAACTTAAAAAAGGCGTCTGATGGTGTCTAATAAAAATCCCAATTAGCGTTTAATGGTCAAAAGTAAATGCAGACGGAAGAGGCTAAAATTTAAACAACAAAAGGTGCAATATCACGGACGTCTTTATCAGAGGCTTGAAGCCATTGCATAACGTTTGCGGTCAACGACACCCTCCCCCCTTCCCAGCCCTCCGCTGGTCCCCCTCTAGCCTCTCTCACTGGTCCGCGATCTCCCACCGTATCTACGAGTATGTATAAGTACCTATATGCTGGCTCTATTGCTTGCGTGCGGATTAGCAATGCCACCGTATGGATTAACTTAATGATAATATTTACCGTAACATTTCCTGTCCAAAAATAAAAGGCAGTTGTTTGTTTGTTGCTTCTTTGACGTTTACGTCAACATGGCGCTATAGGTATTACTACATTCCACAATAACTATCGAAATCGAAATTAAAGGTAAACTGAGCCTCTAGTGTAAGTTTTCGCATATAAGAAACGTCTCGAACGCGTTCACGTAAACGTCTTAATTAATTACTATGGAATAATTGGCAGCGCCAATCGGATCGAAGCGGTAACAAACTGTTCTCATAGGATGTGACATTTTAACGCAAACGCGTTCGAGTCGTATTTTGTGACCGAAAACCTACACTAAGCATACTGGACAGTTATAGGTACCTATTCTCATTACCATGTGAATTATTTTGGTTATAATCTTGACCATACCTAAACTAGGTAGGTACACATGAATGGTGAATTTCAGCTAGATACTAGTACTCAAATTGGGTGGGAGATTGATTTAAGTGAAATTATATGTTATTTTGGAAATAGATGAACGAAGCGAGTTAACAAATAGTTTAAATGCTTGACGGAATTCATCTCGGGTCCACGCATCGCGTTTGTAACAAATTTGAGGCAGAATTGCCACCCCTGCCTTAAATAAAAAATGGCTCAAATACACATGTATGAGCAGTTTTATAAATATGTCAGTGCAGAAATAGGAGGATTCGTTATCAACTAAATAAATATTAAATATCTTGGGGCACTTGACACCAATTGAGCTAGCCCCAAACTAAGCAAAGCTTGTACTACGGGCTTGTACTAGGCAACGGAATAAACATAGATAAAGTAATAGATAGATAGATAGATAAAGTATTAGATTAATTAAAGTATATAGATTAATACAAATTATTAAACATTCAAGGCTCCAGAACAAACATTCGTATGTTTTTTCCCCCACGTATTCTGCCCTGACCTGACCGAGGTCCGAACCCGGTCGCAGTCAGGTTCTCTAGCCTATCTGCAATCGCAATATTTTTCGATGTAGGTAATACACCGGTAACCTAGTCTAGTCTAGAACTTTCCAACTCATGCCGAATTTCCGTTAACACAATAAAATATTTTGGCTGTGTTGTGGAGTGCGCGTGACGATTGTGCATCAGTGTCGTCGCCGTATTAAGCTTGTAAGTAGATGCCAGTAGATGACCGATGGGATCATGGGAGGCACTGGATCAGGATCTTGCTGCTTTTGAACCGGCTAGGAATTATACAGCTGATGGTTAGTCATCCACGTCCAGACTCAATCGTTGATACTATCGGAATAAGCTCGACCGTAAATCTCCGCTCAATAAAGTGACATAGCGTTTTGAATGAAACTATAGTTAGGTACATGATAGAATATTTTTTTATGAATCACAGTCGAGATCTAAATAAATGGATCATAAATGTTAAATGATCATCGTTGCCTATAGATGTTACCTGCCTCACACCCGCATTAGTAAAATTTCATGCGTATCTATACATATAATAAAATCGTTGAGACCAAAAAATCTGTACATTGAAGATTTAAAAAAAAAACCGACCAGGGTGACTTAAAATCGGTAACTGAACATATTAAAACCATTTTTAAAATTTTTGTTTGTTTGTTTGTTTGTTTGTTTGACTGAGCATCACGTAAAAACTACTGAACGGATATTAATGAAATGTTCTTAAATCGATTCCAATAAATTCAGAATAGGATATAGGCTACAGAAATTGTGGAAAATTTTGGAAAAAGGGGGTGAAAAGGGGGGTTAAAGTTTGTATGAAAAAAGAAAATTAGATTGTTCTAGAATCATGAAACTCAGAATAAATACTTAGTAATAAAAATAAAGAAATACCTGTTTTAGCATTTTTTTTAATCTCATCCAGAGGCGCAAAAAAGAGGGTTTTGTGTTTAAAATTAATTAACTTCATACACCTATACAATAAAAACCAATGAAGCGTAACCTTTTGAAATTGCTAAATAATACTTCCAATTTAATACAGGTAAATATAATTTCTCAGTTTTCTTGAAATTTGATTTTTGAGGTGATTACGCACAAAATAGCGGAACTCAAGAAAATCAGCTTCCTCGGTATAAGTAGTTGGTAATAGTTACAAACAAAATAATACTACGAAGAAAATAGATAGATACAAATGTACATAAGACATAATAGCCGGAAAAGCGTGTCAATTTTGAAAAAACATTAATATAATAATTACATGCTGTACAGGCATTTTTTCAACGAAGAGATTTTTGTCGATCCTAAATCAACCTAAATTGGCGTCCTAAATTGTGTTCTTTACCTAACACCTAAAGTTCAATATGCAATACCGTTACTTTTGTTTTTATTTATTGCGCCCGCCATTATTAACAACGAGTTCGGTTTTTGAACGCACTCTTATTTGAAAACCTGATATTAATATGAGGGCGGCGTGAAACGCTTGGCTGTATGTTCTTGGTACCTTTGCCTATAAAAAGCAAAATCAAAGGGCGCGTTTACGCCTGCGCTACCAACATGTCAGAATTTTATTGTGAAAAGTTGGTGCTTTTAGTATAAATCTGACAGCGAGCGAACCTAAACTGAATCGCATTAAGACATCATGGCAACTATGCCAGGCCCCTGTAGGTAATTAATTTGTAGAATGATAATAAGTGTTAATAATCTGTAATTACGTACCTACTTAAACCAAGAAAATAAATTAAAAAAGCTTCTGCTAGAAAAAATTGAGTCGCAAAATATTAATTAAAACGGATTAGTAAATGAATTGTTAGTCGTAAGGTAAAAACAGGTAAACATTTATGTATTATTTGGTTAGAATAGATTTAATTTTTTAAATTAATCAGGGTACAAATATCGTTAAAGTGAGCGCAGTATTCGCCAATAAGCGTCATAGTTTGGCGAAATTAATAGTGATGTAATTAAAACTGTACTTAGCTTTTTTGAATAAAGAAACTATAAACAAAACTATAAATAAAACCATTTGTAAAATAAAGTATAAATAAATGTGATGAGTCATTAACCAGTTTGCACTTGATTTTTTTTCAAGATTCCGTGTCGCAAATTATTATTTTCATGACGTAATTCTAAAAGTATAGTTTCGTACATACTTTCAGTGGTTCATGTGACGAAGTTAATAGTCATAATAATAATAATTTTGATATCGAGAAAAGCCGTAAGTATCACAAAAACACACGCGGACGAAGTCGCGGGCAACAGCTAGTTGTCCATAAAGAGAGTGTCGGGGGAATGCCGCTTGTGCCAGAGTACCTAATTAAATTTAAACTTTAATCTCGATGGCACCTAGGAATGGGCCGCAGTTGACAAACAGAGCGCACTGTGGAATCTGTGCGATGCAAATTCATAAGCTGAGTGCGAATAATAAAATTATTGTAACGTACCTATCACTAAATACAAGTTAGAGTGCTTCCTACAGATGAAAACTGGTGGTGATGATGTTATTCCGAGTATATTTTATTTAAAATAGGTATAATATTCTATATATATTTTATATAATCCCTATTTTCCTTGGTCACTGTATCACGCGTAAACGGCTGAACCGCAATTTCGCTAATTCTTTCTTTGTTGTGTTTGTTATTGTCAGTCGAAGACTTATGAAACAATTATTATTTTTAAAGAAAACTAGAACGGGGGTGAACAGCTAGACAAAAATAAAGCTTTCCGTATTTATTACTCATATTTAAAATACTGTGCGTACTCTGATAAGAGAATATCTGTAGTAGGTAAATATATTCTTGTTTTACACTTGGTGGTGTTTTTGTTAACCTACAACCTTAAAATAAAAGTGGTAGTTACGAATTATCGGATTTAATTTATGTACAGTCAAGTGTAATAATATGTATTTAGACAAAGATTCAAAAATAAGTACCATACGCTCTTACACCGGTGTAATAAGGTCGTGGGACATATTTTTTGAGAAGTTCCTATCAATACTTATTTTTGCACTTTAACTATGGTTTGGCATTAGCAGTCAAAAATGTCGCAAGTGCAAAAATAAATAAAATGAAATTACGATAAGCAATCATTTTAAAGTATTTGCAGAAACTTCGTGTCTCGACGTTTTTTTGTTTTTCACACAAACGTATATTAGAAAATCTAGTTAACTGAAAGGAAATTTATTCCGCCAATAATTAAATGTACCAATTTGATCCGTATTACGATTACTGTAAAACTTTATACATAACCACATTTGAGCCTGACTTTTGGCGACGCAAGCAAAGCAGAGCAATAAAACTCTAATAATACACCTGAGCATGAGATAAAATGAAGAGGACGAAAGCTAGTAAGCTAAGGATATTTTATTAGTCTTAGTATACGTTGCCTTAAATAATCGTTATGATAAAAAAGAGGAAATAATATATAGCTTAACACGACACGTACAGAGCAGGATTTTGCTTAAATCTACAAATGTCAGACATGACAATAAGAACGGTTTCTTATTGTCATGTCCGACTTATTAATTAAAGATTTATCCTAAATTTTACTCAAATAAGCTTTTTAATCGGCATTGTTGCTTACTTATCGATACATTTACATAATGATAACTATAAACTCTTCGAACCTAATAATTGTTATAATTGTAAACAGAACACACCTTGTTTCGGTGGAGGGGCGGGCGCAACGCCGTCCTTATCAAAAAAAGTGAGCGCGAACCCTTCGCCCTCGATGGTCAAGGGCGGGGAAGCGCCGCGTGCGGGCGGGCGGCCCTTCCACAAGTCCATGTTGCGCGCATGTCCGCCCAGCGCCGGCGCCTGTAGTGACCGGTGCGTGCGCCGGCCTTCGTCACAAACCGCGCACTGAGCTTTCCTCAAGCTTGCGACTTGCTTTCGAAAACCGGTGAAGCGAAATATGTATAAAGCGTTTTCAAGGGGCTTGTAGCGCTCTGCTTTAATTTTTTGAAATATATAATCTTTGCAGGTTAAATGTTGGAGCGTCGTTGGTCATCTGTCTCCTACGTGATGTGGTATGACGGTAAGCCTTAGGTAATCGCTTAAGTATGTCAATAGTCGAAATTGCAATACCAACCCAAATTTCGTCCTATCCGTTTGTTAGTCTGACAGTATGTGACAGGCACGTACCTATATTAATACTGTTTTACATATTTCGGTGATAAAATTGAAAAAAAAAGGAGTTGAGCCCTCCATAACTACCTACATGTAACCGAGGAAGACGTTATGTTTAAGACTACGCGAGTGTTATACTTTGTTAGATTTTTTTAAATAGCTTTTATCCACGACTTCGTCCGTGTGAAAATAAAATTTGTATTCCAGCCAGCTTGATTTTTCCTGACACTTCTAACAATTATCTTTATATTTCAACCAATTTACACAAAATCTTATACATAAACCTTCTTTGTTAATCACTCTCATCAATAAAAACCGCATGAAAATCCCTTCAATAGTTTTTGAATTTAGACAGACAGAAACGGGTGCGCACTTTGTGAACGATGAAGGTTTAATAGTTTCGACAATCGTCAATAATCTGTTCTTTTCTGGAAACGGCCTGTTTCCTGTATGGAGTGTACTGTACTTACACCTCTTTTGCGTTAGCGGCTTAGTGATCTTTGTGGCGACTTTTTATATTTCGACTACAGACCCTACGAAATCATTAATGATTCTTAGTTCGAAAAGCACTTGTTTTTATCTGAAGTTAAAAAACCTAGGTAGGTACAGCGAGGGCATATATATCGATACAACTATCTTGTCAAATATTATGTATCACCGACCTTATTGTGTGTGTCATAAAGGTGTAAAATGTTTACGACGTCTTGGTAACGTACGTAATATGTATATTTAGGCCATTGACTGTTCATTTAGAATTGTAGCAGTTTATGTTTTCCATAAGTATTTATTCGTCAAATTACTGCCAGAACCTGAGTTTTTGTGTAAAAGTTAACACGAGGTTAAGTTCCAATAATTACCTACCTATAGCATACGTAAAAATAAAATACAATTAGCATCTACTGCATATGAAACAATGTTTGAAAATAATAACACAATTAATTGATAGGTTCTATATTCGGTATGTGCTCAGACGGAACCCTGGTGTGCGATGCTTCAAGCGGCGTGCTCGGCTCGGACTCCGCAGAATCGGTGGGCAGTGAGAGTTTTTTTAATTCGCCATGGGATTTTTACTTACACGGATATACTCTTATACAGCTTTAAGCGTAACAACTGATATACACCTACCTACACGTTTTATGCTCACTAACTTTACGACACTGAAAATTAGAACACAGAGAAATCCGAAAAGTAAAGCTATGGCCGGTACATGACTGCAAAGAAACAAGTGGATTGGAACTACACACCTAACATTTATTGAAAATAAAAACTCACAATACTTTTACATCGTAGGTACCTTTCAGAAATAAATTTGACTACCTACCTACTCAATGAAATCATGAACACAGATACCAGTAGGTACATAGAGAAATACGTATGACTCTCGTATCACGTGAACCTCACCTTCACTGGCTGGATCTAGCTAGTTGAACTTACCTTTATTAGGCAAATGGTCGCGGAAGTTATCTGAGGGCTGCTCACGTTGTGTTATTTTTTACTTCAGCAGCCTGTATTACTTACTTAAGAAGTTTTAGGAAATAATAAGAGAACGGTCAGCTGTAGAGAAAGTGCCACAGTGCCGTGTGTCAAAAAATCGTAATAAGTAACACGTCTATCACTTTTCGAGGTAGGTAAAAGATCTACATTGTTATGAATACGTCATACGGGAGTATGACGTCCGCTAGTCACAGACCCTGTCTCGGCGCCCGCACGGTTCACACGCGTCAAAACACCCAATACGCATATTTAATTTATTATTAACTACAAACGACTTGGACACAAATTATAATAAAGTTCACTCCATAAATACAATAGTTGTGCTTAAATTCTCAACACCACCGAAAACTTGATTCAACAAGTGCAGGACAGAATGACACAATGCACTTACTAACATTTTTTTTATCAATATACCTTTCTATAGGGAAAAAATTATAATATAGCTACGAGTAACTTCAATTTTCTAAAATTAATTGATTACTTATTTTCACCGTCGACAGAATAATATAACGTACTGGTGGTATACAGGACCCGATGCCCAAAATTTCGCTCTGACGAAACGGACGGAATCACAGTGGAATATAAAACTGGAATCGATACAAAAACAGAAGCCATTGAATTTCATATGATTATATAATGGTATCCAATTTGAAATGATGTAGGAAATCGACTTGTCCAGCTGTACCGAGATTCTAGACTTTGTTACCATGGTCTACCGATCTTCTACCGATACTTTATATGTACCTATAGAGCTTAAAGCGCATGTATACATACAAATAGCGTGAGAAAATTAAGTGTCAATGTACCTACCTCCTATATGAGTTTAGTGATAACTGAAGAAGCCGGAGCTGCCATTTCTCATATTGGTTACATTGTTTTCTTCAACACTAGTATCTGGAAGCAGCAAGAACCGTTCCATATTTTATGCTAAATTGCTAATCAATTTTCGACCGAGGAGATTTCCATTTACGTCTATGTAAAAGTAATTGTGGCTAAGAACGCAACTTCTGCTAAAAATGGTCACGTTGATCACTGGCATCGTCAGACTGATAAAAAAAAGCCAGCAAGAGCATCGAGTTTGTAGTAGAGAATGCAATCTCGCGAGATTAGGGTTCAGGCGAGATCTCGCGAGATTGTGAATATGAATACCGCGAGATCTCGCCAATTTCGAGATCTCGCGAGATTGGCGGTTTTGTATGTTTGTTCTTGCAATAATCACAAATTGTGATCACAATACTTAAATACATTAGGAGAAAAAAAGGATTAGAGATGTTATGAAAAACATTTATTTTAACGTATTATTAACGTATTAACTTTTACGTAATGACGTAGCTAATAATAATCTATCATTTTTCAATAAACTTTCAAGTAGTAAACTTTGGTGTATCATTATCAATTATCATGTATCTAATCAAATAAGATATAAAATAAACAATCAGTCTTCTCTTCTAACATAAAACAAAAGTCTTTTAACAATAAAATAACAACAACGTCAAAAACTAAAATGAAAAATGGATCTCAGTAACTAAGTTGAGTATTAAATATTCTGTGGTTGAGTTGACCAAAATTGAAATGTTATTAAAAATTAAAGAAAACTATACCTACTCAGAGATCTATTAGAAATTAAATATTAATCAAGTTAAGAACTGTGTCAGTTCGCGCGCTGTCGCGCTTCAAATAAGACGTTTTTATGCTCGAGCGCAATCTCGTTAAACTCGCGAGATCTCGCCAATTTTTCGATCGAGATCAGTCTCGCTAAAAAAGGCCGAGATCTCGCAAAAACGAGATCTCGCGAGAACGAGATTGCATTCCCTAGTTTGTAGTGTAGGTAGTGCTTATTTGGCGTAGAGTCCTCTGCGTGAAGCTTCGCATCATCGCATGCGCGCCGCGATACCCTGGATGTGCGATGGCCGCTCGCGCAGTCGCCGTGTTGCCTCTATAATGGCGAAGGCGTTAGCGCAGGAAGCAAACCTTTGCGCAGGTCATTGAACTGAATATAGCTGTTAGATTTGCAGCAACTAGCTAAAACAGATCCTATTCTATTCACGCTGCGGAAGAGGATCCAGAAACATAGCAATGGTATCTAATCAAACGTGTTTTAAGAAAAGGGGCTTGCAAATCGATTTATAAAGCTAGAGTTAATAAAGCTGGATTCACCTTGACAATGAACAAGGAAACTTCTGCAAAGGTAATATAACATTAAATAGTTGGTTGGCTGCAAACGGAACGGCCTCTCTCATAAGATTTGCCGATAGTCAACCAAGTTTATTTAAAATTAACATTCAACTATATCTAAAATAAGCCTAAAATATAAACTTCTGTTGTAGGTATTTCATTCAGTAGAACTATTGGAACATGAAAAGATTAAATGAAGTTACCTGTGAAGGCTAAGCTTCGATAAAAAGAACATCGTTTCGTTAAAATTGGAAGTTTTGACAAAAATGCTTTGAAATCCTACTTGACATTGATTTTTCACCAACAGTGTTAAATATAGTGAGGAATCTATTTACTACGCAATCTAACAAAACATTAGAATTAGCGAAGTAAATAAAAGCATTTGTAGACAAACGTGCAAGTTGCAAGTTTCATCACGCGATTGCCTGGAAATATCCCCTCGTCGTGGGTGCATCGCACTAATAACTCGATACTATTAAAAAGCTGGTGTTCCATGCAAGCGATTTATCAGAATGTTTCTATCTACAATAGCTCACAAAAGCCCAATGGTTCTTTTTTGGAAATGCTTAAACTTTTATTATAAAAACAAAAATATAACAACTCAGAGATATTAGAAGGAAAAAACCAAAAACATAAACTGTGGGTAAATTTTAAAACAAATTAAATTAACTGAACTACAACTAATCTCTAAAAATCTATAATTTTCAAATAACAGATTACAAAATAATACCCTGTACTAAACCTCCATGTAAATATTATAAATGTTATACATATATTATCCATTTTCATGATCTGCAAGTGATCGTTTATAATTCTCTGTGAAATGGCACGACTCCGTTTGTGTTTGGTGCATAGAGCAAAAGTAGATTGAGTACCTACACGAAGCTGTTTTCCATTTCCTCGCAAACTTTTGCAGGAATCACAACTGTTTCTCCGTGAACGGTCACTGTTTTGACATAACTACAAATATAATAGCGTCAAAGTGCGACGAATGCTTATACTACCTAAACAAAGGATCACTCAGCAGGAAGGGGTACCTCCTATTTGTTCTATGGAACTGTGACGTCATAGAACTGTTAACATTTTTCTTTCCCAGCAGTTCCATGGTAGAACTATTGAAACAAAAAATGTGCTATTTTTGTTCTATAGAACTAGAAGCACCTCAAATTTCCCATCACAAACTTGAGGTGCTTAGTTAGTTAGTGAAGTCAAGAGAGGCGATACCTACATGACCTGTATGACACAGGACCTTCCTTAACTCTTTCTTCTATTCCGTGGTGCTAGCGATACTCGCTTGTTGTGTGCAACGGTCTGCACGCCGGCAAGTTTCCAACTCCAGGTAGCTAACAACTGGAGCCGATGCGTTTTTCTATATATACTTAGGTGCTTGAACTTCGTTAAAACGTGAGGGATAGTTGGTTAAGTGTTTCTTTTTATTTTAAGAGGGAATATTATTTGATTTGTCTTATTATTTTACTACCTACATCTAACGGTCCTAATGTGTTAACAGCATGATACTATAGTAGAATTGTCGTTCAACTTGTCTAGGAAACGGCCGGTTTTTCGAATAATTATAAATTTGGTGTAATTTGTCCCGAGATATTTATTTTATTTTATTTTTATTTTACAGTTAAGAGATGACAAGACCCGACGAAGGATGAGCTTTGCCATCCGGTCAACCATGTACATTATCTTATTATATTTTTAAGGCCTACGAGTTCTCTGATACGTCGGCTTTACGCGTCGAACCGTGATGGGACGTGACAGTTGAACACAAGGCACAAGTCGTAAACTAAGGTAAAAGGTTTTAGATGTCACCGAGTCTTAATTTTTTTTAATGTTACAACTATATACATAGATTATTATAGATTGGACATTAATACACTGTAACATCAGTTTTACTTTTGTTTATGCAAATAAAAATTATCTTATCTTATCTTATCTTATAGTGTTTATATTAATAGGTACTAGTCATGATCTCCAGCTTGAATACTTGGAGATGTGTAGTATCAGTCATGGATTGTATTGTATTGTACTGTACCTACCTGGTGAACAAGCTGGCTCCGGCGAACTGGGCTCTTCTTTAAAGCTGAAACAATAATAATAAAACATGAATTATTACTAACTAGCTTCTGCCCGCGACTTCGTCTGTGTAGAATCACTACATAGTATAAAATAAAGTCGCTTTTTCTGTCCTCATGTCCGTATGTATGCTTATATCTTCGAAACTACACCACGGATTTTGATGCGGTTTTTTTAATAGATAGAGTGATTCAAGAGGAAGATTTATATGTATAATACATGCATAATATACCGTGCGAAGCCGGGGCGGGTCGCTAGTTATACATAAAAACCTTCCTCTTGAATCACTCTATCTATTAAAAAAACCGCATCAAAATCCGTTGTGTAGTTTTGAAGATATAAGCACACATAGGGGCATAGGGACAGAGAAAGCGACTTTATTTTATACTATGTAGTGATGATACGTAAATGTAGCTAAATATCTTTAACAACTTTTAGCACACTGTTCTTAGAATAATTAAAATCGAAATAAATTCGACATACTTAGTTACTTTCGCAATAAAAGTTATCATCCTTAAAATTCAAATATTCAGTTAAGAATAAATAAATAAAAAACAATAATAACAAACAGGACAAGTTAATAAAAATCTTGCGAAAATGACTGAATACAAAACAAAATCAAGTCTAAAGAACTGTCTCCCTCGGGATATTTAATATTAAATAGATCGTATCAGTACAGTATCGTAGAATCTGCTCAGATTACTTCGAAAACTTCCAAAGAGCTGGTGACTTCCAGATCAAGCCCTGATCACCATTTTCCTTTATCCTTTTTGTTGAGACCTCTAAAATGAGGCCAAGCTTGAGACCTCGGGGTATCTTGCTGGTTTCAGATGATGCCGCAGCATCAGGTCAAGGTTATAATTTCGGAATACTAAGTTTCGTCTCGATGAGACAAGTAAGAGTTACTTGGATTCCTTCAGCATCATAAATAGAACCAGCTGGGCAGATTTTTTAAAATACATAAATAAGAACCAAAACAGATCAGTACTTTTTGAGAATATGGCGCATATATTTACATAAACATAAAACAAACACACGGGTCGAATAGAAAATCTTCCTTTTTTGAAGCCGGTTAAAAATGGAAACTAAATATGAGAAAATTTTGAAAATACTAGGTACATAAGGTACGACTTTTACTTTGATTTATAAGGATTTAGACATTAGTTATCTTCTCAGACATTATTTTTCATTGAGGTTTAGCTTCGGAATTTAAAAAGGCGAGCACTGGTTTCGGCAGGAACAGTTGAAAACGCGGCCACTAGGTTATTGGAGTTGCCTAGTAAACATATTCAAGGACGAAAATGAGTTTTTATACCTCTTTTTACCAGTGACCAATTCAAGGATCGTTGGAGACCGAAACTTATGATTTGAATTGTAAACAAGAGTGTCGAAAATCGCTTATGCATTTATGTGTCTTACCGATACCTCGTGTCGGGGATACTGATTTTATTTACAAAATGTTTCACAAAAAACACACACCAGAATATATTTTTACCCAAAAATTTGTCATTTAAATTATTTTTAATGTTCTCTTTGAACAAGGCTGACGTAGATCGGATTGACAGGCAAAAACATCAGCACGAATAGCCCAAGATCTCACCGTAAAATTAAGCACCTGGGGCATTTTCAAAAAAAATATGGGTAGGTAGCAATTTTGTTGAAAAAAGGGGTACCTACACGTTTTTTTTGGAAATGCTTACCTATCTACCTAATATATAATCGAAAATAATCATAAATAAAGTCACACGAAGCCGCAGCGGCAGCAGCAGCCTAAGAGGTGGCATTTTTTTTTCAGAATTTATATCAAGTCTCTCATTTTAATTGTTAAAAATAAACATGGTAATATCTTAGGTAAAGTTACTTGCGGCATCATTTTGCTACGCAAATTTACGACATTGTATGACCTCATGTGTAAACGTTATCGAGCTGGTACCAAAGTATTGAGCCTCTTTTCAATCAAATGACAGGTAGGTTACAGAATATAACGTGAGATCTTTCACTAGAATACAAAATACAAACCGCCAAAAGATTTCCATTACGGACAGCCATTAGATAGATAATATCATAGGAGGATTTGAAATATCGTTGTTGTTAGTCAGGTTAGGTAAGAAGTGCTTGCTGGCGGCGGGCGAAAGCCTGCCGTCGAAGCGGTGCGTTCCGCAAGGGACGCGATCGCGGAGCGGAGTGACCTCGGTCATTTTCGGTCGGCACGTAACCTGGTCCGTAGGGCCGGGACCGTGGGCCGCCTCGTCTTTTTCAAGATAAGGGGGCCGTGAGGAGTCAACCTCTATAAAAATCCAGCGGAGCGATGTGACCTCGGTCGCAGTCGGTCGGCACGTAAACCTGGTCCGTAGGGCTGGGACCGTGGGCCGCCTCGTCTTTTTCAAGATAGGGGGACCGCGAGGAGTAAACCTCTATAAAAATCAACGGAGCGGCGTGATCTCGGTCACATCGGTCGTCACGTAACCCCGGCCCGCAGGCGCTGGGAACGTGGGCCGCTGAGGGGGCTACGAGGAGTTAACCTCTTTAAAAAAACAGACGGTCACCGGCGGGGGAGGGCGGGGAATCCGGAACCCGCATTCAACGGTGCCGTCGCCACCTGCCCCATCCCGGGGCGGCCAGCGGGACGTTGCGGTGGTCACCGTGTGCGCCCGAAACGCCCGCAGCTCAAGGCCTGGAGGGAACGTGTGTGTTTTTAGACGGTAGGCCTCTCCCCTCCTTCCATAGGGAAGGCAGCGGCGAGATGGAGAGCCCGTCATACCTCCGTTCGTATGCTGCCCCGAGCGCGGAGATGCATAAGGCGCATTTTCCACACGTTAAAAAAAAAAAAAAAAAAAAGGTAAGAAGTGCTGCCTGCTATTGATTGTGCCATCTTAAGTCTCCCCTGTGTCTCTTTGCACTCATAAGAAATAGGTATAACACTACTCATAGCCTTAGCTTAGTAGTTTTTGTCATGTAATAGTAGAGTACCTATCATTATAATTATATCTGTCAAACCTAATAAAATTAAATAGGTAGTAGATATATATCATGAACCGTAGTTTAGAATACCTACTACTGTTATTACTATGCATTAACAACCTTTTGGACAATTATTTTTGCATTTTGATTCTCTTCACAGATTTGTGCAAAATAAAACATTTTCCGGTTTTTATTTATTTTTATATATATATATAGTTATATTAAGTACCTTATCCACCATGCTGGTCTGGAAGAAAAGAAAATCATAGAACGTACCAGTTACTTTTCTTCCCGCACAGATGGTAAAAGCCCATCGAGGGAATGGGCGAAAATCTTAGAAATCATGTTATTTTGATTCCCTTTTCCACCTATACGCCCACAATCATGCTAAACGTGGCCTGTAGGTATTGTCACCTTAGGATCTGTCTACCCCATAAGGGATAAAGACGTGATTTTGTGTGTGTATGTATATTACGTAACAGCTGTATAGAATATTCGAGACTAACAAGACTCAGTTTTTTTACTTCCCGCACACGAAGACTTAAAAGAATAGTAGATTGGACACCGAGGGGATAAAGCACTGTATTATGTCACGGGCGCAATATTGAATCCTGAGCGCAGCAAAGGACTCTAGATTTAAGGGGGCGTCCATTAATTTTACGTCAGGTCTTTAGGGCCCCAGGGAGGGGATCGAGCCGAATCTTACTAAATCTCACTTGGGGGAAAGGGGGGTCTTGGCAAATATCACCAAATTTTTTTTTGAAGACCTTGAAGCGATAGTTGACGTCACCATTGATCTCACTATAATTATAAAAAAGGTTTTAGTTATTTCATTGTCATTGTGAAGTTATAACTTGTTATAATATTGCTCTCATTATAAAGATTCTTTTATAGTTATGTAGTATTGGTATGGTAACTTACTGCGATAAAATGGTTGCAATATAAAGGTGCCAAATATTTGATTTTAAGAAATGAAAATACTCTGAATGGAATTTTATAGCTATTTTAATTCTACCTAATCACCTGTAAAAGATCCGTAAAAGATCCGCGTAAAAAGTTACGGACACGGATACGGATTTCTTTTCCCTCGGATATCCGCGGATACGGATATCCGGAACAACACTAGTATAGACTATTGCAGGCAAATAGGTGTGATTTCTAAGTAGGTACCAACGTATGTCAATTAAATAATGTCCCACGTATAATGTTATCTTGAATTACAGGCGAATACATAGTTACCTACTTTTAAGTAGTTAGGAAGACTGAAATCCATACCTGTAGTGGTCGATTTATTTGGAAACTCAATAGATAGACGTGCTTATGGCTACTTCATTGCATGTGAGTTTTACGTTTTTACGTAAGTATGTTAGGATATACTTTGCTACCCGTATATTTCCTTAGCTAAGGTATACAGCAAGAAAATGAATATTTTGCGCAAGGAGCTAGTACATTTTGCAATAGTATAATATTTGTTGGTCCTTGAATTAACAGGATAAATAAACGTCTTAGCTAGTTTTTACTTCAAGATAAGTAGGATGCTACTCGTAATGTAAAAAATATTATATTTGAATCAAGCATAACAATCCTGTTCAAATGGTCAAGGGACCAGGCACAAACATAGAAGACCTGTAGATTGGTTAGACACCGTCAAGGCCGCTCCTCAAGGCCATGGAAAAGTCCAGCTGATATGAAAAATCGATCTCAGACCATTACCTACGTCACTATCACAAAGTTTTTCTATGCAAGTGTATGCTTTAAAAATACTTACGTGTATAAATCGTCTTCAGTATTTGAGGAGCTCGTAGCTTCAACCAGCACAGAGCAGCTCATCACTATTTTTTTTAATTAGTTTTATAGGTCAAAAGCTTTATTGCCGATATTTACTGTATTACCCTCTACTGCTAGGCAATACTCGACGCTTTGGCCTGACGGTTACATTATACCTATAGAATATAGCTTTGAGCCGTTTTAGGACTTGAGCTCGTGCATAGGTGTAATAAAATCTTTCTAAATTCACAGTAAATTCCGGCGTTTGATAACCGCGTTTCGGAACTAAAATCTGTGTAGGCAGCCGTGGAGGACACCGGCCGCCCAACCTAACCTTGCCTGGGGGTAGTAGACGCTTTATTGTTTTAACCACCTTTTGCCTGCGACTTAGTCCGCGCAGAATCAAAATTTGCGCTAAATCTTCTTCCTCTTTCCCATTTATCTGTTTGTCTGTACATTTGCGAGAGCATCACGTGAAAACAGCTGAACGGATTTTGATGAAAACTTTACTAATCTGTTAAAAAGTCACCGGCCAGGTTATTGGATACTTTTTATCCCGGAAAAGTGCATAAATACTGCTTCAGTATTAAGTATCATAGAGATGCACTAAGGAGGGATTTTTAAAAATTCCTACGGGATAGGGAGTAAATGGGGTTTTGTAAGTCCACTGAAAAGGGAGCTGATTACCATAACTATAATACCTAGTATTGAAATTTGGCACACAGGTTGGGAATGGATGATTCCATAGGACGCCAACCACCACCAACAATTCACAGGCGGCGCCACTTAGCCGTTGCTTTTTTTAGCTACTTATGTCATTGTGTACCACAGATTCAAGCAGCCTTTTTTTTTGTTATGTTATGGACGTACTGCTTATCAGCCGTATGGGGGCCGCCGAGTGACTGAGTAAAACGTTTTTATTTTTATAAAATATATGGCTGGATTTATATTATTACTTTGAAATCGTCTTACCTCCGTAACTATGATGACTGCTAGAACTTATAAATTTGGCATATCAGTAGCTATAGGTATGATATCTGAAAACTGATTTTAGGATTTTACGAAATTCCCGTGGCATAAGAAAAAAGAGTAATTGGGGCCTTACCATGACGTCCTATTGTGAATTAATTCCGATTCAGTTTAGGTCCGCTCGCTGTCAGATCCAAACTAAAAATGACAGCTAAAACCTGAATTAAGTCGGAATTGAATCGCATTAAGACGTCATGGTAAGGTCCCTGACTTGCTAATATAGTTTCTTGGTATTTGGCAGACATATTCCTTGATGATCAAAGAGATGCACTACAAAGGGTTTTTCAAATTTTCCCATGGAATAAAAGGACGGTAGGTATAGAAAATAAGACTATGTACCTATTTAGTAGACAATCATGTTCTTTGAAGATCACGTAGGCGTCATAAGAAGGAATTTTTCAAATTTCCCACAAAACAAAAGGATAGGATAAAAAATAATGGAAGTGCGTCCATGCAAGAAACAGGTTTATTTGGTTGAAGTAGACAGGTAAGGTACCTAGTACGAAATTTTTCGTGCTAAAGTAGTTAAATGCTAAAGTAAGATATGGTTTTCGTACATTTTCGATGGGAGAGAGGAAGAAGTTTTAGCGCAAATTTTTATTCTGTGCGGACGAAGTCGCGAGCAAAAGCTAGTTATGTATAAAGTGCTATCACATGGTTATCTTCCTATGCATGCTTGATGTTCTGTTCTGTGAGTTTTTTTACCTTTTCTTCCTGATCAACCGAATGTAGCAGAAATTACGAGACCAAAATTTACGCGATTCAAAAATCAAAAATACCTCTGCTCGCTCGTCTCGCCTCACCCTTACCCTAAATCTTGGAGAGTTGAAGTGAGTTTACAACAAAACATACATGTACCTCTATAATAATTTTATCTCGCTAAAGCGCAAAAAAAATCTTGGTGTCGGTAGCTAGGTAGTTAAATATCGATAGTCAATTTTTACGACGAAGTCCTAGGCAAAACTTCATTCATGATAGGTAAAATTAATAAGTATTCGTATTACTCTTATTGGTATACATGTATACGATTACACAAATATATTAGATTATTTATTTCGGGTAAGCTGGTTGCTTTTTCAAAGTCACATACTGCGGTCAGGGGTGCTGAAGGCGCATGCTCCACTTTAACCTTGGACGTACTTCCCGGTTCACGGGCAAAGCGCTGTCACCTGCCTACTAGGTCAATGTGTTTATAGTATAAGTACTTTCAGTCCGACATATTTAATGATTTCGAGTAGATATAATAAGCACACCAGGATAATAAAGTGTGATTGGAAATTCTATTCTATTTGTCCCTACCTATTAGGAATTTGAACCATAACACACTAAGTTGTTTTATTATCTGACTGCGGTGACGCCTAAATAGGCGTTAGGTTAGGTACACGTTTGCCGCTTATATACCTATATTGTATGTGTGCATTATATCTATGTCTGTTCCTATGTTCGCTCGTAACTGCTCAACGTCTAAACCGATTTTCATATAAACGTCATTAAATTCGTCTTAAAGATGCCAGTGTCACTAGATAGGCACCCAAAACATAAATTGACGGACAAATTGGTTTTATTCAAGTCCCATGAGCCAGGATATCATTGAATAGAATAGACATTTCATTTATCATTTTGAAAATTTTGAACGACCATTTTATGATTTACTAGCTTCTGCCCGCGACTTTGTCTGCGTAGAATGATACATAAAAACCTTCCTCTTGAATCACTCTATCTATTAAAAAAAACCGCATCAAAATCCGTTGTGTAGTTTTGAAGATATAAGCATACATAGGGACATAGGGACAGAGAAAGCGATTTTTTTTTTATACTATGTAGTGATAACGATGTAATTTTTTATTAATAACCATACTCATAATTTGATGTGATGATGATATAGCTTAGGCCAGAGGTTTAGGGCAAATTTTTTTTGGTATCCTTAATATCCTTTGCTGTCGATACTTTTTATTGCTTATCTATACTCTATACTAATCTATACTAATATTATAAAGAGGAAAAATTTGATTGTTTGTTTGTTTGCATTGAATAGGCTCCGAAACTACTGGACCGATTTCAAAAATTCTTTTGCCGTTAGAAAGCTACATTATCACTGAGTGACATAGGCTACTTTTTACCGCGGGAAAATACCTTTTCCTACGAGAAAATTAATTTATCGCGGGCGAAGCTGCGGACGGAAGGCTAGTTTATAATAAAAAGATTATTTGTACTTATATCCTTACTAATATTATAAATGGGAAATTAACTTTGTCTGTCTGTCTGTCTGTTATCTTTTCACGCGTACGTAAACCACTGGATCGATTTAGTTGAAATTTAGTATACAGATAGTTTGAGTTCCGGGGAAGGACATTAACGGATGCGTGAATTTTATTCATAGGTACCTATTTAGGTACCAATAGATTTTGGTTTTAAAATCTTATAGGTTATCAGGCATGGGATTGGAACCGGGATCAAGATTATCCCTTTATTTAAGTAAAAAATTAAAGTTGCTAAGCGCATAACTCGAGAACGGCTGGACCAATTCAGCTTATTCTTTTTTTCATATGTTCCAAAAGTTCCACGAAATATTTTATGGAGAAAAAAATTTAAAAACAAAATTAAATATCATTTTACTGTCTTCCTTTATGAAGCTAATGGAAGTTAATAGAAATGATCAAAGCTGAGATTGTATGAGCTAGACTCCTTAGCTTTAAGTACCTAGAGGAAAGGACAGATTAAAAAATCGGACTGTCAGGCATTTGTCAATATTCTGACGTGATGAATTTCTTAGAATTTATGTAGTCTAAACGAGGCATATTTTGTTCACGGGTTTATTATCCTGTTTTAGTATTAATCCAAAGCACTGTATTAACAATCGAAATCTGTAGTGTTTGGTTCATCTGAACTTTTTGGGCCATTGTTCCTTTAAAACAAGCGTGTACTTATTGTAGATGTTAGTTGTGATATATCAATTTAATAACTTAGTAAATGCTGCTTGCTCAACTACATTGGTATATAATTTCAAAATGATTTGACTGGTTTGTATAATTAATCAAAAATGATGGAAACAAGGTATTATGAAGGATGTGGAAGAGAAGGTCCAATACGATGCATCTTTTTGGGCGAATTCCATCCTGTGGCAGGCCCTAAAATCGCGTGTCAGGTTAGTATAATATAAGATACACTGCTAAACAATTTTTATATTGTAATTTTAAATTAAATACTATTAAATGACTAAGAAACATCAGGGAACAGACTGGTATAAAAACCATAGACCAACTCTGCGCTGGCTGTGGATAGGGAAAGTTTAAGTGTATGACTACCAACCTTCACTGATGGAGAGGCACATAAAGAAGAAGAATTATCTTAATTATACTTATATGTATAAGATGTGTGTGAATTTAATTGCATGTCCAGTTGAAGAAATTATGTTTCTTCTCAATAATAGTGTGGTTAATTTTTATAATTTATGTACAAGCAAACCTTACAATAGTGCATGCTATGTTTTGCCGGATAATTTAGTTGTAAAATACTTTTTTTTTTCAGTTTCCCGAAGACTATATATCTAAGGAAGTTTTTGATTCTATCAGTGCTTATATCATTCCCAAGCCAGAAATTCAAAGATGTACAATGACAATGTAAGTGTAATTAAAAGTGGACTCACCAACAATTCTTTTCATTTGGCACTTCATAGTTGGAGACTTGTTGGCAATTCGGCACTAAGTGACAAATATTTGATAGTTTGATGGTTTATTTATTTGATGGTTTACTGCTTTGAAAAAAAAAACAAAATTGTCTTGCTTTGCAATATCGTAAACTTGCATGAAGTCTTGAACAATATATGGCCAGTTTTTTTTAATGTCTATTTATTGGTAAGGGGGCGTCCATTAATTACGTGAGGCATTTTTAAGGATTTTTTGACCCCCCCTGCCCCCTTGTTGAGATGTCGTAAGATTTTTCTCGATCCCCTCCCCCCTACCCCAATCTCACGTGAGATTTTTCAAAACTTGTACTTTGGGTATAAAAGTATTGGATTTATTAAAAAACTTACGCTGCAACGATCTTTGAGTCACGCGTGTGGATACGGCTGATCAATAGCGGTTAAACAATCGAAGAGCTACTGTGCTGCTCTGTGGCGCTCGGACAAATATGACAAATATAATTGTGTCAGATTTTGTCATATTTTATTCAAGATACGTTTTTTATTTTCATTCAACTTTAATTTAACTTAATTTTCACGCAGTTTTACACCATTTTCTGCTAAAAAAATTACGTGATATTTGCCAAGACGACACCCCTCTCCCCCAAGTGAGATTTAGTAAGATTCGGCTCGACCCCCTCCCCCCCCCTAAATACCTCACGTAATTAATGGACGTAAGTTTCGTTCACAACGAACCAGTGCAATGTAAATGAAGGCAATACATTACCATTAATTAAACTGTTCTGCAGCTAAGCGAATTTATAGTTTTGGAACATGTTATTTTATAATAAACAATGCTGTTTTTCTGTGGTGTCAAACTTTTTTTTTGCGCATTTTGAGAATGTTTGCTTAGCGCAATAGCTCTGAGAAAAGCCTGAACAGTCTGTTTTACCTTGATTTTTAGTCATACATACATAGATACATTTTGAATCTGTCTTGTGCAGACGCGTTCATCCCTTACAGGCATATAAGCAGTGCTTGTAAGCATACGTAAATGTGCCCGACACGCTTTGTACCAATACGGGTTTTGTTGGCAATACGCCTACCCTCTGTCAAAATCCACTGCACGCCCCTGGTCTTGTGTGCCCTTTTTTTGTAATACTGAAGAAACACTCTCTCTATTAAGTTCCTGATATTTTAAATGTCAGATAGCTGTGGCATGGTACCTGTCAATATTAGTTGACCAAATTGGAAATGAGGCTATGTGAGGATTGATGTTGAAGCCCTGCTTGTGCGACTGTGCGTGCTATGCCTTGGCCTCTTTAACAGCACCTGTGTTGTGGACATGGGCATAGAATTCATAATCCTATATTCATAAACGCTTTTTGAGCTTCTGTTAACTTAACATTCACTATGACATTTGCTGTTGCCGGACACAAAACATAATTATCTTTAACATCTGTGACACTCTATAACATATTTAGCGAAAGACTGTTCTGTTAATTATTTTGTACTTGATATCATCATACTTATTGTAAATAAAAGCATTGGCAATAATAATATAATAATTCCATTTATTTCGGATAAGTATAAGTAGCAACAAAAAGCCGTGGTAGCCTAGTGGTTTGACCTGTGGCCTCTCAAGCAGAGAGTTGTGGTTTCGAATCCTGGGTTCGCAGCATTTCGGTGAAGGAAAACATCGTGAGGAAACCTGCACACATCTGCGAAGCAATTCAATGGTGTGTGTGAAGTTCTCAATCCGCATTGGGCCCGCGTGGGAACTATACCCCAAATCCTCCAATAAAAATGGAGAAGGCCTATGCCATGAGGCACGCCGAATTACGCGATAACGCGGAACGGAATAAAAGGGGCTATATTATTATAAGTAGCAATGCATCTAACAAATGAAGTAAAAACATTGATTAATTGTGTGATGTGTATTTATTTTTTGTACTTTATCATTTATCAACCAACACTAATAAACAATTTCTTTTAGAAATGCACTTGGTCACAAAATTGTGGGATACCCAATCAGAATAGACAGCTCCCGCTACGAACGCAACGCGTACCTCTTCAATTTGTGCTTTGTGTGCGATAGTTGGTCAAAAACTGTACAGTACGAACCAGTTGTCAAGAAACTTGGTGAACACCTGGTATGTAGCAAATCTTTACTATCTCAAAACACATTTTGAAATAAGGTTTTACATCCTAAAATCTACCATTTTCTCAAAAGCAATGTATCAAAATTCTCTATCACTGTAAATGACAAAGTGTCAAAGACAATATTTTAATATTGTGATATCTCTGTTATATGTGCAGACTATAATGGAAGAAGAGACAATGTTTGTGTCGAATGGGTCCACTAAGTTGCCTACATTGCTGGCGCACCTTTTGCACGACCTGAACACGTATCGCAAGGCGACGCTTGTCGGTAAGTCTATTCTGGATTATACTGTTTGAAAGCCCTCCATTTTAGATTATTTTGAAAATAGGGAATATTCATGACTTTTTATTGCATTCATAAAAACTCGTTAATTTACGTAACAAACAATGCAATTTTTTTTCAAAGAACTGAAAATTACTGGGATATAGCGAGTGTAGCCCATAATTTAAATTTTTATTCGTGGCAATTATTCCGTTGCCATATTCTCCCAGTGGCATTCTTCCCTATTCAGGGAATATTAGGGCATATTCATAAAAAAAATATCTATGGGTTTAATATTTTTTTCTCGAAGCTTTTTTATAATTAAAAGGTATTTTTTTTATTTAGTTATTATTTAAACCCGTCAAATACGAAAAACACTATCAGGTGTATTTCTAATATTGTTTTTACACTTCGGTAGCTACCATACCATATCATACTTGTAGGAAGGTTTTTTTTAGCTTCTGCCATGATCTGTATAGCAATTAAAACTGAAAATGTGTATGAAGTTAGTGAATTGCTTCGAGTAAACCAGCGGCCCGCCCGGCTTCGCACGGGTAGACATGTAGTATTTAACAAAAAAATATATAGGAAAAACTATATTTTCATGTCGAGACTTAATAAAAAACGGCCAAGTGCGAGTCTAAGTCGCGCACCGAGAGTTTCGTACAAATTCTGCAAGTGAATATAAAATCCATTTTAGCAGAGTCCGGGTCCTGAGCAAAATGTACACAGAGTTAGGTCATTTTATACTGGTTATTTACGTAGAGCGGCATTATAAATCCAGATTTTGAAAAAGTATAGTTACTGTGACATAACTGTAATATACATATAGTATCGCGGATTTTTTTGTAGAAATTGATGTCCTCTATAAAACTGTAGTACATCACTTTGCTATATTGTCAACAGTTTACGCAGCGTACGCGATACATGGATTATTTTGGTATTTTTTTCACACCTTGGATAACATTATCGAAGTCTAATTAATGGTGAAAGAATTATTAAAATAGGTCTATTAGTTTTCGACTGAAGTAACAAACAACTCATTTTTCCTGTTTATATTTTTTTCTGTGTTATAAAGATGCAAATGATTACTATCACTACATAGTATAAAATAAAGTCGCTTTTTCTGTCCTCATGTCCCGATATATGCTTATATCTTCAAAACTACACAACGGATTCTCATGCGGTTTTTTTTTAATAGATAAGAGTGATTCAAGAGGAAGGTTTATATGTATAATACATGCATAATATACCGTGCGAAGCCGGGGCGGGTCGCTAGTAAGTAATAAACAAAAAACATGAATATCCACTAAATATTATTTTTTATCACTGTTTAATTTTACTGTTCTCTTTTTTGTACTCTCTTAAGTACTTTTGGATTTCGGTTTTCATTGTGATTTTACGACGATTTGGTGTTTCTGGAACTTCGATTTGATTTTTTGCACCAAGATGGTTTTCATGCTAAATCCGGAGCAGAAACCTAATTTCAGATTTGACTTGGCCATACTAGAAAAAGCGAAAATTACGGATGAAGTATGTTTTGATATTTTTTTGGCATGATCCCTTAGTGGTCGATCAATAAAATCAATAAAATAAGGCAGTTTTAAAAGATAGTTTGAAAAAAAAGTTGTTCGTTTTTTTTTGTAAACGCCTACAGTCATTTTTCCACTTTTTGTGATTTGATACTTTTTTGCAAAACGGTCAACGATGTTGTTTTGTTTTTCAATGAGATACATACACATAAAAAAAACAAATAGCCAATTATTTCAATCAATTATTGCAGTCAGAATGAGCAAATCTGTCTCCGTGGTCGCAGATTTATAGAAAATGAGTAAAAGCCATAACTCCTAAACTACAAAAAATCGCGGAACATACATGGGGGTGATTCGGATGCCCCTTGAGGTGCTCTACGTCTGGACTTTCGCTTGACTCTACTTCGTGGGACAATACTGTACTGACTGTATAATGTATATACAATAATGTGTAGGTTCACTGAACTCATGAATATCGTAACATTGTCGAATGTTGTTGTTTGTAGAGGGCGATACGGTAATGCACCTGAAAGTGTTGGAGGTGCGCGCGGACCCGGCGCCGGTGCAGGACCACGACGTGCCGGTGATGCTAGCGTCGGTGGGGCTGCCGCGACCCGGCCGCCGCTCGCCGCGCCCGCCGGCCGCGCCCGCGCAGCCGACCGCCGCGCGCGTCGACCAGCGCGACGCCGACGGTGACGCCGACCAACCCTTCCAGTTCGACCTTAACGCCGACTGGGACCTCACTACCAGACAGGTACTTTGATCACTGTTCACTTAGTCGGAGCGCCTCTAATAACTATGAAATTATAATAAATCCTATAAGAACAGAATAGTATAGAATAGTTCAGCGGTATAAGCGTGAAGATGCACAGACAGGCGTACTTTCACATAATAATAAGAATGTAATATTAGCATGGATTCACATAAACCTCTCCGATATTCAGCTTTATATTAATGCATCAAGTATCTAGTATTTTTTCAAGATTTTATTCGCCAATTTGTTGTTTTTTTACGTGACTTACGCCATTTGACCCCCTCAATTTTTTTTAATAAATTTTCATGCAAACTTTCATCCTAAATCCCCCCCCCCCCCCCCCCCCCCTTCATAGAGTGTAAATTTCCTAAACTTGTTTATATTTATCTCTTTCAGCTTCTGCCGTACATCACTGGGTACAACCACGTATCAAAGATAGCTGCTGATACAAATGTCGAGAAAACATTAGTTAAATCGTGCATACAAAATCTGGTTTATTACGGAGTGGTATGAATTCATTGATATTGAAAAACCCTTTTTAATAGTTATTTGTTATACAAGGCTGCAAAGTTTTTGTTTGGCGCGAGTGCCTGTATTGAAATCCGAGGAAGCGAAGGGGTCTATGATTGTACCACGAGCGAAGCTAGTTGTTCAAAAGGAGAATCCTGAGCGTCGTGAGGGTTTTAAGGCATGATGTGCTAAACAACTTTGCTGCCGAGCAACACACAATTTTTCACCTCACTACAGCGAGAAAAATGGTAGATGAAAGAAAAACAGTTGAACTAGTATTAAATCGGTTTTTTATTTAGCAACGAACCTTAGCAAATCTTGAAAATAACTTAGGAGTTAAACTGATTTTAAAATAAATTAATAATGGATAACGGGTCGTGTTTCTGAACGTGACACTATGTTTTTTTTAATCGAATGAAAAAGTTAGGGGTCTGATAACAAGTTCTACATGAGTTCGTAATATTCCGTCCCTCTCGCTTACCTAATTAAGTATTATTCATGCAAGCGGGACGGCAACATACGAAGTTCAAATTTCTAATTTCTGAGTATATGAGTAGATGGACAATGATGGTCATCGTCACGTTCGAATTTCAAAACCTTTTCCACCCAAGTAGGGGAAAAACAACTTTTCCACGCAGATTTTGAAGTAGAAAGACGGCCTTTTCGAGCAAGTGAGGTGAAAACAATATTTTTCATTTAACAATTAATTTCTTTTGATTTCAGGTCACGTTAATACCAGTGATAAAATTTACAAACATGTACAGAGCTACTCCTAATTTAAGCCAACTATTCAGTGATCACGAATTGCAAAAGTCATGTCTAGCCTTTATCACAAAAGGATCCGATAGTAAAGAAAAGGTTGGTTGTGATTTCATATTATAACTAGCTTCTGCCCGCGACTTCGTCTGCGTGAATTATACATATTACAGACCTTCCTCTTGAATCACTATCTATTAAAAAACCATCAAAATCTGTTGCGTAGTTTTAAAGATATAAGCATACATAGGGACATACAGACAGACAGACAGACAGACAGCGGAAAGCGACTTTGTTTTATACTATGTATTGATTCCGGCAGTAAATAACCTTAATTTAATTTAAAAAAAAAACAGAGTTAATAAGACATATTATTACGTACGCATTGACGTAGAGGCGGGAATGAATTTTCAGGACAGAATGCACCGCAACTTTGTATCTTTCAATGTGTTAATTGTTTGGTCAGCCCACGATGTCGGACGTGCTGGCGGTCCTGTGCGCCCTGCAGCAGGGCACGACGCTGCGCGCGGTGTGCGAGCGCTACTCGGCCGCCGCGAGGCCCAGCTTCGACGTACGACAGCTGATCGTCTTCGCGCAACTACATGGCTTCATCAAGTGCCTCAAACGGTATACATTTATTGCATTTGTGTGGATGATGACAGTTGATTCATCTTTTATCGTCTTAGCTTTTATTTTTTACGGTTGACTTTGCTTTAACCAGCTAAGTTTGTCGCACACATAGCTGCTCAGCACCGGATCGGCGCCGACTCAACTCGAGCCATCCAGTATTCTTTGTAAGAAATTCCATACTGTAACGCACACATATCGGCATCGCAACAGCATCGCCTCGCCTCGGCATTAGCTTGTAATCCGCAAGCGGCGCGCGGGCAACTCGCACTCATCGAGCTTACGTCTCCGCGCTTGCATCTCGCCGCCGGAACGGGGACGACGCGCAGACCACCATCGTTCCCCCCGCGGGGAATGACCATCATCGACCACCAGCTCTAGCCGCCGTCTCGCTTTAAGCGCGCTGTCGCCCAGCCGCAAGCGCGATGTCACCTAGCTTCACCTGCTTCTTTTAAAATGTTGTTTTATAAAACCGTACACTGATCTTTACAGGTTTCCTGTGTACATCCGGACGCCGACGCGGGCGAACGGCTTCAACCGGCGCGCGGAGGCGGCGCCGGGGCTGCGGCGGCTGTTTACGGGCCGGCTCTGTGCGGACGAGATCTGCTGCCTGGCGCGCCTCGACCTGCCCACGCTCGACCAGATCATAGAAGACGACCCCAACGTCGCCGTCATCTGGAGATAACAACATCATACGCGACACAAATGACAGTAAATACGTTCCTTCTAAAAAAACTTACTGCAATATAGCACGAAGGCGCCTGGCGCTATCCGTCGTTAGTTGCCTCTGAACTTTGACTGACCACTATAACTTATTTATCATACAAGTGCAACAAAAATAGTAATTTCAGGAGTTAAAAACTCATTCAATTGTTAAGTTTGGTTATTTATTGGACGGTTGGGGCATGCAAGTTGTGTTACTTTGATGACGAACGATATACAAATGTGCATATAATTTACTTTACATTTCTTGCAAAGGATTGAACTTGTTGTATCTTGTTCTTTTATTTAATTTTTCAAGTAACCATTTTGCGATTGTTAATTTAAATGAATTTAAAAAATAACTAAATCGTCACTACTTCATGTAATACATGCCGAGATAGCAAAACCTAGATATTTTTTAATATGTTGATTGGAATCGAAATTTAATCAAAGCTGTATCCACAGTATGCCTGTTACCAAGTTGCATCCGTCCACCGCCCGTTATTGATTATGCGCGAAACGTAATCCTTGGGCCACGACTTCTAGCGTTAGCCTCCGCATTTACGAGTACGTTTAGTAGTATCTCGAAAATAAATCTATTGTTTGTAGTGTAATTAATTAGGAGTAAATGATGCGCAGACTCTCAAAATTAAATATTTAGCGATAATAGTTTAAGTGAGTTTCGGAAAAGTAATTTAGTAAATTGCCGTAAAAATAAGCTTAAATAAAATACGGTAAAGGGCTCACGAAAGCGAGGTTTTTATTAATGTGAATTTTAATTTAAGATCTTCTAGGTTATAAATCAATACGCTGCAATTAAAAAAAAATGTCTTTACAAGATTTTAATATTATACCATGAACAGGCTTCTTGTACTTTTTAAATTTTAATTTACGGTTTAGGTATTAAGGCACCTATTGGTTTTTTCACTTTAATTTCACATTAATTTATTATGCGATTGGCTTCTATAGCGCTTATATAGGCCTCTTAATTTATTTTTTCTTTAATATCTTCTATGTACAGACATTGACCTGTTACAATTTTCTTATATGCACAGACAAAACTTATCATGAGTATTGTTATATTTGTTTTTTAAGAAACATACTCGGATACAAAGAAACCGGGTTTCATACAACTTTCAACCCGAGTATAGATTTTCCGGATTTCCTTAACGCTGTACAAGAAAATCGTTTAAGTGGTGGCTATGCTCTATATAATTTGACAGCTCTTTGCGAAGTGACTAGTGCCTGGGACTATACTGAATCGTTAAAATTACATATATATTTTTATTTGAACTGAGCGATAGTTATTGTTTTATTTTTGAACACATATATATATCCCAGTGATACATGTGATCGAGCCCTTTTCCCTGCCGAGGGAGCACAGAATATCATCGTCATATCCCAGTGCTGACGCCCATTAGCTCGTTGATTGCCAAGCTTATCCGAATGCCGAACAGGTTTCAAATTTATACGATTGCATGTAGATCATTATTTCGCTGTGCATTTTGTTAAATATGTCAAACATTGATGGGTAAAATGCTAAAACTGCCTTCATGCATTTTTTTAGTATCCAATTGCTTGTAAGTTATTTATTCCATCGAATATAGCTCTTCTATATTCCCCATTGCCACCGTCTAAGTATTTCTAAGTATTGATTGTTGCCTTTTAGCTTTTGCTGTCTGATATTAATGTCAAGTAAAGCGTAGTAACTACTTCCACATCAATAACGTATTTTGGTCAACACCAAATGCGAAAAACAACGGCTAAAGTAACGATGTCATTCAAAACGGGAATGTGTTCAGTGGCTTTTAAAAGCTAGTTAAATCTACTCTTAATCGTTTTTGTTTCAGTATTTACATTTATCTCTACTTTTAACGTTAAGTTGCAAGTGTAATATTTTTTTCTAATTATTTAACACCACTTTTAAATTGATTGATTTAAAGTTTGGTACTTATGTGTAATTTTGATAATATGTAATGTAGTTATCATAAAAGTTTTAAAGTGTGGCTTAGTGTATTATTCAAATGAATTAAATGTTTGAATAATATACAAAAGTTAGTTGGTCACAGGAGGAAAGATTTTTTTACTAATTAATATAAGAAAAAATCCTGAATAGCTTTGCTATGTCACAATATCACGATCAGTATAGTAGTCTAGTGAAAATTTGTCCAGCCCATGGCTGCGTCCAGGGCTACTGCTGCAGAAAGAATACCATTTAACACGAACCACTGATCTACTGAATGACTTTTGTTGTCCTCTATTTAATTAACCACCATAGCTACTATAACATTTCCATTATAACTTCTCTAATATATAAAAGTAAACGAGGATGTAAAAGGGAATGTCCAAGTCAAGAAAAAACAGTAAAGAGTTCCTAAAAATGTGCTTAAAAATACAGCATAACTATATAATATCAAGTTCATACAGATGTAATGCAATATAAGGCATTACAGATTTCATTATTTATTTGAGCTGGTAAGAGTAATCATCTAACACTCATCTACAAGAAAAGTTACATATTCATTATCTTCGATCAACAATACATACTTAATGATAATAAAAAATATGATTTGTGTGGCTAGCCAAGGCCAATGTCTAAGTGTTAGATTATGTCAAACCAATGCTAATAGTAGCTGGACAAGCGCTTATGAACTACTAGGGAGAAAAATTGTAATGTTCGTACAGGTAAATTCGCAAGAGCTGGCGCCAATGGATTGAACGACAGTAATGTCGCTTATCGCAGTGAGAGAGGCAGTGTGGGGGCCGTTCTTTTACAGGGGCCTCCATCATTTTGAAAACAAGTAGGCCCAAAATACATAGATACATACCGTCACGCCTCTTTCCCACAGGGGTAGGCAAAGACTACTTTGTTCCACTTGCTACGATCCTGACATACATGTTTCGCTTGATCC